>VZSF01008733.1:0-600000 GCA_013398295.1 Chionis minor
AATGGGGTTACATCAGGCTGGCACCGGTCACCAGTAGGGTTCCCCGGGGCTCAGGTTTAGGGCCAGTGCTCTTTCACGTCTTGACAGCTGATCTGGATGCAGGGATGGAATGTACGTTGAGTACGCTTGCCCATGATAGTGGACTAGGAGGAGCTGTGGACTGCCTGGAGGGTAGAGAGCCCTTACAGGAGAGATGTGGGCAGACTAGAGAGCTGGGCAACGAGCAACCGTATGAAATTGAACGAGAGCAAGCAGGGGATTCTCCGCCTGGGATGGGGTGATCGTGCTTAGACAGCCAGACCCGGGGAGGAGAGGCTGGAGGGCAGCCCCACGGAAAGAGCTGTGGGTAATACCGTATCACCTTTTATCTTGCTTTCTGCCACTGAGAAGATAGAAGTTGAAAGAAAATTAAGTGGGAGAGAAAAAGAAGTCCTAGTTATCTCCAGATAAAGTCTATTTATTGGGCAAATATCATTTAAAAATGAATTATTGCTTTCCAGTTGGACATCTTTGTCTGTCAGTGTGCAAAAAGAAAGAAACATCATTTTAAGAAGAGGGAAAAGGAGGAGTCTGTTTTCCGTTTTCCCTCCTCCAGATAATGAGGGTCTGATTTTCCTCCTTGTAAGCATTTGGCATTTCTTTTAATGAGGGAAGGTTCAGGCCATCAGTAAGCAAACCTCACTTCTCCCTTACTGTCATGCCAAGCAGTTACGAGCTGAATCTCAGTTCATAACTGTGGCTTATGGAGCAAGCCTGTGCTTTTGAGTCACTTTCAGGAGTGTATCTAGAGGCTGCTGTGGAACCACTCGCTTTGCGTGAGCCTTGTACAAGAGGTGTGGTGTCGTGGGTTTGGGCCGGATTGGCCCAAGCAAGCCGAGCAACAGATGTTCCCTCTCTCCTGCCGAGCAGGAGAGAGAGAAGCAGGAGAGAGAGAAGAAGAGAGACTAGTTTAGTAAGAACTAAACTACTTTAATGAAATACAAAGAATAAAATAACAAAAAGAAAAATAATGAAATATATACAAAACCGTATCAAGCTCCCAGGATGACAGTCACGTCACCAGCAGGCACTGGGGAAGTCCCAGACTGAGCTCAGCGACGGAAGGGAACTGGATTCAGGAACACACGGGTTGGAATCAAAGGCAGACGAACCGATGGAGTCCTCCTCGGACGCCGGCCATTGAAGAAGAAAAACAAGAGTCCCTGCAAGAGCAAAAGCCCGAGCAAGTTGGAGAAGCCGGAAGCCGGAAAACGGACCGAAACTACTAGGGATGCTGACCCTTTGATCCCTCAGCTTTTATACTGAGCATGATGCAGATGGGGTGGAATACACTGTTTGGTCAGGTTTGGGTCACCTGTCCTGTCTGCTCCTCCCCACAGATGGGACCCCTCTACGCNTTTTCCCCATTTTATGCCAGTAGTTTTGTGGATGTCATCCAGCTATTAAGTTGTCAGATACCTGAATGGTGACAGTTCTGGACACGGATAGATCCAAACCAAAAAGCCTTGCTTAAAGGCCTTGGGCCAATCCCAGCTGGTGAAGGTATCAAAAATAATTCCTCCCTTTATTTCTGCAAAGAAATTTATTTCTGCAAAGAAATAAAAAACCACAGAACAGTACTCCATGCCCGGCATTCTCCGTTGCCTGGCACCAGCTCGGCAGCATCCTAGTCGATGCTCAGGAAGGTGTACGAGTCACCTTGCTGCACCCCAAACATCATGTGGATGAGGATGGTGCTGTCGGAAGCATCTGTCAGGCGGAGCTTGCAGGAGCGCCGGGAGGGCAGCACTCGTAGGCGGCACTGTCTCGACTGAGGCAAAACCAGCCAGGCGTCCTTCACCAAGTCCTGGAGCCAGCGGGTGGTTTTCTCCATGTCCAGGTAGAGTCCAGTGCAGAGGGTGTCTAGGAGGCTGGGACCCTGACGTCTCCACAGCTCCTCCTTGGGGTGGTGGAGGAAGCAGAGCACGTCCTTTGCCGGCCGCTCGCTCTTGCAGGTGCACTGCAGCTCCACGCGGAGGCAGGAGCACTTTGCCAGCATCTCCTCCGTGGGGCCCAGCTGCAGGTGGAAGGCGTGTCCGCGGGGGGGCTTCAGGGGCAGGAGCAGGTGGTAGACAGCATCATCCTCCTGGGGACCCCAGCCCGCTAAAGCGCTCTCCACCCCGATCACCGGCTTCAGTCGCGGCATGAAAGTGTGCCTCGAATGCCGCTGGCAGACACGGAGGAGTTCATCCACCAAGTCCTCCACCATGGTGAACGCTTCCGAGAGGCTGAGGAGGCGCTCGGCTGAAATGCTGCGCACACATCCGGGGCAAGATCAGTGTGTGCTGTTTCAGGAATCTGTGCGCCCACAGGAACCCATGCCCATAAGTATGGTACAAACCACTACTGCAATAAAAGTTGTTGATAAGCATCCTCTGTTCTTCCCTGTTGTTATCACAAGAGAGAAACACAATCAATTTTTGCAAAGTGCTGAACATGCTCAACTCCCATTGACTTTAACATAAATTTAAAGTGCTGACTACCTCACAGAGCTGTTGCCAAAATGTACTGCGATATCTTTTCTTTCTTACATCTGTCTAGACAGACAGTTGCCTTATGACTTCAAGTCCTCTTAAAGCCTCAGGTCTTCAATGTGCCTCAGTTTGTGAGGCACACTAGAGCTGGAGGCACCTGCGGTGTTCATGTGGGGGTTGCACAATGGCACAGACACTTGGCAACTACATGATTCAAATTGTGCCCTGTGCCCGGCAATATTAATGGATGGGGCTATGGACTCTTTAGACATGCCCAACACATGCCACCACTTGTGTAAATCTGCTTCTGTTACAAGCCAGACTTTGGGAATCTATGACTATGTGAGGAGGCAGAATTCCCCATTTGTTCTCTGCGTAGTGGGCTTTCTGTGGAAAATGAGAGCTGTGTGTGTGAGAGAAACCGGCTAACCAAGCTTCAAATGGGAGCTAAATGAGGCTTCCCTGCAGTTTCACAGCTGTGGCCCCAGTCGCAGCTTTGTCCTGCCGGAATGGTGAACTCGCCTTCATTTTTGTGACCACTAAGAAACAGAAAATTATGGAAGCTGAGGTCAAAATTTGCTAAGAATAATTTTCTTTTGTCCGCAGCGAATAGCAATGGCTAGTTTTAAAACCAGAGAAGAGTAACTTCACAATATTTTTCAAGTTATTACTTGCCCTCTTATAATAACAACTAGTAGCACCTTTTCAATTTTTCCTTTCCACTTGAAGAGGTGAGTAAACCTCTGGTTGTGTTAAAAGGGAGGTAAGAAGGCACAGAATAAGTGATAATTTACCAAGGTGCCGGGGTGGGGAGAATGTGTGTGTGCGGCTTGTATTTAACTTCTCATTAACAGTGCCCAGTACAGCGCTTACTGGTAGTCACAGGCAGGGAATTGGCCACCTGCCTTCACAGCTCATGTCGTATCTTATCACTGGGATGCACCCAGCCCCTGGCAAAGCAGTTGTACCACCACTGATGCTCATCCATCAGAGCTTACTCGCCCTCTCCTTAGTAGCTGTCCTTAAGATAATGCAAAATTTCTAAGAGCATATCTGCTTCAAATTATCAGACATAATTTTAAACTTCATTTCAGAAGATTAAAGGGTTTGCATGCTTGCATACTCAGAATTTTGTGTGCTGCTAAATGGGTATGTGTGTACACATGCGCACACATACGGTCTTAGCTAATGAATGCAGTTCGGTTCAGACATCTGATGTAATATAGGGATAGTAATGACTTTGGAATGATAATGGTGTTATAACTCAATTAAGATGTTTTTAACAAACTGCCTCAAGTGGGCTGCAAACAGCTGCAAAACACCCACTCAAATCTTTAACAATCGCCGCACTAAATAATAGCACTGTCATGTGCGTGCTCTCCTTAATGAATGATAGAACACAGGAGCAGGCTTTAATTTTTGTTCTTTTTGTTCCTTTTCTCCCACAGACCATCCACGTTGCCATTGTTTGTGCAGGGTACAACGCCAGTCGGGATGTTGTCACACTTGTCAAGTCTGTCTTATTTCACAGGTAAAGGTAGCTTTCTTTTCTTGTATATTGTATATCTGATTATGGCTAAGTAAGCTCTTTTTACATTGATTCTCTTACTTCAAAAGCATGTCAGGTTCCCTTCCCTGCTTGCTTTTGCTTTGTAAGGAAGGAAGCATGCAATTTATGACCAACACAAATAGATTCACCCGTGTAAAGATTTCTACAGTGAATTAGATTCAGAGATCCACCTGCTACCCCTGTTGCATTGTGGCAATAGGCACAGTGTCTATTTGTGCTGTAAAGCATCTGGACACCCCCGAACATTGTAAAATAATAATAGTAGTAACAGCACTGTATTATTTTAACCTATTTCTGATACCAGTTTGCGGCACAGGTGTAGATGGTTATTTGAAAGCCAAACACATGAATACATACTGGTTACTTGGCTGTCCAAGCTTCCCATTTAGACATTCATTTTTCACAGTAAACCTGTTAGTATAGTCAGTATTATTTCATTAAAGTCAGATTATTTATTGTGGCTTTGGAAGGGCTACTTGCCCTTCCCCCTCAGAAGGCTTTGCAATCTGGTTTTAGCATGTGGAATACAGTTAGTTCCCAAAATTGAGAGGTATAAATGTACAATGAAGACAAAATAACCAATTCCCTTAATAAACAGCAGCTCCAGAAAAAGGGAAATAGTATTTAACTGTGTGTGGGCATATGTGTATATCCCTTGTCCAGTTTAGTAATGTCTCTCAGAGATGTTTTCCAACAGTGTTGCAGAAAGTGATCAAACTGACTCAAGCGGGACAAACAGACTAATAACACATACACAGAGTATGAAGAGTTTACTAAGGAGGTAGTTTCTAATATGCTGCTTTATATTGAATGATAATTTTATACCAGGGAGGATAACTCTTGTTAGTGTCATGTGCTAGTATCTTGTTATAGCTAGCTGGAGTGGGGCATTCCAGTCCCCGACCTTGCTCCTTATGTTTGGCTCCAGTCTTACGTTGGAACAGTTTTATTAGTTACTCCCTTACAACGGTTTTAGTGCACCATTACCCATTTTTGGTAAGCTTCATAAAAGAATGTAAGTGCTCGCTTTGTACAATGTGGAAAAAGACTTAGTAAATATTGTTTAAGGGGTTGGCTAGAGTGCAGGTGGAGAGGGCAAATTCTCCAAAATATGTGAACAGCTTTCACTATCAACACATAACCTTTGCAAGCTTTCCAGAAGTAGCATGTTCATGGTAGATGAGGGCTAGGAGCAGAAAAACAATGCTAAAATAAACATAACAAAAACAAAGCAGCAGTAAAAACCTGTATCATGCTCTGTGTAGAATTTTTCTGAATGTTAAAAGCCTGTTAAGTTCTAAAACTGTATCTATTTCCAGTTAGACTTCTGAATTATTCAGTGTAAACTGGCTTTATATTGCAAGGATGTGGGACATTTTGTCTATTTTGATTGTTGCTTCTAAAGGATTTCTTGCAAATACACGTTTTTATGGTGGTTTGAGTTATCCTAGTGGTTAGCTTCTCACCATTTTTCTGTCCTAGTACTTGCATCCATTTTGAGAGGACTATAATCTGTGTGTTTCCAAATGTTCTGTAAGTAATAGGAATCTCACAGCTCAAAGGTTTGAACAGTCTCCTGTGTTACTTAAAGGAAATGTCCCTGTTTTACATAAACCACTCATCTGAGCGATTAGCAAACTTATAAACAATTCTGCTATATAATGATGGAATTATGTAATTTGGAAATATATTTAATTAAAAATATGAAACCAAAGCAAAGGGATTTAACATTGATATTTCTAAGTCTGGTGGATTCTGCCCTTGTCAAGAACATATTTGCTGTAAGGCTAGCGGTACTGCTCATCTCAAACAATTTGTCTAGCTCAGCAGAGGTGATCAAGATAAAGTCCAGTATAGCTAATGAAACTTCAGTACAGTTAGTTACATTCAAGATAACCTCTCTCACTTGTTTGCTCGAAACATTCTTTAACACAAATCTAAGTGCCTTCCTGCCTAGACCTAGCTTTTCTCACAAGGCATTAAATTGTTCACTACAAAGGGAAGATGTTCTCAAAGAAGAGACAGAGCTTCTTACAGACATTTCTTCCTTATCTTTTATAAAACATGGGCTGCTTAAGCATCTGTTGATGCTATGGCTACATGTGCAGAGAGCCATACCTCAGAAACAATCCTTTCTTGTATCTTTATCTTTGGAGTGGCAATGGTGAAGAAGGCTGGAGAATAAACAACAAACTCAGCTGCAAATTTGGTTGCCATGTGCAAACAATGTTATATTAGACGCTAGTATGCACTTGGAAAAAATATGATGTTTGGAAAGAAGGCTTCTTTTAGTTGTTAGGGTCTATTTAATTGTAGGAGTGAAGGGTGGAGACAGGTCGGGATACTGCACTAGGAGGAATGAGTTAGGAGAGTTGGAGGTGGTTGGTTCAGATGGTGGATGTTTCATGACATCAGTTACAAGTTCACCATCTGACTTGAGGGTCATTAGTGAAAACAGGCACGGAGATGTTTCTTCTTCTAACCCCTAAATGTTCACCAGGGCTGGGATCCATCCTGGCTGGCATTGTCCAAGAAGCCAAGCAAAGCAGACAGCTGATAGGACTGTATGTTTCCAGTGGAGAAGAAGTTTGCTTGTTCTACCCTAGTCTCTGAAGTTATGCTACTGGTCCTTCATTTGTAGGATCACCACATTCAATGTCAAATGTAGTTTTGCAAGAACAGAACAAACATGCCTCCAAACATACTGTCAAAGAGATTATTTTTTTCCCTTTTTTGAAGTTTCTTATGATCAGTGGTCAAGGAAACCTGATACAGCAGGTGCAGAATTTGCCTGTAACAAGCGTGTAGGGGAGCATGTTGTATAATCGAAAGATGCTTGTGCAGAAATCACAGCTGTTATTACGTAGCCAGACATAGCGTGGGTTCTCCTTGGGCAGCTGTAGCATTGCACCTCAGTGCCCCCCTGCAATGCCCTGAGTAGCCTGGAGAAGAGAAGGTTGAGGGGAGACCTTATCACTCTCTACAACTACCTGAAAGGAGGTTATAGCGAGGTGGGGGTCAGTCTCTTCTCCCAAGTTACAAGCGATAGGACAAGAGGAAGTGGCTTCAGGTTGTGCCAGGGGAGGTTTAGGTTGGATATTAGGAAAAACTTCTTTACCGAAAGGGTTATCAAGCATTGGAACAGGCTGCCCAGGGAGGTGGTGGAATCACCATTCTTGGAGGTATTTAAAAGACGGGTAGACGTGGTGCTGAGGGACATGGCTTAGGGGTGGGTTTGGCATAGGTTTATGGTTGGACTCGATGATCTTGAAGGTCTCTTCCAACCCAAGTGATTCTATGATTCTATGAGTACAATTCACTGGTTGAACAACTGGCCCCTCAAAGCAACCACACTTAATATCCTCGCCTGTTCCTGCTGCACTTGGTATTTGTTGTGAGAGCACTGATTTCCATGAATCTCTTTGGAATTCATGGAGATGTCATGTGCTTTTATTAGTATTTCTGTCTAGCTTCGTAACTAAAGCGTCTTTTAGCTGTGCATTTTGATACAAAAAGAGGTACTGATATTCCCTAGTTCTGTAGGGAATCCCTACTTCTCTACTCAAAAAATTCTGAGCAAAAAGGAGGCCATGTCAGTTTAATTGTCTTCCCTCCATGCATTAACATATTTGTCACATCCCCAACTTTGAGCTAGAGTGCTAGAGAGAGAGATACACAAAACAGCAGGGGTGCTGGGTCATTAAGAATAAAAACTACAGGAGTTTCTGTAGATGGAGTGTGCTGTCTCTTCTCCCTTGCATGAATGTACAGCAAATCATGCATATTGAACATTTCAGCTCTCCCCAGGTCTAAAAAAGCAAGTTACTGATTCTAGTCATACTATATATATTGTGAGACATAGGCCAGCTGCTTGTTCAAACCATCTGAGAAACTATATCTGTCTTCAGGTTCCAGAGAGTGGGAAAAGGAGGGGAAAAGAGTGGTGTGGTTGATTCCTTACAAGAACACCACAGTGCAGAAATGCGTTTCATTCCCAGTGGAAAAGCGAGCGTGATTCCGGTTTTGTCTTTAGAAAACGTATGCTCAAGCCACAAAATCCCAGCAACTTTTAACACCCAGTTTGACATAACTGACAGTCTGTTCTCAGGAGGAGACTCAGCAGAGCTGGGACAGTGCAGGGTTTGCAAACTCTTATAAATATGCATTGGCAGTGCTGCACAGAGGGAGGCTTCTAGAATGAGTACTTAGTCCTAGTCTGCAACTTTCTTGCTTTCCTCTCTTGGGCATCTAGTTTGTAATTATGACAGATTTTGTAAATCTGTTGCACGGGTAACAAAATTTCTCTCTGAGCCAGTTTAACATAGCCAAGCTCGTATCACTGTGTTCTAAGTGCAACTTCACTTTAGTTTTTCCAAAGCAAAAGACTAAACATTAAAAATTAAAGATATTGGGACAAATGGGCAAAACGAAATGCAAGTGCTTTTGGAAACAGTGCATATAGTAGTGTGCAAAAAGCATCTGCATTTCTTTTTCAAAACTGAAGCAGTATCCTGTGGCTAATAACTCTCCTTGAAACTTTTGCATCTACTGGTCCAAGTTACTTTGGTCATTTTCAATGTTTTACTGCATTTCTGAAAATTGTGAAGCTTAGAGTGGTACAGAAACAGCCCACGAGTTATAGTTTCATATTGCAAAGATTGTTTCTGTCTCTACTTAGGTAAGTCTTAACTTGAGTAAGAGCTGAAATGATTTTTTTATGTACTCTTATCTTTCACGAAGACATGCTAAACACCATGTTTCATTTGGGAACAAAGAAAGGCCAAAATTACACAATTACCACGTTAGCGGCAGTTAGGTCAACCTGCGAATCTGTGAAGAATTAACTTCCCTTTCGTGCCAGCTAATACTTGCTTCCCCCCGCATTAGTCCCTCTTCTTTGGATAAGTCATTGTGATTACTTTTTTAGCTGCATGCTCCATCTATCCTACAGCAATAGTGGCATAGTAATGGTGGTGGGGTTTTGTAGTGTAAATAAAACCAGTCAACTAGACAAATGCTTTCTAATACAAAGTAGCCTATTTGCTTTAAGAAGGCTGCTTATAACCTTAAAGTTAAGCATATGTCTAAGCATTTTTAAGATTAGAATATGAAGCTGTGTTATAGATCACTGTATGAATAATAATTTTTTTTCTTAGAACAAGTAGAATAAGGCAAACCAAATGAAAATCTAAATGAAATAAAAAGGATGACATGTAATTTCCAAGCAAGTGTCACAAGTCAACACTAGCTGGTAATTAAAGCTTATGTAATCTAATGGCTGTATTCCATGGAGACCACTTTGCCTTAATGGAGTTAATTTGAGAATTTAAAACCTCTGTCATTGTTTCCAACTTTTCTAACATGTCATTCTATTTTGTGGGATATTCTTCTGGCAAAAACTGTAAAGCATGAACTGGTTTCTCTGATCCATATACATGCATCAATAATCCACACTTCATTTTGTATTTTCTAGATGTCGTAACAATGGAGGCATAATGGAGAAAGCAATGTTTAAAGAAAATTTGCCCATGAAATCTTTTATTATTTCCCAAAGTGCTTCTATAAATTAACACAAAACAAGAAGATCCATGAATGAGGCGGCTAGTGCATCTTTAAGATACCTCATAGTTTGGGGAGCATTTTAATCAATACTGGATGTGAAGGGGTATGAAAAATCTGTAATGATTTTCACATTAAAATTCTCCCTGTATGAGAGAGGGATTGTCATATGGGCATTAGGAAAAAAAAAATCCCAAGCTGCCTTTTATAATTTCTGTTTGAAGTTCTTGTAACCATTTGTTACAGATATAAAAGGTATTACCTTGTTGTGCTTCCATTAATAAAGTATAGGTTTTGGAAATAAACCCCCTGGGCTACTGACCTTTTTATATTCTTAGAAAATAAAATTCCTCTGTTGCAGAGAGAGAACTGTGCAACCAAGCAGCTGCTTTTTGAATTGCTAACAATTGAGCTATGGAATAATACAGGAGGGAAGAGTGAGTCTTGGTTCACTACTCCCTTTTTCAATTGTAGATTTTTGTATTTAACTCTGTGGCAGTGGCTATTTGAAAAGAGTGGGCCACAAATGCTTGAGCAAGCAGATCAAAACTCGGATGAAAAATAAGAAGTTTTGAAATGTAAAAATAAGACATCATGATAAAAAAAATCTATAGAAAAGGATACCTCAGAATAGGCTCCTAAATTCATAGCTTGCCTTTTAAAATTACTGACTTCATTTCATTTTACTAACTTAATAGGGCCTCAGCAATTCTGAAAATGAGAGCATTCATTTAAGTGCCTATATTTAGGCCTAAGAGCCTAAATTTAAGCATCCATGCTTGAAAATCTTGGCCAGAATCTGTTTTCATTCACTTTTGAGGAAAGCATTTTAGGAAAGTAAATGTGTGCTCTTTACGTATGGTTTACTTTGTCAGATAGTGTTCTGATCTTAAGATATGTGGAAATAATTTACTATATGAAGATTTGCACTTTTCTAAATAGAGTGGTTAAAATCTTGAGTTTCCACTTGGTGGGAAATACCCATATTTTGAAACGGCATTCTTCTGCATTAAGACACTAGCATGTCAGCATTTTCCATGTAGCAGAAACTGTGAGAAGTTGTAGTTGGTAAAAATTGAGATGTTCAAAATCTTTGAGGTAAATGAGATGACAAATTTCTGGACCTTGGGAGAGATTCTCTGGCTGTTTCAATACCTGCTTCTATAGTGAGGAATCTGGAAGAATTGGGGTTCACAGTTCAAGGGCTGTCTTGTTCTGAAACCAAGGATGCTGGAAACCTTGACTTCCAAACATACAAATTCACATGAATCCTGGGAATTTTCCAAAACCTCTTAATTTTGTAAGAGAAGTGTATCAAAATTGTCATATATTGGCCTATATTATTCCCTAGTTGCATATGCTATCACCCTTTACAGTATAGTGCTTTCTAGAAATACTAGATATAACCAGCCTCTACCATGTGTGGTTTTTTTGCTCTGTTGATGTGCCCAGTGGAAAATGTGGAGTTACGTGGGATAGCATATAAATTAAAAACAAACACAACACATAGCTGTGCTTTGAGTTGGTTAGAGAAATTGAAGTCAAATGAAGTCAACCTCACATCTAGAGTGAGCGAAGAGGAGGTTTGTGTTGGTCATCACTTTTCCTGAGACTTGATTCCAGGTTCCCTTCAACCCAAGAAAGATGGTTTGCACTGAAGTCCTGGGGATCAGGGAATTGGAAGGAACCTGTTGTGTCATCTTATAAACTCCCCTGCTATTGCAGGAAACCGCAACATAGAAATCCTTTTTCATAACTTGATTTGCCTTTACAAGAGAAAGAAGTCAGGTTTTTCTTTAACCAGAGCATCGTATTTTTACAGTTTCACACCACTCAACTTCCACTTGCAAACTTCAGTGTCTTCAGCTCCTCGTTAAACTTCTTCAAAGGCCTTGCCACCCTTCCTTGTTGCCCATGTGAGGGACTCTTAAGCTTTCCTCTGGATTTGGGTATCTTCCCCTACCTTTCCCAAACTTTTTAATCTGTAGCTGTTAAATGCCTGTGAAGGATAGCTCTCCACGTGGCTTTCCCTTAGCTTATCATAGGAACAATACAGTTTGATTTCAGTTTTATAAACCTTACATCCCAAAATGTGTCTGTCGTGGAAGAGAACGAGTCTGAAGAATGGAATAGCTTTCACTGACACTAAATAGCACAGAAAAGCATATAAGCCTAATGAAATGTAGCTTTCAGTGGGATCCTTCACAATATCCTGATTGTCGCCGCTAATTCTTACAGCCAGTCATTCAGTCATGTTGGCAAATAATGCTGACATGCCTTTCTCATCTCTTGAGAAAGATTTCTTACAGAATCTTTTCGATATCTTTTACAATGGATGTTGGTTGATCTTTAAGCTTCTGAACTTGTTTCATAAACACTTTGAAGCAATTCATATCTTTTAGGCTTTGCATACTGCAGACACCAGAAGAGGTAAAACATGTGATCTGTGTGTGTGCCAGTACTGTTACCTTCAGAAGGTCTTCCAGGTCTGAGTCTGTGCTCTCCTGGCTTCTAGCACCATGCTAAACCTCACATTTCACATAAATAAAATCTGGTCTGAAGTAAAATTTTCTGTGACCGATGCACATTTAGTTGTAGATGTCAGTGGGTCACTGTTTTGGGGATATATTTTTGTAAGTGATAATCTTCTGCTTTGCCTTTGACACATACTTTCCTTCTAGCTGAATCTTTACCATGAGGCTAGCAACTTGAAAGAGATTTCTGTGTAGGAGTACAACTACTCCTTTTTTCTTTTTCCCAGTAGGAGCTGAACTAAAGAAAATGTCACCTACTTGTTCCCATTTAACTTTCATATACTCTGGGTCATTCAGATAAGTATAAACTGCTACTGAACATCTAAGTGTCTTTGTGTTGGATTTTTTCTTTTCAACTAGTGTGTTTCATCTTCAAATATTTTATATCAATTCCATTTAACTAAATGATGGTTTGAAAGAAGACGTAGGTTTCTTGGTTTTAACTGATTTTTTACTCTTCTTATTCTACTTTGCAATCTATATAGATAAATGACCCTGAAAAAAAGGAAAAGAAAGTACTAAAGAACACCAGCTGGGAAATAGTCCTACCAGGTACCAGACTCAGCCTCTGCTAAGCAGAGGGACCTATGTGGAATGTATACGTTGACATTTAACACCTATTTGCCTTGAGGTATTGCTTTGCCTGTACCCAAAGCCACTGGTGTTGTACTTTGTTTCTCTTGGCCTTTTCTCTGCTAATGAAATGTATTTCCTAATCACTGCTATTTCTCAATTTTTTTCTTGGCAAGGTGCCTGGTTACTGCGGAATCTGCATGAGCCAGGATGTCCTCTTCTTCTCTCCTGCTGGGCTGGTGAAGCAGATATAATTGCTGTGATCCCTTTAGCTTGGTAATGGGACACACTCAGCAGCTGGCAGCCTGCACCTTTCCCTCTCCTCTCCTCTCCTCTCCTCTCCTCTCCTCACTCCAGGGCAAGCTGGAGATTGAAAGACCTTTGTCTTTTTGGAAAGCACGTTGTGGCTTAGTGTTCTGGATATTGTTAAACTCAGATCAGCTGTGGGTTTATGCTGCCATCACGATTATCTCATATATAAGGCTTCTGACCAGCCCTTTTCTGCTTTTCCTGTAAGCGCGTAATTTGATCCACAGTGCCCTTGAAGCCAATACAACAGCTTCGCTGACAACCCTGGTTATTGGATTGGATCTTAGGTGCAGTATTTCTAACATTGCAAAATACAGCCATACATTGCTTCTCAGAACAACCTCCTCTTTCGGCTGAGACGTGTGTTATGATATTGTGAACCGTTATATGTATTTTTCCCTTTTTTGTGGTCTTTTTTCCATGAGAAACAGTGTTACTCATCAAAGCAAGAAGACTACCATTAAAGAGAAAGGCACGTATTGTTCATTAATGCAGGAAATGGAGAAAGAAATAACCTTCATCTTTTGGGTTAAGCCCAAAAGGGTAATGGAAGTACCTTGGCCTGAACTAACATAGATTTCCTCACTTCTCGTTCACACAGCAGAATGTAGTAGCATCAGTCATCTTTCACTTTAACCAGCATGTGAAACTATAAATGCTCCTCTTTTTAGATGAAAAATATCTGTTAACAAGTACACCCATTCACCTTTACAAATTTCACAGAAATGAGACTCCACTATTCCACCCTAGGGATCACAGAAAGGTTGAGCCAGTGCTAAAGTCTAAATGAACCATCTGTCTTCTTAGTGCCTTTTGCAAACTCTGTCCTTCTCTGCTGACAGGGAAAGTTGCTAAGCTAGGGTTAAACATGGAAGATGGCAAATCATGACTAACTTCCGCTAACGGGTTTTCATACTCCTACCACAGAAGTTGAGTAAAGATCAGGTTTTGTTGCTTACTGTCCCTCAAAGAGAGAAGCAAGGTTAAAGAATTTAAATGTAGTATTTGTAATGTCCAAGTTCACATTACTATAGAAAAATCCATATGCTTTGTCCAACACTGCCAGTCTTAACTGATCCTGGCTTCACTCATCTTGTTTCGAAGCTTTTCACTTAGCCAATGTCCTGTAGCTACAGAGGTGAACCCAAATCTGGTGTTTTGAGTAAAATACTTTCTTTCTTCCTCCTTTTCTTCAACCCTCCTTCCCTCTTAGGAACAAGGATGTGGGGTGATTTACAATCTCCATTGTATTCACTATGCCAGTAGCTAGAAGGCACTTACCTGAAACATCTAATTTTGGGTTCCCATAGGACAGCTGTTGATACCCCAAGTTTGCTTTGTCGAAAAGAAGTCTGTAAACTCAGTGGTCCTGGAATTTCATCTCACTCAGATGATTATTTTTTAACCTTCCCTTCTACTGCCACTTCTCCACAGACAACTGTTCTTACCACAAAGACAAATTGCCAGGTTGACCTAGAAACTGAATGCAATCACTTTCACAGCTCAAGTCCCCAAAGGGGGATTAACTTGACCTTCTTTTAAGGAGCCAGTAGAAGGGACCAGATCCTTTGCTGTTGTAAATCATCACATCACAGTGAAGTCAATAGTCTTCATTTACTTCTGTATGATATTTACAATCATACAGAAAGTGATCCGGTATTTCTGTTATTGTCATGTTTATTCAAATTGTGTCTCAGCATTTTGGCTGCACAGCAGGACCGCTGAACATGCCGTATGCTTTACCTTGAGACCTTAGACATAGATAAAGCTTTTTAAGTTCTGATGTTGTCATTTTACAATAGGAATTAGAAACCTTTGAACTAATGTGTTTTTCTCTTTTCTCGTATCAGGCGAAACCCACTCCACTTCCACCTCATCGCAGATGCAATTGCCAAACAGATCCTGGCGACTCTATTCCAGACATGGATGGTCCCTGCTGTGCGCATAGACTTCTATGATGCAGATGAGCTCAAGGTAACAACAAACACAAATGTTACTCATACGCTTCTGGTTTCATGTCATCCTTTTTTTATTCATCTCTCTGTACTGGTGACTTGTGGGAGAACTGCTGTCTAAAATATTCTCTGTGGCTAAAATTAATTCTAACCCACATAACTGTAACCCCAGTTACACTTAATTAGAAGATACTAAATGGCCAAAATCAGCGCAGTTTCTCTGCTAATGGAATAAGTTGTTTAGCAGCTTGGAATTTTACCTGCTATCAGGAGGATTCTGGTTGCTCAGGTTGAATCGCATCTGATCACATTATGTTTTGCTAAGGGTGCTTTCTAGTAGCAATGGTGGAATCTTAAGATTCTTCAATAAGCCAGAGTCTGTTACTGGAAACACTCAACTTCCCTGCATTCCTTAAGCATGGGTGTGTAACACTACGTACACACATTCTGACGAGGTATTAATATTACATTTTGAAATAACTACCTTTTTTATCAGGATGCCCTTTCAAAAGGACTGAATATGAAGAAAGGAGAGTTCTGGAGGGGAGGGAGAGGGGGTAAATCACTTACTCAAAGCATAAAGTAATTATCTTTTCATAGTTAGAAAGTTTAAATTAGATCATGGAGGCCCAGGATTGAGTTTGAGCTACATGGTTTTTAGCTGTGGAGGTAGAATAAAGTATTCAGATTTTAGCATTTGGAGTTGGTGGCAGCAATTTGTATGACTTATCAGACTATTCTGAACAGCACCCTGAAACAAGGGAAAAACAAAATTTAACAAATTGCTGTGCTAGTTAAGGGGTAAATTCAAAGCACACTGTGTTGTAGAATCTTGAGTACTAAAAGTTGTAGAAAGAGATGGAAAAGGGAAAAAATGATCCTTGAGAAAAATATTTTGTTTCCCGCTGGTTTTATTGTTTTATTGGTCCTTGTACATGAAGCCATAAGCAGATATTAACCTAATTAGCTAGAGATCTCCCTTCTGTTCTTTATAGCTTTATAGCAAGGAGGAAGTTCATTCTTGTAAATCTTGTACATGTCTATACTGCATGTGCTTTTCTGCAAATTGTAGGGGTTTACAATGCTTAATTAGCCTCTCAGCTGGATAAGACAGACTTCTTAGTGTTTTCCTTCTGGTCACTGGGGTATGGTCCAATCTAGTTACGTAAATAATAACCAAGAGAGCTTACTTCATGATCCCCAACTTGCTGATTTTTAGGCAAAACGCTGTGCAGATACGAAACTACAGAGAAAGTCTTGTTTTGTCCTCCATCTTCATTCAGCTTTAATTTTTATGTGGCTGATGACCTAAAGCAACGCTGTGCTGTCTTGCATGTAACACACAGGCTTTAGGTTGGGGACCACTTTCTTACTGGATGCAAGTATTGATGAATAAATACAACTTTCCAGGTCTGCCACTTTTGCTCAGACCTCATCATACAGCATAGGAACCAATTTCCCCAATTTCAGTAGCCAGACAACACAGTATAAAGTAGTACTCAGCGTAGGTGAATGTGACAGACACTGCCAAAGGACAGCAGAGTTGTAAATATAAATGGAGTTTTAAAAAGCCAAGTATGATGCTGGCTCATATCCAGATAATTCTGCAAATTTTAGCAGAGAGGACAGAGGAGCTGTTTTCAGACAGCTGTAGGAGTTCATCTCATTTGTTTCCTACATATCCTCTAGAGAGGATTTAATTATTATTTTGGGTTCATGTACTTCACCTGTATTCTTGGGAACTGCATTATGCTGTCCAGTCTTAGGAAAACACAGATCTGATGCTGGAATGTTTACTAGAAAGTCTACCTTTCTCTAAAGTGATCTATGACTCCAGTGTTAACAGTATATACTACATTTCAGTTTTAATGACCCTCCATAGCTCTTTTTAAAACCTGTAATCAATACCAATTGCTGACTTTTAATAGGGTTTAGACTGAACAGTAGCTTGAGAATTTTCTGCTTAGCTTTTATTCACCGATGTTTCATTGTTTTGGAACACATTTTAGCTGCTACAGAAAACATTTCATTTCATATTTGTTTTTTTCCCTGCGGATAAGTATGAGCTTCCAGTCTCTTACTTCTAATGCAGCAGGAGCTGGCGTGTTAGGTTAATCCCTTAAGTCCTGGGAAAAGTCCTGTTCCTGCTCCTGTTCCTGCTCAGACAGTGGAAGGGAGCACATAATGTTAGATCCTCTATAAATAGTAAGGATGCTTTTTTATTTTCAAGTAGCTGTTTAGAATTCAGGCAACACTTGCCACTAGAGTATTAATTTTTTAAAAGGCAGAATTTTGAGACTAAAGTATTTGGCAATGTTTCTTAATATATCCTGCAGTTCTTAAAATGCGTGCTCTTCAGCTTAGTCTCAGAGCAACCAGTGTCCTGAAGGAACGTGTATAAAATAAGGCTCTGCAGTAGGTTTTGTTTTCTCTCCGGTTTTAGAGGAGAACTGGATGCTTCATTGCAGAAAGGGCAGACAAGGTACTACTGATTATTACAGAATTTCTAGGGCCAGCAACCCAACATATCTACTTTATCTGGTGTCATGAATTAAGCATGTCAGATGTTCCTTTTAAATTTTATAGAAGCCCTACTTTTACTTTTACAAGGTGACACAGCTGTTCATGTTGATCCTGCACCAAAAAGGGCCTACATCCATCCTCTCCCCAGGCGTGGGTACTGCCAAACTAACACCAGCCTGCTTGGAAGAGGGATAGAGCACAGGAAAAGACAGCCAGGGAGAGCTCTGTCTTTGAGGCATGATAGGGGATGAGGTGGAAGAGGAGGAGACTTGGCTGTGGAGCTGAGCCAAGGTAACTGTTTTCAGGAAAAGGGTCAGACACAGTTGAGATGGGAGCTTGATGCATATATTTCTTTTAAACAGATAGTTTGATGATTGTAACATCCAGTTCTACTAAGACGCTTGTAAACTTCCCCCGACATAACTTGGCCTGTATCCTCATTGCCTTGACAATAACCACAAGGGAGATCTGTGCTTAAAAGCTCTCCCTCAATTTAGAAGCTGTTTGGGTTGTGAACTGTACTGCCAGCGCGACTTTCCTATTAACTGAACTTGCTACATGCAGTTAGTAATCAGCAATGAGCATTCTTGAAGTGTGGGCAGCTGATAATGGTGCCAGTAATTGAGCCATTCCATAGCTGCAGACTTCATTCTTGCTCTACTCAGTATGGCCCACATACAGCTCTTCCAAATTTGTGGAAGATTTGTGGTCACATATGGCTGTGATTACAAACTGGAAAGTTACTTGGCAATGTAGATTCACTTCATCTGATAACATTAACAGTGTTATTCAGCTTTAGTCCTAACGCAGCAGATGTAGCTATTACAACAATGCATCCCAAAAAGTAACCAAAAACTGAGAATTGTCTTCTTTGAACATTAAATAAAAGAAAAAAACATATCTATGAAACATTGATCTAAAGACCCATTACAGCTGTGGCTTGCGAATATCAGGCTGCATGATACTGTGTCTTTTTCAGTTCAGTCTTACATGAAGAAACTTGAGAGCTAACTATTGAAAATGTGCAACATCAGCACTTAGCTTCTAGATTTCATTATTCAACATGGAATCTCATGTCAGTTCACGCACAAGGAAGTATAGGCATTAAACCCATTGTGATCTGCATTGGCCCAGAGCAGAAGCAACAGCTGATAAAGCTGTATGTGTGATGTGTGGAATATAGATGAGGTGAGTTTGTTTTCGCAGATGTTGCCTGACAGACTGCTGACAACATCAGGTGAACTGAGGGAAGCAGAAGGTAGAATGAGCAGTTGCCTGCTCTGCTGTGTGTGAATCTTGATGGTTCAGATAAACATAGTGTCGTCGTCACTGGTAAAGCAGAAATGCTGTGTCCTTTACATAGTTCAGCCCACAAACGTGGTGCAATTGTTCTGTGAACTGAAGGTACAGATAGTGAATAGGTTTTTGCAATAGAACAGCATTTGACCTGAAAGCAAAGTGTGAAAAGCTCCATACTTTGCTGCATATATGGGCAATATTCCAGCTTTTACCGTTGCCAGAAACAGTAGGCCACAAATCTTACTGCCAGTGCTGGCTTAGGTGATTTCACATCTGAAATGTTGATGTAGTCTGCATACTCAGTCAAAATCAGTGGTGTGATCCAGAGAGCAAACCCAAGCTGGTATAACGCATGGCATAAATATCCCTTAACTTGAGGCATTTACTTAAGCAGGAGATGAGTCACTCCTTAACTACTTCCATCTGAACTGTGAAGGCAGTTCACTACATCAGACGTTGACATCATTTGGTCAGATAGATGGGCAAGGGCTATGAGATTTAGGCAGGAAAATCAAGTTTAATTCTTTCATTGTAATTGTAGTGTAGCTGGGTCTGAGGGCTCTACCTGTGTGGTCTTCCAATGCACTTAAGTTATTTATTCCCAGGGTGGTCCAGGAACTCCCAGGTCAGTCATCTGGATAGATGAGAAAGAGGGCTGGTTTCAGACAACTTGAGACCAAGTTGAAACTAGGTGATTGACTGAACTGCTGGCCATCTGCACAAGAAGTATTTGACAGATTGTTACAGGAGCTCTCACAGTGGGAATTTCAGACAGTTTTTCAGATTTCCTAGGCAGTCCCTGCTGTGCTTACACCAATTTCTATGCTTAAATGTGTTGATTAACATCCTGCGTGGAGAATCTGGTTGCCCCAGAGATTCCCAGAGAGTTCTTGCTGCAAAATTAATCAGTTGTGCAAAGGTAAGACAGTCAATAGAAATAGTTCCTACATGTCTAGAAATGATCATGTAGGCCAGTCTTTTGTACTGCTTAAGGTAGTTAAGAAACATTTTGTATGTAGGTTAAGATAACCTATAGTGATGGATTATGCCTGTCCTGCAGTGGTCATGTAGGCCAGCCGGATTATAAAAATTGGACAGAACCATGTTTTAGGGAGTCTCACCGAATCCAACTAAGATGCCCTTGCAAGGACCCTTACCATGGAGACTCCCTTCACCATTGAGACAGCAACCAAGTTTCCTGTTTGACA
Source organism: Chionis minor (assembly GCA_013398295.1). Classification (NCBI taxonomy): domain Eukaryota; kingdom Metazoa; phylum Chordata; class Aves; order Charadriiformes; family Chionidae; genus Chionis; species Chionis minor. The sequence goes on from VZSF01008733.1 coordinate 20,044, forward strand.
AATCGTACTGTCCATGCAAGAGTTACCCTAAGCCAATATCCCAATAATGTTAGCTTTTTTAATGTATGCTCTGTTTGTAACTGTCTGTGCAACAAATGACACCAAAAGCAAATGAAATGCCATGAATTTTTTTGCTACCAGTGTAGGCATGTAGGCTTTTCCAGTGAATGATAGCATTGATGGGGCTGTATGTATCATACATTGCCATATAGCAATTTTGGAACCATGTTCAAGCAAATGCTTCCAACAGAACTGCAGAGATCACCTGCCGAACACAGGAGGCAGGGAGCTGATTGACAATTGGGAAGGTGTGAGATGATATTTAATGAACAGATTATTAGCTTATTGTTAGTCACATCAACCACAGAGGGTAACAATGACAGCAATGACAGCAGATAAAGCCTTGAACAACAAAACTGGCCAGCATTCTCCTGCGTTCTGCCATCTTCCTGGTCAAGCAGTTCCACTGGATATTGCAGAAGCAGCCATCCATAATAATTTATCTTCCCAGGACTAATGAGTGGCTAATAACTATCATGGGTTGTTACAGTTAGACTATATTTGCATTGCACTGCATGCAGATTATATAATGTTCAAGGGCAGCGCGTGATTGTTTTTTAAGTAGTTCACTATATGCCTCAGAGGCAGACACACAAAGTTATAAAGGAGACATGCATTACTTTCCTTCCTTTCTTTTCCACTTCATATGCAAAATCTAATTGCTATTAATGCAATACAGGATGTGAAACAGCATCTGTTTATGTTTGCATTCATTTGCACAGTGGTAGGTATTCAATTAAAGTGTTTGTACAGCACTGTGGTTTTGATCAAATACTGTCACATGTTATGGTGGCTTTGGGATGTTCCTGCATTTCACCAGCCTTTTGTCTTTCTGTAAACTGGCCTACTGCTCATGTCAGCGAAATAATAGGCATAGACTGCTGTTTCTTCCTGCCCTTTCCCTTTCTCTTTTAAAGAATGATGTATTTATTTTTTAATGGAAATTTAAGATTTTGAAAACCAGTCTGTAATCAAAACATTGTACAGATTTTCGTAACTTGCATGGCTTAGTTTTAGACCTGAATTCCCATACCATAACTGAGATTTTGTGTATTTTCTAATGAACATATTGAATACTAGAGACGTGAAGTCTCAGGTGATCAAATATGCTTGTGGTTCTCATACAATGCTACCATGCTAAGAACAGGGTCTTTTATCCATGGTTTTCAGTGCAGATGACTGGTCATTAACAGGCCAGGTTTTGTAAGCCGAGATATTTTCCTTCAGGCTGCTTGGGAGGAAATGAGTATCCACCAAGAAACAGATAGCAATTCAAACTCCCCAGCACAGTGGAACCTTTGTGCAGTGGTCAGAATCTATCCGGGCAGACTGAGTAGCCTGAGTAGTACTTCCTCTGCCCTCCCAGTCCCTCTTCTGCACAAAAAAAAAGCCATGCAACATTACAAATTAAAAATAGATATGGCTGCCGTTATTATTCAGTCCCAGACTGTGAAAAAAGTAATTTTATGTAAAGTCACACTGTGTATCTTAAATTTCTGCCTATTCAAAGCAGGCAGTGATGAAAGAAGAGCTGTCAAAATTGGTGAGGCAGGACAGGGATTGGTCATGAGAATGGGCCTCATGGTGCTGTTACTGACTTCCAGCTGTTGTCATCTGCTTAGTGACATCTGGCTTTCAGGAGCAGCCTCGCCTCTGACTTTGTCTGCGGAGGGAGGGAAGATACCAAAGGTGCAATAGCAGTTTGCAGATTTTTGTGTAATTTCTCCTTGGTTTTATAAATGTTGTCAGTTAGTTTGAGATTTGGAACCGTAGGAATTTAGTATACTGGGATGAAGCCCAGTGTGATGCAAGAAGGAGCAGCATTTCCTGGGCCTCTTCCAAGGGTCCCAGTCTGCCTACTGTGTTATATTGTGCAGTGCTTCTGCTGAACAACTGGATGTTCCAAAATAAAGCCTTGTGCCTGCCTTTATAAACCGCTTATACTTTCCCACTGTTGCTGGTGTTTTGAAAACATTGGTGTTTTTTGTCAATTTTATAACTTACCTCTAACTGTCATGGTCTTCTCCATAGCTCTTTTCTTGGTTCTAGGGAAAAGCAGTACTGTCACTATGTGCTACCTCCACCAGGAAGCCAGGGTAGCTCTTCTTTGTAACATATGTGAAGTGAGGAATAAGGAGCCAACTCTTTCACTGCCATCACCCACATTTGTATCATAGTAGCTGACTGTGACATTTCAATAGCAAGGATTCCTGTTTGGCATTCAGCTTCTTAAACGTCACTTTTATTGCAGCAACATGTGCTGCACCTCCAGGGCAGGCTATTTTAGCGGAGAATGAGAAAAAGATGAATTACTGCACATGACATTTTCCAAAAATTACTCAGTTTGACAAAAATTATCCAATGTGCCCTGAAAAAAAAGAAGTTAAAAACACACAGTGCCTTGAACTGACTGCTGCAACTATTGTTTGTGCTATATATCCCCTTTACAGCAACTGCTTTCTCAGAAATTTGTCATCCACCTGTGAGAAATAAAAGCATTTTGCTGTCCTAACCTTGGACATATGGAAATTAACACTTTGATCTGCATAAGCGGTATAGGTTGTATATCCCCTGTACTTACTGGGAAGAGTTAATGGTCATTCTGTGTTCCAGCACAATTTCTTTTCTTGGCACTAACAGATGAAAAGCTGGGAAGACATAAAATTATTATGGTCTTACATCTTAATTGCTTTTCACTTGCTCATAAGGATACCTCCCTGTCATAGGGCATTCGATTTCTGATAGAAAAACAGCAATGACTGTTCAAGGCATTCCTATTCAGGATTGGTATTGATGTGAGCATCTTAAAAAAATGTTTAGTGATCTTTGCTTTTAGATTTACAAAGAACTGAAGTGTATATATTTTCATGTCTGATTGATAAGCTGAAAAAAAGATAGCAGACTAGAAGGACTCAAAAAATATCCTTGATTCATCACCAGGGAACTGGAATTGTTAGAATTCATCATTTGTAAAGTCCTTGCTGTTGGCTTGTTTCTGAGAAACAACTGAAATTCAGGGAAGTGTTGCACAGTAGTTCAGATGTGAGCTCCTTCCCACAGAGTGGTCCAGCAGGCAGTGTAGGCAGAAAGTATTCTGAAGGACTAGGGCTGAAATGGTTGTCCTTGTGGTGAAAGATGATGTTCCTCTTACCTGGGCAAACCTCTTTGCATGACACTTTTTCACAGCACTTTTCACAAGCCATGCTGTGCATTGAACGTAGCACAAGCACATGGTGAAGTGAAGTCATGCTTCTCATAGGTCTTCTGAAACTCTCTCAGCCTGGGTATGGGCATTCAGGCTGATTTGGAGTTCAAGTACCAGCTTCAAAGGGGAGATATTTAATAAGGTTATTAATTAGATGCCACTGATGGTACCTCTTTTTGAATCAGCTTGATAGGAGAACATTTGAATGTCTAAATTGTGAAATTTCATTTCTGTTAGTGGAGATACCACTTTTCAGATCAAACTGACTTAATCTTGCAAAAGTTTCATTTTTTTGAGGATAAGATGATGGTGTCTATGCCTCACCCTTTCAGCAGCAAAGATGAAAACTCAGCAGTGTTTCAATCCCCTGATAATTTTCCCATATACTGTTCCATTATTTCAGGTTTGACCCCTTTCACAGCTGAATGGATTCCACAGTTTTTAGCTGATACAGCTGAAAGCCTTTATAAAATAGTTCCAGCTCTATTAATCAGCCATTTAGGATCTGTGTTCACCTGTCTATCTGACTGCATTTTTATCTGATGGTCCTTAGGGTGTAACTGCAAGATAACATGGAATTAGGGTGACACTGGTGGCCTTAGCCCTCACGCTAAAAGTTTAAAGAGGTGTAAGTGATTCCTGCTATATGGGCACTTCCTTTAAACACCAGTCATGCAAATTCACTGTTACCTGAAGTATTTGACCAGTATTTAACTGGAACCTACGCAAGAAGCTAGATTGGTGTCATGGATATCAAGCTCAATATTTCTTGCTTTGAAGGAGCCCAGCTTTCCCAATAATGTCTTTATTTTCGTCACATTGTTTCTCTAGTTAGTGCTGCATTGTTTGAGAGACATCTTATCTCTCTCTGGTAACAAAGAAAAATAATAGTTTTCTCCTCCCTGTTGCATTCAGTGCTTCTTACACTAAGTTATTGTTAGTATTGCTTGTTCATAATTGTAATACATTTTATCCTTTATTATCCTTTTTATCCCAGATGTATTCCTGGATATTTTTCATCTCCAGGAGTTTTGATCTATTGTAATACTTACCATTCAAGAAAAGAACACTGCTTCATGTGATTTTTGTTCTCTTGAAGCAATAATTGCGATATAAGAAGGTCCCACTCACCTGGCCTCCAACCCTACAGGATGGAGGATGATTTGTTTTCCTGCAAGTTCTTTGCATTTGCTGAAAATAAGAGAACTAACAGTTATAGGATATGGTGTTTATTCCAGCAGCTGTCTGTGTGTTCCACCCACTAATGGCCTCTTTCTTGGTGCAGCATTTTCAGCTGTTGAAGTTTCAATATTCTTGCTCTGAAGGTAGAAACAATAAATGTTTGGGTCTGGAGAGAGGTGATTTTATTGGTGAGATGTTGGGTGGTAGCTAGTGATTTCCGTCTCAATAGAAGAATGAATCCTCTTTTCTTGTATGTATTTGCTATGTTTTGACTTCGTATTATGATGTCGGAGGTCTGGTGGAAGCTGCATTCCCACATCCTTTCCACAAATCAACATCTTCTGCAACTCCAGCTGTTGCATTGAAGGACATTATGTTCTGTTTTGTATTGGATAAAAACAGGACTAGATCTTTCAGTCTTAAAAGCATGAGAAGTCTTTCCCTCAACATTTTTGGGTTTTGGTTTGGGATTTTTTTTTGCACATGACAGCTAATATTTTAGACCTGCAGTCTCCTGCCAGGCAATACTTGGTTAGTAATAGTCACTGTAACTGTTCTGCTACCTTCTTTCATCATCCTTTAAAAAAGAACTCTTGCGCAAAATCCAGCAGGGAAAAAAAATCACACTTCAGATACATTTTTGTCACTGAGCCGAGGCTATTGTCTGTCCAACATAATGTGTTTATGCAGGAGACGGTGTTGCTTCTTATTCTGGACAGCGCGTCTTGATGACACCTGTTTAATATCCTGACGTTGTGCAAAATACAGATTGGATGCCTCTGGACTTTCACCCCCAGAGCTGCATGGAAATTTGCCAGAACATATAATGGCTGCAGCTAATGTGCATGTATTTGCATAGTTACTAAAATTAAAAAGCTGGCAATGGTAATATTTTTATGGATTTGTATCTTCCCTGATGGATTAGTACAAAGAGCTTGTTGATTGAGTTCACTAGCAATTAAAGCGTGCAATTGATCTTCCTTATCTTTCCATACAGGTGAAGTGAGAAGGGCAGCCATGAGTTGCTTTTGACCACTGGCCAAATTCTAGCCAGATCTACCTGTCACTCAGCTTTCAGCAGAAAGCTCTGGCGTCCTGTCATTTTATCTAGTCCAGCTTGTGTGTCTCATTTCACTTATTCACGCTGGTGCTGAGGCCAAAGGCCCCAAAGGAACAAGAAAGTGCGCTGAGACTGGCCAGACTTTTCTCTTCTGCAGTCTCATCTTGCACAAATGAACAGAGAAAAACAAAGAGGACATTTAGCATTTTGGAGATAGCAAGAAACGGTGGAGAAAATTAAGACTGTCTGAGATGAGAGTAAAGAAAAGTACTCGGGCTCAAATAGAAGCTAGCCATTTGAGTTTGGTGGGGCTAAGCACAGCAGCAGGAATGGAAACCTTGTGGAGGAAAGCCAGCCAAAGATCTAAAGGGAGGGAGATAATCCTCAGAGATCTCAGGAGGTGGATTACTATCTGGTCATTTCTTTTCTGAAGATGCTGTATGGCTGGATATCCTGTTACCTAAATGGCAGAGAAAAAAAATAATATTCATTTTACATTATGCAACAGTCTGCAGTTTCATCCATATAAAGCACATTGGTTCCAAACACGGGGCATGGCTTAACTCTTGGCACCCTCAATTAATTTTGTTATTAAGGAAGTTGTTTTGAAGAAGCATTCTTAAATCAGGTTTTTCCCACTTGTCTGCCCTTTGTGCATGTGCGTGTATCGGTGAGAGATTTGGAAAGAAAGAAGGGAAAAAAACCAAAAAAGCATCAGCATCAGCCAGACTATGTTACAGACTTTGCTACAGAGATGAGAATTAATTTGCAGTTATTCTCCTTTGCTGTATGCTGATGCTGATTTGGGAGGTTTTGTTTGTTCTGCCTTTTTAATATCTAATCTTCCTTTCCAGTTCTGGCTTGCTCCACGGTTTCTGCATTTGCTCTACATTATCCAGGACCCAGAGGTTCAGATAATCATCCATTTCTATCTCAACCTTTTTGCTCACTGCTATTTGTATCCAGACTTGTTGCGTGTATGTGTGGAAGATATCATCTGTTCATAAAGCAAGAGATGAGGCAGAATTCTATTAAAGTCACCAGTGCTTCTGTGATGAGTAAGAACAACATCAGCAAAGACCAGCAGAAATAGAAAAATAATTTTAGCAAAAATGTATAAATTCCCATCTCCCTACAGTTGTTTCTCAGTGTGAATTATTATTGTTATTTTTTTAAGTACTTAGGCACCAGAAATTCTGAATCTAGAAAAGTTCCCCAGCTTTCCTGGATTCCTGGTTTCCTTGACAACCATTCATATAAATAGTAAGGACCTGCTATGGGGGGGAAATATCAATATAATCGAAACCTGTGAATCACCCTGGAAAAAATTAAATTCAAGGTTGAAGTTACAAGTTATCCAGCAAGCAGTAACAGAAGAGTCTGGTTTTGTTTAAATAAGGCTCTTCTGTTAATGTTTGCTGGATACCTGACAAGGATGGAACAAAGGGAGTGATTTTCTGAAGGTGAGGTGCAAGGAGATTCCTTTTGGCATTCCTCCTGAAGAAACTATTACAGGTGACGGTCACCTTTTTCCTCCCCGACTCTTTGGTCACTTAGAATTGTTCTCTCTCTTTTGATTATTTTTTTTATTATTATCTGTAAAAAAGAAATACAGTGTGCTAAAGACAGGCATGAACGTTCCGCATATTTAAACGTTAACCTGCTATTCTCCTCCTTTCTCAATGATTTAGTTAACCCAATCTCAGAAACAAGATGTTGATATTGCTCTCTTGGAAGCAAGAGAGTGAGGAAGGGGATCAGCTGGATGTCCCTCCAAAGAATTTAGATATTGTGGGTCAATGTGAAATGGGAAAGATTATCCTGAAACTAACCCTGATCTATGCTAGTGCTTCTGGAATTGTGACTCAATTTTCGTGAATGTGAGAAGAGATATAGCAAAAATGCACAAGATGATGAAGTTCTCCCTGTGTGAAATTGAAAAACAGCGATGAGAAAAACTGTGCATCAAGAAAAGTTCCTGTCTTTTGTTTTCCCCCTCTTGTTATGCTTTGTGATGCAGAAAAACTTTGTAATATGGTTATCATTAAAATGGTGACAGCATTTTCCTCCAGTTTAGAAGCAACATGAAAGCCTCAGTTCTATTGGCTTTGTCTTAAGTAAAGGCCACATGATTTAAAAAAAAATAAATCTTGCTACTTCTAGTGTTCATAGAAGCAGCAAAGCACTAAAGTAATGAAAAAGCTGTGAAAACAAGTTATCAGCTGTGTCTAGGAAGTTACTTATCCAATCTGAGGAAATAACCATTTTTATTGTTATCTGATTCACACATCAGAATTTCCAGGGCTGTTTCCCGTGCCTGGGGGCCATTTGTAAGGCTGCCTGAAGCCAGCAGCTACCAAAATATTTGGATGGTCTTCCTTCACAGAGATCCCTCCAGCTTGTTGTACCATGTAGATGGCACTGGTTTTCGGATCACTGTCAGATACAATTCAGAACAATTCAGGTACAATTTGTGCAGATCTACAACACTCTATATGATTGTACTGTGGCCTGGAAATTTTATTTTGTTTGTGGGTTTTTTTTAAGATCCTGAAGTTAGTTTATCACCTGACATAACAATCTGCAGGAAGGTGGTGCCTGTCTTGAAGTTGGCAACATAGGTGCAAGTAGGTGCTGAATACTTTTGGAAATCCAGGTTTCCATCAAGTCATTCATTACAAAGCCTAAACCACATTTCTCTTTATTTCAGTCAGTGTATTCTAGATGCCAGCTATTTTTTATAGCAAAACCTGGCATGCAGGCTTTAGGGAGGCAGAATTACCTACAGACTGCCTTTTCAGCTTCACCCAGCCTTTTCTGTTTTCTGACTGCTATTTGCTGCTGGCTGTTTCCCCACGACCGTGAATCTGCAGCCATTAAGTCTGGATGGCAGTGAGATTTGGGTCTATCTGATCCCGTTTATTAGCCCGTCTCCGAGAGGGGTGCGCACAAGCGGCACCGTCTGCCTCCAGGATTGCTGTTTCTTAGCCTGGTCGTCAACCCAGCCAGTCAGATATTCAGGCTCTTGCAAGATACTGTCTTTAGTGGTGCTAGAAGTTAGCTGAGCAGAAAGGGTGTCCTTTATTTGGAGTGGGGATGGGGATATTATGTCATAGCTGAGGATTATTTTGATTGATTTTTCCCCCCCCCCAGCATATCTAGGAAGATGCAGTCAAGATAGTGAGAAAATCAATACAGTATTGAAGGTTGCATTTTTTCTGGTGTAAAGAGTTTAAGGACATACTGCCAGGGAAAACACTTCAGCAGCCAAACTTCCCTCATTTTACCACGCTGAACAGAAAGCACTTTTTGTAGCTCAGAGGGTGCTATGGTGCCATATATTCTATGGGGCAGTGAGGAGGGTCTGACAGGTACCTCATGAAGTTCAGCAAGGAGGGGTGCAAATTCTTGCACCTGGGAACTAACCCATATGCCAGTATATGCTGAGGACCACACAGCTGGGAAGCAGCTTGGCAGGAAAGGACCTGGGGGTCCTGGTGGACACCAGGCTGAACATGAGCCAGCCGTGCGCCCTTGCGACAAAGAAGGGTAATGGTAACCTTGGCTGCATTTGACAAAGTATTGCCAGCAGGTTGAGGGAGGTCCTCTCTACTTAGCACTGGTGAGGCCACACCTGCAGTACTAGGTCCAGTTTTGGGTTCCTCAATACAAGAGAGACATGGACACACTTGAGAGAGTCCAGTCAAGGGCCACAAAGATCACGAAGAGACTGGAGCATCTCACATATGAGGAAAGGCTGAGAGTGCTGGGACTATTTAGCCTGAAGGAGAGAAGGCTCAGGGTGGATCTCGTCAATGTATATAAATGTCCAAAGGGAGGGTGCAAAGAAGACAGAGCCAGGCTCTTTTCAGAGGTGCCCAGTGACAGGACAAGGTGCAGTGAGCACAAACTGAAACACAGGAGAGTCCCTCTGAACATCAGAAAACACTGTGAGGGTGACTGAGCACTGGCAGAGGTTGCCCCAGGAGATCATGGAGTCTCTTTACTTGGGGGTACTCAAAAGTCATCTGGACATGGTCCTGGGCAACTGGCTCTAGGTGGTCCTGCTTGAGCAGGACCAGGTGACCTCCAGAGGTCCCTTCCAACCTCAACCATTCCGTGATTCTGTGATGCTGTATGGGCTGCATTCTATTCATCAGGAAAAGTCAGGATAGATTATCTTCTGGTAGAGAGGTAATCGGATCCGGTTAACTGGACTGCATTTAGAAGGGAAATGCAATCTCAGATTTATGTAGTTGTTTAGCTAAAACCCTTGAGTTCTTTGTTTAATGGTACCGTTATATGCCCCCTCCCAATCCAAGAAGCACATAGCAAGACAGGTTAAGTTTTCTGTAAACCTCCAATACTTAAGGGAAGTTGGTAAGTAATGAGAGAAACGTGCAGTCCTACAGTCTGAGTTTGGCTTTCCTCTGCTTCTATGCTTGCTACTGTTTTCATGCTCCAGTCTATGTAAACCAGCACAAAGGCAGGACAGTAAATACAGTATGTCTTTTCTCGTGCTTCACCTTGCTGCTCTGTTTATCACAATTTTAGTAATGTAGCAAACAGAAGTGTGAGTGCAGCAAAATCATATTTGCAAACAAAGTATCTTAGCCTGTAAGACTGACAACCTTTAAGANGAAGGTGGTGCCTGTCTTGAAGTTGGCAACATAGGTGCAAGTAGGTGCTGAATACTTTTGGAAATCCAGGTTTCCATCAAGTCATTCATTACAAAGCCTAAACCACATTTCTCTTTATTTCAGTCAGTGTATTCTAGATGCCAGCTATTTTTTATAGCAAAACCTGGCATGCAGGCTTTAGGGAGGCAGAATTACCTACAGACTGCCTTTTCAGCTTCACCCAGCCTTTTCTGTTTTCTGACTGCTATTTGCTGCTGGCTGTTTCCCCACGACCGTGAATCTGCAGCCATTAAGTCTGGATGGCAGTGAGATTTGGGTCTATCTGATCCCGTTTATTAGCCCGTCTCCGAGAGGGGTGCGCACAAGCGGCACCGTCTGCCTCCAGGATTGCTGTTTCTTAGCCTGGTCGTCAACCCAGCCAGTCAGATATTCAGGCTCTTGCAAGATACTGTCTTTAGTGGTGCTAGAAGTTAGCTGAGCAGAAAGGGTGTCCTTTATTTGGAGTGGGGATGGGGATATTATGTCATAGCTGAGGATTATTTTGATTGATTTTTCCCCCCCCCCAGCATATCTAGGAAGATGCAGTCAAGATAGTGAGAAAATCAATACAGTATTGAAGGTTGCATTTTTTCTGGTGTAAAGAGTTTAAGGACATACTGCCAGGGAAAACACTTCAGCAGCCAAACTTCCCTCATTTTACCACGCTGAACAGAAAGCACTTTTTGTAGCTCAGAGGGTGCTATGGTGCCATATATTCTATGGGGCAGTGAGGAGGGTCTGACAGGTACCTCATGAAGTTCAGCAAGGAGGGGTGCAAATTCTTGCACCTGGGAACTAACCCATATGCCAGTATATGCTGAGGACCACACAGCTGGGAAGCAGCTTGGCAGGAAAGGACCTGGGGGTCCTGGTGGACACCAGGCTGAACATGAGCCAGCCGTGCGCCCTTGCGACAAAGAAGGGTAATGGTAACCTTGGCTGCATTTGACAAAGTATTGCCAGCAGGTTGAGGGAGGTCCTCTCTACTTAGCACTGGTGAGGCCACACCTGCAGTACTAGGTCCAGTTTTGGGTTCCTCAATACAAGAGAGACATGGACACACTTGAGAGAGTCCAGTCAAGGGCCACAAAGATCACGAAGAGACTGGAGCATCTCACATATGAGGAAAGGCTGAGAGTGCTGGGACTATTTAGCCTGAAGGAGAGAAGGCTCAGGGTGGATCTCGACAATGTATATAAATGTCCAAAGGGGGGGTGCAAAGAAGACAGAGCCAGGCTCTTTTCAGAGGTGCCCAGTGACAGGACAAGGTGCAGTGAGCACAAACTGAAACACAGGAGAGTCCCTCTGAACATCAGAAAACACTGTGAGGGTGACTGAGCACTGGCAGAGGTTGCCCCAGGAGATCATGGAGTCTCTTTACTTGGGGGTACTCAAAAGTCATCTGGACATGGTCCTGGGCAACTGGCTCTAGGTGGTCCTGCTTGAGCAGGACCAGGTGACCTCCAGAGGTCCCTTCCAACCTCAACCATTCCGTGATTCTGTGATGCTGTATGGGCTGCATTCTATTCATCAGGAAAAGTCAGGATAGATTATCTTCTGGTAGAGAGGTAATCGGATCCGGTTAACTGGACTGCATTTAGAAGGGAAATGCAATCTCAGATTTATGTAGTTGTTTAGCTAAAACCCTTGAGTTCTTTGTTTAATGGTACCGTTATATGCCCCCTCCCAATCCAAGAAGCACATAGCAAGACAGGTTAAGTTTTCTGTAAACCTCCAATACTTAAGGGAAGTTGGTAAGTAATGAGAGAAACGTGCAGTCCTACAGTCTGAGTTTGGCTTTCCTCTGCTTCTATGCTTGCTACTGTTTTCATGCTCCAGTCTATGTAAACCAGCACAAAGGCAGGACAGTAAATACAGTATGTCTTTTCTCGTGCTTCACCTTGCTGCTCTGTTTATCACAATTTTAGTAATGTAGCAAACAGAAGTGTGAGTGCAGCAAAATCATATTTGCAAACAAAGTATCTTAGCCTGTAAGACTGACAACCTTTAAGAGCACGAGGTTTAAATAGAAACACAATAATAATTTAATGTAATTAATTGGGCTCCTAGCAAATATGAAACTGTATCTCATCCTGGCATGTAACTTCAAAGTGCATTTTCCTCCTCGCTTAATCAGACCACTTGCACTGTTCTTCTCCACACTCATGCTCATGACTGGAACCCACCCCTGCACCCTGTTTCCCACATTCATCTTTCTAAGAGCTGTTTTCTTTGTCTTTATCCCAATGAGGATAAGGTGGCAGCTGTGAGTAGATGCAGAGTAAGACACATGAGAAAAAGGAATCCTAACTTGCAGAGCCCAGTGATGGGCTCTGAATTAGCCACAACTACTCAGGGAAACAGGTTTGCTGTTTTGGTAGTTTTGTGAAAACAAATGTTACCCAAATTAAATTGGTAGCTAGCCAGGTCCAAACAAACAGGAGTTGTAAATAAGCTGTGGTACTCTCTGCTGCAGGATGTTGTGGTTGCTAAAAACTTCCAGGAGTTCAAAAATAAACCAAATTCAGAGATGAAAAATCCATCAAAAGCTGTTAATGAAAACCATACCATCCCTAGCTCCAAAATTTGATTCAAATTGCCAAAGGATAGGAGTATATATGGGGGTGGTATTGCTGTAGAATTTCCCTGTTTTTCTATATTTCAGTAGGCACCTGCCACTATCCCCTATCAGTTGCTGGCTACTGAATTTGATGGAATTTTGATCTGATATGATACAGGCACTCATAAGTTGTTTGTCCTTTTCTGTTGGTCACTTCCCACTGTCATTCTGTTCACAGAATCATAAAATGGTTTAGGTTGGAGGAGACCTTAGAGATTACCTAGTTTCAACCCCACGGACTGGAACATTCCCTATATGGGCCATTTTAACTATGCTCTAGTAAAATGTATTAAGACTTACAGGAAATATTTAGACAATATTTAGATAAATAGCTAAATGTTACCAGTTATATCAAAGTTATATCAAACAGCTTGGAAGTTTTTTTTGAATCTTGAAAGAGTTTGTGCTGAGGCCACTTTATCTTAAACTGGCACTTCTTAACTACTAAGCACCTATTCAACCATAGCATTCTTGTATTTCTTTTAGTAAGACTATATGTACTACCTGGAGAAAGTGAGTCTTCACAATGCTGTTGTTTGTGTAGTGTAGGAGTTTTCCTTGGCTTGAATTTGGAATGGTTACATTATTCATGAATAGCAAAGCCATGAAGAAATTGTACTGGGGACTAATTAAGACCCATGTTTATGTCTTGGTCAACTCTGCATCAGAGGAGAGAAAACTTCAGATATATTGAACCGATTGGCAGTTTAAGCTTCAACATATGCTCAGATCAAACACATGCTAGCCAGTTGTGATGGACCATTTGGAATAGGGACTGCTCCTTTCATTTTCAAATGTGATCCTTTCAGACATCAGGCTTCAGGATGGCAGGCTTTTCACTTCTGTGTGCCAGACTGGAAGGAACAGCCAGGCAAGGATCTCCTCCCTGCAGTGATAGATGGCAGTGCTAGATATTGGGGATCCTGAGAGCAAAGTAAGTCACGGCTCCTTGAAGGTGACTCTTAGGTTTCCAGGCACCTTTTACCTTCCCTGCTCCTCTCAGGCTATCCATGCAACATCTGAATCCTTGCCTTATTATGCTTATTTGCATAAGCATATGAAGAGTTATTCTGGAGTAATAATTGCATTTGGACTAACTAAATGAAGGACATGCCATCCAAAATTAATAACATAGGGATGGGTAATAATAAAAGCAAACTTAAGTCTGTAAGAATACTTGAACTCTTTTACCATGTCAGTATGACTAGAGAGCTGATCTCTATGGCAGGTCTAGCACAAGGATGTCAAGTGGTAGATTCAGAATGATACGCAGAGTTTGAGGAAGCATGGTAAGTGCTGCTTTGCTAACACCTTGATGTGATGGTCCCTTCCTCGGGCCATCATGGGGAGAGAGCTAGGACCACGAATAACTGTAGCTTTGAAAGTGTGGATTTGAAATTATCTCTCTTACACAAATAGAAGACATTTCTGGGGAACATTGAGGCTCATTTTTATATAACTGAAGACATAATATTGGCATATATCTGGGAGACAGAAACTAGATTTCTCTTCTAAGCACCATACAAATTAAAGAGACAGCAAGCAAGAATAAAGTAAGAATGGTGGCTCTTTAGACCCATGAATTAAACCACACTGTGTATTATTTCACTCTCATAGTGTTTATACCGGTGTCCTAGCATTCCTTGCTTGTGCTACTTCTGGCGTTCAACAGTGCAAATCCTATAGAGAGCACAAGTACATAATACATATATGTGTGTAGGTGACAATGCCAGACAGATTGTACATGCAAGTGATTACATATTAATTATATGCACAGACAATGGAACATGCAGATGGATTGTCACATACCTTTCAAAAAAACCCAAAAAACCCCTTCACAATTAAGTTTACCCTTTTCTGGTTTGGGTTTGTTTTAAGGTAACCTTCTTTTCCTGCCTTTCCCCTTAAAATTTGGCCTTTCCCTTTAAAGGTTTGCTCTAGTACCCTCAGCCTTTTTAATGAACTTAGCAGTGGGGAAAATCTCTGTACTGGTACAGGAAGTCTGAGAATACAGAAGAAAGCTGTGTGCCATTTTAAAGGGAAAGGAGCAGGTCAGCTTACATCAATAGAGGCCTTCTTGCTTCATATTCAAAAAGAAGCGTACTCTAAGCAGCTATTATTAGCCTTTCTTCAACCAGTCTTCCAACTTTCAAATAAAGTTTAGAAACTCATTTTATTACGGGACGGTTTTCTTGAAGGATTTTGGAGGAAATGAGTGCTTCTGTGCAAAAGCTGTTTCACATAATAAACTTTACAATGCCAGTGAATGGATATGAGACAGTTAAAACAACAGAATAAATATTCTCAATTTTATGAATGCACTTAGTTTCTGCCTACTTTCTCTGAAGTATAACATGCCATGACAAATCCTGAGACAAATCTGTCACTCAGGTCCTCGATAGACAAAATACTAATTGAAGTTAATGGGAGCGTAACTTAGGGGAAAACTTAAAATCTGTGCATGCCCTGCAATGAAAGCAGTGTACAATACACCTGAAGTTTTGGATTAAAAATGTATTTCAATTTTATCAGGATAAATGATGTCTCAGAATGGATTGTAACAGGTTAGAAAGGCTCAACTAATTTTAATTATAACGTGTAAAGCAGTTGCCTCAAAGAACAGTTTTTTTCAAGCTTTCAGAAACTTTGCAAATTTCAGAGCTTCTGAAGTTAATTTAAAAGCCAGATTTTAGATGGCTGTTTTCACTGAGCATTTTCTGGTGTTGTATTGCTGGTACTCAGAGATCTTCCACTATTACACGAAACTAGTGTCAGCAAGAGTTTCTCTCTCTAATGAAGATTATTTTTTCTTCCTCTTTCCCACTTCCCATTTCCTGTCAGTCGGAAGTGTCTTGGATCCCCAACAAACACTACTCTGGGATTTACGGGCTGATGAAGTTGGTTCTGACTAAGACTCTACCTTCCAATCTTGAGCGAGTCATTGTCCTCGACACAGACATAACATTTGCCACTGACATTGCTGAGCTATGGGCCGTCTTTCACAAGTTCAAAGGTATTCTAATGATTTTTTTACTGTCTTTATTTGTGGGGGAGAAAGAATGGTAAAGCAAACATTACAATGAGGGTAAAAAGGCTATCTGAGATTTATTAAATGTTTTCATTCTTTTGTTTTTTGGTGTTTGGATATAATTGTTCTATTTGTGAGGTCTTTCCTCAACAATGTTCTATATAGACTGATTGATACTACTGATTATCTATGTAGTTTGTTTTATTGGTCGAATTATTTGGGAAAAGTGAGAGCTTGGCAGTACGGTAGATGATAAAGAATTATGAGGACACTGTAGTGACCTACCATTCAAGCACCTGTTGGTATTCAGTACTTGGAAGAACTCGTTTTATACTACTTTTTACTAATAAAACCTAATTATTACTTTCAGTATAACTTTTCTACTGAAAATAAAGTTAGAATTATACTTGGACTGGGGAAGAGGATGAAGTGGGCAGATTTGTACACGTGAAGAGAAATGAGTTGCTGCTTGCTCCTCTTAATGAGTTGATAAAGGGTTGTGGATTTGAAGTATCAACCTAAAGTAGTTTTGTCTACCTGTATGCCTTTCCCACAGCCCCTTGAAAAACTCCGTGATAGTTTGACCGAGAAAGGATGCTTTCAGAGTTACTGTGTAAGGAGATGATCACTAGAAAGTTCCCCACTACCCTGTCACAAACCAGAGCACTTTCCTGGCTAACACACCACTAAAACCATTTAATTGTCCCAGGCTCCAATGTTGGCAGCTTTTCAGACTCAGAGACATGACCTATTGTTCTCCTCTTGCCCTGAGAATATATATTGGAGTGCTGGTAAGTGCAGAGGCATTGCAGTATCCTGGTTTGAAGGTTTACAGCCCTGTAAAAGTGTAGCCTTGATGCATATCATCAGCTCTCTTAAAATCACCGCAAGCAAAGTCAGCCTAAGCTGTCTTTGGGTCCGTTTATTTACAGAAGCCAAAATAAAGCACTCTGTTAGAAAGGTGACAGAAAAAAGAGTACATTTAGTGTACTTTTCCCATGCTGAAATCCGCAAGGCCTCTTTGCCTTTCCCAGTACCCAGCAAATCGGCAGGAGGTATTACCTTCAGCTTTATGGTCAAGGACTGGGTGCTAGTACTTGCTTCTCAGGGCAATTGTTTCCTTTCCCATCTCTGGATACTTTGACGTCCCGTCAGCAGGCCAGAAGCAATCACCTACTTACTTAACAGAACTATTCACACACTTGCTTCATCAAGGAGTATAAAGCTTTTCCTCTTCTTAAGTATTGTTCAAGCCTCTTCACCAAACCTTTCCCTACACTGGACCTTGAGTTTCATATAAACATGTACCTTGACAACTATAATTTGCGTAAAAGTATGCATAGGGAGTAATGCTATGCTATTTACTCTCTCACTATGTGCTACTGTCCCATTAATAGTAATATTTTACTGAATATGGTATATTAGCAGGATTAAGCAGGTAAAGAAATATGTATAAACTGAACTTGGGCATAAAGCGCTGCATGGTCAAAGATAGCAAAATCTAAATTGAGACAGTGAGGAGGATCATCTCCTTTCTTATATTTTCTGCTATAGCTTCAATGAAGGTCCCTTGCTTTTTACTGGGGAAAGAAACCAAGCATAAAGACTGCTTGTAAAAAAAGAATATGGAGCAGAGGCAGGCCTAAGATTGAAAAAAATACAGACAGAAAATAAGGAAACATGGAGAAGGATAATTACTGGAAGTATAGAAGTTGGTGTAAGGTAGTCTCCGTACAGCTAGGCAGGGTTGTTCAGCTGATTAGAGCTGTGAAAAGCTCTAAGTTACACATGGAGACAGAATTCCTGTGGTACTGCCAGCCTTCATAACGTATGTGTCACAACTCCCAAATGTATGATTTTGCAAGTTGTCTGCTCTGTCTTTTTAATTCCAGCTGACCACCTGCTTCCCCACAATTCTTAAATCCTGACAATAAATTGGTCAGTGTCTACATTTGTTCATTTCCCAAATGGTCATGCACAAAGAATTAATGTCAGAATCCCATAGCCCCAGGACTTAAGCAGGGTGGGAGAGGACTTTGGAAGGCATGTATGACCAAAATAGTGATCCTAAACGTTGGGGAGGAGAGAGAAATGAAAGTTTCTGAGCACAATCTTGTTCTCCAGCTTGGATCATAAGTTGCAGTCCCATTAGGCAAAGACTCAATGGAAATAGATCATCCTGGAAGCAAGGGCAAGTAAGTTGGAAGGATACCGTTGCTCTTTTACTGCTTTGGAAAAGATTGGTTTAAATCATATGGTGACTCTCAGTTTGTCCTCAGTGTCTTTTTATTTCTCTTGCCAGCATTACAAAAGATTCAAATGATGTCTCTTGTCATTAGCCCCAAATACTTCACTAAAAGATCTGTTTTTAAACTAAAGTTTCAATCCCCTCCTTGTTTCTTCCTCAGAAGTCCCAAGTAAGTTTATGAAGATTTCTTTGGGACAATCTAGTGTGTTTGTTGAAATATTACTTAAACAGAAGGGAAATAAAACTCCTATGAAAGGAAGTTCTACTCTCCTGACCCTATACCCAAGCCCAACTTGGAGGGCAGCTTCAGAACCACGGGCTGTCCACCTAGAAATGTCCAAAGACCCAGCTGTTGGCTAGAAGTAGCCATTATAAACCTATTTGCACCAGGATGTTATTTGAGCAAATGGAAGAATTTTTCACATCAGCGCAGAAAAGACAAGAACTTCCTTCAGCAGGTTGCTGCAGGATAACTGATAAGACAGTCCAGCACAGCCTCTTCCAATTTGCACCCACACAGATAAAGAGAGAGAAGGTCCTAGAGTCTGCAATTCTTTCTGTGACCAGGAAGACTTTTCTTCCCAAGAAAAACAGTGACAAAGAGAGATCAGTAGCTCAGATTCCTTTTTTCTAGGACACCACATTTGGAAGAGACTCAGATTTAGGATTGTCTTGCAATTTAACCAGGTCCAATTTGCTCTGTAGAAAGGCCCACAGTATGTTTTAAATAGCACCTGCAATACCCAGTATCCTTGTTCTGCAAAGGTTCTTGTTCCTGTCATCTTAAGAGTTGCTGAAAAGATCAGACCCTTACATAGCAACTTAATATTTTAGGTGGTAAAGCTACTATTACATTCGTTCTGTAGATGGAAAAAAGGGAGTAGGATTCCTTTGTAAATTATTGCTCTTCTGCCCTTTTCTGATAAGCTCTTTGCATACGCAAAGATACAATAAATGATCCAACTATTCTGTAACTGAGTGCACAAATTAGGGCTGTACATAACGTGATTTTATTTGAAAATCTCTTCTTTGAAGCGGCAACCTTAGGCTTTGGGAGAAATTCACACCTCTCTTCAGTGGCCTGAAACAGTGCCACTCAAGCTATGTAACATTTAAAAATTTCTCTTAGCAGTTACTGTGGGCTGTATAATTATTATTCCTTTTATATGCAAGTTTCAATCTCTATGTATAAATATGTCTTTGGGAAGCAGTAACTTAAATTTCAAGATTTTCAGCTAGGATTCGGATGTTTCTGCTTTAGCCTTATTCTCTCTTGCTCTCCCAAAGATAAGCAGTCTGTTTCTCTAGGACAGATATATACCTCCAAAATATGACTTCAAAGGTAAGAGTCTGCAGCTGGTCTGGTGAAGATAACCTGTCATACATGTTTTCTATGACTTAGTTGACACTGATTATGTTTTCTATTCATCTTTCACTAGATTTTGACAGTTCTAAACTTGAGAAAGCAATATAGCCTAAGGGCAGAAGAGTGGGACTGTAGATCATACGCATTCTTGGATGAAGTGCTGCAAAGTGTTTCAGACAGCAAGGATTAGTGTAACCAATATGCTTTTATTGCAGAAATTGTGTGAATTCTTCTGAGAAAAGAACCAGTCCAAAGCTATGCTCTCTGCCATCAATCTTGAAGTTCTTTTAAAGGCCACATCAGCTAATTGTCTTACTAGTCTTGCTCACCCAAACTTGGCATTGAAATGTGGGTTCTTTTTTCCAAAATTCTCATTTTGACTTCAACTGTTTGTTAAATATGAATTCTCAAGAGCATTCATTGCAAATGGTATTTGGGGCCTGACTATAACAGTCATCATAATTATTTGTGTTACAGGTTGCTGTTCCAGTCAGGATCACAGCCTCTTTGTGCTGGGTGTTGTACCTATAACACAGAAAGAGACAGTCTTCGTGCTTTACCTAGTGTCAGGTGACAATTCTTGGGTCTGCCTGGTTCCTTTAGGCTATCGCTGTGTGAGTCATGGCTGAGGCCCACAAGTAAGACCTGAATAATCCCTGTAGAGATCATTGTTGGGGGACTCTGAAGATGAATGACACATCTAAGGGCATTATGGTATTTCTAAGTACATGCCTTGACTCAGATGCTATATTTACCAGTCATGTCCTACTACTACATGTTAGTCTCACAATCCAGCTAGCTGCTGCTGATGAACATTTTGAGTACTTTTAAACGACAGAGACTGGGTAGTACATAACTAGTGTATTTCAAATAACTATACTTGTAGATTAAGTCATCCAGAGAATATAAGCTACAATTAGTGTTCATCTGTGCAAATAAGTCTTCCCTGGAAAGCTGATGAAAGCAATAAGGCAGAATCACCTACCTCCATTAACCAAGCATCCAAGGAGAAATCACAAGCTTGATAGGAAGGCTGAGATTCCCTTATTCATACTTTACATGAATAAAAACATGCTATAGAAGCTGTTTGCTTTGTGTCAGGAGCTCAAACAATGATAAAAATCCATACCGACATCATAAATACCAGAAAAGGTCAACAGTGATTTTGGTGCAGGATCAAGTGCCCACAGCTGAAGCGAGATTGGCACATAGTCAATCCTAAACTTAAAATTTGCAAACACTCAGTATGTGGGTGCTTTGGAATATTGCTCTGCAGAATGCCTGAGGTAACGATGTAGGTTCATGCTATTTTTGCAGCATCTTCAAGAAAAAGAGCAAACAAACACCAAAAAAATCACAACCATCACAAAATTCAACATATTGTGTAGGTGGTTTAGTAATGATATTCCTACAAGAACTATTATGCATAAGATTGTAATATCAAATGCATGCATAACTTTTCATTTGTGTGTGAATTTAGTGTGCCAGAAAGTGAGATGCTGATGGCACCGGCAAGAGTCAGGCAGAGTCAGCAGGTGCTGTATAAATTTCCCTGAATTTGGCTCTATCAGTGAAGCCCTGTTTTAATAAACTATACCCGTCATAGACCTAGGCTCTTCTTCTGCAAAGACTGTACTTTTTATAGGTACGCTCTTCTTGTGATGATGTAAAATATTCGGTTGTTGCCAAGATTAAAATTCAAAATTGATTGTCACCTATGGCTGAAGCCAGGGTTTGAGCCACAGAATTGATTCTGGGCACATTCTGTAGTTCAGTCTGTCAGTTTACACTGAGTAAATCATTAAAGCTTCCACAGATCATTCTGAGACTGGATCTCTGCGGGCTGGCACACTATGTTAAATCCTGCAGCGATCTTTCTGTTCCTTCTGGTCAGTACAATAGGTTTTCTTTTTTACTAATCAAGAGGAAGGCATTAGCAATGTGCACCTTAGTGTGTAAAAATCCATGATATGAGTCAGTCTTTTTGTGAAGGAAACACGATTGCATTGTAGCATAGTGCATTAATAAAATTGTCAGGCAGCTATTAAAATAGGTTAAAATTATCTGAATTTTTATAGGTGTCTAAAAAGGCCGAATGGCACTTGTCTTTGCTCATAAAAAGAACATCTGTTAGTTTCTGAAAGACTTGTATAAGTGTTTAATGGTTGGACTACAGTACATAGCTCGTCCTAGGGTTATTCCACAAATGAGATATATTTTCCCTTTGAAAAGGTCCCTATGGAGACTCTATATTCTTAAGGTTTTCTATTCCTGATTGTTATATAGCGGTATTTTCTTCTTTTCTGCTGCAGAAGCTTTGAAGCTCCATTGATAAAGAATCCTATTTGTTAGCTATAGGTAATAGAAATGTTGGGGTGTGTCGTGCTCCTCTGTCTCATGACGGTGTTGTTATTACCTGTGTGTGAAACTACAGGAGTGAACACTGAATTACAGTTTATCTTGGTAAAGAGCCAAAGAAACTAAGGATTTAGGATATTCGGAAAAAAGACAAGTGTATAACTGAATGGAGGTTAGTTTTGCTCATTTTAATTAGGACGGGATCAAGCAAAGAGATGGGACTTAGTGATTCTGTGGGTCTAGAGGAAAAACACTTCTGTCTCTCCGCCTGTATCGGATAAGCTGACTGGCTGGAAGTCCTTCCCCCCCCCTAACCCCTCCCCCCCCTTTTTTTTTCAATCCTAATTGCAGTTTGCTTTGCTATGGCATTCCTTTATTGAGGAGGCAGTATGTAAGAAAGTTGACCTCAGTAAATGACATCCAGGGGAGAGAGTTTATTATATGGATCAGCATGTGCACATTCTAGTTTATGGGTTTTAATGTGACAAGGGACATAATCAGAAAATTCTGATTATGAATTGCTGCCAAAATAGAATGGCTGCAGTTTCTGAAACATCTATAGTTCTTTTTTAGCTGAATGGTTCTTTGTCTGTTTTTGCCACCAGGCAGAAATATTTAGAGGTGAAAGGCCAACAGTGCATAGAAATCGGGTACAACTCATGGTGTGGGAAATTCTAAGATAAAATTAAAAAAAAGATTCGGATTCTTTATTTTTCCATTTTGATTTCCAAGGGATACCCTTTGGTTGTGTTTTCAAGCTTTTTTCCATGGGGGCTAGGAATGCTTTAATTAAAAATGAAAGCTGATATTCTCTTGTCATCTTTTGATTCCACAACTGGAGTTTTCAGAATAAAAACCCAGCACATACTACAAGATTTGTACTAAAATCTTGCTGGCAACACTGAAATTTTAAGGACTTTTTGCTACCTTCTGAACATCAATGTAGTGCTTTTTCTGCATTATTTTTCTCCTGTCTTTGTTAACCTGACACTCATTCAACAGCTGTCTTTTTGGCTTGGATGCTATGATGTATCAAACACACAAACTAAACATTCTATGACTCACACAGTGTTAAAGAAAAAACAGTTTTTGTCTCCTTTGAGCTCTTTCTTCAGGATTTAAAGAGACTTTAATTCTATTAATCTCAAGTGCTCCAACCGTGGAGAATGGACCTAGAGCTTTTTGAATTTCCTTGCAAATATTTACTGAGAGAAATCTGGGCAGAGCGTGGCATCAGAAGAGCGAAGTGCATATCCCCATCTCCCTTGACTGACAGCAGCTGTGACTTCCCAGAGGCTAGAAAATCCAGCTCCCAGAGGGTACACACTGGGAGAAGAAGCATTTCTGCTTTGCGTGTTTGTTCTTGGCAGAGGAAAAGTGCATTTCTGGGAACAGGATGCCAGTAGGCTATACTGAAATTAAAACCTATGAGAGCAGAGGCTGGGGACAAACTAGGGAGGAAAATAATAATAACCCCCCCATCCCAACTAAAAAGGGGAAATCAGTCAGGAGTTGCTGTCCACCAATAAATGTTTTGGGCTGATCATTTTCTCCTGCAATCTGTTCACCTTCTTGTGCCATTATAGACATGTTCCCCCTCAGATACATTCAGCACCCTTGTCCTGTCAACTCACAACTTGTTTAATTGTATTATTTTTAGAGGGCTATTAAAAAACACCCCAAACCCACATGTCTGCCGGTCTTCTTGGATGGAGCAGACAAATTAAGTCCATGTACTAATCACTCTGACCAGTCAGTCTGCATTCCGTAAGTGACAGTCAAGCAGAGCAAGTGCATCAGCAGGCAGTGAATATGGAGGGAGTGGCAACCTCTCCATCATTCCAATTAATAATGTGTAATGATGATTCACACACCTCTGCATGTGTGAAAAAGCCAATCAGATGAGACACATGGGTCATTCACCTAACAAATGAAGTTTGCTCTAAGGTTTGATAGTTATATTACTAGGACTAAAGAAGGAATGATATTTAATAGATAGCTTTCCGTGCCTAAGGCCCTCATTCTAATCACATGCAATTTATCAAGCACATATGCTTTTCACAGTTCTCTGTGACGTGCATTGTAATAACTTGATATTCTGTTTTTTCGCCTCTCTGAACCAGGCATATTCTCTGAGCTTACCTTGTTCTGCATTGGCAATCCATATTTTTGAAGACCTAAGGCCCCATTTCCAATTACAAAGCTCTCCTCCAAGGTTTCACCTTTTTGGTTTCATGCTGCAAATTACGTCTCTAATACTGTCCTTGGCAGCACATGGATTTGCATAGGGTAAAGTGGCGTAGGGAGTATCTGTCTCACAGGCTCAAGCTGGAAGGTAGAATGTATTGCCCCAAGGTCAATGGTATGATTGTCCCATCAGCAGGACGAGTGTATGGTATTGCTCTCTGCACGACCAGGGAAGAGGGGAAAGAGTGTGCAAAATGAAACCAATTTATTACATAACTGCATTAAGGCTGTGTACAAATGCACCATGAGCAAAAACTGGGGATAGTTACATGAACTAAAAGTTAGACATGTAAACTAAATCAATAATCAGTCCACTTTTGTGGAAATAGTACAGACCTCAGAGGTTTCAATTTTTCCAAGCAATCTCGAGAATTGGGGATGTTTGAACCCCTTGTTTTAACCCCCAAGCTAAAAGAAAGAATTAGGTATGTCTGTAACAGCCCACTTCACTCTGCGTCTCCCAAGTGTCTTTATTTTACTTAAATCTCAAGCTTGCTCTACTCCATGTTCTTTGCAGTAATCTCCGGCTTGCATTCAGCATGGGCCAGGCAGTTCAATTAAACGAAGGAGCTTTTCTCCCTCTGATTCCTTCCTCAAGGTAAATCTTTTTTGTGCTTTGAGACACTGATAACAACATAAAATTTTTGTCCTAGCTCTTCCAGATATTTGCAAAAGGTGGTTGATAAACATGCAGTAAAACTCAGGGACCAAGTATGTCCACAACTTTTCTGTATTTTTATTTAATTTCCTGCATTTAGTCACATTGGAATTCATAGTTTGGGCTTAAGTGTCAAGTATGGTGATCTGTAGCACCCCCCATTGCACAAGGGCTGGTCCTGAAAAGAATTTGGACGTGAAGTGACAAATTCATAGCTGCACTAAATGGTGTGCAAGTTCGTGTCAGTAAAAGAGATGCACATTCGACATTTTCTGGTGAAGACCCAGGCCAATTTATGTTTCCTTTGCACTGCCTGAATACTTAAAAGGGTCTCAGGATCTAAGCTGATGCTCTTCCTGCTTGAGTATAAGATGAGCCTTGAGTCAGCTGCTTCTGGTCCTTGTGGTTCTGGGATTCACTGTGGAGCTGGGACGGAACATGCCAGCAGAACAGCTTCTTGAGAGCCATTCACTACTGGCACAGCAAAGTGAAACCCTGAAGCTACTTAGGTCTGTGTTTGGGGATGTGATGTTCTTGTCTGTCTGCTTAGGGCCCAGGGGAGCTGTCAAATATTCTGACACACCAAGAGAATCTGTCTGATGGGAACAGAGGTGAAGGTGTATAGCAAAGAAGGTCTTACAGCATCCACTGGTGCTGTTGACAAATAGGCCAGACTATGAACCTCCCCAGGGCTGATGACCTAGGACACACTAACTGCTTCTGCCCTTCTGAGACATGTAACTTTGAGCAGGACCAGAGCCCTCCAGTGAAGTGAGCCATCATACTTTTTCTCATACAAAGTCATTCTTGGCAGACTCAATGCTACCACTCTTCTGTCATCAACACAAAATGTCTGCCAGTTTATGCTCACAGCAAATTACTGAAATGCACATCGCCTCTGAAACTGGCTCAGGATCTCCTGAACTTCATTAATTCATGGCATTACCATGTCTTCCTGTACATGTTATGTTTAATAAAGAGTAATAATATTTCCTTCCTGAGTGCTTCAGGATACGATTATTCCAGGTGCCAAGTGGCATTCTGTTGGGCTGTCTACAGGCTTTTTGCCAACCTGCTTCAGAGTCATGTTGGCACCAATTTTTACAGTATTTGGACATTCAGGCACTTTCCCATACTACCAAGAAATGATGATCTGAATATTGTTACATGGCTGTCCTAAAATCCAGAGAGAGCATGTCTCAGCTGGTATAAACTAGCTTTATAAAACATTGGAGTGAACAGGATGATGCTGACTTACATCAGCAGTCTAGCACCTATATTCCCTGATTTACATAAACATTCCTGCTTTAAACTTCCAACTTCTTTTATAGGCTAACTAAAAAAAGATGTGAATAGTTGGAGGAGCAATCTTTAAATATGCTCTCCTTTCAACTCTAGACCCCTGATAAGGGTCACAGGTAAAAAGAATTGGGTGACCTCAGCCAGGTCTGACATGCATGAAGGCTGAAGTGCATAAGCAGGGCAGCAAAGGGACGCACTGCTGGGGTACGAGTTTTGAGGCACCTTGGCAGAATTGGAAGAGGATGTTTGCACATCAGTTCCATTCTCAAGATCATATAATTCTTTCAAACGTAATAATAGGAAGTGGATGTAACTGGTAGGTGAATGAGAAAACAGTGTGGAGATGGAAAGCAGGAGTGAATACACAGGAAAGAAAGAATAGGAGAAGGGAGAAGTGGCAACGCATCCCAAGTTAGTCAAGATTATTTATCTTAAAACCTATCTGAGATTAGCTAAAAATGTCATACATCACAGTAAGTTTCTGTGAAGCTATATAGAAGCAAGTGTATGTATCCAGAAATCTTCTGCATTTTCTTGGCAGCAGCTTCTGACTATAAGAAAAAACTTGCCAAGGAAGTAATGAAGTACACAGTAGCATGAAGGAGCTAACTCAGCATTTAATTCAGTGTAATTTTGGCCTGTCCCTCCCGTGAGGTGGGTAGTGCAGATATCCCCACTTGACTGCAGTCAGCCATTAGTGCTACTGTCATTGTTATCACTTTATTATTTGTTTTGCTCTATGGTGAAAGAGCTCTGCTTGTGGACCAGCACTTCTAGTCCTTGTTTCTGAGTGGGGTAAGAAGGCTCTGCGCACCCATTGCCATGAAGCCAAGTGGTTTTCTTCTTAGGGAGTTTTGATCACTGTAACACCCATTCTGATCTTTGTGTGGGACAGGAAGGCTGAGAATGATTTGTAAAATTGAGAAGAGCAGTGACGAAGCTCCATTTTTGATAATTTTTTTTTTTTGGCTTTGGTTTCATGCTATTGCTTTTAAAGGTTTAGTTGCCATAACAACCCAAAGCAGTCCTGTATTACCATAGAAACACGCTGTTGTGGGTGACAGTTTTTACGCGAATCTTTTTTTTTCCACTCCTCTTCATGTAGTGTCTTTAACTCTGGCCTTTTTGCAGGTATATCACAGTACACTACAGGGCTTCCATAAAGTGTCAGAGTGACGTCATAAACAACAAAAGTGAAGCATGTACTTAAATCCCGGAAGAAAATCTAGGGTCACAGTTGACTGAGAGCAGAGAAAGACTAAGAGTAAATTCCTGCTGCTTAACTTGGAGATCAGGAGTTTTGAGCTTAGAGGAGCGCTGGCTAATCAGTCCACATGTGTAAATACTCAAGCAAAAACACCGCAAAACAGGAGTGAGGGCTTAGCTTATGTACCAGGGAGTTAGTATAAAAACAACTTGTCATGGTAGTTGTAGTTATCAAAAGACAGGACTGCTTTAATGTTCTCTGCATGGGGCTGCTCCTTGAGACTATTCAGAGGCTGAAGTGAGAACTGCCGAACCAGGGAGCCCTCGTATAAAGCACAGCTTCATGCTGAGAGCCGGTTCCAGCTGCATACAGATAGCCTGCGAGCTTCAGGGTGTTGGTTGTGACCTGGCAAGCCCTAAATTGTTTGGGATCTGTCTATATTGAGGACTTTCCCTCTGCCTGTGTGATCTCTTTAAGAGATGTGCACTGCAAAGTATCACCAATTACTTGTTACTTCACTCTCCCAGAGCAGTGAACCACCGGAGCTTATCAGCTCTCTTAACTTCTGATAGATTACTGGGCATCTTTACTATCAAACTTCAAATTGAAGTTACGGACCAGTCGCAGACCATTTACTCTAGCCCAGCAAACCATTGTAGTACAGAGTACACTGTTACAGGTCCACAATTTTATGACAAGCCACACAACTTATTTGGAAAGAGGATAGACAAGAATAGCCAGACAACTGTGGAGATTGTTATTGATCACTATTTTTATAGGGAGGCACAAGTCCATCAGTTTCCTGTAATTACTTGCATCAGTGATGAAAACACTTTTTTATTCCTGATATGCATGTTTTAAAGAACGTAAAAGCTTCCAGTTAGGATCTTGCAAGAGTTCCCCTTGCCAAGGTCAAGCAGGCAGCAGGGAATAGCGTATAGTTCAGGCGTGCTTTATGGTTATTGACCCCTCTGTGAGCCCCGACAAGCCTGCTATTACTTTCTCTCATTTGACCCTCAGTTCTCTTTTCTGGATTTCTTAGCCCTACCCGGGAGTGATGATTAGTAGGAAATAGGATTTCCTTCCTGCTTTCTGAATGCCTCCCTCTAACCAGAGACGTGACATCCTAGGGTGCTCCTTATCCTTCATTTTTATGGTATTGGAAATCCTCTTCATGATCTTGACGTTTCCAGATGAGACCTGTTCCATCTAATCTAATAAAAATTTGCTGGACGCGATTCCATCCTTGCTCATCTACAAATCCTTTCTCTCGTCAAGAAGTTTCAAATGAATAAGTCAAAGGTTAAAGTTAAATGTTGTAAATACTTGCTTCTCCTCTTCCTTTACATGCTGATGGCATGTTGACTTCTACTCTATGAAAAAAATCGCAGCCAAACTTCTAAGGGACTTTTATATCACCTTGAAATTAGTTCCTATTTCAATTAAATTACTGAAGACTGACCACCATGCAATGTGGTTGCTTCTCATTAATCTTACTAACTAGCTGCATTTGGTACAAATCCATTCTTTGAACAGTCTTTCCTCCTCTAATGCAGAACCGGCTGCCATAGCCTCTTCTTTTTGCCGGTCTTGCTGTAAACTCTGTGGTTCATAGTTGGGTTTTATGGATGGATTAGAAGACCTTAATTTTCTTAAGAGCTGGACTATGGACAGATGCTCAAAGCTCCATCTTTTCCACTTGATTAATAATTATAAAACTCACTGTTGAGCAGGATATATGCATGTGTGTATTCTTAAAGAGCAATAATATTAAACCAAATAACAGACATACCCTAAGCTTTTTAAAATTGGTGCTACATTACCCAGTACTAATGCTAAGGCAGCTGTTACCTCTTACATGAGCTTCATTTTTAATGGAGCCCTCTATATCAACAAATAACCCTTCCTTCAGTTTCATGACTGGTTTGGGTTTTTTTCCTGTCTCACTTGACTGAGGCTTTTGTTTGAGGCGAGTTCAGGTAAAGAAGCAAGATTGCAGTCCCAGGGAGCATGTCAGGGATGGAATACGTACCTGTGCAGAGGGAGAATTTGTGGAGATTTCCTTTTAAAGTGAAGCAAAGGTAAGGAAAAGCTGCAGGTTGCAATAGACTCTTTGCCAGCCCTGTAACAAAAGAGGAGTTATCCTAACCCACTGCATTCCTCTGGGATTCTCAGTATATTGGCAGTACAGAACATACAATCAGCATTAGCCTGACCTAGCCAGTACAGTCAGTACCATTTAAACGTGGGCAGCAAACACTACACTTAACATCAGTGTGTTTCAATGATGGTAGTTCTTTGTGTGCTTCAGGTTTTGTCATTGCAGATGTGACACCAATATTTAAGCTGTCTTGTTTTTCACCTTTTTTATGGTTTACAACCTTTTTCCTATCATCTCCTCACCATGTGTTTTCTATAGCGCTTTGAAAACATTAACAGCGCCCCCCTGAGGCCCATCTGCAGTTCCTTGCTGGAATATACTCTTTCTAAACTGGCGAGGCACACTTACACCAGATATCCATGTCTGTACTTAACTTTTCCCTAAAATGCACAAAATTATGAGATGCAGAGACTTATTGAAGAAGGCCATTTTTTAGTGATAGACTAATTAAAAAACTAGAGATCTTGGTACTGGATCAAAATGTCATAGACACCTAGCACTAAGTGGTAACCTGGTATAAATTCATGGATTCATTTCTGTTCCAAAATATTAATGGATTAACTATTCTGAGAAACCTTACCCTGGATCACATACCATCTGTCTTTCCGTAGTAAGCTTAAAGTCAGCATAAACTCCAAATCATGTGTTCTGGTTAATGCAATAGAAATGTCATTCTGTGCCCACATTTGATTATGTATCAGATTTGCTCTTCTGATGACTCAGTCATGAACAGATCCTGTATACTAATGAACATAGAGCCATCACTGGAGTGAGGTTTGGACTAACTTTGTTGAAATATATTGCTCTAGGGTGCCTCACTGTGTAGCTCTGACTTTCACGTTGAAGGCAGATGGGAATGCTAATTTCTTGGGAAGGAGCTTGGAAGGCAGAATCTAAAGTAGAAGAAATTCGGTTTTAGTGATCCCAAGCTATGATTAGTCTTAATTTATCCCTTGGTAGAAGAGGAAGATGTTTAATCATTTCTCTAACAATACATAAAGTCTCCAGCTTGTCAAAATTAGGAACTAAAGATTGAGTTAGAAATCTCTGGAAGGTGTGTTGAGACCTGGAGAGCACCTTTCATTATATTCGTCCCCTTGTGACCAGTGCTTGAAAAAGCAGTGATAAACTCTAAAAGAAGTTGCAACCGGGGTTCAAAGCAGAGGCAGGAAATCTGTGATTTAAGGCTGAGCACTTTGGGGGGAAAAAAAGAAGTCATGCTTACATGTCCATCTCTGCAAAAATGCACTGAGGTTGTGCATCTTAAGACATCCAAAATAGCTAGTACTTTTTGTTCTACTCTCCAAAGACTGCCTCCCTCTGGCCTGGCTGTCAGGCAAACATCAGCTTGTCCCTAGGAGCTTTGTAACTCTGATGCCTGGTTCATAGTGGGTCCATTGTCAAAGGGCAAAGAGGAAGCAAACTCTTCCAGATGAGTAGGATAAAGTGCTATCACAATTGTATTATTAGCCCAAAAGCTTGAAGCACCTTTACCAATTACCAATACCTGTTTCCTGCCTTGCAAGTGGAATTAGGATCTCTCAGCAATATATTGAAAGCAATTGAATATCATCCAGCGATTGCCATGAGTGAAGTTGTAAGTAATTAGTACTAATGATACTTATGAGGGAAAACAGGTGTGGTTGAATTGCGCTTTCCCCTTATAGAATATACACAAACTGAAACTAGTTATTTAATTATATGTTAGGGTTGTTGCAGAGTTTCTTTATGTATTTCTAGTGCTGTTCATGAGGAAGTATATTGAGATAGCAGGATGTTGTAATCTTTTCCCCTGAGATCTCACCAAAAGTTTTAATGTAACTGTGTAGAATTAATGTACTAAAAAATACCATTTTTCCCCACCAGGGGATCTTGCAAGAATGTGTTGCATTTTTCACTAAAAACCCATTGTTACTAATGGAGATCTTAAGGGAGACACTTACGAGATTGGCCAAGAAGATCCTTGTTTCATTTACCATAGACTGAATCCAGAGTAATTCCATTACTTTCATTTAAATTATCCTTGGATTTATACTGGTGAAAATGAGATGAGAATTCAGCTTTTAATTAGAAAACAGTGCATACGTGAGATGTACTGTGGGTTTTTTTTTTCCTAAGACAGCAGACTTCACTAAGCAGCAGAGGTCTCCCAGAAGTAGTCTTACTATCTATGCTCAACATAAAACCAGGAAAACAGTTGATCCAGATATGGGGGGTTTTTTTCTGAAAAACAAAAACCTGTGAAACTCTGTTAAAATTCAAGAAAAAATTAAGGAACCAAACTTTTGGAAACTGAAATGTAGACAAAGGTGGTGATCATGAAAGAGAAGATGTGATAGCTTTCGTTTAGCTTGGAATAGTGTGGGATTTGTCTGCTTATGCCTGAGCTCTAGTTTAAGGGTCTCCTTTATTCCAAAGACTCTGACCTGTGTTCTAGTGGCACAGTCCTGTTCCTGAAATGCCATTGCAGTATCAATGGCTGTTGATAATTACTTCCTTGTCAAGCTGATGTGATTCCTTGTGAGTCACAAGGAGATTTAGCTACAGGGTGGCAAGAGAAACAGCTAGATCTGTCTGGCGCAGTTAGGAGAGCATTTTAGATATCCAGTACTGTACAGATGCTCTGCTGTGCCTGAGTACTGTCAGCAACAACCAGAGCTTTTTCTTTCCACGTTACTTAAAGTTCAGGCAAGACTCAGCATTAGAGGAAGAAGGATCTCACACAAGCGGGGGCTCAGTGCCAGTGTCTCACAAGTGAGACAAGAGCCAAGCAGTTCCGGTCTCTCAGGTCCTGTGAAAAGCACAACAGATCATAGCTCTCCCTCTTTATTTTCTAATATACCGCTTCCCACCAATTCCTACCCCATTCACTGTTTCTCTCTGTTTTGGTTTCTATTCCTCAAGCTATTAACTTGTACTTTTTCTAGGAT
The DNA here is from genome assembly GCA_013398295.1 of Chionis minor. Classification (NCBI taxonomy): domain Eukaryota; kingdom Metazoa; phylum Chordata; class Aves; order Charadriiformes; family Chionidae; genus Chionis; species Chionis minor. Next base: position 52,355 of record VZSF01008733.1, read on the forward strand.
GATCTTGTTCTTATTTCCCCACCCTCACTGTTACCCCTCTAGGCCTCTCTGTAACATTTCTGGTCTGGTGGTGTGTGCAGTAGGTCTCAATTTAATTACACTTACCCTGGTAATCAGGGTGCTTTTTACCCCACTTGCAGTGCTGTTAACATTGAGTTGAGCAGCCGCAGCTGCAGAGAGTAGAAGAATTTCAACAGCCTGGTGTATCACAGGTCAGGATTTACGTACCTGGCCAGAGCTCCGAATGAGAAGCATGTACAGCGTCAGCACACACTTTTTGTAGGTGTGAAATAACTGCAGGATTCTGTTTTTATTTTACATGCCACTCCTCCCTTCCCTCTCTTTTTATTTTAGGGTTTAATCCTCATAATTTTCCCAAGTCACGGGTTATTATTTTCATAGCCAGTTCAGCCATTTCATTATGAATGCTTCTGTTTTTATGCTGAACGTCACTGGAAAGGATGTATCTCTGACCCACCTCCACTGCTCACTAAGTCAACTGCCTTTGAAGTACATGTAATAAACTTTCTCTGATGTTATAAAGAAAAGCTTCATTAGTTCCAGCCCATATTTGGGATGCACCTCTAATCCATGCTCGTTCTGCTTCTTTTTTTTTTAATGTTTAATTATCGATACACCTTACCTGACTCATGCAGTCTTACAGTGGTAAGATTTTTCCTGCATTTTCCCAACCCCCCTTAACATTTTCACTCCCTCACTCAAGCCTGGGTCACATTTACGTGAGGGTCTGCAAAATGTCTGCCAAAAGACCATAGCAAAAGACAGCCATGTGCAGTAGCTTGTGATGGCTAAACGAGGCACTAATGTGTCCTTCCCTCAAGTAGATCTTGCAGAAAGAGAAAGGTGACATAGCTCCAAAGGTAGTCAGCTGCTGGCAGGGAAATGCCATATCCACTTAACACTGGCAGGTCTCCTGAAGAGGCCATACTGCAGAGAAACCCAAATAACAACAGGATGTCCAAGAGAGGGTAGCTCCGATGCTCTCACCTGTTTTCCCTTTGGAAAGTCTCCCATCTAAAGTGTTTGGTGTGACTTGGATCCCTTTGCATACCAGCCTCATTTAACCTGATCTGCATATGCAAGTATTTCACTTTGCTCACACCAGGAAGTTACTTAGGAGTCTGGTCATCAATACTTGATGTTACCTGTCTGTAGTCTAAATAAGGTGAACTGCAACTTGTATTTGCTTGAAACCAGAGTTGTTTCACAGGACACCAGGCTAGGATTGTGTAGTGCAGTTTTGCTTTGGTACAGCTACTGGTGGCTGGAATTTGAGGATGTCCGTCCAGCATGCAAGTACTTTTAATGGGGAAGACAGAAAAGGTATTTACAGGGAGTTGTCTTACCCTCTTGCAGCATTCCGTATTTTCCCTTTTATTAGTCAGAAGGTAAGAGGAATTGGTTAAGTTACCCAATTGACAGAAACAACATTGTACTAGCAAGCAGGTTAGTTACTCTTTTTGCTTTGTTCACAGTAGTTGAGGGGTTTTGATTTGTATGGGGTTTGGTTTTTTTGTTTTTTACATGTCGGGTTGTACTGGGCCTGGCTAGAATAGAGTTCATTTTCTTCATAGCAGCTCGTATGGTGCTGGGGATTAGATTTTTGACCAAACTAGTACTGATAACACACTAATGTTCTAGCTTTCGCTGAACCGTGGTTGCAAAGCATCAAGGCCTTCTCTGTTTCTCACTCTGCCCCCTTCAATGAATAGACTGGTGAGTACACAATAGGCTGGAAGGAGACATAGCTGGTCAGATAACTCAAACTAACCAAAGAGCTATTCCGTACCATATAATGTCATGTTCAGTAATAAAAGGGGAAAGAGGGGCCTTCAGGAGAGTAGCCATTGTTTGCTCAGAAACTGGCTGGACATTGGTCTACCCACGGGAGCAACCCTGGCATGACTCGTTTTGATTTGTTTTCTTCCCTTCCCTCTTCTTCCACTTATCCCTCACTTATTAAACAATTGGAGTTTGGTTTGTTTTGTGTTGACCCCCAAGTTTTCTTGCTTTTATTCTTCCTTTCCTCTTCCCTCATCCCACTGGGGGGGTGGGGGAGTGAAAGACAGACTGTGTGGNGTGCTGGGGATTAGATTTTTGACCAAACTAGTACTGATAACACACTAATGTTCTAGCTTTCGCTGAACCGTGGTTGCAAAGCATCAAGGCCTTCTCTGTTTCTCACTCTGCCCCCTTCAATGAATAGACTGGTGAGTACACAATAGGCTGGAAGGAGACATAGCTGGTCAGATAACTCAAACTAACCAAAGAGCTATTCCGTACCATATAATGTCATGTTCAGTAATAAAAGGGGAAAGAGGGGCCTTCAGGAGAGTAGCCATTGTTTGCTCAGAAACTGGCTGGACATTGGTCTACCCACGGGAGCAACCCTGGCATGACTCGTTTTGATTTGTTTTCTTCCCTTCCCTCTTCTTCCACTTATCCCTCACTTATTAAACAATTGGAGTTTGGTTTGTTTTGTGTTGACCCCCAAGTTTTCTTGCTTTTATTCTTCCTTTCCTCTTCCCTCATCCCACTGGGGGGGTGGGGGAGTGAAAGACAGACTGTGTGGTGCTTACCTGCCCACTGGGGTTAACACACAACACAGGTACAAAAAGCTCCGCCAGCTAGCTGTCAGTATGGGACGAGCATCTCTTTATCTCTATTGTATCCTGGCTGGCTGCATGAACATTTGATGGCTACCAGGGAAATATCACTTCTGTTGCAAAGCCCTGGCATCGGAAAAGATATATATAGTTGTACCAGAGAAAGAAGAGGTGTCATCATAGTGTTCTGCACGCAGGAGAAACAGTCCCTTGTGAGAAGGAATATATGGACCTGAGATACTGACTTTGAAAGGTTAGTTTCTGAGACCTGCCTTAATGGGGGTAGCCTACTATGGTAAAATGTTCAAAGATCAGGAGACCTGCTGAAAAATCACGATGGTAAGAAAAAAGGAAGTATATAGTTCTTATTTGTTGCCTGACTCATTAATGTTACACTTCCTTGCTTTTCATAGCAGTCATAAGAGCAAAAAGCTTATTCTTAAAAAAAAAAGCAGAAGAAAAGCAGTTTTTTCCCATTATTAGATACTTCCAGAATATGCAATACTAATAAACACGTCCAAAGTATGGCGGGGCTCCTGCTGCCTTGCCCCACAGAGGAAGGAAGATATTGAACTGTAGAAACATAATTAATTTACAGGAATTTAAATTTCCAAATTCTTGGAACTGTTTCCAACCCCTGCCATAACGCACAGTGTGTTCAAGAAATTTCACAGTAGGGTCAAAGTTCTTTGGCAGATATTGCAGGGTTGTTTTCATCCTCTAAACTCAACTCCATGTACCGGGGCACAAGTAAGAGCAGTAGGTACTGCAGATCTTAAAATATCAGGCAGCATTAAATAACAAAAGTGATAGTTATGGTTGTAGACCATAACCATATGGTTAGATGGTTATAATACCACTCTTTCCCCAGAAAATAACAAGAATCAGGGAGTTATTAACATAGGTAATTATTTTTGCCTTTTAATTGGTAGTGCTCTTGAATCTTACCTGGGACACACCTCATTGGAATAGTAGCTATGTCATTTTAGTATATGAGAGTTATGTGATAACATATCCAATACATACTTCTGTGAACAGAATCAGCTCAGAAGTAGAGTAACTGATGTATGGCATAATCAAGCCTCTGATACTATCTTTTTGACAGCTCTTGTTCCACATTCAACACTTCTTTCTCTTTTTTAACATTGCATAGTAAACTCCATCCAGTGATGTCAGCAACTGATGTCTCTATTCATTAGAAAGAGTATTTTATAAGTCTAAACCGGGGAGTTCAGCATGACCACAATGAGATGAAGCTAAGGTAAAAAACCTTGCCTCCTTGCAAGGCAAGTTTGTTCGTTCAAATCCTCCACTAGGATTGAACTTGTACTCTGTGCTGATAGGTTCCTGTAGTTCTGGCATGTTCACTCTTCCAATTAATTATTAAAGTAAGGTCTTTTATTGATAGTGTCTTCTGTCTCTGCGGTTCAAGGAAACGACTTATCTCAGTTGAAACCATCTTCTCCAACCTGCTCCCCAAGAAAAAAAGAAAAGTATGTCAACTCCTTTAAGCTAGTATGTAGAAGCTTGTGGCATCAGGGGGGGTTAAACAGCCAGATGTGCTTGGCAGGTAACTCTTGTTAACCTGCCAGTTGCCTAGCAGGGAAGGAGTAACCTGCTGACTTTCCTTGGAAAGGGCTTGGGAAGCTACTGAGAAAAGCCAGAGATGTAACAATAAGAAGTGGTGTAAAGGGGGCATCTCTTTTTCACAACGTTTCCTTTAGCTTTTACCTGATATGCTTTTATACCAGTAGTTTCAGCACTGGGTCTGGACCCCTAGGAAGAAAAGTCTTTTATCTGATGGCCTGTCAAATCCCGAAATAAAGACCCCTTGCCAGGGAGAGGGAGCCAGTTTGGCCAGTTTTTCAGAAGTGCTCTTATAATAATCGGTGTGAGTTGCAGGTGTTCTGGCTCCTTTGAGAATCTGGGCTCTCTGAACAGCATTCACATTCTTTCTTCTTAGGAGCTCTCTTGTTTTTATTCTTTGTACACTACTCACTCTCTTTCCCCAGCAATGTAACCCTCACAAGCCGTGTGCACCTGAGGAAGAGGAGGAAGGGCGAAAGGTTTAAGGTAACCAGCTCAGGAGCTGTTCTCCCTTTCTCAGTCACTAGAAATAGGTAGAAGGAAGCCTTTCATTACCAGCCTGACAAAGCTGTAGCTCCTGGTTCAAGACTAGGTTGTGTTATGATTAATTAAATGTGTTTAGCAGTCTCATTTGAGCTTTTAATGGTCTGTTATCTGCATTATGGCTTTAGCATACACTTCGTGATTGATAGCCTGTTTGGGAGTAGGAAATGGGGTAGAAGGCTGGTTTGAGGTGTAAATGCTGAATGGAGAGAGAAGGGAAAATAGCTTGATAGCTTCTGGAAGTGCTATGTGAATCCTTTAGGATATGTCTCCATGGGGGCCAACACATGCACATGTACCCAAGCTAGTTAACTGCACTAGCGAAGTACTGTCTTGGGCTGATGATTCCTACTGAGAAGTAGCAAAAATACACAGTGCCAAACCAGTGCATTAACACAGTTGCATGGCTTCTGCTACTGAAACAAACTGAGAGACCTTTGCAAGACGCTGCAGTGTGCCAGGTTCATACACCTTTCCTTTTCTGTATATCGCATCCTTTTCCGAGAGCCATAACGTGATACTGTTCTCCCCTACATCAGCAGTAGGGTAAACTGATTCAGGAGCTCCCTCCTGAATCAATCAATTCCCCGTGTCTTAAGTTTAGTGGGAGGATTGCTGACATGCAGATTGGGATGTTATTTTGCCACTTGTTTTGCCAGCCATGAGCCTGAAGGGAATATGTTGCAGGTGAGAGAACAACCTTCAGGAGTACCTAGCAAGCATCTACAATTTAAATTTAATGACCTTATTTAGTGAAGTACTTAATCATAGGCTGAAGTGTAAAAGCTCATGAGTAGTCTCATTGACTTCAGCAAGGTTGAAAATGATGATGCGCTGAGATACAGCATTGAGTTAGGGCTGATAACGTCTGAGCCTGTCCTAACTAATAGATTCAGGGCCAAGTGTTGCTTTCCACCAGCATCCTCTTTTATCCCCCTCATTGAACAGTGTCTGCCAAATGTGGTCTATCTGAGTGCAGAGGAAAAGATGTGATGTGCTAACTTCCTATTAGCCCTTTGATGCTGAAATATAAGCTGAAGTTTAAGATTGTTGAGTTTAGCATTGGCAAAAAGATGGAGCAGTCAGTAAAATGTCACAGGTGACCATGATGAACCACTACTCCCCACTGGCATGTGCTGTGGCAGATGATGCATGCCTGAGGCTGCAGAGTTCAATGATCCGTAGGAAAAAAAGCTCTTGCCCACAACTCATAAATTCTTAACACTAAAATAGTTTTGTAACTAAATTTCAGCAGGTTAAAAATGTCTGTAGGAGAGAGTGGAGCTAACTGGAAACTTCCAGCTTCTGTAGCAAAAGAGTTTTAATTTGGCCTCTTTCGCCCAATTTCTGAGCTCTCATGTGTCATAAACTGTTAGTATAATAATTTTGATCCATTTTTTAATGAAAGTTACGAATATGCCACCTCTGTGTCCATCTGAACATGCAGCTATCAATTTGCTTGTCACCTATCTACCTATTTGTATCGTGTAAAAAGTGGGAGCTTTGTCATCCATTTATTCATCTTCCTGGCAATGTTCATGAATTATTCTGGTCATTTAATGCATCCTAGCTCTGCGTTTTGTGGGTATCTGTTCTTGGTAGCAATAAATCTGTCAGTTTAATTGCTTTCTCTTTAGCCTCAAACTTTTTCCCATTAAGTCGATGAGTAATCATCTTATAATATTAAGGATACTAGGGCAGAAAAGTTGTTACTGGTTCTCTTTCAGTTCTTTTATTTAATAAAATGAACTATCTAAATAATAATCCCTCCCCACTGTTTTCTAAATGGTATTACTTCCTGTTAGGCACATGGGAGCTTCAGCCTGTTTGCTTTTTAATTAAAAGTAAGTTTTCAGCTACCTCTTTCATCATCAGAATTTTCTGTCACCTTGAAATGAAGGCTCTGGCATTGTCTTTTAAATTATTGAGCGCTGGCCGACTGGGGGAGTTCAGTTTAGAGTATACATTAATCTTCTTAACTACTCTCATCAAACTGACTGTCCAGCCTGCTCTGGTTTCAGTACTCCTGTTTGCTGTCCCTCCTTTGTTTGTCTACCCACCTATATGTATAAAACATGAATATAATCTTTGTTCATGCTTGCTAATTACTGAATTATATATTCTTTGTGTCCTGACATGTTACAAAGTATTTCCCAAGGTCATGTCTGACATGAATAAGTTGGAGTAGAGAGCTTTTCCTTTGCCACTAGGTTAGCAGAAGCAGAGTTGAAAGCAGCATAGCTGAGGGAGTTACTTCAGACACTCTGGGAAAATGTTATGTATCTGTCTTTTTTTTTTTTTCCTTCAAATTCTCTGATTTGCAAAAGATCTAAAAAATTAATCCTTTAAGCAGAGCTGAACTAATTTGCAATCTTAACAACTATTTAGACTCTTCTGTGGAAACAAGAAAAAAGGTTAGTGATTTATGCACATTAGTGTTGTCAGCTTATTGGCAAACTTTGTTGCTCCTGAAATAAGCTGTTAAAAATCCATAGTGGGATTATTGAGAAGGAGAGGAGCAGTTCCACCGGGTGGAACAGAAGGGATCTATCTAGGCTCTGCTTCCCAGCTTTGCCACAGTTGTGCCCAGGCACCTTACTGGCTCTGCCGTCCTGGGTCCTGTTTGTGGTTTCCTTTCTCCTTCCCATTGTCTATCTTGCCTAGTCATTTACAAGTTGTGCATTTGTACAGCACCTAGCACGGCAGAGCACTGGCTAAGCTACCCCCCGTACACATAAATTGTCCATAGGAATAAATGTTTTCCACATTGAGCCCTTTTCACACTGGGAATTCACAGTTCCCTCTGATTTATCTCATATTTAGTCTCAGTGGAATAATTGTGCAATATTTACTGTGGATATGTGAAGTTGTAGCTGCCTGTGGTTTCATTGTGGTTGCTCAGATGCTATTGTGTGCTCTCCTGAATGATAACTGTCAGACACTTTAGAGGGCAAATATCGTCTCTGTGAATTGCAGCATTTAATGCCACATATGATTCTGGTACTTTCTTCTCCCAAAGTTTCTTCCCATGAAAGCATCAAATTAGATGTAGTCTCACAGCGATCGGGCAGCAATTTACACATCCTGGTATCATTTAAAAAATTGCGGTTGGATCCTTTTGCATTTAGGAAAGTTGTTAGTTTTAATTTAGCTTGCTCTTCTAAGGAACTAAACTTGGGCTGCTATGGATTAGAATTCATGAAGCCCAGTTTCCCAAATGGCAAAGCCTCTCCTACACAGCCACGTGCTCTGTGGAGCGTGCCTTGGCCAGAGGATGGCTTGCCAGCAATCCTGTTCTTGGTCTGACAGCTTTACTCACCAACTTGCCCAGAATGGGAAAGTGGGAGGTTGTTAATCAGCAGCAAAGCCAACAGCTGGTGTTTTTATGAGAATATATATGAAAAATGCTTCATTCTTCTGCAGTACAAATTTAGCAAGGCAAATTCTGACCTGCTACAAGTTGGAATGGCTCCATTTCATACAAAAGCATACCTGCTTACCGTATCTCTGTATTGACTCCTTCAAGTCAATGTGTGTAAACGAAGGGTCTTCATTCCCTCTTACACTGTCTCACACCACTGAATCCTTTTTATCAGGAGCCACAGCAGCTGCTATTGCTGACATCTAAGACCACCTTATTGAGCATATTTTATTCAGCTGCCCTTCAAAGCCAGCAGTGCTGCATTTTGAGGGCTTGATGGTGCTGGTGTTCACTGGACCACCTTTGAAAGGTAGCATCCAAGGACACAGGCGCCCATGCAGCAGAACACATCAAATTTTAATCCAGACCTAGATACACGTGATACAGTTTCATTGCTCAGATATTGTCTATGGTACAAATTGCAGTTGAGAAATGACAATAAACCTGACAAAAGAGCAAATTCATTGTGGAAAGGGACAAGAACCAGAGGTTTTGTAGTGTCAAATCTAGGCTGAACTTAATGATCAAAGTTGCTGAAACATGCCTGTAAAGTGGCATATTCTTCAGAACAATCCACTCTAAACAAAATAAAAAGTCATTGAACTAAGTTATGTACTGAACTAAGTCCAAAGTTATAAAGAAAATTAGTCAGTCTTCAAAAAAGTGATGGATGTATTCTGAAAATCTCCATTACCCACAATAACCTTCAAAAACATTTCTCAAGCCTCTCTGGTTATCAGGCCCCAGGCAAATTTAACTGTACCATTTTGGACCTTTTTTCTTAGACTCTGCCTTCCCTTAATTACTGACTAGCCTAAACAACAGAAGTATATATGAATGAGGGTTGAGTTTTTCTTCTCTTTCCAGCCAAATATGACCCACTTACCAGTCTTATTCAGGAATGCATCTCAATCTGTCACCATGGAAATCATTTGATGTCACAAATGTGAGATTGTAGAATCAGTTAATATGTCAGGCAGGTAGAGCCAGACTAATTACAAAGGAGAAAAATTAAATTTAACACACACATTTATTGACACTAAGTAATGATGGGAAAGGAAATTAAGCAGCAGCTCATGATTGTTAAGTGGTCCAGAAGAAATACATCAAAATTCTTATGAAAGCTGCTGTAGGTGTTTAAATCACTTTTGGAATATACTGTGGAAATGTTTTATTATGTGCAGTATTGTGCACCTTATAGCTTACATCAGACCTCCACTCTATAATCATAGAGTCATAGAATGATTTGGGTTGGAAGGGACCTTAAAGATCACCTAGTTCCAACCCCCCTGCCAGGGGCAGGGATGCCTCCTACTAGACCACGTTGCTCAAAGCCCCATCCAGCCTGGCCTTGAACACTTGCAGGGGTGTGGCATCCTCAGCTTCCCCAGGCAACTTGTTCCAGTGCCTCACCACCGCCTGGATAAAAAATTTCTTCCTAATATCTAATCTAAATCTACTCTCTTTCAATTTAAAACCATTACCCCTTGTTCCATTACCCCTTGTTCTATGGCTAGACTCCTTGATAAAGAGTCCATCCCCATCTTTCTTGTAGGCCCCCTTTAGGTACTGTAAGGCTGCTCTAAGGTCTCGCCAGAGCCTTCTCCAGGCTGAACAACCCCAACTCCCTCAGCCTGTCCTCATAGGAGAGGTGCTCCAGCTCTCTGATCATCTTTGTGGACTTCCTCTAGCCTTGCTCCAACAGGTCCCTGTCTTTCTTCTGTTGAGGGATCCCAAGCTGGATGCAGTACTCCAGGCGGGGTTCTCGGTTCCATATGCTTATTTCCTTTTTTTCCCCACATTGGTACATGGTACAGTTGCAGGCATGTGTATCCTGTCAGTTTCTCACTCCTTCACAGTGAATTACTAATAGAGTATATCCAGATATTATTAGAATTATTAAAAGAAGCTGCTTTCTTTTTTACATCATTCGGCATTGTTTATCTAGCTTCTGCTACATGTGTATGTGCATAGTTGTGTGATCCAAAGGTCCCTGAAAGTCCTGAATGTTCATGGTTTTTATTGCACATACATATATTCACATAGACTTTCCATTTAATGACTATCTACATAGAGCATTTGTTACCGGGGTTTGCTGTTCTTGAGAACAAAGAATACATATGCCGTTTCCCCAATAGTAGAGTTGTGAAGAAATGATAATAATATAAATTTATAAAATTTGGTTTATCTTCTTTCTTTCCTTTCTCCTTCAGAAAATTATTTATTTCACCTTCCATACAGCAGAGGGGATAATAAAGTTTAACTGGAGGTAGATTTTCCCTCATAGCTGTCATTTAAAGAAACTTTGACAAGCTTTGTTAGACCTAAAAATTAATTCACCGTACTTTGTTATTTGATGCATTTGATTTTGTACAAATTATTATTTTTTCTACTTTTTGTTATGACTTGAAATTAAAAGAAAAAGCCCAAAAGGATTGATTTGCTTTCTGCAATAAGAAATAGACATCCAGTATGAAAAGTGGCGACACCTTTATCTTCTGAAGGGAGATATTAAGGATTTGCATTAATAACCAAGTCAGTTCTTTCCCACCGGGTTTTCTTCCAGCCAAGATACTAGTCCAAGTAACAAGAAATAGCTTGAAGTCCTTCCATCCTAGTTGACAGTGGCTAGAGCATTAAGTCCAAATCCTTGCATTTTATCCACCAGCTAGATTATTTCATTCAATTCTGCAGCCAAGTGGAGGCAAACCAGGCTCAGATGTTCATTTCTCAGAACAGTTTGCTAAATGTGACTTCAAAGAACATTTTTGGAGCAAAGCAGTTCCCTCTGCCCGAGCTCAGCCACAACTTCAGATATTCTTCAGTACAGTCCATAAAACTAGGTACATCTCTCTCAGTTCTCCTCTCCTAGGCTAGTTGTGTCTCACAATTGTTGATGTGGGCCATAACAGAGGCATGGGATGTTACGGACCTACTGACCTCAGCTGAGCAACTCTATCTGCAATGTTGGTTCTCCCTTGTGGTACTACAGAAACTATATCTCACAAGGAAGAGCTATGTCTTAAATTTGGGGTTTTTTTCCCCCTTGTTGTTCTCAGAGGTCAAAAAATCGTTTGTTCTACACACACTTCTCTTAAATAGCAAGCCTTTCCTTCCCACTCTTGTTTGTGTAAAACAAAAAATTGACAATCCCTTTTTTCTCCCAGAGTCCGCTAGCAGACTGCTAATATTTAGTAAGAGCTCACTGAAGTGACTGACAACTTTAAATTAAGGAGAATTCTTGTGTATAAATCACTGAGACCATGGAGGGACACTACCTTTCTGGTCTGGAAGCTGTACTTGTTCCAGTATTGCATTTGCATAACATTGCAGTCATCTTGGATGGAGGAGAAGAGTATGCAAGGAGATAACTTTCAAGGTAGTGCTGCTTTATCCTAATGCTCTTGCCAGTGAGTCACTGCTTGTTTTGATCATTTTGTTTTTTTGAACTACAGACTCAATGATAGATTCTAAAAAGCAAACAAAGGGAAGTTTTTTTCTCTCTTGCAGCAATTTAAAAAATAATTTTCGTGTTTCATCTACACAGAGATGATTTAATTAAATACTTTAATCCTGACCACAAATGATTTATGTAGTGGTTCAGTGAGAGAAGCCCAGCATTGTCTTGTCATAGAGCATTTACTTAATCCTGTCATACCTGGTTGATAATTACTCCCTCAGATCTGTCCTTGCATTAGCTACAAAATTAGCTTAGAGGACTTGGAGAAAAAAGGAGAGGAAAAATCCTTCAAATTAGGTAATAATTTATGATTGCTGTTGAGTCAGCCCTCATTCAGTCTTTCTGAGGGGTGAACCTTCCCATCTGTTGTGAAATGAAGTAACATTAGTACTTCACAGTTTCTAGAGCTGATCAGAATCTGGTAATGATATATAGAAGATCTTTTCTCCACCTGCAAAACAGATAATGATCTCTTTTTAATGCCTTAGTGTCTTAAGTAACATCTTAACATAAGTCTTCCTTTCCTACAGTGCATGCATACTCGCACATTTCTCTTCGTGCAGCATTGATCTTACAAGCTTAAATGGAAAATTGTTTATTTTCCTTTTATGGGAAGGCAGAAGCTGAGGTCCTCTTCACGTGGTGATAACAAATGTAAGGCTGTCCCGGAATTTGACCCATGCCTTGGAGTTTTTTTCCCCATGCAATTAAAGGGCTGAGCCTAAGTGTCAGAGTAAGAGCTTTAAGTTCAGTCAGATCGTCACATCTTATTCTAGAAGGAAATATATTTCATGCATTGTACAGGGGGTGTTGTATTCTTTTATTCTTTTTTTGTTTTGTTTTGAGTATGTATATACCATTGAAAATGATCCCTACATTTCTTATGCCAATTTACAAAGCACTGTTGACAATCTGTATTTTACCGCATTGAACACAGTGAAAATCATACAAATCAGAAGTAAAGCAATCTTGTGGAAAAGAGTTTCATTTGTTAAAACCCTTAGGGCGTGATAAGGAACAAGTGTAGGTCCAATCTAAAAGTAGCACTAATGAAGTGGGGAGTTAAGAAATGCCCCAGGGGGATGCTTAAGTCGCCTCCATAAGGAGGTTGGAACTGGATGGACTAAAATAAGACTGTGCATTTGAAAAAAAATCTGTACACAAATGATTTTACAAGAGTTATTTGGAGCCACCTACATTATCTTTTCATCGTGAGGAGTAAATCCTAGGCAGGTCTTTCTGTTTGGGACTACATAGTTGGATTTTCTGAGCGAGGGCAATATTTGTGCGCTTCCAGGAAAGAACCCTAGAGAAAGGATATCAGGTTTGACTTTTAAAAGGGCAGAGGTGGAAGCTAAAGTGAGACACTGAAGGGAGACTTTCACAAATCTATCAGGTTATAGAATCTGTCCTCAGTGCTAACGAGGGATTTACCTTTTCTAGAGATTAGAACAGATTAACTCTAAATGTCCCATTTACTGCATGCTTTTGGGGGCATAAACTGATATCCTGAATATTCTGCTTGGAGTGATTTTTGAAATTATTGTCATCATGTCTTCATTACTTCTCCATGAGCTTTATTAACAGATTTTATGGGGACTTACAGTCCCTCTCACTCACTTGTACAGCCGTTATAAAGGGCCAGTGAAGAGGGCTGCAGCTAATCCAGATGGCTGAACACTGAGATGAACAGGGTAGGCAGTAACTCCTGCTATGGGGTGATAATTTCTCAAATGAGCGTGCTTGCTTCTACAGCATTTATGTGACTGAGGTCCAAATTAATTCTTTCAGTGTGAAATCCAATGGAAGCCAAGATTCCATCTCTAGATTTAACTGTGTCTTACTGATCTTCCCAATATGCAGCCAAAATTGTCATCTACATCATCCCTTTTTTTGACTTACTGCCTTTCTGATCTGCAAATGCATATTAATTTGTTGCTATTTTTCAGTACTTGAGAGGCAATCCATTTTTAATTTGCTAAAGTATTAAATGTGTTTCTATTGTAATTTGTATTTATTATGGTGCTTAATAGATCTGTAGCATGACTGACAAAAAGGTGACATCAACTTCCACTACCTGGCACTGCGAGCCGATAAAGGGTCTGTCTTGTGATCATCTGGTGGGTGAGGGATTTCTTTTTTTTCTCCCCAAGGAAGACAAAGAGTGAAGCCCTTTGTTTTGTAATACCTTTTTTTACGCAAAAGAGGCTTATCGTACAGATAGGTTGCGAATAATTTTCTTTATCTTATTTATCTCATATATTTGTTCCCTTTTTAAGGGCAAGTACAATGTGTCATCTAACGCCTGTGGTTATGAGGGAATGAGTTAGCCAAGTCCATTTTACAGCCTTCAATTTTTATATTGTTTTCCATCTTGTCCCTAGACAAGTGAAAGGGAAATTTACCCATATTTGATTTTCTGTTCTTAGCCTTTTGATTACGGGATTCATTGAGATGCAAGATAGATTCAAAACTCATAACAGTGTTTTACTGCTTCATAAAAGAAATGCTGCTTACACTTCATGCATTAGTGGAGATTAAGGGGATTAACTGCTACCATAACTTCCTGCCCTTTGCATGCTTTCCTGCAGTGGTTGCACAGCTGGCTTACTGCGTTTTGATGTCCTCGGATTTCTTAGTACTTTCATGCCTCCTTCTCGTGTTATGGTGGAAGTATGGTTTGTCTTATCTAGACATTTTCAGTATATGAGCCGATCATTTTGATTCTTCACCTCAGTATTTTTGATGGAAAGCTTGCACCCTAAACCTTGCTATAAAAGTCACTTTTAAAAAAAGCAGTTAAACTAGGCTCAGATTAACAAAGGTACACTGTTGTTTAAATTTAAATCTAGGTGGAATTTATACATGTAACTAACAAAGTGGTTCACAAGTTTTTTCCAAGCTGCTGATAGGCACCTTGCTTTTAACCGCAACACACAGGCACTTTAAGTTCTGCTGCTGTGCCGGCCTACAGATGCTGTCATTTTGGTCAAGCCAGACAACCACCAGCTATTTTCAGCATAAATCCATTTTGCACCTTGACTCTCCTTCACCTAACCTTTCAGAAGGTCCAAACAAGTTGACCTCATTACAGGAGAAGAGTACAAAGGAGAGTTTGTGGGGTGCTAGTGCTATATTTTACATACTAATGTAGGGGAAGGAGCAGATGGCCAGGAAAGGAAGGGCCTGCTTGTGAGCTCTTCTTTAGCCTGTAAGAGTTTGAACCAACCTCTCCTATCTCTTAAAAAAGTGTCTGTAACATCTGGCTGCAGCCAGCTTCTTGGTGAGGCCATGCTGCTGTGCACCAGGAATGCAAAATTAATGAGGCTAGAAAGGGATGGAGAATAAACAGGAATGATCATAACCCAGTCATTCACTGAGGAGGATAGTTCTCTGAGAGGGAAAGTTCTGGATTTTCTTCCAGAAACTGCTTTTACTTCTTGCTTTTTCCTCCTCTAGTTCTTTCCAAAGAGAGCAAGGTTTAGAGTGCTTTTTCTCATCAACACAGTTTCAGTATTCTCTTAGCCTCCACTAGGTGTATTTGGGAACAGGCACGTTGTTTTGGGGTGCTTTTTGAACTCCCATACAGATATGTGTTTCCTTGTTTCTGGTGTTTGGCTTTTCCATACGTTCATTTCTGTGGCTAAAAGGAACTCTGAGCTCTTCTTTGCCTCTCAGTTCATGCAACCTCTTGTAACTACTGAGTGTCAGTAAACATACTTCCATGGTTTCTCTGATGATATTTGTTACGCTAAAGAGAATAGGCACAGCTGAATACATACATGTCTCTCCTCACTGTTCTGTAAGCACAATGCAGAATATTTCCATAAAACTGGGTGCCAGAAAGTTTAATACTTCATAGACTTCTCTTCTGATCTTCTCTCTTCCTATAGCAGAAAACTGCAGTCGCACAGAAGTTGCATCCTAGACTAACAGAGCTTGTCTCAAAGCACCTGCATGAGAACTCTGAGTGATGCTTTTTCACAGATGCAGATGGCATGTGAGGCAAGCTGCAGTCTGACCAGGTGAAAAGCCCTTCAGCTTCCAGGAAGAGAACCAAAGAGACTTTTCTAAACATTAGGACTGGTAGACTTTTGTGCTCTTTTTGCTTTTTACCCATATAATGTCAACATTATCCAGAGAGCAAAATCCCAGTAATGAAGTCTGGGTTTCTCCCCATCTGTCTCACTAAATGCCACTTGGAACAAGCGCCTTTTCATTTGACAATAAAATCAATGAATGAAATATTAGAGGCTTGAATGATATGATGTGCAGAATACATTATGGGAGTTGTTGTGTTTCAGTGGACAGCAAGTCTTGCCCTTTCTTCCCGTTATCATCAACATATCTACTTAATGAAACTGGCACCTTCTGCTAGTCTCTCACCTCTTTGCTTTTATACTTTAACTCTTTTGTAACACTTTAAATTCTCTGTGGCTCAGGGCTGTGTAATAAAATTCTGCACTCTCTGTGTACTGTTGAGCTCACATTTTTCACAGAATCACAGAATGTTAAGGGTTGGAAGGGACCTCTAGAGATCATCTGGTACAACCCCCCTGCCAGAGCAGGTTCGCCTACAGCAGGTTGCACAGGATGGCATCCAGGTGGGTTGGGAATGTCTCCAGTGTCAGAGACTCCACCACCTCTCTGGGCAGGCTCTTCCAGTGCTCTGCCACCCTCAAAGGAAAGAAGTTCCTCCTCATGTTCACATGGAACTTCCTGTATTCCAGTTTGTACCCATTGCCCCTTGTCCTATCACTGGGCACCACTGAAAAAAGACTAGTTCCCTCCTCCTGGCACCCTCCCTTTAAGTATTTGTAGACATTTAGGAGATCCCCCCTCAGTCTTCTTTTCTCTAAAGACCAAACTCCCTCAGCCTTTCCTCATAGGAAAGATGCTCCAGCCCCCTAATCATCTTTGTGGCCCTTTGCTGCACCCTCTCCAGCAGTTCCCTGTCTTTTTTAAACTGGGGAGCCCAGAACTGGACACAGTACTCGAGTTGTGGTCTCACCAGGGCAGAGTAGAGGGGGAGGAAGACCTCCCTCGACCTGCTTGCCACACTCTTCCTGATGCACCCCAGGATGCCATTGGCCTTCTTGGCCTCAAGGACACATTGCTGGCTCATGGTCATCCTGTTGTCCACCAGGACTCCCAGGGCCCTCTCTGCAGAGCTGCTTCCCGGCAGGTCAGCCCCCAACCTGTACTGGTGTGTGGGGTTATTCCTCCCCAGGTGCAGGACCCTACACTTGCTTTTGTTGAATTTCATAAGCCTTTTCCCTGCCCAACTCTCCAGCCTGTCCAGGTCATGCTGAATGGCAGCACAGCCTTCCGAGGTGTCAGCCACCCCTCCCAGTTTCGTGTCATCAGATTTTCATCTGTTTTATCTCAGTCAAAGCCAGACCTGCACTAACTAAATAATTAAACAACGGATAGAGAAAAGGAGCTTAACTTGATTTTCGTAACACTTGTTTTTATCCCTTTGAGACAGCCTTCTTCCTCTTTGCTTCGAGGTTCTTCAGAACACCATGAATCACTCAGTGCTAAACCAATAAACGGGGAAAAAAAAGGGAAACGTCAATGCTGAAGTGGACTTCAGTTAAACATTGTAAAACCTCTGGAACTATCCACAGAGATTGATCAGCAAAAGATGGAAGAATGGGGTTTTTTTCTTGCTTTTTCCAAGCTTTACTGGATTCTCGGTTAGGAATATTAACTATTTCATTGTCATGCTAGCGAAATGTGTCATACGTGTAGTAAACAGCTGTAAACCATGAAAGTAAACAGTCACTAATGCTTCCTAGTAATCCATGAGACATACCGTACAATTCAACCTTGGACCTCAAGGTAGTGTGTGAGTGGTGGCTTCATAATTTTATCTTTGTGCCAGTCTTGACTCTAATATTGGACAGGGTTCTTAGATGCTGGCAGAACTGAGTCAGTGCTACATATGATTTGAACAATCATGTTTAGTGGAAGGTGTCCTTGCCCATGGCAGGGAGGTTGGAACTAGATGATCTTTAAGGTCCCTTCCAACCTAAATCATTCTGTGATTCTGTGATTTCAAGTTGAGTTTACAAGTTGACACTTCTTCAGCAAGAGAACATCTCAACCATCAACTGCTTTGGCCTGTAAATCCAGATGTGTCCAGGGTACAGATTAAAAGACATAGAGAAAGAATGGTTGTGTTCAAATTTCAGAGCAATTTTCTACATGTTTATTAGGTATTTGCAGTGCTCCATCTCTTGCTGACAAAATAACTTGCAACACTGTGTCAGGATAAAATTTTCCATTCTCTTCTCTGGGTTGTTCTTTTCTTCTCGTATGCACATCCACTATTTAGCCTAACTGCAGAATCATGCCCTACTTAGAGAGGGTGAAGCTCAACAGAGAGGTGACCCATATGTGATTGCAGAGCCGGTCAACATTAGAATGAGGAGCAGATCCCAAGACTCTTGAGCTCATCACTAAAGCACGAGGCTTCTGGTACAGCCACTGTTTTGTTGTATCAGGCAGAAGCATCTCTTATTCTGTAGGCTCAAGAGGCAAACCAGAAGGATGTTGTCAGTATCATGTTTCCCAATATAGGACTAATTGTGCTTGGTCATCAGATGTGAACAAATGTTTGCTGCATCATGTTAACCATCTGATACTCCTGATGCATAAATAATTCTTAGTTGTAGTGCTTGTGAGCTCTAACCTGTCTTGAAGCCCGTAATTAAAAGGATGAGGTGAGCTGTTTACATACACCAATTGTCAGTATAGTAAGTGCCATTAATAGCATTGGCAAGCAGCACTAGGCAGGTAGCAGCATCTTACTGCAGTCTGTGTCTACTGAAGAGACGACTCCTGAATTTTCATCCTGATAAATTTACATAAGCTGGTAAAGCCACATAGCTGAAGGGGAATGCAGAGCTTGTTCATTTTTTAACAGAACTGAAGCCAACAAAGGGGAAAAATAATGTCAACATAGTTGGATTTCAACACTACATACAGTAACTTGGCAACCTTTTTCACATTCAGTGGGCAACTACAGCCCTTTTCCACTAAATGTAACATTGGGTATGGTTTGGTTAGGTTTCTTTACTCATCACTAGAAAACCAATCCTTTTCCTTTTGTTCATCTTGGGGGGTTTTTTTGTGCCACTGCTTATGCATTCTGGGACTTCTCTGATGCTCAGAGAAAGTACTTATGATACCTACGTACTGATATCTTGCTTACAAACAATCCTAATGTATCCCTTGATTTAGCAGATTTGTTCCTTTGAAATAAATAGGAAGAGGGATTAATATCTCACTGTTTATATACGATAACCGCCAAAAAAGATATGAAGTAGGAAGCTGTGCACAGTTTTACTGAGCAGTCTCTGGAATATTAGAAAGCTCTTACCCTCTGTCTTTAATTCATTGCTAATAAACAACAGTTTACTATTCCAACAACCTCAAAACCCATTACTGAAACCTGGTGAAGTGTAGTGAAGCAGTGGTGTTATCCTGATTTTACAGAACGAACAGCCAGCTGCTAACCTGTTACTCTGATATGAATCTGAGTTAAGTTTGTTCAGTTAATGGAGGCAGCTTAAGGTTTACATCGCTACAGCAGAAATGAGCAGCTGCCTGAATGTCAAGAGGAAAGAGATGCCCAGAATCCCAAGGGATGTACCAAAAGTAAATTTATGGTAGAGCAGAACATAGCATTCAGGGATGTGGCAAGGAGGACTCAGCCGTCAGTGGACCCAGTAAGCTGACAGCTACTCAAACCACGACAAAACACTAGCTGAGCGGGAATTTCTAAATGGTTGCTAGCAGTGACAGTTTAGGTACTAGGCTACTAAAAAGAATGGTTTCAGTATCTAAGAGCAGTGCTCTGGGTCTCAAAAGTCCTGGCACCTGTTCATAGGTTACAGCTCGCCTCCCTGATGACCTTGGAAATGTCACTCCACCACCATGTGCCTCGGTTTCTCCTGCTGTAAGGACATCTCTCCTTTCTGTTGTAAAGTGCTACTAATGACAGGCATTGCACAAGAGTTAGGTTATTGATCACACATTGCAGCCTGCTGCTCAGCTCCCCATTACTGAGATGCATTTCACAGATGGGGTTTGTGCCAGCCAAAATGTGCATATCAAGACCTTATCCCCTTTTTAAAATTGATACAGCTGCGACAGGCAGAGTCATGGTGCATGAACAGTTACTTTCATGCTCTTCACACATCCTCCAAGGCAGTTTTATTGTATTATCTTTGGCAGCAAAAAAAGAAGGCATTTTTTGTTCAGTGATCACGTATTCCTGCATAGCACAAATTCAAGCCATGGCTTTAATAGCTTGTATGTTCCTGAAACACTGAGCACAGTCATTTAAAAATATCTTCTCTCAGACCAGTGCCTGAATATTAGAACTAGTGGATTGGAATTCACTGTGTTCACAAGGACATTTTGCTGCTTTCAGAACAAGAAGTTTTCAATTTTGTAAGAGTGTGGGGTTTTATATTGAATAAATTAAGAAGGAGACCATGATGAGGAAAAAGCAGTATTAGGGGGGACACAACCTTCATGCCGTTGGTGTGAATAAAAAAGTGAGGTGTGTAGTCAGAGCAATGAGTATATCTCACTGACCTCCTGCAGCCTGGTTAGGAGAGAATACCCATCACCGCAGAGAGGGTTCATTTCAAGTCTCCTGTTTCTGTTAATTAGATGTCAGTCCTGCTGCTGGGGCAGTTTGTATTATAAACAGTGACATAAAAACTGAGGTGAAGAAGGACAGGCTTAGCAGCGCTTGAAGCCGATATGGGCGTCCCTTCTGGTCTGGCTTACAGTTTCATAAGAGTTCGGTGGCCAGGTTCATTCTTCCCCAAACTCCATGCTAGAGCACGTTTCCTGACAAAGTGTTAGGCACATCCTTTCCTGCCAAGTCGAAAACAAACAAAAACTTCTCTGTGTGTCCAAATCATAACATCTTTGAATTCTTCTTAAGTTGCTGGCAACACAGGAGCTCTGTTGGGCGCACGAAGCCTTGCCATTGTCACCGAAAACCTCAAGAAGTTTTGCTTCTTGAAGTAAAAGGTTTTTTGTACACTTACTCTCTTGTGCTCAGCTGCTGAGAATCCATTTCCCTGAAATTCCGCAGATGAAAGTGCTGCAAACATTAATGATAGATTTCCTAGCTTTGCTGTACTTTTCTGGACTCCTCACTGTCCTCTTCATTTTTCTAACAAGCTCCTTGGAGGAGAGGAGAAGATGTGTGGAAAGCAAATATATTCTCTTCTTTTGACTGATTTAATTCTTTCATCTCTCCTTATGAAGATGAATCACAGATTTAGCTCTTTACCCCAACCTTTCTCAGACCAATTCTGTACACCTCATCCTCTTGATCACCTTTTATGTATGATTGTGCCTTTTGAATCCTCCCTCCTACTACCTGTGAAACGTTTGTCACGTTTCTGTACGGAGTCTCACTGAGTTATTCTTCTTCTCTGGCCCAAGCTGCTGTAAGTTCTTTTGCTCAGGCCACATCCCCATGTCTGAGTACGTCCATAAGTCACCTGATACCATTGCTTTAGATCCTTCTTCCAGCATTGCCATTGTCTTCCTTTATTCCTTTCACTAGCTTCTTTCTCCTTCACTGACTCCGCGTGGCCCATCTTGTCTTTCCCTGCCCTTGAGGTACTGTATCTACTTCTGCTTCACGTATCTACACTCCTTTCTTCTCAGGTATTCACTCCCTGTCTCCTTTCTTCCTCTCTTGGCACCAACGTGCTGTCCAATTTGATGCTCCCTCCTGAAACAGTCCGGCAGTACCTACAGTGAGCTACTCATTGGCCTCCTTCTCATCCAAGTTACTCCTTAAGAACTGTCCATGCAGTTTCTCTCTACGAGCAGTTGGTCCACTAAGAAGGGATAATGGCTGTTGGGAAACAGCAACGTATTTGATGCAAATGAGATATCAAATATAAAAGGTAAACTTGTGTAGGAAGCATTGTTTCCTGAAACTTGACTTTTCCACTTGTAAAAGACAAGCTCTTTGTGTTAGAGACTGCCTTTTCCTATATCTGCCTGTAAACATACTGTCCTGCTCTGAGGTAAAACAGAACCAATTTTCTCTTCAGTAATTTTACTTCTCAGTTAAGTCTCTTCTAACTAACTGCACTCTCTGCGATTAACAGAGTATTTTTCAGGCAGTGTCAGCTTCTAGCAGAGATAAGCCCTGATGTTTATAATTAATACCAAGGAATTGTATGCAGAGAGGCTCCTGCTTATACTTACTGCTCTAACAACCAAGGACAACCAACTTTGTTATTTGCCCTGTTGGAGGGTCAGAAGCAGAAAAGTGTAGAGGGGTCACACTTGCAGGGAGGAGCAGACAGGAGAGATGACCCAAAACTGACCAAACAGGTATTCGATTCCATCCCATCTGCCTCATGCTCAGTATGAAAGCTGAGGGGTCAAAGGGTCAGCCCTCTTTCTTCAATGGCCTGAGTCCGAGGTCTCTGTTTGTCTGCCTTTGATCCAAACCCATGCATTCCTGAATCCAGATCCGGAATCTAGTTCTCATTGGTGACTGAGTCTGGTCTGGGACTTCCTCAATGCCTGATGGTGACATGATTGTCATCCTGCGAGCTCGATAGAGGTTGTATATATTGAATGTATTTCATTATTTTCTTTTTTTAAATTATTATTATTATTTTGTTTTTATTATTAATATTTCATTAAAGTAGTTTAGTTTGTTTTCAACTCACAAGTCTCTCTCATCCTTCCCTCCCTGAAGGGAGAGGTTGGGGAGAGCATCTGTCATTCGTTTTCGTGGCCAGGCCAGCCCAAACCACAACACATACACATATCTGTATATTTTTATGCATGTGTATATGTGTGTGTATGTATGTATATGCATGTGTGTGTGTGTGTGCGTACACATATAATGCATACATCTCTTATGTGTATGCACACCTGTGAAATAGATGCACGGTAAGGGTTAAAGTATTCAATTCTGTTGAACTTGGTATATCCTGCACTGTTCAGGTATACGAGGGAATGTCATCATGTGTTTCTGTGGACAGGCAGACTTGTGTTACAGTGCACATCCAGGATTTCATGTGCATGTTTTACACTGGATTCATGGTAAAACTTCTAAAAACTTTATAGAGGAAAATGCTGAGAGTTTGTGCTTGAAATGTATTTCAGAGATAATTCAGGGCATTGGTTGCATGAGAAGACAGAGTCCTTTTTAGGAATGAGAGAGGACATGGCAGTAGAAGAGAGGAGAGAGTCTGGGAGCAAGAAGAAACATGAATTGATATAGACAGTGCAAGAATTGCACAGGGCATCAACAGTGAGGATGAAAAGCTTGAACTTGACAGTGATCTGAAGAGGTGGATAAGAGATGTGGCAGGAGAAGTGGAAGATTTTAGAAACCACGTATTTTGTATGAACCAGTGCAAGATCAGGGACTGGAAGGCCATAGAGAAGGGGTCAGCCACTCAGGCAAGAGGAAGTGCAACATATTCAGCCAGTATCAATCAGCTGATTTCATTGAAGTCATGCATTTGTACCAGCTAAGGATGTGGCCTCACACATTTCAGAAAGGAAGGCTGTCTTATGCAGGTGTTTAAAGGATAAAGAAAAAGAAATCAAGAGAAGGAGAGAAGAGGAAAAGGACATTAATGAAAGATTTTAACTCCAAGTCGTGCAGAAAATAACCCAGCTTCATTGTACCGTTATAGATTCAGCCAGTGCTGTGCTCATCAGACTTGGTACTGGCCAATTTAGAAATGTTCTAGCATTCAGAATATGTACCTTTTCCCCTCTTCCCTCCTGTCACCTTTTTATTCTCTATTTCTGTGTCCCATTATGGGAGCAGAACTCTGCAGTTCCCCTCATTCCTGCCAAGCTTGAATTTGAAATTCTTGTTGAGTTCGTCTCCTGTTGTTTCAGCTTACACTGAAGACATGCATTGCTCTGGCAGTACTTGGCTGTGCCTCCAGGATTCGTGTCTATATTAAATTCCTAATGATTTAAACCACCCTGTTAAGGTAGTTAGAAGTAGCAAGACAGAGTTCTGCTCTGTTCTCCTTTAATAATGTCCACAGTGTAGAAATTGCTTACCTCTTATGTTTTTAAAGGCTGAAAAATACTTTGCAATTGCTTTTTGCTTTGGAGGCCTGTACCAAATATAACTAAACCTTGCAAATGTAACAACCAGGAGAGCTGTGCTGAAACAGATGATCTCCTGTGATATCAGCTCGCCCTTTGGCCATGGGCATTCAAAAGGTGGCACCCCACCCCACCCCCCCCCACCCCTTCCCACCACTCTAAGATGCCTTTTTATTTTCGCTTTCTGGAAACAGCCTGTTGTCCTGAGAACCACAGAAAGTGCAACTCACTCGAAGTATTTGTTGTGGGCCCATTGCTCTTACTGTGAGTGCAGTAGAGTCATGTAAAAACCACTATAGTTTCTAAGAAGGAAAAAAAAAAAAGGCTTCCACTAAAGGAGATGCTGCAAGCAGTTGTAATAACTACTATTTTTTTACTATTATTATTATTATTTGTAACAGCAAAATACCTCAAGGCAAGAGCTGAGTCTAGGGTCCTTTGTACCAAAGACCCTAGTGAAGACAGAGTTCTCTAAAACTGGGGAAAAAATCAGGGCAGAATAGGAAAATACTGTTCACAGGCACTTAGATTGTACTGGGCACCAAACAAAACTAGCAGATACCAGACTCGACATAAATAAAAGCTGATATTTCTTCAGATGTGTCATGTGCCACAAGTCACTGGGAGCTGGAGGACCACTGTGAGGAAGTGCCACCATACAGCTGCCCTGTTGTGCTCCACACTGCACAGCTGCTATTCCCTGCTGCTGGAGACACAATACTGTGCTGGATGGAGCTTCAGCCTAGCCATGTGCAGCTGCTGTTTTGCTTTCGGTACAAGCTATCACACAGTTATTACCTCAGAGGACTTAGGTTCGCAATATGTGAGACAGACAAAATGGGAGAAGGGTAAAAAGTTATTGTTATCCCCATTTTTATTAAGGGAGAATCGAGCAAGAGGCTGTTATGTGACCTGTCCATTGTCACCCAAGAAATCGGTATCTGAGCTCGGAGCTGAGATGAGACCTGGAGTCCCCTTTAGTGCCTGAATTAGAGAATCATGCTTTCCTATCCGTTAGCCACCAAAAATCTATGAAGTGAAAACAGAATCGAAGGCATTGAGTTGTCAGGCTCAGAAGTATCTGGTTTTCCATGGAAACCTCCTCCCAGCGACAGCTAAGCTTTTGCAAGGAGAGAAGCACTTCTCATCATGCGAGAGCTGTCAGGGAGCTGAACCGTGCAAAATGCTGTGGCTGTGCAGCTGCCTTCTGGAGAAGTCTCGTCCCACAGCCAGGCAGCATACAGCCCCGTTCCCGGCAATCCACCTGTAATTCTGCTTCCTCAGTAATTTTTCACCGTGGTCATGCCAGAATCATAGCCTTGTTTTCTGTTGTCTGGCTGTTAGTGGTGATGTATGAATAAGTAAGAAAGACAGCTTAATTTTCATAAGCTAAGTTGTGCCTGGAGTAACAGAGTGTGAGAGGAGTCTACTTAATCATAACCACAGGGCCGGAGCAGAAAACAATGACAGAGCTTTTGCTGTTAGTGATGGTATTTTATTATAATAACTCTTAGGAAGAAGAAACAGGCAGCTCAGGAGGCTCAACGATTCAAATTCATTATGGTAGCCACCGTGTTCTCATCTGCTGGAAGAATAACTCACATAACTCATTTATGCTTGCCTTTTACAAAAGGCCGTGGTCGGAAAGAACTCTAATCTTTCTCCTCAGAAAATATGAATTCAGATTGCGGTGTGATTAAAGGTGAAATGAAGCTGATAAAAGTTTATGCAGAATGGGAGGCGCCTTGCAGGGAAGGCGTGAAGAATGACAGAGGGACAGGTTGGGACTGATGGATGGTGAGAGAACTGTGGACAAGGGGAGCGTTCAGTGTGCCTGCTCAACACCATGGCATTGCTTTGGCCAGTGCCTCATTTCTATAACTTCATAATTCATTTGAAAAAGTAAATAACTGCATGAAATAACTGGTAATGCTCAGGTACACTGGACAGATATTCTCTCTATATTCATTAATAAAAAAAATTTGATGAAAGCTTTGAGTGAAACATTTTTAGTTGTTCAAAATTAGAAGGGCGAAACTGATTTTATTTTGTTTGAACTTTTAGATACATAGAATAATGTGGTTTATATGGCATATGTTATGCTTCTGTATTATGTGTCACATTGTTTGGTATTCTTTAAAATTAGGAGCGTTGTACCTTTAGACATGGTTATTTTGGTATCTTCAGATCAAAATATTTGGGGCATTTTTCCCAGAGATTATTTCTGAATTCCTTTTTTCTATATTGATTCAGAATGAAAACAATTTTTATAACCATTAATATTTGCTATGCAGTTGAAGTTCTGGTTTCTGGATCACTTCTGCCCTAAGTCAAGATCGTAGAGACAATGTAAAGGGAAATAAAAATATATTCTTCTTTGGCCGAGGCAGCAACACTGTTCCAGCCTAGAGAAAACAGAAATACAACCAAAGTAGAGATGCAAAACATATCTTCATAACTTTCTCCTAGGTGGCTTGGGAGACAAGCATTTACATCTGCCTGGTAGGTTTTTAGACACCAGCAAGAGTTACAACAGCCTGACATGTTGCATAATGCTCTGCTCTAGGACAGGACACGAACATGTGCACATTTGCAGGCCATTGCAAATGCAATCTACAGTGCGTTAGCTAACACATTTTACTTTGTATTTGTGACAAGCTAAAAGGACGTGCAGGCAGTTATTCCAGCTCAGTTGATGCACAGTGAGTCACATTATCTGATGCATGTATCTAAGCCCTAAAGCTTACATGATGTTAATTTCTGCCTTCATCTATGTCTCGTGTCAAACCTCAAGGAATACTGATGGGAGCAGGATTTGTTCAGGTGTCTTCAAAAATAAGGAAAAAAGAGGAAGGAAATGATACAGCTACAATAAATATGTGTGAACATAATTTCCTAAGTCTTTTCAGTTTATCTTAGCATGAGAAATAATAACTGAGAAATAAGTACTTCAGGGGCACATTGTCAAAACTGAGATTTTGGGCTGGTAGGTGGGAAAGGAAAACCATTAACAAGCAGCAAGGTTTGTTCATTTTTTATTATTCATCAGTTTGAAGACTGAACTCTGTAGCTTGTTGGGAAATGCATGGGGCTAACGTAATGAAAGCAGATTGAAGCTCCATGGTAAGGAACTTCAGTATCTGCTTCTTGCAAATGGAATTCTAACATTTCTTTTGATGTTAGCAGTACTATCCTGAGAAGGATGTGTGGACTGCTGAGTTGTGAAATGCGCTGTTAGAATGTGGGCAGGGTCACTCTCTTCATACCAGCTGTGCCAATCCATTCCAGCCCAGCTGCACCTGCATTTTTTATTGTGATTTTTGTCTCATCCTTAACTAGCCACGGTAGTTTCTTGTTTTGATTTATTCTACCTCATCTGTAAGGGAGTGGTTACAAAGAACAGGCAGTCTTCCAGCACGGAATTAACAAGTGTTGGTTTAAATTGTGCTCTTCAGCCTTTTTGGCTAAGACTTGTTTCAGCCAGTTGAGATCCCTTTCATATTTCCTCACAATATATGGCTTGTGGTGCCTTACATGCTGTCTAGTGTGTTTCATATGTCTTACAGGTTGAGAGATGCTACAATTTATTTGTATGAACAAATCATCAATTGCTTAGTATGCATCTGCCTCTAACTTGTCATTTCCTTCATTCTCTTGTGCATTGCACTCTGTTAATATTGCCTGTTTTCAGTAGCACCAATGAGGTGATAAACATGTCTTTTATATGATCCTTTCTGCTCTCCCCCAGATTTTCCACCTTCTTAAAAAAATGATGTATGGAGTATAATGTGAAAAATTATATATAATGTATAATATATAATGGAAAAGGAGAGACATCATTAGCCAATGAGGTCTGGTGAGGATTGGCATGTTGTGATTAGGATGGAGTAGGATGATCTTGAACAGTGGTGTGAATTGGACTTGGTAATCTCTCAAGGTTATTTCTAGATTGATTTCTTTTCACTCCTTGAATGTTTTTGTAATATTCTGGTTTATTTATTGTATGCATTGGCCACTCACTGAGGCTCACACTCTTTGAAACAGTATTAGAAATGCATGTGGGGGTTACTGACATTCCACTGCATTAGAGATACCACAGGAGAGTATTGCAATCACCTGACCTATCATAATGTCTTCCTAGCCAATTATAAAATTTAATTAGTCACTTCTGTCTTCATGTCTTGCTTCTCAGCCCAATCTTGTCTTGGGCCATACTGAAATTTTAGTAATACAGCTATGGTCCTACGTAAGCAACATATAATGATCATTTAATGCTTTCAGTGCACTGCTGTGGCCATACACCCAGTTTTATAAGCGTAGCTGGGATTTGAAAATGTGCCTTCAGAGGATAATGCTTAATTGCTTTTTCAAAAGGTTGCAAAGTAATTTCCAATCCCAGTCTTAGTGTCCTCACTGAGCGGGTTCTTTTGTCAAAACACCATTCCCCTTCCTTTCTTTGACGAGATCCAAATGCAGTTTCCTCCTTCCCTTCATCCACTGTCACCAGAGCATCATTTCAATCACTTCTCTTATTTACATTTTATACAGCACATTTCAGGATAGATAATTAAGTCCTTATCTATACAAACATTCATTTTTTCAGTTGATTTTTAAGCAGTGCAAACCTTCTAGACACATTTGATTTAAAACACGTTTTACTCTAGCTGAAGCCAGCTGCTAATCAATGTAAGCTAAACCAAAATAAGCCCATCTAAAACTGAAATCATAATTTCTATGCAGCATTCCACACAGGCTTACCTAAATGACTTTTAAATTACTCTCTTAAATTAAAGCAGAGCAACTTTCTTATGTAGGTGAACTCTTAGAATCCAATATTTTCCTGAGCAAAAGGGATTTCCTTTGTGACTGAGAAAAAAATCCCTGAAACTGGTGGGGGGGAGCATGGGAAGAGAATGATTTGTTATACTGAGCCTTGTTCTTCAATTATATTATCTCCATCAGAGTATAAACAGATCTTCATATTAGATGAAGATTTTTCCAGTGCTTACTTCTCACTAGGAGGATTCCTCATCATTGTATTCCAAAATCAAGCAGCATTCAGATTTGTCTGGGTGATATATTTTTGTCAGCGTGACAAAGGTTCCCACAGTGTTTAATTACTCAGGCTAGCCAGGGGAGAAGGAAAGAAATGAGCTGTGCTGAGTTTGCTGTGCCAGGCTTGCTCTCTGTTACATACGCAGGCGTCTTCCGAATGCGTGAAAGGCAGGCAGCACCCCAGCTTCTGTCTTCTCTTTCCACTGGCCGTCCCTCTCCAGATTTCATTTGTGTTTTCCATTGACTGACCATACTTTTGTCTCATGATCTTTCTGCAATTTGCTCATTTCCAGGGCAGCAGGTTCTTGGCTTGGTGGAGAACCAGAGTGATTGGTATTTGGGCAACCTTTGGAAGAATCATCGGCCCTGGCCAGCGCTTGGGAGAGGCTATAATACAGGTAGGCCCTGAGGGTTTTCTTTGAATTAACATTTTACAGAGCTTGCAATCAGTCTACTGGTAGAGAGTATGAGATGTGGTAACTTGCACCTCCCTTCCTAATCTACTGCAAAAATTTAAAGCAATAAAAATGATGCATTGTGATGCGTTTTGGAGTTTCTGGTCCCATGCTACTCTAAGAATATGTATGTTCCTTCTCTAAATGGTCTCAAGGAGATTGCATGGCATCCCTAGGGGAAGGACAGAGCTTTTCGGCAGTCTGACACATCCTCAGCACATTTCCTACAAGATTTCTCTCCATGATGAAGCGTATGTAGGCCCAGCAAGAGGGAAAGAGTAGGAATCAAGGCTTATTTTCTGTAAAGAGGTAAATGGTACCACAAAATGTCAACCCAATAAAGATATAACTCCTGCAGGGTCATAATTGTCCTAGTAAAATGCAAACTACTGGCCATCAATTTCTGCTGCCGTGAAAAAGAAATGAAGGCACTATATCAGAGAATTTATTAGGTTACAAGAGACAAGTCTTCCCACTGATTTGTGTTTGGTATGTGCGAAAACATACCAGGTGCATAAAGAACACACAGGTATATCTAAATCATTTTGATGCTAGGCTTTACATGCTGTGAGTTAGGTTCCCTCTCTGTTTGTAATAAAAGGGCAGAACAGATGGTGAAGCCTCCATTTAGAAAAGATGAGTCCATTTAAATATCCCTGCACTATCAGAAAATTATTCACCATAATAGCTGTTTTGCTTCACAGAAATATGTTGGGTTGCATTAAACAGAGTAACTAGAAAAAGGATTGCACAAGCTGTGGTTGGATCGTCTCTATGCCTATATTCCTTTGTATATTTGGGGGAATCATGCCAGTTTTGGTGAATTTGTGTTTCAGCCTCTGCAAAACATCTCTGTGAAAACATTCATAAGAATAGCCTAACAGAACACAGATAGATCTGTGTGCAAGATTTTGGCAGAAGAGGTTTGTTTCCTAGTTCTCCACTTGCCAGGGCAGAACTACATATATAAAGGCTTGGGCTGCCTGTCTCCCTACCCCAGCGTTCCCCTTCCCCCACAAAAAGCATGAGACAGAGCTAAGTTCCCTGTAATTGTCCTGAAACCTGGAAGCTTATACACAACTGAACTGGTTGATGTCAGTTCTGTTCAGTATTATCCCACAAAGCAGTATATTTTTTTCTACTGAGAGGTGACCACCTTTCATAGTTGCTTTCTTTCTGCTGCATTTTTGTTTCTTCCTTTCTGCCATTTTAATGCTGGCAGAGAGAAGTGTTGTCACAACCACTTAGAATAACTCAGAAATGTATGGTGGGTAATATCCAAAATGCAATTATGTAAATAAGAATGCTGTAAAGCTTTAATTTATATTGTCTTTATTTACCATTCCAAATGTTTTATGGGGATACCAAATGTCAGTATATCACAAAATTCTTCCACTGAAAGAAAAAATAATTGAATGTCTGCAGTCTTTCACATACATTGCATGTGTTAATTCTTGGTGCATGTTAATACAACCCTACCAGGCTGCATATGCATAGTCCTGCCCATTAGTCTGCTCAGTTTCCTTCTTCAGACAACTCACCTGTAGTTATAAAAACTTTTTTTTTTTTAAGAAACAAAACCAGAAGGCAGATAATGAATGGAAGATTGACAAGTGATCATAAGAAGTGGATTGATGTTTTTTCAAGTACATGGAACAAGAGGTCACTGAGTGAAACAGTACAACCTCTGAGAAGTAGCAAACGATGTTACTGACAGAATCAGCATCATTTACTATAATTTTCTTAATTGAATTCATTGTTTGCCTCAGTAATCTAGCAGAGATTGGAGGCATAAATCTCTAAAGGAAGATGAAATACCAAGTGAAACTGGAGCTTGTTTGATGTGTTCAGTAAATTAAAATAATTGACACTGAACGCAACACTGTAGCCAAGGAGGATTCAGAAAACTAAAGGGGAGGGGGGCAGGAAAGAGAGGCAATAACTCTAAGCAAAACAGTTATGAAAGACTGTGAGCCAGGAAAAGGAAAACTCAGAAATTGAGGTGTTTTGAATTATACTTAGGAACAGTAAAATGGCCCCCAAACCCCTGAAACTTTATAAGCTAAACAAAACTGGGTTAGGAGGATGCTCTCAGACAGACTTTGCTCTTGCTCTTGGGAGACTGTTTGCTACAGTCCTAGGATACAATCCTAAAAAAAGAGATTTTTAAGCACACCTCTTCAGACAGCCCCAACCCTGGTAGATACGATACAGAAGCACCCCTCAAAGTCAAAATTCTTCCACTGCTTCCTCCCAATTTCTGAAGCAAATAATTTATCTTTCACTCCTACTTTTCTGTGTCTAAGACACCATGGACGACATAGAGGTTGAGGGAGTCCCAGAAGGCAGATAGATTAAAGCCGAAGGTGTATTTGTTCCTTCTCCACTAGCTCTTTAAACCCAGTGAGCATGTGCGTTCTCCCATTCCTGTGTGCCCATGCCAAATCTCCTGACAGCCAATACAGATTTTCAAGGAAAGATTTTATTTGATTGTTTTTCATCCTTCTTCCTCATTTGCACAGGCAAATAATATAATCTTAGGAAAACCAGACCAAACTTAAAAGTCAGTTCAGTGACAATTTAATTGGTGTTTAAAATGTTCTTAGTCAGAACCATTCTTTATTTGACATAACATTCCGTTCCTCAAGCCATTTTAAGCACAGCTCCTTCTGTACCACAAAGGTACCCAGGTTTTTTTGTACCTCATTGGCTGAAACTCAGTAAGCTACTTAATCAAATACTTTTTTTTTTTAATATCATCCACTCTATTTTGCTCGTCTACACTGAGATTAACTCTTACAGACTCCTCATACATTAGTTAAAGCACACTTTGCTCTCTGTATAATCTGTATTGTCTTTCACTGACTAAACTATGCTTTTGAAAGTGTTGACTGAGCCGCATTATGATTTTTCTCTTTACAGATGTTAAACTGACAGCTCCCGAATTGCATTGTATGGTTTGATGTTCATTTCTGGAGTAACAGTCATCTTAGTCCTCAGAAAAATATCTTGTCAAAGAAATTCTAAACATAAAAGCTTTTAGTACTTTGTCTGCCTTATACTTTCCATCATGGTGGAGAATAGCTTTTGAAAGCAGTTTCTGGTGACGGTTATCATGATTTCAGGCCACTTCCTTAGCTGGTGTGAATCACCTCTGGCTTTAGTGCAGCAGGACTGACTTACATCAACTGAGAATGGACTCCACACCTTTCAAATGCAGCTTTAGGATGGATCTGTGCCTGTAATTTGTGTGCCAGGGGGAGCATTTGTAAAAACTTTGGCCCAGGGGATTTTAGACTTCTGGACTTCAGAAGTCCATCCTGGGGATTTGAGGTACATCTAAAATGCACTGCCTCAGTACAACTACTAGATACTGTAAGGAGGTGTCTCAACAGCTTGAGCTGAAGATTCATACTCCCACATGGAGACATGTCACATTACCGGATTTGTGGATTGAGAACAGAAGGGAATGGCTAGTGCCTAACAATTACCAGGCTACATGTGCACTGTGCATTATTACTGCCATGTTTGTAATGACGGGAAGAATGCTAGAATGAATTTCTTTTCTTTATTGTTTCTCTGAAAAAAGGACATATAGAAGATGAATTGGAAGTGGGAAGCATATGTTGTGTCATTTTTGCATAATATTTAACATCTTGTGCTTCTTTGCTATGGAAGTGTACAACTTCAGTTCAGAAAGCAAATGACTAGTAAAGCAATGCAAAATGAGGGAGTAGAGTGGTCCTGCTCTGGAAACACAGTAACCACTTTCATTCAAGCTTCATGGGCTTCTGCTCACGATATTATGATAATGGATCTGATGTTAGGAAGTACTGAACACTTCTAATTTAATCAGACATTTCTATTTTTCAGAAATCCTCACAATTAATGCTTTAAATAGTTACTGTTGCCTAATTCTGGATAGATATGTTACCCAAATGCATTTTTTCCCCTGAAAGAGTCAGAATTCCATGACAGTCATCTGAATATAGCACTAATTTAGAATTTATATTTCGTAGATTCTGACTAAAACTAGTGCTGAGAAAAGCATGGTGTAAAGAAAGGAGTATAGTGGTTGTTTGAGAGAGGAGATTTTTCTGAATTGTCTCAGTGAATGAGGAAGTCAGAGAACTCATGGTTTATAGAACCTTTAAGTATCCACCATTAGGGCCTGACCCAGTTTAGCCATGCCCTCTCTAAAAGGCTTTCCTACCTCCCATTACATAAAACATTAGTTAAGTTTGAAACCTGGTATTGCTAGGTTTGTTTGTAAGAACAAGAACCTTTGCAAAGATGATGCAAACAGATGAAAAATATGTTTTAGTGATTAAAAAAGAAAGTCCAACACCAATGTCAAGGCAAAAAGTAGCACTTTCTTCGGGTGAAGAATTCGCTCAGATTCACACTGTACCAGTATTTTGGATTTAGATTAATCCTTCTTTAAGATACTGTGACCTCATTCAGCAGATGTAGTTATCAGTGCAAATCATACTGATGCACATGTGCTTTGTAATGCACAAAGATGCATTTGAAGTACAGGTATCATGCACATTGTACAGATAGTAGTTGAGGAAGTACAAACACATTGTTGCTTTTAGGCTCAACAGGAAATGTCAGTCTGTGTCAATGGTGGGAAGCTAAAATGATAACTCTGCTTTTGATGATCATATCCCTATTGTTGTTAAGCTTGCACTTAAAAATAATCTATCTTAGAGCTTACTACCCTCAAAGGATGTCTTCCTTTCCAGTCTTTCTCATGCAGTTTCAAAAGCACATGCTGTACTGGGAACTCGTTTGCAGCACACTTGACATTTCTGAAATGCGTCAATATGTATTTGATTTTGAAACGGTGCCTCTAGTTTGAGAGGCCTATCCACATAATAATGGCATTGCTGCAACAACATTAGTCTACTGTTCATTGCATTCTCTGAGATACATACTCCGCTCCTTTGCAATTGAATCTATATCAGACCCTTCAATAACTCTCTTTTTAAAACAACACCCGACTTTCTTTGAAACACTGAAAACTTTGATCTCCTAAGAACTCTGTGATAAAAAAGCAGTCAGTCTGTACCAGATTCTAGTTTCCATTTTATTGGAGTAAATAAAAAAGTGTATCTTTTCAATTTAATAAATTGTCCTACTTTGGGTTTTCTTACTGGTTTGACCCGAGTTCATAAGGTCGATCTCCATGTAATGTACATAAATAGGACATAGAGATGCACTATTCCCATCTAATGATTTAAAGAACTATTCTGAAGTGTGGTATTTTTTGCTTGATTGAGACAGTTCTTTATGTGAACATACATAGCTTGATGAGTCATTATGTTGTCCAGCACTCTGAAATGCCCTCTCTTTATTGTGGAGGGACTGTCATTAGCAGGTTAAATTTAGATGAAAGATTCGCACATAAAAGCTTAGTAGAGGCATCCAGGTGCCTAAACTGAGAACAAAAACTTCTGTTCTACCGCAGGAGAATCCCAGACAAATGCATAGTAATAGTAAACCCAGTACTTTTTCTTCTGAAGTGCAAGTTCACTTTCCAGTTTCTCATTGTGCACATAAAAGTGATCGCGTAAAGACAGTTCCTTTTTGTAGATACAGAAACAGAGGTTTTAGCCATAGTCCCAAAGCAAAGAAAGAGGCAGCACAGTTGGACTCCATCTTTGGACTCTTAACAGGTAGCCTGATGCCTGGCACAGAAAGTAGCAGAGTGACTAAGATGTCTTTCTACACCCTTGTGTCAAAGCTGTCACCTCTAAGAGAGTGCCAACAAAAAACACTTGAATTTGGTCATAGTCAGATCACTCTTCTGGGTCCTACTAGCTACAGAAATCACTATGCTTTAATCATTTTAGGGATAGGACAATTCACGTTCGGGACAAACCTTTCGTCTTTAAAAAAAATACCAAGAGACTTCATACTCCTTGACTTGGAGATGTTTTGAGAAAGAATCTGCAAATTTGAGCAGACACTGAGGTCTCAGAAGCAGCAGCTCAATTCTTTCCTTTCTCCATTGTCTTTCTTGTGTCTCTGTGTTCAGCTACATACTGACTTCAACTGTTCGTGCTGTAACTCCTCAACCCTCCCTCCTCCACCTGTCTGTATTGGACTCAGCTCAGGGGAGGACAGGAGTACTGTAGTACTCTGTATATACAGATAGTTCCTGCACTGTTGTTCTCAAGGCCTCCACAGAGATGGTGAAAAGAGAAGCTTTGCCAAATAGGATTGTAGAATTTTAGGCAATTTAGATCAGAAAGGATGTCCAGAGGTCTTCTAGTCCTCTTCCCACTGAAAGCCAACTCAGGTTGCTCAGGGCCTTTTCCAACTGAGTTTTTGATACCTCCAAGGGTACCTCTTAAGGCAGCCTGTTCCTGTATTTGGCAACTGTCTGGGTGAGAAAAGCTAAAAATAAAAGTAAAAAATTCCTAATTTGTAACTAGAATTTTATCTGTTGCAATTTTTGTCAGTCACCTCTCATTCTGTCTCTGTGCATCCATTAGAAGGGTTTTGCTCCAGTAAATAGTTGTAGAGAGCAATAAGAAATCCTCTTAGCCTTCACTTCTCCTGGCTGAACAAGCCCAGTTCTCTCAGCTTCTCCTCATACATGTTCTCCAGACCTTTGACCATTTTGGTTGCTCTTCACTGGACTTACTCCAGCATGTCAGCATCTTTATTAGACTGAGGAATCCAAAACAGTACTTCAGATGTGGTCTTACAAGTGCTGACTAAAGAGTGGTACTCGCTTCACTTGACCTAAGGGACTAATACAGGCCAGGATGTGGTTGGCCTTCTTTGTCACAAGGTTGCACTGCTGCCTCATGTTCATCTTCCTGTCCACCAAGCCCCCTAGGACTTTTCCTGAAAAGTTCCTTTCTATCCACTTGTCCTCCAGTCTGTATGGACATTCAGGAATAGTCCCATGCAGGACTTTTCATTGAACTTCATGAGCTTTCTCTTAGCCCACTTGTCCAGCCTGTCAAGGTCCATCTGAATATCAGCCTTGTTTCCAGGGTATTGGCCACAGAGCCCAATTTGGTGTCATGCAAAAAGTTGCTGAGGATGCTTTCTATCTCATCTCCAGCTCATTAATCAGGATGTTAGACAGTATCAGTCCCAGTTCAAGTCTTGTGGAATACCACTTGTAACTGACCGCCATCTGAACGTTTTATTGATGAACACAACCCTTTGAGCTTGGCACTCCAACTTACTTTGCAGACACCTTGTAGTCCACTTAGCCAAACCGTACCTCAGTTTGGCTGTATGAGCATGCTGAACAGCTCCACCCATGTTTTCTCCTTACACAAATGCATCCCTGTATTTCTGTTGTGAACCTAGTCCTGTCTCTCTTTTATTAGAAGAGAAATGGTCATGGAAGTGTTGACCTGCAGCTGACCTTTGGGTGAAATCATTGCATTAAAGTGCATCGTGTTTCCTGGGTTTTTAAAAATGTGATCGTTAATTTTTAGGCTTGTTCATTCTGTGTTGCTGCTTTTCTTCCCCTAATCCATTTCTCAGAACATTCTATTCCTCCTGAATCTCATGCAGTCAATAAACTGCCCATTAAGAGAGGGGGAAAAAAGTTATCTGGTTGCTTCTGAATGCAAAACCCAAAACCTCTTTGTCATCCAACTATAAAGAAATACTCAAGAGGCTGTTCAGCCCACAAGCCACATTTCCTCCTCTGTTGCTAGGGCATTGACTGAACATCCGACCAAGAAAAGCTATGATGGCTTCTTACTCATTGTCACCGTCCCTACAATTAGCCTTGTGGACTACTGTTAGTATTAGAAGCCAGCCAAAATAATTATCAACTGTGAAGGGTGCATTTTTCCTCTTCACGTAGTCCAAAGTGGAAACCTTGTAAAATTGTTGACATTTCGACTCCTATTAAATATGATGCTTTTGAGAGGATCAAAACCAAAACCACCACATAATTTAAAGCAGTGCTCTCTGTTACCTTTCACTTTTTGTTGCTTTCTGAGGAAAAAAACCCCATAGATAAACATCATGGATAAGGTCCAGATCTGATATAAATGCCTGACTCTTGTATTAAATGGTCCTAAGCTGATTTACAGGAGCTGAGGATCAAGAAACAGATTTTTTTCTTTTAAAGGTGTGTGTTTCTTTTGTGGAGAGTCTAAGATAGATTATTTTTGGAAGATGTACTTGCTTTCATCAGGGCAAATATTCAACAAATTCCATCAGACCTCCTCAGTTTTTATCCATGGAAACAAGCTTTGTGTGATCCGTTTTTCCAAACATACCTACACAGGGAGATTCAGTGACTGAACCGCCTGCACAGTAATCCTGTAGGGTGTGTAGTATTCTGTGATTCCTCTTCAAGACAGCTCACACAAGTCCAGTTACTCTGGCTTGATGTAGAGTTGTGACACTAACTCGTACTTTTATGTTTTGAGGCACTGACATGTAAAATTGTACTCTTGGAAAGAAAATAGATGAGTGAGAATCAGTCCAGGATGGCTAATCAGATGAGCGTGAACTCCAGGTTTAATATGGTTGTTAAAATACTTCCTGTGCTTATAGGACATATAAACAGAGACATTTCAAGTATGAGTACAGGAGATATATTTCTTTTGTATTGGGTGTAGACATTTTACTCCTGACATACCAGCAGTCTACACTGTCAGGTAACTTAGCTCCCTAGTTCATTCTTTGCTCTTGGCTCCCTAATCATCCACAGGGCGCAGAAATTAGTTGGTACCCTGTCTTTCTCAGGGACCAACCTGTCTTTTGTCAAGAAAAGGAAAAAAAAATAAAAAAATTTGAGTGTAATTTCTTGATAGTTCACTCCAGGAAGTATTTCTGAAAGGTAGTATGGGTAGAACTACACTCTGGGACCTCTTCCTGATCCTTCAACACTGTATCAGAAGAATTGACACACTCTAGTATTCCCACATGCCCCGATGATATTCTCCAGTGCATACAACACAGACCCACAGTTCCATGCTAAAAACTCTCCAATCTAGAAAATTGTAACTTGGCTGTCTCATGATATCGGACCCTGAGAAATGCAAATAAAGTAATTGTTATGTCTAAAAACTGAAGGAACACAAACTAGGCCCTCAGAGACAAGTACTATGCAGTATGAATGTCACCAGCCTGCTCAGTAAAGAGCTAGACCCTGAACAGCGTGTGTACAATCACTTCGTAGTTCTTGATCTGGGTGCTAGGGATCACTTTGTGGAGCAGATATGTTTTAAAATGTGGATTTAGCTGCTTGTGCAGATCTAATCTCCACAGGTCAAACAAGAGTACTTATAAATTAACAAAGTTAAAAGAAAATACTGGAAAATTTCCCATAAAGTTGGGAAAAATGGCTCCAGGAGCTTATCTGGGAGCAAGTCAAGGGATAGTTTGATCATAGCCTATTAATATCTTCAGGAGAAAATAACATTTCTTAATAGAGGGCTCGTGAACGTAGCAAAGGTCCAGCAAGATAAAATGACTGCAAGTTCAAAGACATGTTCAAATTTGAAATAAGGGAAGTGTCCTTCATCAGGATAATTATGCATTGGAATAATTTACCAAAGTCTGTGATAGATTATCCATTATTGTAAATTTTTAAATCAAGACTGAATTTTTTTCTAGAGTTATGCTCTAGTTAAAGCACAAATTGATTTTGAAAAATCCTATGCCATCTGTTATGCAAGATCTAAAAATCCTTTCTGACTTCATCACTTAAATATGTATTTAACCGGGACTTTGTTTTCCTCTCAGCTGAAGTCCCCTAAGCACCTGGGCAAATGAAATCACAGATAACCTGTCATGTAAGAACTTACAGCATTTTTAGTATTGAAGAGAAGAAAAGTTCTTTAAAACTGTGTAGAAATTTTCCACATTTCCCCCGTGTCACTTTTTTTTTTGGCCTCACATTTCAAAATGCTTTAAAATAAGATGTGTAGCTGGCCATATTTTCATTAATGTCAACTTTCAGTAACTCCATCATGACTTCCAGACGTGTACAGAGATGCACACTGAGTAGCTGTTGGGTGATACCTCTGCATGGCAGTGATGTGAGACACATCTTTTAGATGTGTCCCCTGCTTAATATAGATTGGGCATTGCCATTGTGCTACAGTATATAGAAGCTGAAACCTCCGTCCTCTCTCCCATTGCTGGTCTGAAGTTAGAATGTGTTTTCTGAGGTTCAAAACTTCTGGATTTTTTTGAGCAAAAACTTTCCTAATCTTCTGAATTTCAAGAGAATTTAATGAATTGCCTCCTGAGGGTTTGGTTGTGGGTTTTTTTCCCCTCTTGGAATCAATCTCCCTAGTTCACCAAATGAGAAAGTCCCTGGAATATTTGCTTTCTACTGCCTTTAAAATGTAATCTTTGTACCCCATATGCTCAGAAGGGTCATAGAGTGCAAAGGCTGAAAGAAAACTGAGCAGCTTTTCAAAACCCGTGTAAGGAGCTTCTTCACAGATGGTTTTCATGTCCTACAACTCTTTGCACAGGCTTCAGGAAACACAGGGATTCAAGAAAGGTTACTATCCTTACTGTCTTCCTTGACGCCCAAGGCAAATAGAGCAGCTGGGAAGAACTCGATCTTCCCTTTCTGATTTTGCTAATATTTGTCTTTTTGCAAGCAATGTTGTCTTCTATTATAGGATTTAGGAAAACTTATCAGCAATTTGAGCAGGAAAGTGCATGACTTTGAACTGGTTGGAGTCTGTGTAAGAGAAGGCCAACTCCTCAAGGGCTAGCATGGTTTTTCTTTACCGACCTCTGAGAGACCTGTAGGACTTCACTTTACAAGACTCTGGAAGATAGGAGGGCACAGCACTGCTTGGCAGGATGGTATTTAAGTAGCAGAGGTTTTCCTCCATAGACTTCCTAAAAGTCTTATGGCTCATGACTTCTTTCCTGTAGACCTTTTAGACTCTTGAATCAAGGAAATTTTTCTGTAGTAGCCTTCTGGGATTTAAGAAAGTCAGAGAAATTCCCCCTGAAATGGAAGTCATTAAGGAGAAGATACAAAGCATATTTATGTTTTTTTCAAATTGCTCGGCAAGAATAATGTCTAAATGAAGAAACAATTAGAAAACCAGGAAATTCTGAGCTAGAGTCAGTAGCTCTATAAGAAGTTAGAATCATGCTCGAGTATATCCTTCATCTCAACTCTGCCTAAGGAGAAACAGCATACTTTGGAAGAGGACAACAAAGGAAATAAAAGTGTTCCATTTCATTAAATGGTCATCAGGAAGTGTAAACAAAATGTTTGTAATGCTCCAAGAGGAACCAGGCTCCCAACAGAGTGAGTGCACTACATTTCAAAATGCACTCTATCACAGCTTCGCTTTCAATACATGTGCTGAGAAAACAAGGGTATTGCATTCTGTCACCATGCCCGGAGGGACACCCACTTTCCATTTCAAAACAGATTCTCAGCCTAGTTCTGTTTTCTCAGAGAAAAGTTCAAATGTGAAGTCATCATTTATTCTCAATTAACACATTGTGCATCCCTGCAAGTTTTTATTAGGGTTTTTTACATTGTGAAAGGCTTTTTTGGAGAAAAAGGTTGGTGCACGTAAGTTCATAGTTAAATAATATATCAGGATACTCCAAAAATATGTTAGAATGATGGTCCTTGGTTGTACTGTTAAAAGCTATAGACATAAGCTATGGTTTTATTATAGTAATGATACAGCTAGTCAAATTATGAGCAGTAGTTAGAGAGATGGTCTATAAATGAAGTAGAATAAATGCAGTGATTTTCATCCACACAAAGACTTAAAATGAAGATTTAAAAATGCGTGCAATGGCTCGTTGTGGAATTGCAGCTTCAATTCAATTTTTTAATCCCTAACAGCCATATATGTGTGGTTTTCTATTTATTGTTGATACTATGGGTGGAGAGCAGAGGCCACAATCAGCAGTGTGGAGGTGTGGTACAGAGGATTCCAAATGCAGTTGTTAGCAAAACTGGTCATTTGGGCCCTGATCCAGCAAAGGCACAGTCACATTCCTAGCATTACACACTGTGACCACTTTCCATTGATTTCAGACACAGTAAAATGGAATTAAAAGAACATTCATAAGTATTTGCTAGAGTACTAAGCAGTCAGCATTATCATGGTGCTTCTCCTGGACAGCAGAGCTACAAGCCCCTTCCGTGGCACCTAAAACTGACCCCAACTTCTTGGTGCTAAATCTGTTTCACAAAACATGGTATCTTACTGTTGTTTGTATTGCCGTAAATCTCTGCGTCAGTTATTTATTGTAGCAAATCTCCATAATGTCAACCCTATTTAATGTTATTACTTACACCATCTAAGACTCGGTGGTTTGGTGTATGATCTTTGGTAGGCTGGTTGGATATTGTAATTTCTTCAAAACTCACTATTGCGTTATAGCATCTTTTGAAGTGCTCCTTGCCTAACTTTCTCAAATATTGTAATGGTGTTTACTTGCTGTCTGTCTAGATGCTTCACTGTTACAGGCTTAGTTACAGGAAGATTTTTTTAAAACCTGACAAGGATAGGCTCTGAGATGCTGTTCACATAATATGGCATTGCCTCGACAGCTCACAAAAGCATCCTGTTCCACTTGAAAGAAACAGGCACGGTAGTGCTGATGGAAAATGATCTCTTAGTAGTTACATTTCCCCCACCCCCCGCAGAACTGAGTAATTTTTCAGCCTCCTTAAAAGGGCCATTGTAATAAATTGATTGAGTTTGAAAGCTTGTCCAGTTTCACTATAACTTCTGTAAGTGATTCTGTTCTATCTTAAAATGTTGTTTATTACTTCCAGCTCCACTATATATTCCTCTCTGAATTTTGGGAAAAGCCGTAGTGTGTGTTCCTGAAGCAAGAGGTGCAGATGCTTGGTAGCATTTCAAGATGATTTTGATTCAGATGAATTTTCTGATGTTTCTGCAAACTTTCAATTTACTATTCAGAAAAATGAAATTAAATTGTTTGTTCTGGAGCAGATCAACAAAAAAAAACCCCAGACTATTTTGCTGAGATGACTTGAAGGATCTACTGATCCAATTCCAATTTTTTTGCCCCATTTTCTCCAATCTATTCACCAATTTCCTTTCGGTTTGTTTTGCTTTGCTTTTGGGGTAGAGGTTTTTCTGTGTGTCCTTGAAATTACATTACTCCTTCTTTCGTTTGTTTGTTTGAGCAATTCAGAGTCAGTCAGATTTTGGTAGTTGAAACAAAGTCTCATCAAGCAGGGGGAGAAAATGCCATTCAAGTGAAAACTAGACTAAGATGTGTGCCACAGGTTTACTAATAAAACATTATTTTTCCAAGAGCTCTTTGAGATATTTGCATCTCTGTATGTGCCTGAACTATTCCTCAGGATAAGGAAAATAGGGTGTTCTGTGCCTGATCATCATTTGTTTAATACTCAGGAGGCATTTGGGTTGCTACTTTTCTCTTTTTGTTTATTTGCTGCCAAGCTTTCCCTTTGTTTTTCTCACGTAGGTGAGGGCAGGAAAATGCTGCACTCATCAAAAGATGAGAAGTCCCACTGCCTGGGGCCAGATGTTCATAAAATATTCCTTTGATTTTTTTTTTTTTTTATCCAGTCTCTTCCTCCTCCAGCACAGCAGCTGAGAGTAAGTCCCTTTTCCCCTTATGTTCAGCTGCATGTCATCTTGAATTTAGTCTGAGATTTCAGTCAGTTTCACTCTGAGAAGGGGCTCCTGAGGCAAATATTTCCCTTTCCTTATTTCAGACACTTTGCCTGCAAACTAATTGCACATATTTGAGTTAGTTCATTTGTTATGTTTGCTTTTGGCAACAGAACAATACAGAAGTAAAACGGGGGTGCTTTGTTATGAGGAAAAGGTAATTTTTCCTCTACGTGAACTATTTAAAAGTTCCCAACACACATGCTTTTGCTTTGCTTTTGCACTAAATAACACTAATTAGATGAATGGTATCAAATTCTCCTCTTAGTAGAAATTTCTTATTCTCACTAATACTAATGAGTAAATATTTAAACTTGCTACAGATATTCTCCAGTAGTTATTTTTACGGCAGCAGTAAACTAAAATTCCACAATGCGAGGAGCCCTGAACAGAGGCTGTACAAAGGTGTTAAACACAAGCCTGTAGGTGAATTAAAGTAGAAATCACATCAAAATTAGACTTGTTGATGGAACATTAAAAGTTCGTGAATATTTCCAATGGCCATGATTGCCTCATAATTTAATACATCCTTTCTCACATATATTCCAGTTTTTCCACTGGAAAAAACATCTGCCTCTTTTACTCTCAGCTGCTGCCATGATAGCCCCTCAGGACGGCATAATGTCTTTAGCTGCGATGCCATAATCTGCTGCTAGCATAAGGGTGGAAGACAAAAAAATTGGAGAATACTGAACATATTAAAACATTTCCCCTTTTTCTCCTCAGACTGGAGGCTTAAAGGAATTAAGAAAAAATGTTTAATTGCCTATGAATTGTAAAAACTATTAC
Organism: Chionis minor; assembly: GCA_013398295.1. Lineage (NCBI taxonomy): Eukaryota > Metazoa > Chordata > Aves > Charadriiformes > Chionidae > Chionis > Chionis minor. The sequence goes on from VZSF01008733.1 coordinate 96,103, forward strand.
ATTACAGTTAACTGAATCTTAGAGTTATTCTTTATTTTTCTTAATCAAGAATCTTCTCAGTTGTATTTCGCTGTTGAAACAAAGCTGACAGTTCTTGCCAGCTGGAAAAAAATCCACTGCCAGAGAGGAGCTTATCCCACCCAGTTTATTGCTGCAGCACAAGGAAAATTGTAGAATTTTAGAATTTCAGACAATGCACAATGGCTCTCTTAGAAGCCCATGCACGCACACTAGACACTCCAAATAGGCTTTCGTTATGCTGGAGAGAAGACAAACACACTGGCAGAAATACGTGGTAGCATGTTGTGACAATACGTCCCTTTCCAATCCAACAGCTGGAAGCAGAAAGGTTGACTGAAGATGAAAGGGGATCCCTCCAGTACAGGTTCCAGCATCCTTGGGAACCAGGTGGACTGAAATGGAAAACAGAACTAAAACAGGCCACAAAATTCACTGCCAGAAGAGGTTTTCTTTTTATTCATGGCCATGCCAGGTTTTACTAGAAAGAAATTTGACATGTCATAGAAACTGAGGATAGGAATGAACTGGAACTGCTTTTGCTCTCTCCCAACCTGTGCAGGATTGTTCCAGGTATATTTTGTAATCTTTTTGTAGTCTTAATATTTAAAGACTCATGAAATAAAGCATTTTGTCTGCCATTTTTAGGTTATTTCACTCCAATGGTTTTAGGAGAATTTTTCTTAAGTATTCAGACTACATTTCCTTTCTTATTCTCACTCCTTTTAGTTTTGTTGTCTTAGATTCCCTTGGGCAGCTTTTCCCTGTGCCTTCTTTTTGCCATTTCCTATTCTTCTGCGTAGCTGTTACGTGTCTCTGCTGTTGCCGTGATATTTTTTGGTAAGACCTCTTGTTTATTGTCACTTGCAGATGTCATTACTATTCTGTTCACTTCCCCTTTCCACTAATGAAGATGTGAAACAACACAGAACCTATCATTGCTCTTACTGGGTACTTCCTGTCAACCTACTAGGCTGCTGTTTATCGGTACTCTTCCTTCATGGTCCTTCAGTTTGCATTCATTCCCCATGACAATGCTCTTATCTAAGTCTTTCCAAATTAATTTTTCAAGTAAAATTTTCTGAGAGGCTGTAGGAAAGGTTTTGTTGATGCTTCAATCCAACTTCATTGCCTCTGCTTTTTTTCACTTCTTCTACACTCGGGATTTTGGCCAGACAAAAAGCAATTGAGGAATAACAACTCATGTTGAGATATCTCTTTCCCGCCTTCAGCTGTAACTTTCTGATCTGAGGATCCTGCTCTGTGAACACTTGCTACCTTAATGGCGGACACTCTCAAAGGCTAGGTTGTAACCAGCACTGATAATCTGTTATTCAGAGAAATTTCAGTAATTGCAATCAGATGTGTCCGGTGATTAACTTCTTACTAGGTGGAGTAAGGGATGCGATGTCACCTTATGCAATATATGTTTTGCATCCTGTGCAGTAAGTATTAAGGCCCAGCTTTCACCCCACACACATTGGGTAAAATGTTTTATATGAGAGACAAAGTTCTTTTTGTTTCAGCATAATCTTGATTTCAGGCCAGATAGAATAGCATTTAAACAGTGGGATTTTGGAAGAAGCAGATCCCTGCTCAGTGTGAAGGTGGCAGAAATGGAGTCACACTAAATCAGGATTTTGTCTACCCTTTCCCTAGTAGACAGCAATGACAGAATATCCTCTTGGAGCCTGTAGCTTTTCAGAATAAGGAGTGGGGAGGGTCACTTCTGCCTATTAGGAGGTTCCCTCTTTCTTTCTTGTAGGATACTGTCTAATTCTCTTTGGAATGATAATAACCTTTGGATGGAGTTCACCTCCATCATGTGAACCACCTGTATTGGTTCATTTTGTAAGGAATAATCCCAATGCTAATCCTGTCATAATGAAATCAAGTTTTATCAGTTAATGAGACTAGTAGAAGTACAACATCTTTCCCTTGCTTCTCTTCTTCCCAGTTTCACTCCTCTTTGGCTACTTCAGCCTTCTTGCAAGCCTGTACAACACAGCATTTATCCATATGCTACCATATGCATCCATCTTTCCATATCTTCTCTGCAGCCTCAGGGGTTCAGGAAAAATTTCTCATAGTGGCATCTTGAAACCTGAAGCCTTTTTTAAGTCAACCTTTTGTCTTACCACAGGGTAAGGACTGCAGTTTCCACCAGTAGATCTGAGCTCATATCCTTGTTCTAACTGCTGAGTCAGCACATAGATGGGATGGGCCTTGACTGGCATGTGACATCATGGCTTCTCTTGTTCTCCGCACTGTGTTTTCCTTCAGGGGTTATCTTGCTGCTTCTTGATAAGTTACGGAAGATGAAATGGGAGCAGATGTGGAGACTCACAGCAGAGCGGGAGTTAATGAGCATGCTATCCACTTCACTGGCTGACCAGGTGAGTAGGACATTGCAGACAAGTGGTACAACCACTGCTGGGTGGATTGAGGCAGGTAAGAAGGGGCAAGGGGATGAGGTGTGGGAAAAGGCAGGGGAAAGATACTGTGCCTGTACTCACCATTTGTTGAATCATTCTGGGGAAAACGTGGAAGAGAGAAATGGAGATTTACTCATGAGGTTTCTCTTACTGCACTGACATTTTTACCTCCTCTGCACAGATGATTCATAAGATAGACAAATGGGGTTTTCTGTCCTTTAATTTCCTGTCCTCCTTTCTTTAACATAAAACTCTCCAGACACCAGAAGTCCAAATATACTGTGTCTTTTCCTACTGGTTATTGTCTAAGCAGACTTTAGTTTTAAGAGTCTCCAGATATTTCTTTACTGTTTCTGGCAGATGAGTCCCAGCAGTGTTTCAATGTATTCCTTGCCACAACACCCCTGTGAAGACAAAAGTGCTGTTGTCTCCCTGCCATAGATGGGAAACTAAGGCCAAGAGAAGAAATAGTGTGCCTATACACAGAATATGCATATTTACTCTCTTTGTGCTTCCTGCCAGCTCTCAGTTTTAAATCCAGAAACGCTGTTAATGTAGTACTGGACCTGAACCAGTAAGTCTTGCTCAACAGATTGAGTGTATTAACTCAATAGAGCATCATATTTAGATATCTCTGCTGCTTCTGAGCTACATCTGACCAGTCACCACTAAGGAAGCACGCTGCTTACTGTGCACATAGACATGTGCACTTGTGTACAGTATCTTTGCAGGTTGATCCAAAAGCTACTGAAGTTCATTAAAATTATTCTTGCAACTTCACTGTGTTTTCAGTTAGGTCCTGAGTTGCTGTCTAATACTCACACGGGGCAGAATTTTGCAGAATGGACCAAGGTTGCTTGTGTCTTACCCTGATAGCTTAACCACAAGACTGTTATTGTAACTTGCTTCTCCAACTGGATGACTGCACAGAGGCAGAACATGTTCTGTCCCTCATGGTGTTCTGCACCTGCAGTTCTGCAGATCTGTCCGGCATGCACTTTCTGTGAAATACCTGGAATAGTTGTTGCAACAATAAAGTGCTAGCTAAAATCCCACAGAGTAATTCACCTCGAAGCAACACAACTGCCAGGATCACTTCCATCTCCTTTATTGAGAAGTGATGCACTACTTACAGCAGGCAGTTTGTCACTTACTGCATATTACTCTCCTTGGTGACTAGAAGAGGAACCACATCTCTTGCCAGCAGTACAAGATACATGTTTTGAAAACTTTGTTGGAGTCCACTAGCTCTGTGCGTCAAGAACCAGCTCCTCTTGTTCAGATCACCCCTTAGATTCAGAACACCCTCTATGGAAACAGAATTACAAAGCAAGGTTTGCAGAGTTCAGCTCACATAACCATTTACATTTCTACCTGTGAGGGGGAGAAGGACAGTCAGCTCGGGGAGGGGTTGGGATCACGTCACTGTAGAAACAACATACCCAACTGTTTCTCTGGTTTTGTCTGCTAGGATATCTTCAATGCGGTCATCAAACAAAATCCCTTCCTTGTCTACCAGCTCCCATGTTTCTGGAATGTGCAGCTGTCTGATCACACCCGTTCCGAGCAATGCTACAGAGATGTGTCTGACCTGAAGGTATGTTTTACAGGAGGTTGGAGGGTGGTATCCTTTGCAACTGAGAATACTGAACTCTGCTGTGATAGAAAGATGAAGTGCGGGGCGAGACTGAAACATACGGTTTATGAGAACACTCAGGCAGGGAAAGCAAATATGACTTTGGCTTTGTACATTTTGACTGCTAGAGAAGTCAAAGATGGATGCTGCTTTGGGGTGTGGCAAGGTGTTGGAGAAGTACTTCACCTTCTTACATTCTGTACCTCACCTATGCTGCTGCACCTTAGTGCTGAGTTCTATTGCTGTCTCTTCCTAGCCAAATGATACTGTACTTGTACTAGCCAAATTTGAAACTCTTTAGTCAACATTGTTTAATGGAGTGCAATTCATAAAATGGGTTGGGTGGACCCTAGCTAGAAATACATTACCCAGAATTTAAAGACCTTGCACACTTCATATTTAACCTTTGCGCACACTTAACCCAGCCATACTGCCACTCATTTTCCCAGGGTTTGCCTTGGAAAAAAAGGCTGAGTAGAAATCTATTTATTTAATAAAATGAAGCTATAGTATCAGTTTAATAGCACATTTTTCACCGTTGTCAAGTAGAATATAAAAGCAGGATGGTTTTGAACAGATATGGGTAAATTAACATCAGTTGTGCTGTGGTCATTTTGAAAGGCCAGACTCAAACGTAGCGTGCAGAGAGTTCAGAATTGAAGCTGATTGAGCTACTACCAGGTGTAGAATAAGTCTGGCTGGCAGCAGATTCCATCAGAGCAGACTAGTGGCATGAGAAAACAATAAATATTATGTATTTTGACGATTCATTTTAAAATTCAGTTGTTTCATAGACAAAATTTATGTTTTGAGAATGCTTTAGTAAATGAGGCTTACAAAACAAACAAACAAAAAAACAAAAGAAAACCACAGAACCATAGAAGAGGTTGCAAGGGACCTCTGGATACCATCCAAACCTCACTGAAAGCAGGACCATCTTAGATCACGTTGCTCTGCACTTTGTACAGTTGAGTGTCAAGTCTCCAAAGACTGACATTCCACAACCTCCCTGGCCCCCTGTTCCAGAGTTTGACCACCCTCGTGGTGCAATCTTTTTCCTAAATCTAACCAAATTTTCCCGTGTAACTATTTGTAGAGTAACAGCAGGAGCATTCAATATGAACACCAGATACTGGATGAATATAGAAAATCAATCATCCTCGACACTCTGATTTCAAAAGCTGCACTTCCCAAAAGACAGATCTACTCCATGGGTTAACTGACCTGTCAACGCTTGCTAGTATTGCTCGAATTTCATACATAAAGTATTCACAACCAACTATTTAAGTGTGGTCTGTAGAAGACAGCTTTTAAAGTTAGATCGGTATACTGGTCAATGCACTGGTCACTAAATGTTTTATGATAGATGTTTGTAGGGCAGGCTCAACATAGGAGTTTAAAAGCATCATGGTTTTATGCCTTATAACGAAGTGCTGGTAGAGATTTTAGTTCTGTGCTTGTGTTGAGAATCACATATGACAGCAACTGCAAGGCCTGAAACAAAAGGAGAGATGTAGTAGCAGGGAACAATGTTTTCTAAAAGATGAATTTTAGAAAAATACACCTCCTACCTGGGAGTTACACAGTATTTTTCTGTGAATTAGAGGCTGACATTTATTCATATAATCCACTGAGACAGTCTGATTGGATTCAGCACAAGGTTAAGACACACACATTTACATGAGAAAAAGATATTGAAGGATATCTAAGGTGCTAGGGCTTAGTTTGATTGCCTAAACATAGTTGGAGTCACCATAGGTACTCTTAGATATCTGTATGAGACTGGCAGATACAACACCGACCTACAGGAGACGATACCGTTTTGGCAAGGCCAATGGGCAGGCAGGGGAACCCTAGGGGGCTTTCAGTGTTGCTACACATCTGTATTTAGGCAACTGAATTGTGCTCCCCATGAGCAGGCTTGGACACTGATTAAGCTCACCTCAGAGTTGTCATCTGATGACTAATCATGCAAATCACTCTTCAGGCTCCAATGACTGTATTGACTAATCCCTGTCAGGTGTGGGACATCTAGCTCATATGTAACACCTACAAGTAAGCATTTAATAGAAATATCTTAAAAATAAATTGAATCCTTTCTTCATTGTCGATCAACAGATTTATGTTTACAAGGATAGCTCAGGCTTTGTTGTTCGTTACTGTGTATTGTATCACATTGTCACCTCCATTACAGCGTAGGCAATGAAGTCTCAGATGCATAATATCCTACACTGGCTTGCTGGTCTGAGGTATTTAACTCAACAAGGGGCACAGGCACATAAGCAATTTCTTCAGCTGAACTGGACTTACTCACACTGCTAAAATTATCCCCTAAATACTGAATCGGGGCTGAAATTCTTTGCTTTGAAAAAGAAGCCGGAGCCTTATCTAGTGCACATAAGCCCCCTGGTTTCAATAAAACTCTTCTCTTATTCAGCAGTTAAAGAACTGGCCCTCAGGCAGCACTGTTTAAGATTCTTCATACAATTTTTTTAAAAAGCATAAACCAATTAAAGTTGTGAAGTTGCTTTATGAAAATTAGCAAAATTCCAGTTCTGAAAAGAAACCAGCTGGTTTGGTATGTGGTCCTCTCAAAAAAGTAACAAATGTCATTAACACAAGTTAGAAAATATGCTTTTAAAATCACCCAAGTTAGTCAGTTCCATGGCATTTAATATAAATGGTATGACACAACATATTTGGCACATCCTGTATTTCATGGTAAGACTGGAATAAGAAACGAGGTAAGAGAAACCTCCAGGGTAAGAGGGAGAGAAAGACAGATTGTGAAGTTTGTACTGCAGGATTAAGAAGAATAGAGTAGGAAAGATGGAAATGCAGGGGGAGATCTAAATTCCAAGGTAAAGCTGGCCCAGTCAAGTATTCCTCAGTCAAATCAGACTACATTCCTCATGTCAGGCTGAAAAGGCACTGTTTTAATTCCATCTGGCCTCAAAGTCCATGGGACTTGAAGATTTGTCATCTCTTACACACAACATTGTGTCAAATAAACAGACCCCAGAGCTGACTGCTGTTCAGGTGTGAGTGCATGTTTGTGTATGTATATACACACACACTTTTTTGCTGCTTTGTTCACATTCATGCAAACGTAGGGTGACCAGCATACTTTTTGCAGGCCTGTGGAGCACTTGAATATTTCATATTACCCAAAGCAGATACTAAACACTTTTTTCTCTTTATAGTCCTCATTAAGTTGCATCTCTATCCATTTTATTGAAAAATATTTTTTTCAATATATTGAAAAAAATATTAGAGAAGGTCAAATGTTCGACTACTTTCTTGCTGCAGCTGAGCAGCATATACGAATTTGGATGGACTTGCATTTGGGGATCTTTCAGAAAAGACTTAAGAAGAACAGAAATATTTATAACCAAGTTCTGCATTGTTAGTGACCACTAATTTTATATCCATCTAAAGGAACATCAAAATAAGACTACTTTATTATTTTTATTTGTCTAAATGCTTATTTAACGTTCTGTGTCGTATGACATACTGCTAGAGGCCACACTGTACACAACTAGACTGACGTCTGTGGGCTTTCTTCTGCTGTCCATGGCATATGGAACCAAAACTTCTGTAAACAATTACATTTACAGAAATCCTCCTTTCCCCTCCCCAAGGGTACTTTTTTTAATAGAAAACAAGAATGGGCTAAGAGGAAGCAGATGCCCTTTAATTCTTCTTGCCAAGTGAGCCAATTGCAGTCTCTAAAGGCCAGAGGTGTTTATTTTTGCATGGCATTTGTTACACCTTGGAGAAACTCTCAGGACTTGTTATTGAAGACTAGCCAAAAGATGTGGAGGTGCTAATAGTCATTCTGTGTAGGCATCCACAGTCTGTCATGCTTATCTCGGCTCCTCACATGGTCCCCAGTAGCCTGCAGTGTCAGTGGGTGAGAACGTGTGCTATAGGACCATGCCTTGCTGAGCTTTGAAGCCTGTGGGGAGCTGCTTGGAACTGAGGTTCATTTCTGCATTACTTTTGCTGGGTTGAGCCCTGTGTTTGCTTTCCTTTTTGGTTAATAGTTTGTTCCTGTCTGTAAGGAAATCTCAATTACTATGATTTGGCACAAACCAAATGGCAAGAAGAATCCTGTGAAAGAAGGTAATGAATTGTGATGCCTGTGACAATGAATCATGACCTCACTGAATGAGTCAGTCATGAAGAGAAGTCTGGTTCTCAAGGATACAGATCCTATTTACACACAGAGAATCTGGTAATTCACAATCGCAAAAATCAGGTGGGGGACTCTTCAATGGAACCGTACCAAATTATGAGAATTTCCCCCCCCACCCCAAAATAGGAGAATATTTCCACTCCCGTTGATGGCTTTTCAAACTGGTTTTGAACACAGCTGATACTAAATTAGCGGGTAGATAGACAATTAACCTCATAAATTCCCCATTCTGAAATTGTGTGAATGTGATTCACTGTGTCCTCCCTGGGAACGTCCTCCACACTAGAACAACTTTGTGAGGTGGCTTACAAAAGTTTAAACAGCTTCTTGTCCGTAACCCAAATACATCATTTCCCATCTGACCGATCACACCTCTTTCTGGTCCAGTCCCTGAGCCACCCCGTGCTGCCCAAGCACCTCAGCACTGATCTGCAGCAGCTCTGGCATACTGCTGCCTTGCACCTCTTACTGCCCGCCAAGGAAGGGCTACACTGAGAGGAGTAAGGGCTCAAGAGGGTTAAACATACACCCCTCCCTTGAATGAACAATGCAATCGGTAAGGTGCTTCCGCTCTGCCCAGAAGGGAGCACTGTGGTATTACAGAGGTGGTTTTAGGGGTGTTTTTTTCAGTCAGGAGGCTTCTCGTTAAACAGGAGTTGAAGGAAGAGCTGCAAATCCTTTTGAGGAAAAACTGAGAACTTTGGTGAAAAATACAAGACAGGGACGGTCTGTCAGCTCAGTGCCTTACGGCGTAGGCAGTAAGCTGGGGGGTAAAGTAATCCCTGGGACCACGGGCACCAGGTCAGGTCGGGCAAAGATCTGAATCCCGCATCCAAAAGCAGTGCGTGGACCTCTGGGTTGCTGGCAACTCCAAAGTGAGTCTCTTCCACTTAAGTAGTTCAGAAATACCACTCTGAAACCATTTTTGTGAAGTATTTGATCCTTTCTGAGGAAATTGGTTCTTTTATTAAACCATTCATTTCTGATGAAACACAGTTTAAAAATAAATTTCCAGACATCTCTAATTGAGGCATAAGTTACACATGTGGTGCTTGTTTGCAGTGTGACTTGGGACATATTTAAACTTTTCAATAACCTGTGCCTGAAAAAAACCCTTTTGAGATGGCATTAAAGTGGCATATATAGATGGCTTTACTGTGCAGATGTGCTGAACATTTAACTCTTGTTGATTTCAGTGGGAACTATCTGATTGCCTAAACAAGGAGTTAAGTTTTTAAGTGGGAAAGCCCCCCATCTACAAAATACCACTTTTACTTACTTACCTAAATTGTGAAGTGCTTATGGCCTTAATTAAGGATATCTGTTCAGTGCTCTGTGGAATTGAACCTCTTTAGGCTGAAATCTGGGCTTAATTTATTCTTACTTTTTATCCCATCAGCCTGGAAAGTAGGTATATACGTATACAGTATACCCTGTGTTTTCTGATGTTGTAAGGGCTGAAGCAGAGTGGCAAATCATCGAGATGTGTCTGTCAGTAAAAAATGGAAGGCATTATCGCTAAGGAAACATTTGGCCAAACACTTCTTTCGGAGAGAGAAGGTGCTTCAGGGAAAAAGCAGATAAAGGCACCTATAGAAATAAGTTTATTGTTCTGTGGTTTGAACATCAGATTCAAAATACTTCATATCCCCAGAGAGAACAATGCAGCTGGAAACATAAGGAGGTTTGCAGAGATTTTTGTTTTCAGTGTGTTTCCATGCAGATAACTGACCTTAAAGCCCTCTCCTACACTCCACCAGCAAATAACATCCTCTGTTTCCTTCCAACTCAAATTCTATTGCCAGTCTAAGAGGCTCCAACTGTGTTATCATTTGAGTGCTTTGGGTCAGAACCTGGTGAATAAATGTGAACTATCCACACATTTAACCCATTTCACTAGGTCACAAGTGTATGGAAGTACTCTGGGAGGCTGGTCGAGCATAATCAGTGAGTGGCAACGGTTGCTGCTTAACTAGGAAGGTATTAACAGAAATGTAGATAGTGCCAAGTTGCTTAATGACGACTAACCAAGTGTTAAATAGATGTGGAATTTTAAGTTCTGATCTTTCAGTACTTAAATTGCTAAATGAAGATTAAGTAGCTTATTTTTCTTAGTTCTCAGGAGGTCTTGATCAAGAATGGGAAGGATCCGTGGGACAGCCTGAAGGCTAGCACTGTTCCTCAGCTGTCCATCCAAATAACTGGAATTTTATACGTTCTAACTGTAGTTTCCTCTGTATGCCAGCAGAGCTTTGGAATAACTTAGAAAGTAGGAGGTGAAATAGAAGAAGAAATAAACACAGTATTACAGTGCTATTCAGTCTTGGTAAGGGGATGTCGTAATGAGATTTTTAGTTTCAAGATTCACTTTCTCTTTTTAATGTTGAGAGAACACTTGCTCAGTCTGCAAATAAAGGGGATTCTGAGTTTGACTTTTTTTTTCTTTCTGATTTCCCTGTAGTCTCTTTCCAGCTGATTTGGTTTTTTCTCCAATCAATTCATTGTTGCCCACAGTAAAATTTCTAACGTAATGGCTATAGCTTTACCTGTGCAGCCCATTGTCATCATGGTGTACCTCACTGATGCCCATGACATCCTCTGCAAGGATGCCTTGGCCTCTACAACTTCTGCTGTGACTGATGGTGCAGTAGACGAAATCGGGCAGCTACAGTCAGAACTGAAGATGAATTTGTGGGCTGACGGCAAAAAAAGAACATGGTCTTCGGATGTTGCGTTGTATGTCAATGATTAAGAGTCTTGCTGCTTTTTGAAACTTGTTTTTTTTATGCTTTCATCTATCACATAATATTTATCTAATCATGTTACATTTGAAAAGCGGCCGGCTTTTTCACTAGACCTATTTTGTAGTTTTCCTACCTCAGGTCATCCAGATGGTTGCATAGTTCCTTGATGTTCGTTAGCTGCATTGGCATGTGCTGTCTTTCCTGATTAAAAAATCAGCTTTTCTGGACAGTCATCAGCTCCATTCAGCTTTCTTCAGTTCACTCCAGGCTCCCCTGACATCTGTACACATGCGGCATCCTGACACATTTCAGATCTGATCAGATCTGAACCACCAGCTCGGCCCTTGACACTTACCAGCTTTTACACACACAACAGATTTTGAACCACGGCAGCAAAGAGCCTCTGCGCTGACAACTATGGTCGTCTGGCTTTGACATCATCCCCCACACAAGTGGGTGGAGGCATCAACACCCGTACGTGGCTGTGATGTGACATGGTGTAGGCTGATGGGAAATTCCTGCAGCACCGGGGAGCCTGTCCTGTAACAGTTACTGACTTTGTCATCATTAGCCATTTCGGTGCTCATGGTCCCCAGGGTGAGTGGTCAGAGGGCTCAGCACGGGGATAGGACACGCATGAAGACATGTGAAAGGAAACCCACACGAAGGGAGAACACACAGAAGATTTTTCTCAGCAAGTATTTTTTGTCCCATTTAGCAGCTTCTCAGCTTCCTTCGATCCACTCTTAAGTAAGCGTGAGTTACCAGCAGACAGATGCCATTCTATGCCTGCTTGTAAAAATGTGTATTAGTACCCTGTAAAACTGTTACGCAGCCCTTTAGGTTTGTTCAGCCCTATGCTTCTGTTACCTGTGCCTGTTTCCCTGAGGTAGGACTCAATCGTGGAGATATTTTTGCATGCATTTAATGCCTTTTTCTGCAGTTAAATGCAATGGATGAAATATGTCAAGTTCTGTTCAAAGAAAGGAGATTCTCAAGATCCGTTGTGGAGGAAATCTGTCAACAGAAGTTTATGTCCTAACCTACCAAAAGCTCCTTTTGTTTCTGTGATATTCGGTATTTTCAGCCCATGTTCTACAGTTTCAGCACACGTTGCAGCAACATGTTATTGCACAATTAAGCTACACTTCCGAACATACGGACAAATGTAAAAGCAGCAAAGAACGTAGCGTTACCTGGGAAAAAGGTCTACACCAACTATTTTTGTCCAAATAATTGCCCAGATTTATACAACATGTACATGCATCATGATCTTGATTTAAAGTGTTCCTATAACTGGAAAAAGTGATTTGCCAGTTTCTGAAATGATCTTTTTTCCCTACAGTTGCTTTTCTGTAACTGCGTGTCTGGTTTTCTGACGTCCTAGTAGCCTCAGCAGTGAAATCCCACGGAGGGATAAAGCTTTACCTGTCAGGAGATATTTTCACTGGTGTTTGGGTATGTAGAAGAGACTGCCATAGCTTTTATGGCAGTAAAAATACTCAGTGGAGAGACAATATTGTTTGCTGAAGTTAGTACAGGAAGAATTCAGGCTACGTCCTGCTCTTTCCTCCTCCAGTACACTCATTCGGCAACAGTTAGCATGATTTCAGAGGGCTCCCTGTTCCTCCGGAGTTGTGTTGCTGACACCAAGGGAACGGTGTTCATCTGCTCTGGGCTGCATCTGTTCTTCGTGCTGCGCTTCAGCTCTGTGCGTTCCCTCCCACAAACGCAGCGTTCAGAGCAAAGCTTACTATGCAACTGGCTCGGCAGCTGGCGTCGCGGCTCTGTGGCTGTGTGTGAGTGACACGGTGCCGTCACGCAATTAACTTAATGGATTCAGAGAACCTCCAGAACTCCTAGCTTGGAAATATTCCCAAGAGAGACTTTTTTTAAAAAAAAATCTCTTTAGAAGACGCGGGAATAAAACTGAATACAAAGCATTTGGTGTTTTTTTTCCCTCATGCCTAAAATATAGCCTCTATAAAATGAATTAATTCCTGCAAGCCACTTTTGTCTCCCTCTTAGTTTTTCCTTCGGGCCCCATTCTTGTTCACACTGGCAGCAGTGCAAAGCTACCTTGATGTAAATGAGAATCAGGCCGTTTATGTCAGCGTTAGAGTTAAATCTAGGCCAGTGTGAGAGTCATCTCCCATTAGCAGAGGCTAAATACCTGCTAGAAATTGGAATTCAAAGGGTGAAGCATTGTACTGCATCACTGTGTTGTGTAACGCAACTGAGATCAGTCTTGTTGAAATGAAGCAATGGTGAAAAGGAAGTCAGATTAAATTCAGTTCTTTTTGAAGTGCATAGGTGGGTATAGGAATTAATTTCAAGCTTTTTCTTCTCAATACCGAACCAGAGAAGAGCCTGTCTGGCCTGAAACAGTGAGTCAATTTCATTAGCTGAAACAGTCATGTGGAAATCTGAGATTAATGTTTAATACCTACGTCCCTGTTTCCCTCGGCCTGCCACTGCCTTCAGCAGAGCCCATAACCTGTCAGGTCTGGGATTAGAGCTGTGGCAGCATTTGTGAGGTGCTGCATCACAAATGAGAGCAGCACAGCAACTCAGATGTGCGGGTTATCCTATGGAGGAGTTTCAAAGCACATCACCTGTAGAGTATGCAGTTACTTGCAAAAGATGTGACGAAGTCTTCCTGATAAAAAGACGGAAGGAAGTCTGTGTAGTTTTGGAGTTGGTTTTTTTGTGGTTTTTTTTTTTTTTTAAGAGGGCAGCGAACTGAACACACACAAAAACAGCAAATAAAGCAAAACTGTATTCTAACAGCAGGATGTGTTTTCTCTTTTTTCCCCCTCTGAGGTGATTCACTGGAACTCACCAAAGAAGCTGCGAGTGAAAAACAAGCACGTGGAGTTCTTCCGCAACCTCTACCTGACATTCCTGGAATATGATGGGAATTTGCTGAGACGGGAACTCTTTGGCTGCCCCAGTGAGGCAGACGTTAACAGTGAAAATGTAAGTGGGCTTATAAGTGTCTAGGGTTTGAAGATTTAAAGGGTGTTTCATACAAGGCACAGGCTACATGAAGACGTAGGTAGTTGGTGGTGTGGGTAGTGCGGTGCAGAGGGACTCGGGAGAATTGGGGTCAGTGCTCAGATTCCAGGAGTGATGCTGTGCAAATCATTTAATCTGTCTGTGCCTCACTTCCTTGCCTGTAAAACTGTTGTATTAATCCTGCCTTTCCCCTGGTTTTTGTTGCTTTTTTTGACTGCCTTGCCTTCTAAAATTCCCCTGCCTTTTAAAAATCCCTTTACGAGTGAGATCACAAACTGAAAATGAGTATTTGGGCTTTTAGTTCCATGAGGTGGTTTTGCAATCTCACCCTTACGCCTAAAATTTTCCAGGGGAAGGCTTGGTTTTTGCTGTGTGTTTGTTCAGCATCCACTGATGTCAATTTTGACTAGTAGATACTAGTGTTCAAGTAATGAAGAAGAAATGAGAATATTAAGAGTGCTGGATTTAAGTCTGAGTTTTTGCCATGCTATAAACTGTTGAATGAGTTAATACTTCAAGGTACACATATGCTGTGAGACTGTGCAGTTTTTTTCTGCACTGCCTCTACCCAAACACAGCAGCATTTGTGTGTATCTGCATAAAATTTGCAATCAGAACCTTTCAGACGAAGCAAATCTGTTGACAATGGCTGAAATCAAGGATGTTTACATACAGATGTTCTTGTGTGTGTGTGTGCCTTAGTACATACAGTTCCAATGTAAAAAACTGTTAACTGAAACATTTATACAGAGATGTGTATGAACTGCTTGTGTATAATATGGTCTCAAGATTTCCAGACCAATTTTGGCTATATCGTCTGAAAGGAATAAAAAGGAACCTGTAACATTTTATGTTATCTTCAAGAAAAAAATATTCTAAAATATACAACATTCGCTATATAAAAATCAATAAAGCAAAGCCAGTATCATGTACACATTAGCAGTTAAAAGGTAATTGGCAATCAATAGCATCATTGAGGCTTGTAGTGTTTCTATTTAGTCTGCGGATAAAATGACCACAGGAGATGCTGTTCCCAATTTTTTAACTATAGCACTCAGAGATTGGATAGATATATTTTAGCCCAAGGCATGGCTTCCCAGATACTTATTTGATCATCTCACTGTCTTCAGAAAGAGTGGGGAACAAGAGAAACTAGAGATAAACATTAACTGGGGGATACTGAAGCAGGAATGAGAGAGAGAGAGAAAGTGAGCGCACAGTGAGAGCAAAAGCACAGGGAGAAAGAAAATCCTCTGCAAGAGTGAGAGACTTTTAGACAATCAAGTGAACTGAATGTGATAAAAGACCACTAAGAGTCTGACAGTCAGAGACATCAAAATACAATAGATGGAGTAGAGGATAGGATAAGAAGAGAAAAGGGGAGTGAGACAGTAAAAAAAAAAAAGCTAACAGAACAAAACATACCTTCATCACACTTTAAGAATGCAGGTTAAAATTATACTGAAATCACAGTATGTTGTGTGGGTTCGAAGAGCATGAATGCAGTCACAGACTTGTTGCTATATTTTCCAGAGCTCTGTAAATCCTTAATAAATAGATTTATTCCAGACGACAAGTTGCTGGGGAGCAGTGCAGAGTGAATGCAAGCTCTTGCTGCTGAAAATGGCAGTCCTGAAAGTTTAAAATGGCCCATTTTACTGAACTTGTATCTAGTTGTCAGACACTGGAAATGACTAACTGTTCAAGCCTGTTTCTTATTCAAGACAAGTAGAACGCAATATGGTATATGGTATGGCTTGTGTCTGAA
This sequence comes from Chionis minor, assembly GCA_013398295.1. Taxonomy (NCBI): domain Eukaryota; kingdom Metazoa; phylum Chordata; class Aves; order Charadriiformes; family Chionidae; genus Chionis; species Chionis minor. The sequence goes on from VZSF01008733.1 coordinate 111,920, forward strand.
AAAGAAGTGTAACTTATTCTTCCATCTATAAATAAAAAAAAAAATAAATAAAGAGAGATACTGGAAAAGAATGAGCTAGACATACAAAAATACACGAGTCCTAACTTGCCAAGAGACACCAAAAAGTTAACAGTCTTCTATCAGAACAATCAGTTATAGGGGAAAAAATCTAACTTTGGATAGCTTAAGAGTAGTCACTTAGGAGAAGACATTGTTTTTTATTAGTTGCCCTTGATGTAAGCTCCACTCTAAGCTTGACTATGTCCTTTTTATTGCAGAATACAAAAAAAGCAAGTTTCAGCTTTGAAGTTATGAGACCCTAAGAATAGGATTATCATGAAAACCACTCTTTCTCTCACTCTGTTTAGTACATACAGTGTCACAGGTGTCCTATTAAAATACAGTACATTCCCATGATCTATTGCAGGATAATCTTCAGAAGGCAGAGCATCTTGTAAGGTGAGCAGGGAGCTACTGTTTGTCATTCCTCCCAGTATAAGAACTAAGGAGCGTGAAGTGGAAATAGCAAGTAGCAGGTTCAAAACAAAGATAAACATTTCACCCATGATGTAATGAAGCTTTGAGCAGGAGGTAATGTTGCTAAAAATATACATATGCTCAAAAAGTGACTCTTCAGGAAAAGAAAATCAATCAGGAGCTGTTCAGCTTTGGTACAGAAAGTCCTTGGACCACAAGTTGAGGTCTAGATGAGTGTTCTGAGAAAGCATTGCTGTGCACTCACCCTGCTTTTACAGTCTTCTCTAGGCAGCCAGCTCACAGCTGGAGATGGGATGCTAGATGGACGTTCGGTCTGACAAGATGCAGCCATACATTTCCACGAGGATTCTTAAGCATATATATGTTACATAAAAGGCTATAAATTCTGCAAAGTATGCGTAATGTAGGAATTGCTGTTTGATTTATCTTAATAGCAATTATTTTTCCTTTCTTCTCTGAATAGAGACTAGCCAGTCCCAAAACACAACTGGGCTTTATTATGCTTGGTATTGTATATGCGTAAAAGGTGCTTTTTCACCCACCCGTGCTTCTCTGCACTGTGGATCAGTGGACAAAATATTAGAATATCTCTGCTGGTTTTCAAATCAGAGAGAATTACTTAAGCACTGAATGCCTTGAGCCCTGTTGTGGAAGAAGCAGTGGCTTAGTGTGACGTGTCACTCACAGTCTGGCTGTATCACAATCTGCCCATAAGATCTTGTTCCAATATGCCAGCCATTGCTTCTGTGCAGTTCAGTATTTGTAATGATGTTTTATTTAGAATGCAACCTGTAATTAAGAAATCTCATTTGTAATGCAATTATCTGTAAAACGTGAAAAGGACGTTTGGCAGTGGGTACCATTGGGCTAGTTCTGTTACTCTAGGGCTCCAATACACTTCTCATCAGTACTGAGATGTCCTTAGAATGAATGTAAATTGTGTATCTTCCCTTTTTAAAGACTCTTAACAGTGCCAGAGAGATGTAAAGGGGTATTAGTTTAAAAGGTAATCAGACCTTACATTGATCTCTCTCACTCTTCCTTTGTGTATGTGTGTGCGTGTATGTATGCTTAAGTATATATGCCTATATCCAGGTGGAAGGATTAGCACTTTGCTTTTTTAATGTTTGTTAAGGAAGTATAATACCACAGACTGAATTTTAAGAGGTCTAAAGGCAGTCTTTGGATCTTATACTGCATAGTCCTGATCTCGTCAGTTGTTGATCTTCAGCAGCACCAAACAGCACTGTTACTAGGTTCCAAAACATTACAAATGTGAAGGAGCAGAACAGATAGGTCTCTGAAACTGAAGTATTGGAGGCAAAGAAATACAGATTGAGGTAATTTTTCTGCTTATGTAAAAATGCTTATATGTATGTCTACATGTACTTACATGTTTCATCCTTTCCTTGTAATATTCAAGCTGAAAGCCTGTGTGTTGCAGGCATGGGCTCTGGACAGGGTCCTGCCACATGCTCCTTGCCATAGAGCAGTACTGTAAGGCCCCTTTATTCAATATGCACTAAAGTGGTATTACACAGAGCAGACTCTTCCCTGCAAATTGGTATTACAATCACCCCTCCTCCTTTTGTGCAGATTCTGGATACAAAATTCAGAATATCAACCAAATCCTCCGGTAGACAGCCATTGACTCAAGTGGCCTTTGGAGCACATCCTTAGTCACTCCATCCTACTTACTCCATGCTATTTCCCCCTTCTCACTCCTTGTTTTCATGCCATGCAGAAGATTTTAGGGAAACCCACAAAGGTGAAGCTCACAATAATCTCAAATTTTAACATTTCCTATTGACTTTTAATGCTTTCAGCGTTTCATTCTAAGGGACCTACTGTAAAGCTTGAAATATTTCAGTGGGATCTTCTATGTACCCACCTATCTCTGTCATTATGCTATGAGATAGATTTTGTGAGCCTGATTTTAGCACACAGGCACACACTCAACCTTTCAGCATTCTCATAAAACTTCTTTCCTGCAGACAGCTTCTCACCAGCTACTTCTGCCAAAGCATTAAATCTGAAGGTTGAATGGGTGTCCCCTATTAGAGAAGCCTACGTTCTGATCCAAATCCCAGAGCAAGATCAGTGGGAAGTTTATCACTGATTTCACTCAGTTTAAGAAAAGGACAGTAGATTCCCATTACAGAAGACTTTCAGAAAATACAGGAAAAAATTATCTGCAGATTGCAGTAATGGCTTCAAGCTGGAAGAGGGTAGATTTAGATTAGATCTCAGGAAGAAATTTTTCAGTCTGAGGGTGGTGAGGCACTGGAACAGGTTGCCTAGGGAGGTTGTGGATGCCCCATCCCTGGAAGTCTTCAAGGCCAGTTTGGATGGGGCTTTGAGAAGTCTGGGATAGTGGGAGGTGTCCCTGCCCATGGCAGGGGGGTTGGAACTAGATGATCTTTAAGGTCCCTTCCAACCATCCAACAACATCCCATTCCAACATTCTGTGATTCTGTGATTTTATTTGAAAGAACCAGCATAAAAAACTAGTTCTGCCTGAAAACACTTGCTTAAGTGTATACTTACTTACTAAACGTGTTTTTACTTACTTACTTTTTTGTGCAAAACCAGAGATTCTTAATATTAGCAAATGGCTCTGCATGCCGTCTTGTAATATCCACCAGACGAGCAGGAGATTCTAGCAATGTGCCGCATAGTATAAACTCTACTAATAAATCTAGCAATTTTTGAGTGTCTAAAAATAACATGCAAAAGGAGCTTCCAAGTCAGTATCAGGGCGCTGAGCTTGCAGTCAGACTGATGCTTTGAGTACCCTTTCTCCTGCATAATTTCAGAATACTGCATAATTTGTAGTAGTGAGATTTAAAGTTACTATTCTGTCATGACATAGTCTTTCTCTAGTAATAACAGATGGTATATGGCAGTTTTGAGGTGAAATCCTGACTTCCCCAGCTGTGTTGTTTCTGTTATTATAATTGTTATTGTTATTAAATGCTGAGCTGGTAGCCCATCCTGTTAGTTGCCTGAAAGCTGCCATTATACCGCTTTCAACTGCTTATAATATTGCTAGATGGGGGATCACGTGGACTGGAATGTTTTCTGTTGTGCTGATACGCCTCTTTTTTTTTCCTTTTCTATCATTTTTTAAAGTGAAACATGGGGAAAAGCTTGGATGTTTTGCCCACACCACAAGTTCTGGTGATCTCTTCATGGAAATACTCCATACTTCAGAGAAGAAACTAACTATTGGGCAACTAACATGTCTTTTGCCAACCTGGTGAAAACTTAGGCAGATTATACTGATGAAAAATCATGGTTTAGACATTGTCAGTAGTGTTTTCTTTCACGTTAAAGAGGCTCAGATCTCTGGAGACTTTCTTAGCAGTGTGCATGGGTATGTCTGACCAGATTATCTATATCCCAGTGACACAGCAGAGCTGAGTATGCTGCAGGCAGGGGATCTGGACAAAGATTGGCATTTTCCGTGACTGTTTCTTCTGAATGCTCCATGCCAGGTTCTGACTGGACGTAGAGCTGGGAGCAGGAGCCTATTTGGTCTCTGCTCTGAGGGACATCCACTGACCTCACTGATGTCCAGACAGTATGGAGGAGAAAAAAATAGATTCACATACAGAAGTGATGAAAGCTAGATCAAAGGCAGAAAGCGTTAACTGAGATATAGGTTCTGGAGAGAGAGTGTTTGGGGCAGGAGGAGGAAAAGACTGATGGGCGCCTGTAGGTACAGGGGGTTGGCAGACTATTTGAATAGGGACCATGAGACTAGAAACAGGGCTGGGACTGACTTACACAGTGGAACTTGCCACACAAGAAGGAACAGGGCTAGGAAGAATCTGGAGAAACAAGGACACCAACCTGTCAAGGTGTGCTGTGCTGCAAGGGAGGTCTGGGAACAGCTCAGCCGAGAAGGTTTGGCAGGGACCTGGGGAAAGGAGATGCAGAGGACTACCAAAGTATGACATTTGCAGCTGAGATCAAGAGAAGTTGTACTTCTTATATACAGAACTGTTATGCATGCCTAAAAATTGGGTTCTTAACTGTGTTCATTATTTGCAGTCAAGATAAGCCATTACTTCCATTTAGCAAGAGTGCTAGCTACTTTTTACGTGCTGCAGCAAAATTCTTCTTGCTAGGTAGGCTTGTTCAGAGACTATCCTTTTTGTCCTTAGCGCTGCTTTGTTTCACAGAATGCACAATTTGACCCGTGGCAAATATACAAAATTTTATGACGTGGGAGGAATAAAGGTTTAATTGACATGGGATTAGTCTGGCTTTTATTACTTATCATTGGAGAAGCCAGAAGTACTTTATGTAGGTCATCCCAAACAAGACTCAGTGAATGCTTTTTCCTCCCTACATCATCATCTGCTTTGTTTATGCTGTGCTAAAGGCAATAGTTAATTCACACACTTTGAAAGTGCTAAATGTTGCAATCCAAATTGCCTACTGGTGGGAACTGGGACAGCTACGCAGGAGGAAATGAAACTGCTGCAGTTTATAACCAGATTATAGTTTCATCCTGGGCTGGTGTTGGTTTTCATCTCAGTGGCTAAGCTGAGTTGATTGTGTGCTATGAATCTTAACTGTGCACACTTGGGAGAAGGAAAGATGATCTGAAAGTTAAATGTTTTTATCTAAGCTGCTCAGTTCCTGTTGTGTTAGCGTGATAGTGAGTGAGTGAGTGAGCGAGGGAGCGAGTTAAGCCTAATGTCACCTCAACTCACCTTAAACAACTGACGAGAGACAAACGCCTACATTAGGGTTTTCATCCCCTTCCTCAAGATCTGTATAGCCTCTAGACACAAAACACTGTTTATTGGTGTTCTTTTTAAATATTGCTAATCCCCAAGAAAATACTTCTCATCCTGGATTTTGCATTGATCTCATCTGCGATGAAATCCTGTAGATTTTGGTGGGAAGAAAATTGTTTTTGTGACATAGCAGTTAAAAAAAAACAAAGCAAATCACAAATTTGCTTACACTAGGAACAGCCTTAGGAGGGGAGATTTATGAGCAGACTAACCAGTTCGCTGGTGAAAGGTGCATGTTGTGCGCCATGTATCAAATGAGTCTGCCATCTGTCACATGGATAGAAAACACCACCTCATCCCATACAAATGTATCAGTCAGATGAGTAGACCTGGTGAATCACGACAATTCATGATAGAGTTTAATACCTTCTGGCCTGCCTGTCCCTCTCTGGCCACCCTAGCTTCAAAGATTGCTTTTCCTGAGAAGTCCGATCACTTGGCACAGCTGGTTGCCCAAAGAAGTAACTTAGCATATATTTTTTTAATGTATTTTTCTTTTTTTTTTGGCATTAAGAATGTCATGGCTCCCATTTTTATTTCTGAAACAAGTAACATCATGATGCTAATGAAAGCACTTCTTGTTTCCTACTACAGTATTTCCTAAGAGAACATTACCATACACAGTCTGAAAAGAATACATTTTTTAGCTGTTAAGAGTGTTTCCTAGAGGTGACATTTCCCACATGCTCAGTGGCAAGTAGCCTTAGCATTGAAAATCTTGTAGAAACAGTGAATGTTATGCTAAGCAGGTACTCGCTTACAAGAATACATGCTGTCACTCTAAGGTTGAGAAGTCTTTGCTATATTAGACATACTGTTATAAGTGTAATGGAGGGGTCCATAATGGGGATGCCATCTTATTATCAAATCCAGCTGATATTAAGGTCCTCATTTTGATGATGCGCTGTGTTTAAGGAAGCGTCTGTTTGCATAGGTATGTCAGCGTTACAATTATAAACCAATCTTTTCAAGAAGACATAATGTGGGAGCAAACCTTAAATGAAGCTCTAAGTTCTTTGTCTGTAAATAAAGTATCCACAGAATATGCATGCTGTAGGTAATTGGATTGGAGAAATTTTATGTGATCATGTAACTGAAAAATAATATGAGGTAACTCAGAGATAAATTTAAGGATATATATGTGTCTGACAGTCAATTCCCTACTTTTGAATGTTGTACCTCTTTAAACTTCATTTTAAATGTGTGTAAAAATGGCGTATGACTGTGTGCAATATGCACATATAGATTCTGTGTGTCTTTTCATAGTAAAGAGGAAGCAACCTTTATAAATGTATATATGAATGGGGGGGGATCAAAGAAAGTGAGAGAGGGAAAAGGGCTCTTAAACTGCGTAAAGCTGTGCATCACCCAGCTGTTGGACCTGATAGTTTGTCCACGTCATACTGTTAGTTTCAGTGGGATAGCTTTTGAGCTTACGGGTTTTGCTGGACCAAATGCAGAGTGCCTGGTGTCTCCAGCATTACTTCCAGTAGGAGAGGAGTTTTCGTATGGATAATCACATGCTATTGCTTGCTCATGCCTGTTGCCTCGCCATGGCAGGATATGACCATTTTTAATGCAGACTGCTTGCCACATGCACAGTGACAATACTACAAGGCCACATCACAGCCTGTCCTGTACTAGTTGTCCTACCTGAAGGAGCACACCTGACGCAAGCTGTGTTAGCCCAGCCTGCAGAGCTGGGCTCCAAAGGCTGCCTTAGCAGTTCAGGTTCATGGTATGAACAGGCAACGATTGCACAAGTATTCCTGCAAAGTGCTGCTGGAGCTGTATGTCTGATCCTATCAAGTGATGCCCACATATTAGCCAGGGCTTTCAGACAGACTGTGCTTGGGCTTCCCCCTGGCAGCCCGCCTGCACTTGAGTGGAGGGTGCTGGGGTGCAGACCATGCCCGTGGTCTTTCTGGGGGCTGCCGTCTCCAAGGGGTATGGACACAGCCGCCTCATCTCTTCCCTTGGGTCCCAACAGCACATGCAGTACTGAGCATGAGTCATGGGAAGTGCCAGGGAGAACCTCGTGGTCTGTCAGCATAGCTTCAGGCTCAGGAAAAGTCTGACAGGACAGAGAAAATCCTGACGCTAAGAAACACAGTGGAAAGAGCAAGGTTGCCCTTACCCTGTAGCAGAAGGAATCTTCTGCTGTTTGCTGCTCTCCTTCACCTCTGTCACCAAATTTGCGACTTGGTGAGTTTCACCATCAAAATACTGGCTATACTGGCCTACAAGAAGCTGTGTCTCCTGTTCCCACAGCCAGGGCTCTGTAGTACACAAAGCCATAATTTAGCCCAAAACATTATTCTGTAACTCATAATTAAGTATTTATATCCTCTTAGCTTGCAACTCGGATGTAATCTGATAATCATTTGGTGACTGCCTGGTTAATAGCTGCTGTGCAATTATAAACTTCTAGCCTGGTCATTTGTACATACAACAGGATAGTAAGGTATCCCTGAAATGTGCTTTGCTGTTGTTTTAACCATTTAAATTTCAATTGTCTGCTTCGTAATTCTGTTAAGGGCATACTAATGTCTATTTTCAAGAAAGAAACAAATATAAAATGTTCTTTCTAGTCATTGTTGTAAATATTGGGTTTAATTCAACTATTGTTTGTATGTGATTTGGAAAATAATGTGCAGGCTCAGCTGAATAATGATTTGTAAAGGAGAATGAACGAAACTCCAAGAATACATAAAAGAACTCCTGATTTCTATTCCACCAAAAGAGATCTTGATTTCAATAGAAGTTTTGCCTGAGTAAAGATTTGTCAAGATTCGGGTTCTCATCTTTCTAAATGCAGTCTCTCTTGAGGGATGTTTTAAGATCTGTGCAGAACAATAGCACAGAAGAATGAGAGCCTGATCCAAAACTCATTGAAATCAAAGGAGGTATTTCCATTATTCAAAAGAAGATTATAGAGTGATGTACAGGAAAATATCAGGAATTATTCCATCAGCCTTCACAGGAAAACATTCAGCTGTAAGCATTATTGTTGATGGCAACCATTATGCTTATAGTTCCAAGAACAGCAGCTTTTCTTCTTAACACAGTTAGAACAAGAAACACCTACATTTTCCTTTCTTTTTTTCTTAGACATGGTGTTACAAACTATTACTTAAAATCTTTCTGAACATGAAAAAAACCCCAGATTTTTAAATCTAAATGAATGTCTATAATTCAATAATCTGTTTGTTGCATGAAAATGTGCACTGTGATTTTTATCAAAACTTATAAAATTCCTATAAAGTGAAGATTTTTCTTACTTACTGATAAATATGCAATTGTATTCTTACAGGATGCTTTTAAGAAACAAAATATAAAAACAATAGCTTTATTAATAACATACATTTTAGAGCAACACAAACAGAACTCTATTTGACCTTTTAAGACTATACATCATTTTGTATTCATTATATTTTGTAGTACATTTTACGGCACATATGACTAATTTTTCCTTTCAATTGAATGCATTTTAAATAATCTAGACAGATGTTTGTCTTTAAAATAATGTAGTTCAGGGGTCAGTTGAACAATTGAATTGGTCAGCTGCGTAGATGTTTGGTCAGTTTGTCTCTTCCTCCTTTCCCCAGAGCTAAACTTCTGTTCTCTTAAAGCTACACGTCTAAATGACTTGGGATTGGATTGCTTTGAGATGCTCATTTTGACTTTGACAGGGCTTGATTTCTAAGGGAGCCAAAAAAATACCTGGTCTCTGCTAATCTGCCATCCTCTGGATTTCTCAAACTAGGCATCCAGAAGCACAAATCCCATTAAAAGCGTTGGCTTAGTTCTGGCACCTCTGCAGCTGAAAAACTATTTTCATTGCAAAGGTGAACTGGTTCAGATACGTAAGTCTCAAGAGACAGAGTAATGATCAGTTAAAGATGTTACTTTTCCAGCTGTCTGTCCATGCTGCTAGCAGCAGTTATTAGTCTCCAATAGAAGCCACAGAATGGGAATTGCTCAGCCCAGCGTACAAGCTTTATCTGCTGCTGAGTCTTGTCTACCGGAGCTGTATGTGTATGAGTAGTTTGAAACACGGCTGCTCATAAGGAATGACATTATGCATCATGTTGGAGCATTAACTTTGAAACTTGGCAATTATTAAACTTGTGGTTGTTCGCTGTTTCATTGCTAGTCTGGATGTTGAAAGTATGTAATACAGATAATATATACAACATATAGAGACCATAATACAATGGTCTGTCTGCCTTACCAATTTACTTACAAGTGTTTTCTTCGAATCTCTTGTCCGGTGACTTGCACGAGTGAGGCTTGGGAAAATAAATCCTGCTACTCTGTATGTTCCCCTTCCACTCCCCATTGCATCACGCTGCAAGTTCCCAACATCCTTATTCTCCCTGATTTGCTAAAATAATTATAAAGAACTCATCTTTATGTCCACTCTTTCTTTGCAGCTCCAGAAACAGCTGTCTGAGCTGGATGAGGATGATTTATGCTATGAATTTCGTCGAGAACGTTTCACTGTCCATCGCACTCATTTGTATTTTCTACATTACGAATATGAGCCTGCTTCAGACAATACCGATGTAACGCTGGTGGCTCAGCTTTCAATGGACAGGTAGGGAAAATCTCTTGTTCATCTGGAAGCAAGAGATGGTGAATATTTTCATACTGAGAAATCCAACTACGTAATGCTTTGGGGAGAGAAGAAACTCACTTTCCTAGAAACTTGGGTGGCCTACTGTACGATCTGTCTTGAAGTAGGAGTAGCATGTGTAGGTAACACACGTGCATCCAGACTTCAGCTCTGCAGTGCACACACGAGTGTGGGTAGAGTTCATGAGAGGCTGAATACTGGAAGTACAGGGGTCGTTACTTGTCAGGACTGTGAGCCATTGTTAGTTCGTGGAGTTTTGCAGAAAGCTAGAAAAAACAAGAGATGTTTGTAAGAGACTTAGGCAAGCTGACCAAGTTTTTACACACAGTTATTTCCGCATTAGACAGTGTTAGTTTTACATTCATTGGCATTTTCCTTGCAGAAAATTTCAAGTAGTGATTTTTCTTACAGTAAAAATCAAAGCTAAACATTTTAGTTTCAAATTGGGAAGTTGAAAATAAAACTTTTTTTTTTGTGTGCTAGCGTGAAATGAAAAATCTCCTTTTGAGAGGAGTCATTGCATTTATATGCAAATGTTGATTTTCAGAATAACATTTCTAGTTTAACTCTTTACAACTCTTACTCCTTTAAATCAGTTCTGATTTAAAGTGGAATTTAACTGGTATTTCATTTGGGAAAAGAAAAAAAAAAATTGATGACGAGTTCCACTTGCACCTTTCTGATTACCCCCATTGCAATTAGTTGTCATTTTTCAGAAGCTCTGAAAGCGCAGTCCTCATCAGGCAGCTTTGTGAAATTTCGAATGGTCAGTCTCCTTTTTCCTCCTGTTTCTCAGTTCGAATCCAGTCTAAACTTTGTAGTTACTGCTGTCAGAGTGGGTTACGAAACAGGTCAGAACTCCTTGAATATTAGCCAGAAACTGATATTTCATCTAGCAGAGCACATACAGAAAACAACATGACCCATGAGTAGCACCACTGCTACACCAGTGGAAGGTCAGCAGTATTCCAGGAGGTTAAGAGGAATTCAGATCAACAAAATGTTTACAGCCTGTTTTAAAAATAAACATGAACAAATGAGGGCTATTCTGTTTCACCAGTACCTCAGCACTGCATCCTGCACATGTGTTACGATTTGCTGTGCACATCAGTGTCTGTTCTATTGATTTTTAATTGAGGAAATGTTTCTTAAGTGTTCACAAACCTTTGAGTCAAAAACTAAAGAAATAAATTAAACCAGACCCTGAGCGAGTGCCACAGTAAATTAGTAAAGCTGGTGTGTGCACATGGTATATTTTCCCCCCAGAACTTAATTCAAAAGAATGAGCTGGGGCTCAGTGCTGATTCACTGGCACTGATGCAAAGTCTGAGCATCTGTTTCCCTTTCTGGATCCTCACTGGGGCACATGTTTTTATTGATAGACAGAACCACACATTTTTATTCAGGAAGAACAGCCCTCTTGATACCATGCAGGAAAAATCTTCCCTACTTCGTTGGTGTGTTGCTATAAATTATTGATTTGAGTTGGAAATACTTTCTTTCAGCTAAAATCAATAAATAATACCATACCAAAGAACTGTTTAGCTGCTTTGTTTTCTTTTACATCTTTCAGTTAATGCCTTATTTTTTTATCTTCTTTAAACCACTTTTATTAAACTCCTCCAGCGTAGCTGTAGACTTTTAAGAATAGTGTCTCAGATGTAAGATGACATGTACATAAACAATGTGTTATATGCTACATTCCTGCATCGTTCTTTCAAATGATCATCCAAGATGAGGAAAGGCAAAAAAGCAGCTCCCAGTGTCTCCAATTACAGTCCTATTGGAGATGAGACTGACATGACTGTCGTGACGGGCTTATGTTTGCCTGTGCTGTAGACTTGTGGAATGGAAGACAGTGATGCAGTTTGGGAGCTAACATTAATGTCTTTAGATAGAAGATTTGAGACAGACTTTGCTCAGTGTTGTTCGTTATTGGTTAATTGACAACTTTTATACTGATGTGAAGTTTTCTTGGATAACGGTTTGGTTGCAGCACTGTGGTTTTCAGGCATGTTTTAGGTAGGCAGCCTTTTTAAATGCATGGTGTGTACCTGGGGTTCAGAAATCAGAGTGGGAGTTACAAAAACGTGAGATGAAGATGTGGACGAGGAAAGACAGAACAAGCATTACAGTGTTTGAAATCTGGGTGAGAATGAGTTGTAAATTATTTGAGTATTCTTAAGAAGAAAAGTAAAAACAAATAATCTCACAAAACTATTGAATTCCATCAGAATTCTCTTGACTGAAACAGACCTTTAAAAAAATTTGCCAACTAAATGATGACCTTATTATTATGCTGTACAGAAATATATTTATTTTCTCTAGAGTCTTTAAGAGAACACATTCCTCAAGACCGCTAACAAAATGAAAATAACTTGGTTGTGTTGTGCTTAGAAACTCATAATTCTAAGTTTTATGGTCAAAGGAGACAATTGTAACAAGCTACAGAGAGTAGATTATGGAGTATCACCCAGCAGTCCCTGTATCAAATTTGTGGAAGTGGAGCCTGTCAATGGGAACGATGCAGCAAAATGGAGTATTCTGAAGGGCACTAAGCTGTACAGCTGGAGATTTATACCCGCAAAACCCACTTCCCACTTCACTGTCATGAAAAGCTTTACAGGCATTATCAGGTGTGCCGTTTAAATAAGTTATGTATGCTGTTTGTCCACTGCTTGGAGTCCTTGAAAGGCATTTTGCTGCATTTCTTGATAGGCAAGTATTCTATTTCTAAAAGGCTGCCCTAAATCTGAGTGCTGATGAATTGGAGTCTCGTGATGAATAGGTTTCCACCATGTTGGAAAAAAAGCAACGAAAAAAAAGAAGGTATTTTTCTCTATTTATTATTTGGAAAATCAAAAGCCTAAAGCCTTCACATACTTTTTAGATCTTTATTATCGATTCATGTTTCTAATTCGGCTGTATGTTTCAGGCTGATAATAACCTTTGTTTCAATAATAGATATAAAGAAAATAATGTACCAGGTGTAGATTGGTAAAGGTAATATCTCATACCTAAGAAAAAATGATTGTATCATCTTGGATGTCATCATGATCATTCAGAAATGCAGGAAAAAGCTATTAATGTTAAATCAGAATGGGTGTTTGCTGCTATGAGTGTATCATTCCTTTCTGCTGCAAAGCTTAGGGAGATAGTAGGAAGGGGAAATTATTTTCTCTGATTATGATGATGCAGAAAACTTTTCTTGTGTTCTGTATAAATATTAATAGGAAAAATCTAGTAATGTGGATTTGGAAGGGAGAGAAGGTAATCATGTTGCATAGTCTACTCTTCTTAATTTTTAATAGAATATCTGGCTAGGCTGCATAGGTTCATTTCCCTTTGTATTAACTCAAGAGGCTTTGTAATCAGTCCTTGCTGTATTTTTGGGTGGCATATCTTAATCTCTAATCTATAAATTACCCAAAGTGCTTAAATGATTTGTACCAGGCTGTGTTTGATTTACGTTTGTGTATGAGATCTTTTGTTGTCATTTTCATCAATAGTATTTTACCTGCTGGAAATTTTTAAAAAGATACATCGATGCAACCTGTTTTAAAAATGATTTCATCAAATTTGGGATACTGCTAAAACATAGACAAATTCGTACTTTAAATGATGGTTTTGTCTGAAATGTTCTTTTGATATTCTACTGCAATGCCACGTCTCTCCCTCCTTCTCTCCTTACTCCCTACACATAGTAAATCCCATTTCTGTTGATGTGTCACCCTTTTGCCCTTTCCCCGACAGTGAGATTTTTTCTAGTCCATGCAAATGTTCGTGTAAGTCAGTATTCCCTTGACCTACCACTTGTAACAGCTTTTAAGATCTGCCTAACTGCCTTGCAAAAATCTGGACAGGTAAAATGATCTGTTGGTCTGTACACCTTTCTCCTCCAGAAGTTTGTTGAAGAGCACTGGAGTATGTTAGTGCGTGAGAACAGCTTGACCTGAAGTGTGAACTGGGCACTAGACACTGTTCAAGGTTACAAGACCCCTAACCTGTAAGGAGATCCACACAGGCAAATCCCTGCAACTGCTCAGCACTCCCATCAGATGAAGTCCCATTGTTCATGTTGGTTTTCCTGCAGCATCAATGCTTTAGGCAGAAAAGACGGTGTTGATTTCACCTAACTTTAGGCATCTTGAGCGTGGATGTGTGTATCTGAGCTAGGGTCATTTTAGGTTCCCTTGTATTCAGTGGAGAGAAGTAGGCATATCTAGGGTGCGGTTCATCTGTCCAGAAGGAGGCATCAACTTAGATGAGATGAATTGTGCTGTAGAAATATTTATTGGTTTCCACAGCGTATAATGTGACCCCGGTCTGTCTCACCTAATAGAGATAGATACCTGCATTTGATCAGATGAACCCAGGCAAGGAGTCCCAGACAGGAAAACAGCCTTTTCTTATTCTCACCCTTCCTCTTTCAGGCTCCAGATGCTTGAAGCCATCTGCAAACACTGGGAAGGTCCAATCAGTCTGGCACTCTATCTTTCTGATGCAGAAGCCCAGCAATTTCTGCGCTACGCCCAGGGCTCAGAAGTACTTATGAGCCGCCACAATGTCGGCTACCATATCGTGTACAAGGAGGGACAGTTCTACCCTGTGAATCTGCTAAGGAATGTGGCCATGAAGCATATCAGCACACCATACATGTTTCTGTCGGACATTGACTTCTTGCCCATGTATGGACTCTACGAGTACCTCAGGTAAACGGACAGTGGAGGGATTCCCACTGTCACCCATGTTTTCAGACCCTCCACACCCCGCACTTTTCACGTATTCCCGAAACAATGCAGTTTGAGCAGATCTGAAAGAGGCAGCTTGTAGATGTTTAAGGTTTGACAATGCCCAGCAAAGCACAGTAACTTTTAGGGTAGAGGAAGGGGCCATAACTGGAAGTAAAACAATACAGTTATGAAAGAAAAAACTCCGGTCCAAATGTGAGCCCTGTTAGCCATCAGAATAATTCCCTCAGAGCAGCAGAAGAATCAATTTGAAAATTGAACTGGACTAAGTATTATTAAATGTGCAACAGCATCCTGTATTAGCAGAGATGTGAACCGGGCGATTTCCCTAACCATTCCTGGTTCTTAATGTCAGTTACACAAAAAACATGCAAACCATTACTGAATTTGTTGTCCCTGTGACACACTCTTAATCCGGTTCCATATCTTGAAAAGAGGGGGAGAGTCTAACCAGCTGAAAAAGATGCCTGCAATGCCAGCACCTGTCAAGGCAAAATAATTAGTATGAGGAAACTGGGGAGAGTAACCTCAGTGTGTATTGTATCATAATGAATGTGAGCAGGTTGGGCTGAGCAAACTACAGACCTCTGATCCATTAACTGAGGGTTTTTTTAATAAAGACCTTTTTACTCCTGCAGAGGATGGTCATCTGAGACCAAAGCATAGAACAAGGAGGACACCCTGTGGCCAGGCAGGAGGATTTCAGTTCCTTAGTCCTGACCGGTTTTGCTTTTCATGTCTGTTCTAGCTCAGCAGAAGTTGATCAAAGTGTTCCAGTGAGGGTCTGGATCACCTGTAAGTGATCTGTTTCAGTCCATAGGCCCGGGATTTTGAAGTGTAAAGGGAAATATACCTTTCAGTACAGTAAACATATGGAGGAATTCCTTTGTTTCAGGTTTATCAACTCAGTAAGCATCTTCTCACTTCTCCCTTGTGGAGAATTAATAGCCTTTTTCAATTTCTACATCCATGTATGGGACCAAATTCACTATGGCTTTTAAGACGCTGAATTTTTATAATATCATTGAAATCTTACCGCACTGTATCAGCTTTTTCCCCACTTATTTTAGGGATATTTCTTTTTGACTTGTGCTATGAGGACTCCAAAATACTTCTGTCCCTTGCACAGATTAGCTGCCTCAAGGTACATGTAGGGACAGTTGTTTTTAGCTTTTCTGTTCTTTGACATTAGTGTTGCATACTGTTAAATTTCTTCAGATCGATGCTGGACACAGTAAGGATAGCAGCCATCGACACTGGCATGTAGTACTAAAACAGCAATTTGTTTCTCCATGCTGCTTCTCAGTGCACTTATGGGAGCCAGCACTGAAAGGAAGAAGAGAGGAGAGAAGACAGAATGATGTACTGCACTATAGTTAAGATATTACAACCATAGAAATAATTCTCGTGTGGTGATAATGTGTTATAGGACTAAATGCACACCAATGCCAGCCATTGCCTGGGAATATTGAAATTGCTAATCTGCTGCTACCAGCTCTTTAAAAAGGAATTGGATTGCTTTTGCCTGTGGACTAGAGGCTTTTGTTGCTTTTTCAATAATGATTTTTCTAAGCAAAATAGCAGGGAGGTCCGACGAGATTATTTTAAATACTGATACCCTGTATCTTTCTGCATTGACTGTTCCCATCACCTCTGCCAGTAGCTGATTAGTGCTATCTGTCTGAATGGCAGTGACTGTTTGTTAGGAGGCATACAAACATTTTCATCTTCATTTCCTCAGACAGAACAGCCATAAGCAAATAGAAATAGGTAGTGTTTCAGGCATCGATTTGCACAGGATGAGCCAGACAAGTCCCTCTCACTTTGAATTTGCTGATTTACATATATTGTATATTGTGTCTCTACAGACAATATATGCTCAGAAAGAAAGCAGTTTTGAAAAACGTTTTCAACATATTTTGATAGTGCTCTATGTGAAAGGTTACAGCCAGTTTTGAATGAGAAGGTGATCGTTACCTGTTTCTCTCAGTATCTGTTGCTAGCACTTAGGTTTGTGCTAATTAAGCTATTTCATGGCTGCCAAGTAAGACCATTTCAATGCTTTTAATCTCCATCAAACCCCCTTTTTGTCCTACCTTACTTTTCTGTGATGTACAAAAGGAAAGAAATGTGTCATTTAAAGATTTCCTGTTTACAAAACTCAGACACTTTCATGGTCTGTGCTGAGTCAAAGTCTTTTGTCACCTTCCCTCATTAGTTACTGAGGTCAGCTTGTCATTGCCCCAAAGGTAAAGGCTCTTTCTGGTTGCTACAAGTAAGGTGTGTAGGTCATCCTAAAGGTTCTTCTGACATAAAATAACGAGGCAGGCTATCTACAGTTGTTACATCTAGCATTAAAGTTCTTTCCTGACACATTTGTATAAAATACGCCCTTCGCTTCCAGTAACACATTTAGCATGAATTGGGAGCTGGCATCCAAGCACTATCCACAGGTTTTATACCTGTCCCCTGCGACACGAGTTGTGAAGTAGTTCTGGTCATTCTTCAGCATCTCAGCAAGAGACACACTTTATGTTGTGCCTATCGTTTTTTATTTGTTGGGTGCCTTTGTAGGTTATGCGTGCATTGCTTTTGCAGAGAGGAGGATTGTTCAAATGAATTTAGCAGTGTGTTTGTTAATCTCGAACCAACCACTTGCCGAGTCCTGATGGTGGAAACTAATCTCTATTAATGGACTCTTTTTTTAAAAAAATTTTCTTTTTATTTTCTGAATTTGGTGCTTTAGGATTAGGTTGCTTCCCTTTCTGTGTCTGAGCGTCTCTGTCCTCCAGAAATGGGAATGATATTACTATATGCCCCCATGAAGATGAGAATTCGGTGTTAATTTTTGGAAAGGACTGTGGAGGTGAAAAGATTAGTATCAACGTGCTGGCATTCATTCAGTCTATGAGGAGGCTCTTGTGATTTAAGATTAATTTCTTCCATGCTTGCGAAAAATAGGGTTGATTAGTAGGTTTAGAAATTTAACCCAGCCTTCACTGTGTCAGAATGACATACATCAGGTCTGAACACAAAGATGCCTGGGAAACGGTTTCCTGGACAACACTAGCAAAGCAAAAGCTCTTCATAAAATCATTATTTTGGGGTTTGGGGGAAAAGGACAGATAAAGGAAAGTGGACACTGAATTGATATTACTGAATCCAAAAAACAGCCCTCAAAAGGATAGTGCAGGAATTAAATAATTTACCCAGTGCTAATTTGCAAAATAATGAAATGCATTCCCTACATTATATTCCACATATCTTGCAACACCAACAGTGAAAATTTCTCTATTCCAAGTTTCACAGAACCAGTCAACCAGCAAATGGTATCTCCACTAAAAACAGGAAAAAAAGCCACTCCACGGAAAAGGAAAAGTAGATTTGCTTCTAAAAGGAAGAGATTAGCTTTTCAGTTGGTTGTCTGAGGAGCAGACCACCAGCCAAGTTATTGGAAGAAAATGGAAGGTGTTTTTCCTTCTACCACATCCTCCCTGCCTTTATCACAATTTACATGGCCTCTGTTGTTCTTTGTCACTCTGGTTCAACACCTGGATGGCAGCACCGATTCCTTCTTCCCCTTACATTAGTCCTTTATGTCATCTAGTCCACATCAAAGGCAGGCTCTTCTACTCAGTCAGTGCTGCTGGACTTCTTGACTGAGCATGTCTCAACTCTCACCTCAGTTTTGGTGAACCCCTCCATTTTCACCTTACCAACATGCACCTCAGACGCTTATATATCCCTTGAAAATATTTCTGCAGAGACTATCCCGCTTTTTTATTTCACTCTTGAAGTACCTCCACCAGTTCTCTGTATTTGATTGTGTCCACTACAAGCATCTTGTTTTCAGATCTCTGCTTCTCTCGACTTACCTAACTTTTCACGTTGACCTTTGACAATGCAAGTGATTTCAGCCTCTTGTATCAGTTTGTTCCCTCTGCCTTTTGGGTTTCTTCATGAAGGTACTGTCACGTGTTCTTACAACAGTTCTGCTGTTGACGCCTATGTTAAATTTGCAGATGACAAGAGTAGGGAGTGTGCAGAAAGGATTATTGCTATCCACATCATTTTTGTACTTGTATCCTGTACCCTACAAAATGAGTCACATTCAACACTAGTTTCAACACAATTTGCTCTGTTTGACAGTCTCTGCTGTTCCCCTTGCTTGATACCTATACCTACTTCAGCTTTGTTCAGCTTCAGACTGTGAACTTTGGTGGGCAGGGTTGTCTCCCACTTTTTGACAGTGCCAAGCACAGCAAGGCCTTGATTTTTGCCTGGGACTTTTGAGCTCTCTATCAAACAAAGAGATAGTAACAGCCATAAATGGAAGCTGCTCTTTCCTTGCAGAGCCCAAAGGATGAGCATCACTGCAAATGTTACCTGCTCCTTCCTAGAACTGAATCCCCAAAGCTGTACCGCTCCAGGCTGGTAGATTGCACAAGGTCCAGAAAGCCTGAGATGTTGAAAGAGAAACTATGTTAGTGTCTTCTGCTCTCAGAGAAGGTGTGAGGGCAAGAAACATTAAGAGCACCATAAAGACTGGATGCTGGCACTGCTCAATGATTCTGGAAGGTCGTGGCAGCTGACTGTGAAGGAGTCATCTATTTACACATAGATACTTGGCCATTAGCGATGGTGAGGGAGAAGCTAGTGAAGAAAGTACAAAACAGTTACAATAAGATGCTGTTAAAATCCTTCAGTTGTGTAAAGTTCACAGGAATGTAGCAGGGGTTCTTTAAACAATGCCAACTTTGCAGTGAGGCGCTGAGAACAGATTTCTTTTTATAGAACAGGTCTACAGGGTGGTGTTGAATTCTCA
This sequence comes from Chionis minor, assembly GCA_013398295.1. Lineage (NCBI taxonomy): Eukaryota > Metazoa > Chordata > Aves > Charadriiformes > Chionidae > Chionis > Chionis minor. The sequence goes on from VZSF01008733.1 coordinate 131,444, forward strand.
AAAATTCAGATTTTATTAAATAGCCCTGCTCTTCTTCTTTTTTCTCTGATGGCAATATAAATGAGTTCTAGGTATTCTGGGCCTAGAAAAGTGGTTTGTTTGCTCCTTCTGTTATTATGACAGTGATCCCAATTCCTTCATCTTACAAGGCTGTAGAGAATTTCCTGCTTGTCAACATTGTCCGTGATTGCGTGTTGCAGTAACGTAAAAGTCAGGACAGTGAATCCTGTTAAGGGGAACTGACTTTGACAGGGGGAGAGAGGCATATTTCTCGTATGAAATATGAAGATAATGAAAGGAAAATCGAGACAGAGTTATTTCTAATGACAAGCATAGTGAGATTCAGTTTGGGGATGGAAAAGTAACTACATTTTCTTTTTCTTTGGGTTTTAGTTTGTTAGGAAATAGACTGAATACCTCTGCCAGGCAGGGTGTAAGGTTGCTAAGCTGTTGCTTTCCTCCCTGGAGAAGGCCTCTACTGGGCAAAATGCGGTATGTGCAAGCGCGTGCACACACACGCACTCACACACTGAAACAGTCTCTGCACTGAACAACTTGCAGCAAAAGAAGGGGAAAAGTGAGGTATCTCTCTGCATCCAGTGCACAGCTCTTCTCTGGCACAGGCCAGAAACAGCCTCTTTGCCCTACATATACAACCAAGCACAGATGAGCTTTGTTCTCTGGGCGCTACCATGCACGTGATTAACAATAGTCAAAAGAATACTGCTAATTTACAGTTTTGCTCATTTGCACCATATCCTGTTGCAGAAGGTCTGTGCCTTGCCTTGAACAAAGACTGACCGTCATGGCAACAGTGTTCTTGAGGGCAAATATCTGATCCATAGGGGTGCTAAGGTAACACTCACCTTGCCGGACACGCAGAGCACTAGAGAAGAGGAAGAAAGCAAGTATGATGGCACAGCGTAGCACAGAGAATAGCTAGCCTGAAATGCAACCAAACTTTCCGACTCCTCGCCTTGTAAAGTCCCATTGAGTCCTGGATAAATCCCGTTTTTTTAGAACTGCCATTGACTGGGAGGGTCTTTATCACACGTGTAGTAACATTCAACTATGTTTCTCTTACAGAGGTGTTCAACTGGCTGTGCTCAGGGTGCTAGTTCAGCTCTGTGCACCCCTGGACATACAGGGCAGCATTGATCAGTCAAACATGCAAGCTCTTTTTGAACTGTGATTCTTCTCCCTGCTCTCAGAGCAGCAGATTCAAAAGGATAGGAAAATATGAAACACCCCTGGGAAAAAATATGGGCCATAGTTACATTTACAGTATCAAACTATCCATTCTCTGTTCTTCACTTTGAAAAGCCAAATGATTTGCTCAGTTTAAAATTTTCCTGCTTGTATTTGTTGTTTCTGTTTGCTAGGAAGTCCGTCACCCAGCTAGACCTGGCTAACACCAAGAAAGCTCTGATTGTACCTGCTTTTGAGACCTTACGCTACCGCCTCTCCTTCCCCAAGTCAAAAGCAGAGCTGCTATCTATGTTGGACATGGGAACCCTCTTCACATTCAGGTAATGGAGTACTTTTGTTGAACCTGTGGTCATTATCTCTAAAGACTTTTTTGATGTTCTGTGAATATTTGATTTTTCTCTCTCTCACTGTCAGCTAGCTAGCTCCATTAAGAAACCTATTGGAATTTTTTTTTCCCTTTTCATAGAGAGGCAGTGAACAGAATCATATGTGGATATATTCCATCTGTAAGCTCAGCATTTTATCTAGTATTATAGTCCTCTACTGAAGGACTTCAGTTGTTAAATTGAATTTGTTTTATTTTCATCATTTTTTATTGCGCTACAAAATCAAGCGTGACCATTACACTCATGTGCGTGTAATTTGCTTTTTGGCTGCCAAATACTATCCAGATAGCTGTGTCCCTCATGTGACCAAAAATAATTTCTCTCAGCTTGTTGGTTCGCTTCCTTACTGACTTACTGGAAAAACAAATGCAGGTTTGTCATGCGCTCTTTTAAAGTGCGAAACAGCTTCTTAAATAGCTAGAGTTTCTCAATGCAGAGGTAAAAGTGTACTCTGACTAGAAGCTGAGAAGTGAAGAACACCTAAATTTGGAGCTCCTCTCTGAAGCAGACTCCTTTTGTGACTGTGAATGAGTCACTTCTATTATCTGCCAGACTTTTTGGTTTTAAAATGCAACTACCAGGGGTTAGCTGTCTCTTGGGTGTGTGTGGTAAGGTCTGATTAGCAGACATTTGTAAAGCATTGCAGTGGTGGGAAGAGCACAATATGGCCTTATGATACCGCACAGAGAGGGGGCTTAGGACACCTGCGTTCTCTTCTGAGCTCCACCACTGCCCTGCTGGGAGGTTGTGCGTGAATCAGTTCGCTTTCTTACATCTCTGTTCTCAGTCTCTGAAATGCAGGTAACAATGTTCACCTCTCCTTTTCACAGTATTTTGAGATCTAGAGATAAAAACTATGAAAAAGATAGATATTATCTATGGCCGGTGAAGCTCTATATCACCTTTCCCATCCTACCCTTACTTCAGAGCTTTCCTCACACTCCTCCCATTACCTGTATTACACACCTCTCTCGTTGCAGCAGCCACCCTTCCCTCATGTGGCCGCATGCACATGTCATAGCAGACAGCCTGTATGAGCCTGGAAAACGTAATTGTGACACTACCTCTCCTAGTGACTCCCTTGAAATAGAAACTTGAGGCGACTGAGAGAGGTGTGATCTTCGGAAAATTACTTAAGGATCCTGATAGAGCAAGTGCCTTTCACTCTTGCATCATTCTTTAACAGTCGAAGACATACAAATTAACAAGAGATTTGTTGAAAGAAAATAATTGTTTCTCCCATAGTTGAAAGAAAAAATCCTTCCAGTGGAAAATAACACCCTCAGAATTTTCAGATGTTACATTCCATCAACAATCAAATTTTCAGCTTGCACAGCAGTGGCCTTCCACTACAGATTTCCTCTTCGAGCTATACAGCATGTTGGCATGTTACGTACACAGCTGGATTTGCAGATCCTTTCTCAAGTCTCACTCAGGCAAAAATCTCTTTAACACCAGTGGGAGTTTTGCCAGAGCAAGGTTAAATAAGAATTGAAGGACATGCAGTCTCTCACTGGTGTACATATTAATGTAGGACGTATTTTACAGATGCTTCCCCAGTTTGCTTTGGCTCATTTCGTTGCTCAAATCTATCAACAGCCACAAAGCAGTTGTGATCTGGGCTGAGAATTTCCACCTCCACCTTCAAGGTGCTTTAATAACACTGCAATTGGAGGCTGAGCAGGTGGGAGTGAGCTGGGGAGGACTGCTGTGACAGTAATTGCTGAGAGTGCCTGCAGCATCCCAGTCCCTCACACCACGTGGTAGATTACAATCTTTCCCTCACTGAAATTGCTTTTGTCACCTCTTTTCCAAATGGTGACCTTTTCTACCTCTGGGCAGCTAAGAAGTACAAAACGGCTCTCAATTACATCCCCCAGTCGCCACCAGAAGAAATGGGAAGGCATGTGAGCATCGACGGCTGGCAAGGTGTGCTGCGTGGAAACCCTCCGCAGCAGTGGGTTGCTCTGTGCCAGCTTGCTGGCTTTGTTTGCGGTGCTGGCTGTGACTGAGCTTCGTGAGCATGTGTCCCCTCCGTGCCTGGGTAATAGCTGATGAACCACAAATGTGCTGCCGATGCAGCTTTAAGGCACGAGAAATACCACAGCTGGTAGAAGACCCATCTTATTGAGAAAACATAATCAGCAACAACCAATTAACTAATTCACTGATTGCACCCACAATCCAGCAAAAATGTTTAAGCACCTGAGAACAGAACTGGGAAAGTTTTTCTTTCACCAAATCATCTTTTTCACTGAAACGGGAAGCTTGAAGGGGCAAAGCACGGAGGAAGAACACTCTGACGAGAATAACGACTTCATTTTGCTGACTTCAGCAAAGTTTACTATAGTTTTGAAATTTTATTTTCAGCAAAAGCAATCAATAACGAATGCAAAATGAAACATTTGATGCAAAGCAAGGCGGGGGGTGGGGGGTGTTTTCCAGTTGTTTTCCATGGACTGTGGGAAAGAAACTTACCATCATTTTACGGAGATTAAATGAGTTGGTTTGGATTTTCAAAATTGCCAGTGCAGGGAAAAATATGTTGTTCACAATTTTCACAAAGTTCTCCTGGGAGCCAGTGAGAGTGAGTGTGGCCTTAAAATTCTATACGTATTTAAGGCTTGAGCAAGAAGGGCCCAAGCAGGAAAATTAGATTTATTTGTTTGTCCTGTGAGATGGAAGACCAATACAGACAGTGAAGCACTTTTCACAACTGCGTCACTGAGAGTAAAGTCTTTTGGAAATGACTCACTGTTTTATGGTAGCTTCCTCTATATGGACATCCATGTAATGGTGTCTGCATATCTTACTTGGCAATACATTTTATGTGGTGAGCAGGCATTGGCCAAGACAAAATATGTGTGTGTGTATATATACACATATATGTAGACCCGTATAGATATATAGTATGTACAGGTATGCATGTAATCCTGAACTCTCACAATTCTTGTTTCCAGTCTAATTAGTCCTTTATAATTAGTATGTGTACACGTCATTTGAGCATCCTGTACTCATTTTCCTGTTTGTCCTGACCTAAGCCATCCTTTTGTCTTCCCCTTTCCCTCCACTCACGTCCGTCACTCTGAAGAGTCAAGTAGATTATCTCTGGTATTGCTTTGTTTGGTACAATCAGATCTGTTTCTTCCTTTCTGCTTTGTTTTATCTCTCCAGTCTCACTTCCATATTTTCCCTGCATTGTCTCTTCCCAATTACTATTTTTTTCCTGATGGTCAGGTCTCTTGACTCACAGAGGTTATGCTTGAGCTGCTGTAACTGCTTACACTGATATCCCCAAAAAACATTGAAGGAAATTTATTATTTTTATGGTTATGTCCTGTTATCCCTCCTGTTTAAATCAGTGGGAGAGTGTTTCTAGAACAACAGCAGCATTTGAATGCTTCTCTGCAGGAATCTCTCAATTAACCAAAGTTTATATAGGGCTTTGAAGATACAAATCACTTCATAAGTGTTTAGTAGTCATTATTATTATTATCATAATTAATTTCAAAATGCCAGAGGTAGGATTTTAGAAGATACATCATCCTCCACAATCCCATATCATTTTAAACCCCACATTGTGATTGTATTGTTTTTCAGCATAGATAGCTGCCCATTAATGACTGCGTAGGTTACTCACTTATTTCCAAAAGAGACCAAAAAAAGGGCTTTTTGGAGATGATTCCAAAGGGCATTGAGGATTGTAAGCATCTTTGTGAATCTGGCACTGGTTTCTAATAATCTCTAGAGAATTAATTCACTGACAGTTTTTTGAACACAGAAGGGCTTTGTTTTGGCAGGTCCCCAAGCCAGGTATCTGAAAGTGATGCAGCCTGTTTGCAGTTTAGAAATGCAGCCTTCAAAGGACCATGCATTACTTGGGACCCCAGTGCTATCCTAACAATTCTGTCCTCCTGGGCTGCCCCTGAACAAGGAGAGTCAGCAAAGCTGAACACCTCTCTGGTTTTCCTGTTACAAGCCATACAAATATACAGGCCAAGTGAAAACTCCTAGGTTGTGATTCTACATCCCTGTTTTTAGCAATGATTCGCAATGCTACGAGAATTTCTGGTTTGAAACATTACCGCAGGTCCTAATTCTGCAAATATTTAATGCTCAAATCCCTTCACTTTTAGCTCATGAGTCATCCCTGTAAATTCAATGTACCTTACTTTACAGACCGGCAGGATGTTTGTTTTGTCCCTTCTGTTACGCATCTCAGAGTGCTGTAATACAGATGGCCTGCTATGCCTTTGTTTCATTATTTAATCTATGAGTCTGCAGAAAGAGCCTGTCTCATTGATTTTTGGAAAGGTGTAAGAAGAATAAGTGGGCAAGAGAGTCGTTGACCCTGTCACTAATGGGGTGGATTCAAGCTGTGCTTGGAAGAGACCTGCTGTGACCTAAACAAGATTAACGAAGTACAAAAGGATCTTTTTCTGTAAATCAAATTGATTACCTTACTGAGGATCACATGGGTACTCCTCACAATGCAGAAAGTACAGCAGAAAGCCTTTATGTAATATTTTACTTATTAATTTAATTATGCACTTTGGCTCCTGCCATAGTAATAACAGTAATTAATAAAACGGAACATCTATCCGGAGCTGCAGGTGTCTCTCATCCAAATTATAAAATTGCATATAAAACAGATTGTGAATGTCACTGTGGTGTAGAAATAGCTAATTTTAGGGACCTTATCTGAGCTACAGAATTTCACACTGATTTTAGAGCACTGATAGAGCCGCTTGGTTGCTAGGAATGAGACACAGCACTTTGTAGTGCAGATAAACTGTCTGTGTACTTTGTAATTGTTTCTCATATTAGCATTAGGTAGTGTTTTCACACTATTCTTCACCAGCTAGATGGGTTTAAGCGTTGAGCATGTAGAGGGTCTGGGAAGCGTGCTGGAAATAGTCCTAGAAATTGCCTCCAGTATGTCCTGAGAATGATGATGTGAACTGTAAGCTAATGGCCTTATTTTTGAGAATTTCATCTAACAAGTAACATTTTGTTGCCTCGCCAAGATGCGTTTTATCTAATTGCCTCCCCATGTCCCTGCCATTTATGTCTGTTTAAGGTATCACGTCTGGACGAAAGGGCACGCGCCAACGAACTTTGCCAAGTGGCGAACAGCCACCACCCCTTACCGCGTTGAGTGGGAAGCAGACTTTGAGCCATACGTTGTTGTGAGGAAGGACTGCCCGGAGTATGACAGGCGGTTTGTTGGATTTGGCTGGAACAAAGTAGCTCACATCATGGAACTGGATGCACAGGTGAGGAGACGGTGCCTGCATATCTCATCCAGGGCTGGGCAGCGGAGTTGCTAAATGAAATCTGTGTTCTGTAGAAAGGCTTCAGGCTTTGCATCACCAAAGCACTCATTTGGCCTTACTGAGCTCCTAAATGAGTGCTTCTTGAGTTGGGAACACTCAGTTTAGTCCTTGATGAGGGTTAAAAGGAGAATTGAGTCTGATTTTGTTTATTTGTTAGTTGTTGTCTCACAGTGGCACAATCCCCACAGTGGCACAATCCCCACAGTGGCACAATCCCCAAAGTGCCCACCTTCTGCCCAGCAGCGTGCCTGAGCACTGCAGCATTTGTTGCCAGTCTCATCACCTACTAGGGCATCTGTAGACCTAGCTGGAAGTTTTTCAGTTAAACAGAGGTTGATGAGTGCCAGATGCTAATTTAGAATTCAAAAAGGAATCTTAAGTTGAATCCAAGGCAGGTATCTTCAGTTTCTGGTCTGGATTTACAGCACAGCTCTACAAAGCCAAGGACTTTGCATTTCCAGAGTCTCTGGCTGTGGAGCAGACTCTAGAGGATGCAGGTTACCAGGAGCAGACTCCAGGGGATCCTTGGGCTACCCGCCTCTTGGATCTGTGACTTGAGATGGAGCTTCTGGGCAGAATATATAAGAAGAAGGGTTCAGAGACAGCTGGAGAGTCCCAGACTGGCAGTAGAGCTCTCGGAGCTGCCAAGATCCCTGCCACCGACCTAGATCTTAGAGGCTGGCAGTGACTATGGCTCTGTGGGAGCCCCGTGCTGCTGCTTACTGAAATGGCAGGGTTTGCATCTCCCTGCTGTTCTTGGATGTCAAGCTAACCACTGTGCTAATCAGCAGGGTCTGGGTCATGTCATTTCTTTTTAGTTTGGGTTTGTTTGGGTTTTTTTTTAGTTTGGTTTCAGTCCCAGTTTTTGAACTAGTAGCATTTCATGCTAACCAAAAAACATGCTTTTTGGCCATTGATATCCTCCAGTGCTAGCTTCTGCTATGGATCTGGAATATAACTGATCCTTCTCTGCCCAGCTCTTACCAGTTTATGTGAAGCAGAGTGACACAGGGCATGCAGCAAGTTACTGGGAGATTGTGTCTCTGGGGTGTGGGCCACAGTGTATTTGTGTGCAGGCACATATTGGGGAGGGATATTTTCTACTTCTGCTTACAAAACCACACAGTCACCTTGAGCTAACAACCACTTGCCCTCTGTTTGCAAAAGGGCATTCCCAATGAATTTGCACCGTCTTACGTTGAGGAAAAAATTATAGAGACTAGAAAAAAAATTGTCCCTTATATTATCATTAATAATAGTACTTGGCTCTACTATAGCACTTTAATTTTCCAGTGCCCTTTCCAAACACTAATCAATTAACCATCAGTTGTGGTGAGTGCCAGTGTAATGATTTATTATTCGTTAATCTGGGTAACAAGGCTTCTGTTCCCATTGGCAGCTCTCATCTAGCACTCACAATTTAACTCTTCTGTTCAGAGACATTTACCCAGCATACAGATTCACACATCAGAAATGGGAACATTTTTCAAAGTTGATCATAGCGCAGATATTTTAAATGGCCATTGGGTTGGAACTGACTCTGGGGAATTGTTTTTCTCAGTCTTCCAGCCTTAAAAACATTCTCACACTGAAAAGAAGTTTCATTTTCATCTGGAGCAACATGGGTATTGGCCTGTTTTCCCACAAAATCAGCCTGGAGGGGATGTGGGATCGCACAGCTACCTCCCCGTATGGCATTCCTCTGCTTCAGGGTGTCCACAGATCAGGTTGCTGCCAGCTGCTTGGCTGGCTTCATTACCAGCAGGCTGAGGAGCTTCTCAATTTAATTATTTCGCTGCTCCTCACAACTGCAGCGTCTGTCAAGAGAACTGTTTCAGACTCCTTACCAAGGGCCTGTGCCACTACCATCCTTCAGAGCAGCACACTGTGTGGAGATAATTGTCATTATTCTGGGGGCATGCAGATGTCCACTGAGCTGGATGCTGTACAAATACATAGATAATGACAGTTTTCATCTAAAGAATTTATAACTGTGAGGTAGAGACAGAGGTTCCTGCAAGTGCATTACTTTCTCAACAGATATTTCCTTGTAGTAGAGACGGGCCATCAGGAAACCTTTCCCTGTTCTTCCAGTGACTGTGAAACTAGGCTGTGAGCAATCCTTTTTCCAGGACCCCAGCCCAGCATCTTTCAAAGGGGCTTATTAGTAGCAGACTAATAAGTTTCTGGAAGGCTTTATGTGCCTGGAGGCCTTTTGGAGGGATGGGAGCCCCACTGTGCTGAACAGTTTACACTGCAGAACACAGAGGGTCCCCGACCTGCAGGATTACAGACTTGAGATGCAAACAGAGAACAAAGAAAAGATGGTATGTGGGGGGACGTATCTTCCTCTGCAACTTCAGACGTTAGTTTTAGGGACCCATAGAGACATATTTTGTAGTTTGTAGTTAACCAGCTCTCCTCACTCCATCATGCCAGCCTTTGTTTTTGCATTTGGTTCCCCGTTAGTTCTAAGCCTCTTCCAGCTAACTGAGTTCTGCCCGTGAGCATCAGATTATTTTGCTCTGGCTGTACATTTGTCACCCCAAACAGAAGCTCAGAGGGGCCCATTCCCATATATGACAGCATTGTAATTTGGCAAAAAGATTTACCACTTTAACACTGGCAGGGAACAGACATTCCACTAATGAGAAAGGAGCAGCCATACAGCTGCATCTGCACCTACCTGCTCAACACATACTACTGTTTCATAGATGTCTCTGGGGCAGCTCTGCAGCCTTAGCTACACATAGGGCTGACCAATACCGCTGTTAGGAAATGGATCCACGTTGCAGTCTGCTCACTTCTTTCCATTATGTTTGGGCTTCATTTTGGGCTATGTTGCTCAAACACTTGGTTTCTGGTGGCATCCTACCCCAGCAGTTTTCCTTTTTTTCCAGGCTGATCATATTTTGTTAGGTGAGGAAAGATTTACAGGTGAAACACTCATGTTTAGTAGCACAAGTGCGTTCTGCCCCATAAATCTGTTTCCTGAACAAAATGTTTTTGGAATCCTCTGTCTCTATGCTGCACACACTCTGTGTCTCTGCACAGACTACTAAATCTACAAGTGACAGGACTTTGCAAACCAGGGGAAGTTACACACCTTTTTTTTTGAAGCCAGCATGCTCTGTGGCTATTCTGTCCCTGCCCGCTGTTTCCTGCAGAGATGTTCAATGAGTCAATACAGCAACAGTTGTAAATAGAAACCGTGTGAGGACAATTTGCCTGTGGAGTCTTTGAAGTTTCTTTGTCATTTGCATCCCATACAAGTCCAATTTTTTGAAATTTCATATGAAAAAAGAGGTAGTGTCCTAGTAGTTAGAGTACTTTACATGGCTACAGAATACTGAGGTTCACATCCCTTTTCTGCCCATTTCCTTGTAGGAACAGATACCTGGTTCTTGCATGTCCTGCACTAGTGACCTTCCAGCTTGTTTAAGAATCAGTCTTTGTCTAGCTTTGCTCTCATGATTATATATTTCATTATAAAAATGGAACAAATCTAACAGGAATAATTGAGACTTAAATGAACCATCATTTTTTAACAACAAAAATTGTCAAAGAACTTGGTCAGATATAAATAAAGAGAATTAGTGAAGTAGTTTTAGAGGAGAGGGGAAGTCAGCACAGTATCTCATACTTTGTGAAGGAGAACTTAATTTGCTTAAAATCTTCTCAAAGCATATGGAACTAGCAGGTCGATTTTCACACATCGCCTATAAAAGATACCATACTCTCACCTCATTTCAGGTTTATAAATAGTTTTGGATAGTTTTGTCGCTGTTAAGTATCTTAGTATACAGGCAGAGTAGCATATGTAGTGCAATGGATGCATTTGTAAATATAGCTTATTCCAGCATCCCAAGAAAGATAAATTGTAGGGGCAAAAACATGCTTTTGCATGGACACTTGAGACTCATGCTGCGTGCAGAACTTGGTTGCAAGGACACTACTGCCAAACTTGTGCTGCAGACATGGCTTCAGGCATGTCTTTTGTATTGTTGCCCCATCATTCAGCTTATATGGAGTAAAATATTTTAAAAGGGAAAGTCAATCTTTCACAAAAACCAAGAAAAAGCAACTTTAAAAAAAAAGAAGGCTCATTTGGCATATCTCTTACGGGTTTGTTGTTTTTGAGACCCACGCTGCACCGTCACATGACGGAGCACGTTTGAGTGTAGAGGTACAGGGGAGATGCATTGCAAGAGGGCTCGGGAACACCCTCACAGCCAGTGTCTTTCTCCCCCAGGAGTACGAGTTCACGGTGCTGCCCAACGCCTACATGATCCACATGCCGCACGCCCCCAGCTTTGACATCACCAAGTTCCGCTCCAACAAGCAATACCGCATCTGTCTCAAGACCCTGAAGGAGGAGTTCCAGCAGGATATGTCCCGCCACTACGGCTTTGCAGCCCTCAAATATCTCACGGCAGAGAACAACAGCTAGCACAGCGGAGCCCGTGTGCGGGAAACAGGGACACCGGAGGGAGGAGCCAGTCGACGTTTGGGGCCCAGTCTACAAACTTCAAACTGAGAAACACTTTCTGTTTTTATATCATACCCAGCAGTTCTAACAGTAGAAATTTGAAGTGACATGTCTTCGGATTATGCCCATTCGCCCCTTCCCCGATGACCCCCGGCCCTTCAGCTTTAGCATTCGTGAGGTGTCAGCAAGAGGGGCCGGCCGCGCGCCCGCCGAGCCACCGGAAGTGGGGACTGGGCAGGGGCTGGCAATGCGCTCCGCTCTCCTAACTGCAGAGCAAAGACAGACCTTCAGAATATAGGATTTCATGTTGCTATTTAATAATTTGACATGCTTTTTATCTGTAAAGGAAGATCTTCGGGTCGCTGTCCTGTGAATTTCAAATCTGCACTACTCTAAAAGGGAACTTTTGCCTGTGAACTTTCACAGGGGCCCTGTTAACATGGATGACCTTGTTAATGCAGGATGAGCCAAAGGTCTGAATTAGCCTTGAAAACGAAGGGGACATTTATACAATACTGCACTCCAGAGAAGGTGTGTTACTGGTTTAGGTGTATACATGATATTGGTTGGTCTTTTATTCTCAAAATAGCTGTTTTATCAGGAAAATCCCTTTTACCCCACCCTGCCTTTTCCCCAGTCCTAAATGCTGCTCATTTCCTTGCCAAGGAAATGCCTCCCTTGTGTTTCTTTCCCATCTTCAGTTCTGGTGGTCCAGTAAAGAAGATCAGTAGCTCTGCCAGAAAGCGAACAAAACTTGTCAGTGTAAGGTCTGTTTTCACCAGAGCAACTTGTTCATGTGTGTCTCATAAAATAAAGGGCCTGGCTGTAACTCTCTCTTTTTCAGGCAAGAATTGGATTTTGGCTATAAGGCATGTTGTGTGGGGGGATACTGATCTGTAGGCTCATTTCAGGGCATGCCCATCCATGAAGGCATTGGGCCTTGGGCTTTAAGCGGACTTCTTTGCTGAACAGGGAATATAAACATGGCAACTAGTAGCCTTGGTGCTCTCCTGCTGCCTGCTGCAAGGTCTCAGAACTACTTCGTTAAAGGAGTTTATAATTAAAAGGAGCAGAACTGTTAGGAATAAACTCCTCATTCGAGGGGGAGAAAAGAATGTGTTGGGAATCTGAGTGTGAGTGTTTGCTTGAACGTGGGCTGGTCAAGTTCACAACTTTGGTACACACAGGAGGTACACTGCTGGAGGGCGGACAGGAAACCTAACAAGCAAAATGCAGAAAACAAGACACTGGACTTTTTAACATTTTCTTTATTCTTCTGTATTAATGTTGTGTTTACATGGGATGAAGAGATGAGATTTAATGCACTACCCCTTGCAGGGCCATTTGTAATTTCTGGTGCAATGTTAATAGAGAAAGCAGAAACAATTCAGTGAGAAATGCGTCTGTCTCCCTACTCCAGATCCCCATACAACCACGCGTACCAATACCACTGCCTGAGTTGGGAAATGGATCCACATTGTGTTCTGCTCACTTTTTTTCCCATCTTGTTTTTCAGCCACTGGACCTTCTACTTTTCTCTCCACCTCATCCCTCTAGAGCTTGGTTTTATTTCTAACCTGACATTTCATGAGAGCTTTCTGTTACGGTGGAAACCACGCGGTTAAACCAGACATTTAAACTACAAATATCAGTTCATTGTGCTGTGTATATATAAGAAAAGCCAAAAAAGGCAACATCTTTGATGAGAAATAAAAAGGGGTGGGAGGCTATGTGTAATTCTTACTTTTTCCCCTGGGAGTGTTGGCTGCATAAGAATACATCACTGCATAATTTTCCAAAGTGCTTTTTCTTCTGTTCTTAATGGGTTTATGTAAAGATTTACATAAAAAGCTGGGAAGAGCTGCAAAGAAGTGAAATGGGTGCTCAATCCTAGCTAAGATATATTTGAAAAAAAAAAAAAAAAAACCAAACACAACACCACACCAAAATCTTAACTCCTCAGGTCCCATATTACTGACCATTAAGGGCCCAGGTCCCTGTGCATATTGAGAATGAGAAGAGCACTGCAGCACAAAGTCCCGTTGATCAGCTAATGTGCAGAAAAATATCAAAAACTCATCCTAAGAGAGGCTGACACCGGTTGTACTTCCATAAAATCTCCATTCAGATCTTCAGTGTGGCCACCGTTGTGTTTCATATATATTAAAACCTTCCATTTCCAGACATGCATTTCTCCTGGGCTTAACAACATTGCCCATGGATGGACTGGATTGCCCTGCAGCAGCATAACCTGTAGCATGGACCTGTACCTTGTTGGGATGTGCCATGATCAACATGAACATTATTCTCTCCTCGGTGGTTGTGAGATGCGGATGGGCGAGCAGGGAGGTAATGGTTTGCCTGTCTGTGCAGCGAGTCGTGGGACCTCCTGGGTAGCCTTAGGTGTGCTGGCTGGTGTAACCAGCTCAAAGATTCATAGTAGTTCAAAGAACCCCTTCTTTTTCCCCTTATAGACACTGTACCGACTTGTGTCTGTCATGTCATGTTTGTCTATGTTCTTCATAATGTGGGAAGTGTGGGGCTTGGGTTTTTTTAACGCATTCAGCCAATTTACATGATAGGAAATTAGGATTGCACATCTGTTTGTAACTGCCAGGGCTCCTCCAACACCGTGAAAAAACTGCCACCGACAACAACAAAAATCCCCAACTCAGTTATAACACTGTCTTCCAGTCCTCTGCTGTAGTAGCTATTTGCTAGCAACTTTGTTACTTAATTCTCAGTTTTCTCCTGAGGTCTTCAAGAAATATCAGATAAACCTGGTAACTTAATGCCTTTGATTTACTGATTTGTTCCACCAACTCCTCTCTTGAGTCTTCAGTCTATGACCTCTCCTAATCTTTGATATTTGGAAAGTGTGAGTCTCTCATTTAGATATCGCTCCAGCACCCTCTCTGGTGAAGACTGATGCAAATAAATCATTTAGATTCTTGGCAATGTCCTTATTGTCTTTAATTGTTTCCTCTACTTATTGTTTGGGGTGGCCTACCAGTTATCTCCAGTTTTCTGGTTTTGGTGTACTGAGCAAATGTGTATTTTTAGTTTTTAACTTCCTACTATTTGCTCTTCAAATTCCCTCTTAGCCTGCTCAAACTCCATCTTAACTATTACATACCTTCCTTTCAGCTTTACAAAGTTTTGTTTTCCATTCTCTGAAGATTTTCTATTTGTCCTGAATAATTTCTGAAATTCACAATTTAGTCATACCAGCATCTTCTTGTCCTTGTCTTCCATTTATCTAAGGGAACATCATACTCCATGGCTATTTATAAGCCCTTTCCATTTTTAATCTGAGGATTTCAGTTTTTCTTTTACTTAGGCTTTCTGATTCTTTCTCTAAAAGTAAAATGGGGGTTTTGTTTTTAATTTTTTATATCAAATGTCACCCTAATAGGTTTCGGGAGTTTGTATTTTCCTCTTTAACCTTCCTAAATGCTTACCTTTTCCTAGTCAAGGGAGCAGAAATAAAATCCTACAAAGTCCGTCTGTTCTTCTAATTTGGGCTCATATCTTGATACATTTTGTTCTGTGTCTCCATTTTCCCCCTCAACTCCAAAACACATGAGTCACTGCAAACTTTTCAACCCTGTAAGCCCTTCCAGCACCAGGGCCTGAACTGTGTATTTCCCAGCACCTTCTGACATCCCATCGCATTTCAGACACAATTATTATTCCAAACAATAATCTGCTGGCTGGCACCCAATCCTCCTGTTTTTGTTTTCATGCTTCTCCCTTTGATATAACAGGCCTTGCAAGTTTAATTTTTGGGCAAAGCCCTTGCCTTTGTTTAATGCCTTATTGTAACCCTCTAATGTGTTTCCATGATTTCTCTCTGTTGTCATAGTATATACCTTCAAATGTTTGGCTGTAGTTTCCATGCCTTCATTTTCTGGCCAAGAGTCATCTACCATTTGCCTACCTGGCAGACCTAGAAAATGTCTTCGTTTATCCTGAATAGTCCTTAGTATCTATCAGATTTTTTCCCAAGACCTATTTTCAGTAATTCCTTCCAGCCTTGCTAGTTTCCTATGTGTGTTTCCTGTTTCCACTTCACAATTTGCATTTTTTATTCTATTTGTAATCATCATCTTGGACTTGGTGGCATAAAGAAATTAGCAGCTGTACCTGCAGTTCCATCATTTTTGTTAGACTAAATATCAGATATACTGACATTATTCCTAAAGTACCACTTTTTTACCTGGTAGCTTCATGTGGTTTGTATGTAAATCATAAACTGCATTTTCCTTTTACTGCGCCAAGTGGAGGCACTTTGTAGTGTTATTTGCAGTAGCTGTTGCAGCAGAGTAAGCCCTGTGTTAGAAGGAAAAGCACAAAAACCTTGTCAGAATTGTAGCTACTGTTTCTCTCCACGGGAAAATAAGGCCCTAGCACAGCTGAACAGTTTTATAAATGCCCTGCACAAAACACATTGCACATTATTTTCTGGTGGGTATAATCATACATCGTCCAATTAAATATGAAAAATACATTTTTAATGTTCTCATTTTTACATGCAATTCTATCCAGAAGACAATGCATTTCCTTCTGGATCGTGCCAGTTTCCCCCATTACTCCAGCCTGCCTAATGGCCCCATCTGTTTTGGGCTGAGAAAGATTAATGACCTGCAGCATGGGGAGTCCTGGCAAATCAGCAGAGATATTACTCTTAGGCATTGCACAGGACATTCCTTCCTGCTCTGCCAGATACTGTATGGGTGTTCCATGGGTTTCATTGCAGCAACAGCAAAGCACAGCAAGCTCAGCAAGTGGGGTGAGCGTCATTATTTATGAACTTCAACGAAGTCTAATACATTAGATGGTGGGAGTGCAAACAAAAGAATGTAGCATTGTTAGCTCAAAAAATACTTCAGTTTTAAGAAAAGAAAGCAACTAAGTTTCTGCAACTCCATTACACGACACTGGAACAAATCAGTCACTAGCAGACAATGACAGCCAATAACCTGGTATTTCCAGTGTATTCTTGAAAATGCAGAGGCATTAATAGCTAAATGAAGTCATTTTTACAGCACTAACTCGTAATGTGTATTTAGATGGTATGTTTATATCCAAACGCTTAGGTGAATTGGGGATTTTTTGAAGATTGTTACTTTCGTTCACAATATAAAATCAAGTTTGGAAAAGCTTCTGGCTGTGCACAGCAAATTATGGCTCAGGAAATGCTTGCAAACCTGGATTTAGAAATACCTCTCTTTTATAGGAATTTGTTTTCATCAGTAGTTCTGTATTGCCAAAACAAAATACAAAGTCCGTGAGAATTTCAAAAGAAGCTTTGTACGTGTCAGTTGGCTAAAACATTTTCCTCTTACGAATACTTGCGACTGGGGGTTTGTTTGCTCAGCAGAGGAGAATTGTTACGATCAGTTGAAAAAATGCTCTGGGAATTAGAAAGCCAGCCAAATATTTATTTGTGTGATGGATCACATGAATGTATTTGTCCAGAGATGTTGATGGCTACTGCAATGGGAAGTGTTAGCTCATTGAGGGTGTCAAGATGCAAAAGGTCTGAAACCCACACTAAGAGCTTAGTATGTTTTCAGTCATGCTGTGCTACAGTTTCCTCTCATAGGATGAGAACAGCTTCCTGTCTCCCAGCTAATTGCTGTTTTTGTAGGGTTGAAATGTTCTAAACCTTTGCAACATGGATTCATGGGAAGTCACTGTGCGGGTAACAAAGACTGGATTTGAGCTCTGTGGTCCATTGCCACGAGATACAAGATCTCAATCCAAAAGAAATAGTTCCGACCTGGGGGTAATTCTCTGATCAGGCATGTAGACACCACTCTCACCAAATATATTTGCGAACACATGAAGCCAAGTAATTTGAGCTAAGCTAAGCCCATTCCTCAGTATTATGGCAACAGAATTCTTGGACAATGGACATGTGAATTTTCAACATTAACCATTATATCTCAAGACTTCTGCTAAGGCTGCAAAATCAGTCATGTAAAAGTTACAGGATCTGAAATTTCAAGTTGCTGGTGGAGCTGGTGATTTGCTAATACAACTTTTTTCTGTGCCCTGACACATATCTAATAGGACATAGTCTCTACACAATCACTTGCTGGGGTTTTTTTAGAGGACTCCTCTTTCATTCTATGCACAGAGTGGATGGTACTCAGGGAATGAAGCAGGTGGGTGATGCTTCTTTTTACTTTTGCCCTTACTGAGCTTTTCATAATATGATAGCTGCCTTGATTCTGAGCAAAGCCAGACTTTTTTTCTTTCCTTTTTTTCCAAAGGATAGGTTTAAACTGTGATTTAGGAAAATCAATGATGCCCCATGCTCTCAGGTTTTCTGAGCAGAACGCCTGCAGTTCTGTTCTACAGGCTTTTCTTGTGTGGAGGTATCCTATGGAGCTGATGGAAATTAGACACTTGGAGGCCTTGTAGCACTCACCCCCAACCTGTGAATACTAACAGCTGAACATGCAAGAGTGATGAATCCCAGCTCTGTCCAAGCATGTCTGCTCCCCCTTTGGGAGCACTCCAAAGGCTATCAGCACAATCTGTCAGGTAAGAGGTGAAAAGATGGAGTAAATAATTGTGGGGGCATGAGGGTTTTTTAAGTAGTCAAATTTGTTTTAAGTAGCGAAATCTCCAAAGGAATGAGGAAGGCAAAAGCATTCTGAGGTCCCTCAGAAAATCTGCTCACAGGATATGTGGGCTGGACTAAGCTCATTCTGGATCTGTGGCATTTCTTACTGGCCAGTGTGGCCCACCTGTAGTAAGTTCTATGGGTTGTAAAATTCATGAAAGTCAGCGCTGAGATTAAACCATTCTCAGCTCAAAGATGTTTAATTTGTTTCAATTCTTTGGATTCCCACATTGCTCCTTCAGTGCTCATTAGAAAAAAAGAAAAAATAGCAGCTTGATAACAGTAGGAGTCTGACTATCTGGCCTTTTTAAATTGTCAGTGCTGGGGTCAATGGTTGGGGAAAGTTGGAGTTAGTGAGTTTCACAGAATTTCTTCTTTTGATCTGCCTGTGGATCTGTTGTTCCGGCGGTGCTCTCCAGTGATGCTGTAAGGAAAGGAAAAGCTGTCCAATGCTGATTGACCCATGAACTCTTCAGCCAGTCAGAGCTAACCACCAGCAGCGGGAAGGAAGCTGCACCACTGTCTGCTTTGAGGTTTTTTAGATGGCAATAGTGAGTTCCCTATGAAACCTGTTACTTTGATGATAGACTTTGCTGAGCTTTTCTGCATTTTGTATACTCGCCATGAGCGACAGGCCCCTTGGTGTGAGGAAGAGGTGGGACTCAGCAGTTCACTGGTTCAGAATGAGGACAGGAGATGTGTGTATTTTCCCTCGACACCTTGCCCAGTGTTTCCCAATTTTATTAGCAGCAATTAGTCCAGCTGGCTTGAGAGTCAGTGTTCAGGCTGGGCAGTAAACTTCTGCTCTCTGTGTTGGTAAGAGAACAGACAGATGAACAAAATTATGCTTTTTGTCTGTAACATCAGTGAATATTGCAATACTGGTTCACATGGCTCATGGAGAGTTTACATCTTTTACTTTTCACTGTTAGGGTATATTCAAAGAACAGCAAAGACAACCCAAAAAATCGACGAGTTCTCTAAGGACCCATAAGGATTAACATTCATGGAAATTTATCAATGCAAAATATCCACCATGTTAACCTGCCAGTTTTTGTCATGAACGCAGAGAATACAGGCACTGTCTTTTTTCTGATTACAATTCATAGAGCAAAACAAGTGCATGTAATATAAATGACTCTCTGACCCAAACTTTTTATAATTTGTGTTGCTTTCTTTTCCATTTTCCTGCATGAAACTAACAGTTTGCAAAACTTTTTATTTTCTTAAGCTGATACAGCTTTCTTCTGCATCAGTCAGACTTGCAAACATTGCAGCATTGTCTGGGGTGACGGATAGAACCGAGAGGTCACTGAGATGTCCTCAGCACCCTTTCAGTACAGAGCCTGGGGGATTTTCTTTGCTTTGTGCTGTCGCACGTTTTATTTCTGTCTTGGCCATGTCTCTTCCAGTAAGTATGAAAGACCACTGGCTTGTGCTATACCACTGCATGAGTTCCTTACTAAAGCAATATCAACACACTATGTTTCTGGCATGGCACCTGGGGCTCCACACAAATTTATTCTGCAGGTTTTTTTCCGATTTTAATCTTCAAGCCTACACCTGAGAGAAAATTCAGCAATTTGAAGCTGTAAGAATGGGATCACTATGATTTGTTTTATTTTTAACATATTCATACTGTTCAAACTTTTCTGTCCACTACACCCATATATCTTCCAGAAGAAAAAACTGTTTTGAGAGGAAGTGAGTCATTGCAGGTAATCCAATGGGGCTGAAATCAACAGCATTTATGAAGATGAGTATCCTACTCAAGCCTAAGTGTTAGCACAAGTTTCTACAATTTACAAATTCGCTGCTATTTCTGTAGGGCTCAATTCCGGGATCCTTCCTCAGCCCGCCTGTTTTTCGCCACTTTTTCCCACTTTTTCTGCACACTCCCAGTCTGCTGCACCCCTAAATCTATGTTTATACCAGCCTTAGATAGGTGTTGGCAGGTATTTTAAAGACAGTAAACACAGTTTCCACAGTGTTGAGGCCTGCTTTTTAACTTTTACATAGAAAAAGACATCTCTTAATTGCCAGCTTCCTTAAACCAGCAAGAGCTCATTTAAAAAATAAGAGAAAAAACAAATACTTGGGCTGCTGGGGAAGAGGAGAGTGAAAGACTTAGATCTTTAATACTGTTCATGCCAAACTAAGGGCAGGTTGCTTAGGACCTGATGCATTACTACAAGTTGTTAGCCATGTGTAAGATGGCAATGGTGACTGCGTGCCTCTGGAAGAAGCAATTACTTTGGAAGACTTGACATAGATCATTTGACTTGAGGACATAGGTTTCACTTTTCCTATGCATTTGAATTGCTTTTCACAAAGACATCTCCCAGTAGCATGGTTCCCAATGGACAAGCACTAACTAGTGTAACAAGTCCTTTTCCTTCCAAACTCACCGTAGATTATGTTGGCGTCACTCTGTTTCTCCACCCTACAGCAGAGGGTCCAAAACCTGAAGAGAGATATATACCAAATGTACTTCGCAATGCCAGAATCCTGAGGTTTTTAGGTGCCCAGCTGGAAGCATTCAGGCCCAGATTCATCCCATGCAACTTGGCAGTTGTCTGAGACACATTATGGTGGAGCTGGTCCCTTTAGTTTTCCTTTGATAGTCAATGGGGCAAGGAGGACATCTGCAGAGGACAGTTCTGTTCACCGAAGCCCTGCATCACCCTTCGCTCTCTGGCTAGCAGAAAAGGTTACAGCGCTGATGGTCCCCACACAGGTGCCTCAGACGTACACCTGCCCGAAGTAACATGGGACAAATCTGGGCCAGTGAACATCAGGTTTAGAGCTACCACCTACTCATTGAAGATTGCAGGTGTCAAAATCCCCTGGAAACTAAGCAGGAAGTTCTACAAGGCTCTATGCTCAGTATTCGCTGACAAACTTGAAAACAACAAGCTACATGATGGAAAACGTGTGGGTGGATCAGCCATGGGAGGGGAGCGATTAGCGGGCTCCAGAGACTGATACGCATTGTGACAGACAGCTTGTGCTAACAGCCAGGAAAGCACTCATTTTCAGCACAAAGCTGTAGGCTTTGTAATGTAGGTTAAAATATTACCCCTGGCATCGCTGGTCAGGATGTGCAACATGTGTTGCACTGTATTATCACTGTGCAGCTCTGCCAAGAGCAGTGGCAGCATTTTAAGTGTGTCACTCACCACTTTTCCAAAAGTGCAGGTAAGAAATCCGTAAGAGAGAAGGAAAACCAGCCAAAAAAAAAAAAAAAAGCCAAAAAAAAAAAAATTTCAAAAACCCAAACCACAAAACAACAGCCTTTCATATGTCTTTCTTTGTATGAGTTAAACCTCATTCCTTTTCTGTCATGACCAAGGTGATTCTACACTCTCTAGGGCAAAATTGGGATATCACGACCTCTAGGGTGAACCACGCATGAAACAAGGCTTCTTGCAAGGCTTGTGGCACTGAAGGGTTTTGAATCTTCAGCTTACCATCCTGTCAGTACATTACCTGACTGGCTGGAACTAATACTGAACTCTTTTGTTTCTGTCCCCAGGTTGGGGAAAGATCCTTAAGTAACATTTCAGGTAAAGAAAAAAGAAAAATATGTCTTCTTTCCTTCTGCTGCCCTATCTCCCAAGATCCTCCCCCTCCAGGGTTAGGCTGAGGCAACTTGCATTTAACACAAACCATTTAGTTTAAGTGTGTGCTTCAGTCCACGTGTAAGTTTTCTAGGTGACAGTTTTATCGGGGAAAATGCTGTTTAGATTGTGTGTGCAAAATAAATGGCTTGTAAATATTAAAAAAAAAAAAAAAAAAAAGGTTANAAAAAAGGTTAATTTTCAGTTGTGCAATAAAATTGTGAAATAATCCTCTCAATTCCTTTCCGGGGTCTGACTTGACACATGCTGGTTTCAGCATACCAGCTGTTGTTGCTTCAAATGGAAACAAAAGAAGAGAGGTCATGGACTGTTTTGTTTTCATCTTTAAGCTTTTTATTACTTTTTAATTTTGCATTGTCATTCCCTTTAATCTGGTTTATTCCTCCAACCCTGGTTCAGTCAGACACATTAGTACAAGGCTGTTCCCAGGGATGACAGGTGAGTCCTTATCTGCTCAGAGTTAATATGTTTATCTGCTTTACTTGACCTTGACCTTCTTCCTGCTGTTGTCTTTCTGTAATCAAAGACAAGACTTCAGCAGATGGGGGGAGTTCATTCAGTTCATATTTAAGTAAGACAACAAGTGGATGGATGCTCTACAATGAATGACACATCAACACCACCATGGAAGCAAACCCAGTTAACAGGTTAGTATTGCAAAC
The DNA here is from genome assembly GCA_013398295.1 of Chionis minor. Taxonomy (NCBI): domain Eukaryota; kingdom Metazoa; phylum Chordata; class Aves; order Charadriiformes; family Chionidae; genus Chionis; species Chionis minor. Next base: position 153,804 of record VZSF01008733.1, read on the forward strand.
GCTTTTTCTGCTACGCAGAAGCATGGATTTTCCATTATATAGGATTCCTTCTCTTGAAGGATAGAAAAAACTATGCAAAAAGTAGAAGGCGTCACTTTTGTATTAATTAACCCTTGCTGATGGGTTTTTCAGGTGCTCAGAGCTGCAATTTCACCTCCCATAATCTCAGTTAGAGCTGGTAGATTCTTTAGCACTAGCGAGTAGAACCATAGGACTACAGCTGTCTCCCTCCCTACTTGCTGGCCTGAGGCTTCTCTGCAGAACTTCATTATGGAGCGAGGAGATGAGGGCAAGAGTGGGAAGACAAATCAGCTGCATAATCCTTTGAAGTTTCTTTTGTGTTTTGGGGTTTTTTTAATCCAAAATTCCAACTTGAGTCTACTATAAAAGTGTGTTTGGTGGGGATGACAGCACAGAATTTACATTTGTAGGGTCATCATAAAGAATAAGATGTCCCTGGATATAAGGTACAGACCCTCTCTTGAAGACTGAATAGAATATGAACAAAAATTAGTGTAAGTTTGGATGCTAGCTGAATTTCTTGTTTTTCAGATGATTACGGAATCAAATGGATTTTGTGCAGTGCAGGAACAGGCTGGGCGTCCACCAAGAGTTAAAAAGAGAGAGCTTTGGATTCTTTATCCGAAACATAAATACTTCAAAAAGTATATATACATATAAATAGGTAGAAAAAGAATTCACAGAAAAGGAAGGTGAATGGCTGGAAATGTACAAGTGGGAGTTTTATAACCTGAACTCTGCAATCATTGGAGAGAAAGAAAAAACCTGCAGGTGTAACTCCCTTAAATTCCCTGACTTTACAGCAGGGCAAAGCTGGCTTGCACTGGGAAATGAATGATTGAGCAGGTGCAAGAAGTGAATGGCATTAACTGTGTAAATAGCAGCTGATTTCCAATAATCAGGCTCCCAGAAGGAACCCTTTACCTATGCCATTGCCATATTGCCCACAACCTTTCCTATCCATCCATCCACCTCTGAAAAATCAGTAATAAAGAGCAGAGTTTCCTTTAGGATTTATGTCAAATATTAATGCTCCAGGACAGACGCAGTAGGGCAGATTATAATGTGTTTATCCTGGGATCAGAAGTTATGTTTCATCAAAAGTGGGCAACTTGAGTTCCCAAGACTGAAGTACTGGTGGGGCATTACCCAGTTCTTTACCAACTCTTTTCCAGGCTCTCTGCGTGATTCCCAGAGGTATTTGTGTAACCACATTCGCCTTCAAGCTGCTTTAAAAGAAGAGTTAGCTAGTGACTGGATCATACAGACAGATGTGTGTGTGTTTGCTGCCTTGGGGCATATTATGCAGATCATGAACTAGGTGTTGGGCTGGGGATGTTGATGAGAGTTTGCCACAGATTTAGCCATTAAAATGGCATAAAAGAGGCTTCTATCTCCCTAGTTTACCACTGGAATTTCTGTCTCAGGCTTCCACAGACCAAATCCTGCTACCGTTTTCCTTCCCTATGTATCACACAAAAGCACAGCCTACAATTTGCCTCCTTTCTTCCCCGGCCCAGATTATACCTCAAGAATAACTTTTGCATGACCGTAGTAGGAATCACATGCCCTGTATGATCAATGTAGCTGTAAGGTGCCCAGTGTCTTATGGGGAAAAGAAAAAGCAAAATCTAATTCACGTGTCAGAATTTGTATTTCATAGCCCAGGCACTGGGAGATTCTGGAAACTTTAGTCTTGGTAATTTTGTATTTGAACATAAATAAAATGTCCCTGGAAAGATGATGGAACAGCTCGTTCTGGGCATCATCTCCAAGCATCTGGAGGAAAAGAGGGTTATCAGAAGTAGTCAACATGGATTCACCAAGGGGAAGTCATGTCTGACTAGTCTGAGAGCCTTCTACAATGGCATGACGGGATGGATAGAGGAGGGGAGAGCAGTGCATGTTGTCTACCTTGACTTCAGCAAGGCTTTTGACGCCATCTCCCACAGCATCCTCGTAGGTAAGCTTAGGAAATGTGGGTTAGATGAATGGACGGGGGGTGGATTGAAAACTGGCTGGCAGGTAGGTCTCAGAGGGTTGTCATCAGTGGGGCAGAGTCTAGTTGGAGGCCTGTAACTAGTGGCGTTCTTCAGGGGTCAGTACTGGGTCCAGTCCTGTTCAATGTCTTCACCAATGACCTGGATGAAGGCATATAGTGTACCATCAGCAAGTTTGCTGATAACACAAAGCTGGGGGGGGTGGCTGACACACCAGAAGGCTGTGCTGCCATTCAGCGTGACATGGACAGGCTGGAGAGTTGGGCAGGGAAAAGCCTTATGAAATTCAACAAAAGGAAGTGTAGGGTCCTGCACCTGGGGAGGAATAACCCCACACACCAGTACAGGTTGGGGGCTGACCTGCCGGGAAGCAGCTCTGCAGAGAGGGACCTGGGAGTCCTGGTGGACAACAGGGTGACCATGAGCCAGCAATGTGCCCTTGTGGCCAAGAAGGCCAATGGCATCCTGGGGTGTGTCAAGAGGAGTGTGGCAAGCAGGTCGAGGGAGGTCATCCTCCCCCTTTACCCTGCCCTGGTGAGGCCACAACTCGAGTACTGTGTCCAGTTCTGGGCTCCCCAGTTTAAAAAAGACAGGGGACTGCTGGAGGGGGTGCAGTGAAGGGCTACGAAGATGATTAGGGGGCTGGAACATCTTTCCTATGAGGAAAGGCTGAGGGAGTTGAGTCTTTTTATCTCCAGTCTTCTCATCCTGGAGAAGAGAAGACTGAAGGGGGAATCTCCTAAATGTCTACAAATACTTAAAGGGAGGGTGGCAGGAGGAGGGGACCAGCCTTTTTTTCAGTGGTGCCCAGTGATAGGACAAGAGGTAACAGGCACAAACTTGAACATAGGAAGTTCCATGTGAACATGAGGAGGAACTTCTTTCCTTTGACGGTGGCAGAGTAATGGAAGAGGCTGCCCAGAGAGGTGGTGGAGTCTCCAACTCTGGAGACATTCAAAAGCTGCCTGGACACCATCCTGTGCAACCTGCTGTAGGTGGACCTGCTCTGGCAGGGGGGTTGGACTAGATGATCTCCAGAGGTCCCTTCCAACCCCTAGCATTCTAGGATTCTGTGAAAAGCATAGCATATTCCTAGCTAAGCCAAAAAGGGGGTGGCACTTTTACTAACCCAAATACTGCCTGTGACACCTGTAGCATCAGCTGGTCACTAAATAGCCTTCGTATACCAGGAGAGAAACAGCATTTTGCTGACATTCACCCCCCAGTTTGGCTCCAGAGCTGGCAATTTCAGGTGGTAAATGGCAGCAACCACTCAGAGCTCTCATTTCAGGCTTTTGCTGATACAGCATCTTCATTTATATTGAGTATTTATTTTGAAGGTTAATTTTGCAATTTTAAATGCTGTGCACACTTTTTTAAACAAAAGCCAGTATTTTGAAGTGGCCACCAGGGATAAGGATGAACAACTCTAATGGGTTCAATTCATCCTCTGCTTCAGGGCATAACAACAGTTCTTAGAAGCAATTCTTCCTCTTTCCTGAACTGCATAGGTAAGTGTGAGGCACCCATATACAGTTGTCTTGCGTTTATCATGCCCTTGGATTATTCTTTCACTTGAGGACGTCCACGTATTTCTTGCTGAGAACACCTCTTTCGTGTTGTTACCAGGGAGCAGCCCACCTGTTACCACCCTGTTAGTCTCAGCACTGCTCCTAGAGAGATCCAAGTCCTTGTCCCTTCTTCAGCTGATTAAATTCTTTCTCCATGCTGGGGGAGCACATGGGGACACCCACAGACTTGCTTATTACCTGCTCAGCTTGAGCAATGTTTGCAGCAAGTGGGAAACCTTTACTTAGGTTTGTGGTAAAGAAATCAGGAGACCTGTACTACTGCTACATCTTCCCGATGTATTGTTTTAGAATAATCCAGAGAAAGTTTGTAAAATCAGGCTTGTTCATCATGATTACTTGGGCAAACCATTAGGAAGCTTTAAGGAACAAAGCAACATCCAGACACTCACAGGCAAACCCTTTATTCAGATTGCAGGCTGATCAGACGTGCCTGTTAATTACCCACAATGTTGTTTGCCTTACATATTTGATAACAGCACCTTGGCAGGTTTACTATCCTGTAACTAATTCTTTGATTAGTGTCCTATTTCCCTAAATAGGGTATTTGCCTCTTGGCGTGCATGAAGCATCAGTTGCAGGGACTTTAAGAGTTGTCTATGTTAAGGCAGTTAGGGGTTTTTTAGCAGCACTTGGCAGATTGTTCAGTGCAGCTGCATCTCAGGGAGTGGGGATGGTGATGTGCAGTGGTCTCCTGTAGGAGTGCATAGTCACAACGTGTTGCATGTTAGCTGGGTCACAAGATAGCCCACAATCACACGTTTCTTTTCCTTTGGCCCAAGGCTGGGGAGTTCCTTTACACTTCATCTTGCCAGCAATCTCTTGCTGAGAAATCCTGTGCAGCTCAAGAATTTTTGTTCTTTGTGTCTCTTTGGGCATTGCCGTGATGGTCCTATATAGATGTTTTCAGAGGCTTCTGCAAGGAAACTCAATACTCAAAGGCTCAGCTAAAGGAAAGCAAACATGAGATGCTCCACTAACATATATCACTCAGCTCAGTTCCAAAAGGACTTTAATAGGGGAATAAACATCTCGGCTCAGAAGGCTGCCACACTCCTCCATCAAACAGCAGAGACAGCTTTCAAGGACCAGAAATGTCACTTCATAATGACAGCATTTATTTATTTATCTATTAAGATTTTTAAAAATCTTTTAACTGCCCATTCTCAAGCCTTAAGTAACATTCCCCCTTGCAGCTCAGTTCCTGTTTTAGTCACGTTGTCTTCAGCCTTTCTTCACTTCTTTTTGTATTTTTCCACTATGCAGTGGCTCTTCAGGTAGTGAGGCTGTGTGCTTTCGTATGAGTAGGCTGGAAGCCTGCAAACCACAGGATGCTTCAAGCGTGGGGAGAACTGCCGTGGCAAATTCCTCTGTGCTCTCTACATGCTACTGCCCTCACAGAGATGATTTTTGCACGATGTCCCTCTGAGGCTCTGCAGGCTGGCAGAGAGCATGGGAAGTCTCGGGCTGTTTCAGTGAGGCTCAGTGGTTTCCTTAGGGTTACTCAGAAAGGAGGGAGCAGAGGCACAAATCTGTGTCACTATATCCCCACGCAGTGAACCCATTATCACAGCATCATCACGCTTTTGCTTTCCAGCATAGCAGGGGTGTTTGGTACCGTACGTTGAAGCAGTTCATGGATCAGAGCTTTCTTCTCTGACAGGGAATTGCCTTGTTATAGGAACGTCTGCCTAGGCATGGTCTGGCTTAATTTTGTTGTGTTCCTCCTGCAGAGAGGATGAGTTTATTCTGAGCAGCAGAAACAATCCACCAGCTCTACTCATTCCAGATAAGTGTAAGGCATAGGACCTTAACTTTAAACGTCCCTTAAAATAACAACAAGATGTTCAATTTTTGGCTGGAGCCTGTAAAAGTCCTTCTGCCGCAGTGCTACACCTACTCCCCTCAGCGACAACAAAACACGAGAGGCCTGGCAGTTTATCTGCGCTTCCCAGCACAGCGAGGAGCAGTCACAGCCCTAACCCTGAGCTGGGTGTCTGCTCCCTTCACGTCTCTGGCTGTCAAGAAAGGCAGGAACCATGAGCCAGGGAACTCTTGCAGCTCGGTGTCTCAAGTTTGGAGGTTATTTGTCGCACCTGAATCTTTGTGAAATGTTTGTTTCATGACAAACAGATTTAAATTGGATGGTTCATTGATTTGATTAAGAAAAGTGATTAGTATGGCAGTGAAAACTTGTTAGTCAAAGATTTTTAACCCAGCTGTTCCTGGGGGGGGCGGGGAGGAGAAATCAGATGGGATTTTACTGCTGATTCCAGCACTCGGTGCAGTTTGCTTTACAAGTGTTGCAAAGCTAAAGGCACAGGAGCTAGACCATTTGGTTATTGAAAAGGAAAATATTTCAGCCTGTGCCACACTTCTGCTTGACTTAGAGTTGAAGAGAAAGGTGTAGGGCTATATATATGTGCATGTATTGAGACAAGGTGAGAAATGTGTGACTGGATCCCTCCTTTTGGAGCAGAGCTGCCATGCCAAATTTTCTGGTTCACTTCGATTGAGGGCAAATGGGGAAGCCAGCAGTCTGCTGGCTGCCAGGGTGGCAGTACTATGAGGCCTTTGCAGGTACTTTCACTCCTATACCTATCCTGACTGTGGAGTTCAGGAGATGGGACTGAGATGAGAAGCAAATACTGAAGCCCTACACCAAAGGCTGTAATACTTATTGTCCCCTAAACAAACATCCTCCATGTACATAGAGCCCAGTAATGTAGGAAAGGAGGCTTTGCCCATTTTGGAACTGAGTTATCTGAAGTAGGTTGAGGTTAACTGGCTTGTGAATGTGTCAGTAACTCCAAAAAAAATGCCAAACAAACCAGCCAGCTGAAATGCCTCGGTTATACTAAAATCCATATTTGACATGGGTGAAGGGTTCCTAAATGTTATCATCTCCAGGCTGTTCTACAGGAAAAAAAACAGGCTTTACCAATGGATTGTTAAGTTCCTTCAGCCTGGTTGCTTTCTCTTTACTGTACAAAGAGCCTGGGGTGAACAGTAAGGAAATAGGAGGAAGGAAACTGGTAAGGGGCTTGTACCGCATCCTCACCAGACACCTGGGATTAGGAAATCTCTGTTCCTGTGTACCAGCCTCTACTGAGAGTTTGGTACAACAAAGTGGTTAATAAATGATACTTCACCTGGAGGCCAGAAACAAGTGGAGTAATGCAGGGGTCTTTTCTGGCACTTCCCTGTTTAACACCTTTATCAGTAACTTGGAGGGGGTGACAAGGTGCAGATTCATCATGTTCACAGGTGACACAAAGCTGGTGATGGTCAATACAATGGTGATTAGGGTGGCTGTCCAGCAGGACCTAGACAGGCTGAGGGCATGGGCTAATAGGAACCTTACGAAATTCAACAAGAACAAGTGCTGCAGCTGAGAAGGAAGAGCCTGGTGCAGCAACCCAGGCTGGGACTGCCTGCCTGGGGGTCATCTCTGCTGAAAAGACCCTGGAGGCCCTGGTGAGCAGTGAGCTGGGTGTGAACCAGCAGTGACCCTGACAGCAGGGATGGCCACCAGCCTCCTGGGCTCTGTCAACAGCAGCACAGCCAATGAGGTCAAGGGAAGGGATCATCTCACTCTGCACAGGACTCCTGAAGGCACATCTAGAATACTGCATCCAGTTTTGGGGCCAGACATTGATAAACTGGAGTTAGTTCAGGGGAGGGCTTGCAAACTGGTTAGGGACTGGAGCTCTTGCTCTGTGAGGAGCAAATGAGGAAGCTGGGATTAGGAGGAGGTTATAAAGAAGATGGAGCCAGGCTCTTCACAGTAGTGCATAGCCCCTACCGAGGCTATGCAAACTCATCCAACCTGTAGAGAGATTCCTGCAGCCAGCACCCGTCACAGCCCTGCTCTGCTCAAGCACCTGCCTGAATTGCTGCCCTGTTGGGACCTCAGTCCTGACCATTTCTGGGAGCCCAGCAAGCCCAGGCACTCTCCTGCTCTTCCACATGCTCTCCGTGCACACCAGCCCTCCTGCTCTCATCTCTTGTAGCTGTGCTCTGCTCCTGTCACTACATAAACCAGTCCGTATTTCCATGACCTGAAGTTTATGGTCACAGGCAGTTTATGGTCATTTAGTGCGTGAAAACTCTTGCAACAGTTCAAAACTTAATTGCTTTACTTTGGAAACAAGTGATGGGAGAGGCAATAGCCTTGAAAGAATGACCCAGGCCCGTGGCTGCTAGGTGGTTAAGTTAGCCCACGCTTCTGTCCTGCGCCCTGTTAGTCTAAACTGCAGTTCTGCCTGACATGTCTCTGAAAGCATTAGTGATGTCAAGCTGCACAGTCCACTGCCAAAGGCTTAACCAGGCATGCTCTAAAGATACAGAGAAACCATGCAGCACAAAACTGCTTATCATTTACCTGCCTCAGAGCTGAAAGCCGGGGGATAATAACTCAGACCATTGTGCATAGCAAGTGATTAGGGAAAGCCAATTGCACAGGGTACAAGACTAATAAGAAAAAAACCTGTCTGTATTGAATGGGTCAAACAGACACCTTACAGGTCCCGATTTCTCAACTCTGTGGCACATAGAGCTGTTCAGGGCTGTCAGTGAAAGAAAGAGCACAATCAGGACTAGAGTGACACAAGTCTGCAAATGGGAAATATCCTATTTACTTCACAGCTTTCAGACAGTGTGGGGACACAGGCTGGCAAACAGGGCCACCCCCGATTGCTTTTGGGAGCAGAGCGGCGTGTACGTGGACTGGCATTGCCCTCTGCTGGCTGGCACTGCGGGTGGGGATGCTGGGCACACCAGGGGCACAGGGCTTTTCAGGACTTTGTCAGGTTTCTTGCCGTGCTCATCACAGTCTGCCTTCCTTCTGTATGACCCGTAGCCCAATGGTGGTTCTGCTTTCCTGCTCCTCTGGTGGCAGCTGGGCAGGGTCCAACTTCACTCTTCTGTATCCGCCAATTCGTTCCACTTACTTTTCTCTTGTGGGTGCAGTTTTGGCCTTGTCTTCCTCTTCTCTCTCTCAGAACAAAAATTATTGCCCCTCTGCGTAAGAGATGTCATTGCCCACTGTGTGGAAATGCTAGCCAATGTTTTTAACAAGTCAGCTTGCAAATTTTAACCATTGCAGTGTAAAATGCTGAATAAACAGGGCAGGATCCCATTGTAGCAAGTCAGAAAGCTGGAAGAACTTTCTGTTTTATTTACTTTCAGTGTAGTGGTTAATTACTTCATTTCTGCTCTTGCCTAACTTTCTGGGGCACTATTCCCTGATGGCTATGTACCCATTGCATGTAGTAGTGTTGCATTAAAAAAGAACAAAACTCACAGCCCAAACAGCCCTAAGAAGAGATTTTACTGCTCTCCTCATATTGCATTACACACATTGCATTTTGCAATGTTGCCTTTGGAGACCTGGTATCTTCCCAGGAGAATATGGATCTCTCAAACAAGATACAGGAATGAAGGTGTATTTCATTTCAGAGGTGCAGAATGGAAATGGAGAGGCTTTTTTATGAGTTGTTCCCATCTCACTGAGCAACAACAGCGAAACTAGTCCCAGTTTTTCTTTTGCCCTCACCCAGCACCATGTCTCAAAAGGGCTTATGCTGCTGGCTAATGGGTCACACAAGCTTTTTTGATGGAGCTAATAAAGTTAAGGAAAAACACAGAAGAAAGGCTGATTGGAAATTATTTCCTGCCATACAAGCAACTCACACTCAGAACCAGATAGCACTACTGGCTATAGTGCTCCTTCTTTGATTTGACTTCCAAGGTCTCCCCCATGAAACGCTGTGAACAACTCATTGGGAGAAGGCAAGAGCAGCCGTGAAAAAAGAGTGGGCATCACTCATCAACCATCAAATGCAACCAATAGACATTGTTGATACTTTACAGTGCTCAGCTCCCAGTGGTGCTGGTGTAATAGGTATAGTAATTAGCACCAAAATAAACACCCTTGGTGGTGGCAGCCTGCAAAACTGGACTAAGAAGTAAAAAACTAGGAGAAGAGCAGAGGATGAAAAGAAGCTGAAAAAGGTCTCAATACACTACTGGCAAAAGATTATGAAGGATGCTCAACAGGGAAAGAGCCACTGTAGGTGAAGGCCCTCACTGTCTGGGGTTGACAACCTAGGTCTAATCCAGATGAAGACCACTGACAGATGAGCTGTATCAGCACAGTCCAGGATAATGGAGTTGGACAGATATGGGAACAAAGTCACTGTTAATTACTTCATGCTCAGGGGATTATCATGAAGCATTGAAGTGAGACAGAGGTCAGTCACCTTAAATGAGCTGGGAGGACCTGCCCCCTGTGTTCTCCAGTTGTAAAGAAAATCCTGAAAAGGGAGGCAGAAACTCCTAACGTGGGCATGAAACCACCCGGCTTCCATGTCTGGCACAGTAGCCTGGTATAATCTACTACATCCCATAGTGTCTGCGCTTAGCTATACAGAAAATCAAGACAGTCTTGCAATTGTTTTACAATCTGATAACAAGTTGTCTGCTACGGTGATGTATTCTTGTTGTGAATGATGATGGTACTCCTGTGATGGAGCAAACATCCAAACCAGTGTCACGGAGTAGAACCTACACTGGGCCTCTATTTGATGCAATAATATTTCTTGTCAGTGGCTTGGATCTTGCTCCTGCCAGCTGAGCAGGAGAGATAGGATCAGTTGATGTCTTTCCCCAAGTATTTGGGACATTATCCTTTGCTGGACATAAGCAAATGGTCCTCGGAGATATAACAGCAACAAAGATCATGGCCCATAATCTCAAATTCCCCAAGATGCACTGCTCGCAGCTCAGCATCTCTCTTTGATGGTGCTCTGTGTGACATGGATGCCTGGAGAATCAGATGGAAGATCTCTCTCATGACTAATGTTGAACAGGAATCAGTGGTTTGCTCAATGTTATTTTGCACTTAAGATGATTGGCAACAACAACACAAATACAGATGGTAAATCATGTAGAACTTGAGAAGCTGCTGCCCTGAAACTTTACTCTGAAGGGTCAGCAGTAGAGTGATGCTAATCTAGTCTGAAAACAGCTGTTCCTTGGGGAGCAGAAAATAATTCTGTTGGGGGAATCAGGAGTATAACAACTTTTTGTATTTATCTGAAACTTTATCTTCCTGTTTCCTGCTGCATTTTGGGTTGTTTTTCAGTTTTGGTTTCATCAAAGACAATAGTTTTATCCAGAGGGCCACCCACTTACGATGTGCATTGTTGCCTGCACTCTGTGAGTGACAGCGAGGGGGAGAAGGAGGAAAAACAAGTTATGGTTAATTATAGCAACTGCTCTGCCACTAGAGACTCCTGGAAAATATCAGTCACCTTCCTGACTACCTCATAGCAGCTACGACAGGTTTAACAACCCAAACAAGGTGAAAGTCTGTATCGGGTAGAGAGAAATCTCTGAGGATGCATTGGAAACACTTGAAGGAGGGCAAGTAATATGTCAGACTGACATTATGATTGGGGATAAGGTTAACCAAGAGACATTCTTAGCAAAGGACCTAAGGACTGAACAGCTGTTCCCCTGGGAGTGTGGGCCTGCTTTCTCTCAAGTGACTGGTAACTTGAGGAGCCCAGTCTGGAGCATGGAGATGGCCAAATGAACTTCAGAAATTGTATGCTTATGTCCTGCAATACGTAGAGCAAAATATTTCATCCACTTCCTTTATCCTGAGGCCAAAGGATACAAGTCCTTCTGATGTTAAGCCCTTTCTGAGAGTCATACCTGCTATGGGATGGCAGTCCTGTACCTGTCACCTTCAGAGAGTTCTGCACCAGGATGAGGAGGTTTCTGGGACAAGGTACCTAAGGGAGTTTGCACTCCTGCTCCTTGTGGTGGAAGCAAAGAGAGAAGATGAAGCTTTGTCAGCCAAGTCCTTTAAGAACAACTAGCCTGGAGCCTTTTTTGTGGGACTAAGGGAGCACTTACAGAGGAGCAGGGTTTTGGATATGTTGACATGTGTCAAGATTCAAGTTCCAGAGAAGTCTTTGCTGGGCCTTGTCTCAGTTTTCTTCCTCTGAAAAAGAAAAGGGGATTAGGCTCAATCCCTCTGCCTATCAGTCTCTTTAACACACATTGTGGCACATTGTGTGACAGCACACCTTTTCAGATCAGGGTGTCCCAAGGTCTTTATATCATTTACATCTAGGGTGATGGGATTATCTGCAGACACCGTAAAGCTGTAGATAGTTTAAGCAGTAATTGCAACATGTTTTACGCAGGTTATTGTGGTAATGCTCCGGGGAGATCTGAGTCAGTTGAGATTCTCAATGAGCCAAATGAACTAATTCCTGTCTGTACAACCAGCCTAAATAAAACTTATTATATTATAGCACAGGCGGGTTATCTGATGCAATTGACAGAAATTTTACTCATGCTTGGAATAAAAGAGAAGAGTTCTGCAATGGGCTCGGCTGAAAGGCATATAGGCCTGGAAGTGCAAATGAGCTTTGTGGTGCTCTCTAGGAATGTGCATGCCTTGAGTAAGTTGAGGTAAGACAGGCAGTTGTTGTTCCTGGGTAATTCTGTGGGTGACCCAATGTAACTAATGTTCTATCTCAGACCCAGTCTGATTTTTGAGCCTGCAAAAAAAAGCCAATACTCTTCAATGAGACAAAAAAAGGAATGTTTAATCCTTTGTGAAACAACATGATGTTTTTAACCAAGGTCTCCGCTTCATATATCACAGTGGGGTCTACCCATCTGTCCTCAGAATACATATCGCTTCATGAAGCTGAAGAAAAAGTTATCTTAGGAAGCCATGTCCTTTTGTTCCAAATGCTATAGTTAGCTAAATGTCACCTCTAGAAACATTGTAATTCAAGTTAGTGGGCTAGATGGGAATATTTCTGAGAATTTGATTTGCTTAAATCTGTCTTTGTGCCTATAATCTCAGATCCTAGCATTGCCCTTTCAAAATGCCAAATGCAACAGCTTGGATCATTAGCACACTTTGAATTCTGTTATTTGGGTCGTGCAAATGTGATGCCTGTCCTTTAGACAGACACTTTCAGGCTGTAGGGTGAATGGGGCAGGGAAGGGGGGAAATATTTAAAATACCGTAAGACAATTCTGATGTTGTGTACTGTGTTGTAATTCCAATGAAACCTAATAGACCTGTCCCAGGTTTAATTGACATGATAAATTAACCCAGGTGTGAGAGGCTTATTATTAACCTATTTCTCTGTTTGAAGTTTCATTTCCCCTGCAATATTTCTTATCAACTTTAGTCACCACACGTTTGACTTTGGGTTGTATTTCTTCTCTAAGAACCTAAATTTCTCCTAAGTTATTCCATACAGAAATCCTCCTGAGGAGGAAGAAAAGGCAGAACTTTGGGCAGCCTCCTTCCAGTCTGTACAGGCTGCCACCCAGCCGTTCAATCTGCACAACTGCCAGGATTGCAGGGAGATGCTTCATGGAGCTCTGTGGCATTCACAAACTCTCCTGCCCTCTGTCACCTGTTGTTTTTTTCTCTCTTGCTTTGGATGTCTTCTCAGTTCCACAGTGCAATTTGTAATCAAAGTGACGCTAATCTGTTGCCACAGCTATTGCCAGAGAAATTGGCTTTTATCTGAAGGCATTGGGTTAGGTAAGAGGAAGGGCATAAATAGGGCTCTAGCAGAGATGACAGCAAGATAACAGTAAGATTAAATGCAAGTGAGGAAAAGAAAGGAGAAAGATTGGGTTTTGAGGAAGTCAGTGTAAGGAAAAAGCAAAGAGGAAAAGGAGGAAGGGCATTCAGAAGTGATGAAGAGAGAGGAAAAAAAAGAAGAAATATAGAAATAGAAAAGCAGCAGTATGGGATGCCACAGACATGACAAAAAAGTGATCGAATAGAAGGAAAAGCAACGCCAGCATGAGCTAATTAAAAAAAATTTCTAACAAAAAGTTGAATGACAAAGAGCTGCCAATCACTGTCAATAACACTACTGTACGTTGTGTTGCTTTCCATTAGTGTAACGTATACACCAGGATGGATACTTCCAGCATCGTGTTTTGTCACACATCTTTAAAGACTTATTTCTTTGTCAATAGGAAACCTTTGGATACATGGCTATTTAGGCTTTGGGCCAACTCCACTCACACCCCCAGAACGGAGACTGTTGCCTTTGTTACCTTCTATGTATATGTTGACAGAGGAAGAGCATTTGCTCTGCAACTGCCGTATACTCTCCTGAAATGACATGTCATAATATAATTGCAATGTACCTTGTAACACATGCAAACAGAGAAGCTAAACAAAGATTTCAATGACGGCCTTAATTTTGGCATTTCCCAGCGTTCAAATGCTTGAGTTTGCAACCTTGATGTTTTTAGTGTATTTTTTTTCTCTGTAATTATAAACAATACTTTGCATGTCTCTGATGTATTCTGCCCGAGAATTTGATAGTGTTCTATAAACATTGTTGCGATTAGTCATGACAGCAGCCTTTTGAAGTAAGTAACTATTACCATTATTTCAGCTTTTGAAATGAATACATGCAGAGATCACACTTTACTGAGAGTCACACAGGATGTCGGTGGATCAGAAGTGACAGTCTGTAACTTTTACATCCTGACCTGTGTTTTGACCTTCATCCACACTTCTTCTTCAGATAAAAAAGTCCTTTTTAACATCACAGAATTGCATTTGTGACTCTACCTAAGGCCACCTCTCATCCACAGTAAGTCTGAATGGGATGCTCATTAACCAGTAGCATTCCCCAGTCAGCCTGGGGTTCACTGCAAAGGGCCGCATGAATACTTTATGAATACTAAAATGGACTGGAAAAGTTTGGATAATGCAGGTGAGGTCTTCTGTAAGAGCTATCTGAATTACTAATGACAGAGCACCATTAAATTCTTGTTAGCTGAGTTTAAATTTGATCTCCTTGAAATAGTTTCTTATGTGTCCATCAGCAAAGGTCTTCTGTGCATCATGTTGCCTTTTGATAGAGCAGTCTCTCTCTGTTGGTAAGCTAATTACTTATGTTTTCATCCTGCCTGGTAAACAGATCTCCCCTTGTTCTTATCGCAGTTCACGCCTCACTTGTTTTCTGGTAGACTGCTTTATTTCTTCTGTCAAGCTATAAAGGCCTCTGCTTCCAAGGCAAGAAATAATAAGCGTTAAAAACAAGTCCAGACTGAAACTTTATAGTCCTTTGGCTCTGTACAGGCAAAATACTTCATGAATTCAGAGCAAACAGATCTTCACTCTGCCTGCACTCACTCACCTTTTCACTCTGTTCCTCTCCCTGCCACCTCACAACTTACTTTTACTGGTTCCCATTTCCTAAGAGGTATCTATAGTGTTGCCATCCCTAAATGCCTTCATAGAGCTTTTCCAGACCATTTTCCTTGGCTGTCTCCCAGAACAGATCTTTCTCCTCTCTAGAGCCAGCTTGGTCAGGTACCATCCCTGGAACACGGGACAGTGTTTGAAGCCAGTCTGAGGAGACAGTGATAGTAGCAGCAGCAGCAAAAGGAGCTGGACTACATGTCCTATGGTTTTGTCTAGCATGAATAATAGCAGTGTGTGAGACACCTCAGCCCCCAACCAGCAGTGGCCCTGCTCCACATTTACAAATGACTTTATAAAAATTGCTCCTTCCTGGACCCTCTTCTGAAACGGACATTTCTTGACATCCCATCTCTTCCCTCCTCTTTGTCCCTTCCATCATGTGCATTGGACTGACGGATAGGCTGATAGTGTAAAGCAGCCTTTGCTGAAATGAGGTAGATTGAGGTGTAAAACCTGGTGTGAGGATCATATTTCTGCCTGTATGCTTTGGAGCTTCTGACTATTCTCCACTTGCTTCTGAGCAGCAGGAAGTGGGGAAAAGCAGTGTGGGAAGCCCCCCTGCTTTCATTAGGCAGAGAATCCTTAGTGTGCAGTAAATTTGTCATATTTCCTACTCGTTCTGGAGCACATTCACCAAGGTTTTAAGAGTTAGAGGCCCATAAGTCAAATACCTTGTGAAACAGGTGCCTTTATTCTCCATTTTTCACCTGAGCTTGTAAGTAGTCCCCATATATCTTTGGCTCACTCTGCAGCACAGATTTCTTCCGTGTTCTGTTCTGTTTCCTTATGTCAAATAAACTCCAGCTAGGAGGTGATGTATGAACATATTTCATCAAAATAATCATGCCCAGAGCCTGACAATGGTGCTCCAGCAAAAGCCATGTCACAGATCCAGCATGCCAGGAGGTGGCATCAGAACTTATTCTGGTCCTATCCAGCAGCTCTTGAAGGGCAGCACTGTGCCTGCTTCACCACATCAGACACATCAGCATCAATCATGTTAGACACATGGTCCACACCCTGCCATTGGCCCTGTGTCCAGGTGCTTCACAGCTTGTCTCATCCCTTGTAGCCACACTAGGAAGAAAAGACACATTCCCACCTGTATTTTGTGGTGAGAGAGCTGAGATACCACCAGGGGACTCATTTTGACAATTAAGGATAACTGGGAAGAAAAGGGATCCACCTGACAAATAGGTATAAATAAAAAGTGGAGTCATACAATGTGGGGTTTTTTGCCGCAGTTTTTGATAATACTGATAGACCTTGGGCTGTCCAGTCCTCTGAGTTGGATGACTGTTGGAATGGTGACATTAAGAAACATTTATTTACTGAGAGGGTGGTCAAACATGGAAACAGGCTTCCTGGGGAGGTGGCCAATGCACGATGCCTGTCAGTGTATCAAAGGCATTTGGACAATGCCCTTAATAACATACTTTAACTTTTGTTCAGCCATGAGGTGATCAGGCAGTTGGCCTACATGACCATTGTAGGTCCATTCCAACTGATAATATTCTATTCTATTCTATTCTATTCTATTCTATTCTATTCTATTCTATTCTATTCTATTCTATTCTATTCTATTCTATTCTATTCTATTCTATTCTACTCTACTCTACTCTATTCTATTCTATTCCATTCCATTCCATTCCATTCCATTCCACTTTTTCATTGTAAGGTTGATTGAGTACTAGAAGATATTGTCCATAGAAGTTGTAAAGACACTACCCTTTGAGATACTTGAAACCCAACCAAGTATGGCACTGAGCAACTTTTCTTCTCTAGGCAACCCCAGTCCGAGTGGGAGGGCTGAACAAGACCATCTCCAGAGGCATGTTCCAAACTTAACGGTTCTTGTGGGTCATGCAGAGCTCTTGGGCTGGGGCCTGGCTGCAGATTTCTACCATCAGGTGTTAGTGATGAAGCAGCCTTAAAACTGCTTTCAGTTTCTTAGAAATGGGAGGCAGCAATGTTGTCCCTCAGCGCAGACTTTACTTGCTTTAGATATTTTTTGGTTTTAGTGTTAGATGAAAGCTTATGGCCTGGTGTATGAACTCATCTAGTGATTTTTAGTAAAGTTGCTGGTGGGGTTTTCTGTACTGTTATGGCTGGTGGGAAAGTATCTGTCTTCACTGGCATGGTGTGCTTCTCTGAGCCTTGTACCTGACACCAGGTCGCATAAAAAGGGAGAATGCTCGGTCAGATCTTCTACACGCTCACTGGCTTTTTAGCAGGTTGTGAACTGAATATTAAGCTAGTTCCTGCTGTTCTCTCTGCCACTACCCTGAAACACCACCACAGTCTTTACTAGGTTCAGTGACTTCATCAGATGCCTTTTAGCATTTTTCCCCTGTACCAGCTTTCTGAGAGACCTGATGCAGAGGTGAAATGGCTTCATGACTCAGACACTGAAAAATAAATGCTC
The DNA here is from genome assembly GCA_013398295.1 of Chionis minor. Taxonomy (NCBI): domain Eukaryota; kingdom Metazoa; phylum Chordata; class Aves; order Charadriiformes; family Chionidae; genus Chionis; species Chionis minor. Next base: position 171,120 of record VZSF01008733.1, read on the forward strand.
ACATTTCCATAGGATTGTATCATCTTGTCTCATCTGATAGCTTTCAGCAAACAAGTAGTACCACTTGATCAGTTGTTAAATGCTTTTTAGCGAGCCTACACTACCCAAAGTGAGTTGTTAAAAGACTGAAGCTTTCCAGAAGAAAGAGCTTGGTACCTGTTGTACTGAAGTTAGTGGTGGCCTTTCCCCTCAGTCTGGTCACCACCAACAGCCCATCCCATGCTTACTCTGCAGAGTCATCACTGCTGGTTCCTGCAGCCCTGAGGAGGAGGAGGGCAAGCCAACAAAAGGCTCATCTTTTGCAGGACAGTTGGGCATTGCATAGTTGTCTCTTTGGATCTTGTCTTTTTCTAACTTTTTTCTCTAACTTTTTTCTCTTTCTTTCTCTAACTTTTTTCCTTGTCCAGTTTTGGCATATATGAGGTGAGAATTCTTGCCTATAGTGTATTATGGACATCTTAGAAGGCACAGTGCCATTTACCCATGCCCTTTCTTTGGGTGAGCACACTTCCACTCAGTTTGGATCAATCTTTTACGGGAGACAGAAAGAGACCGTACAAGTAACCCTAAATCACCTTTCTGTGCAGGGACACAGGTAGAATAGAGAGCAAGATAACGGGACCTGGTTCCTGGGTCAGGGTTGCGATGAACAGAAGAGGTTCAGCTGGGAAGTCATTCTTAGGGCAAATATTGGTTTTTGAGATGTTTCCTTATCCATCTCCTGATTCACCTTCTGCAGGGTACTTGACACACCTGCATTTTTCTACTGCCTCCTAACCTACTCCCTTATGGATGTAAAAGATGGCTGCAGCATGATTAGAGGAAGCCTAGGCAGGGGTGGCAAGCCAATGTATATGCATGTGTGTGGCAGAAGATCCTGTTCATCCTAGCACAGACCCTTATGGGAAAATCCTCCCACCACCACACAGCTAAGGGTGTGCATATGTCCTTGAAAGCTGTATTTAATAATGAGTTTTCCCAAGTTACAGTAGTGGTGTGGAGGAAGGTTGCTAGCATTGATCGTCTCTCCTATTGTAGAAGATAGTAAAGTGCCTACAAAAAACAAGTGTTTGGGTTTGGTTTTTTCCCCTCCCAAATGGAGGATGGTGACCTCCATCATGGGCTGTTTGGCATGGCTAAACTGCTGCTTGTTGTTATGGCAATATGGAAATATGGAGCAATTACCTATCTGCAGAAAGTGGGGAGAAGAAGGGAAAATTACCTGCGGGAGGTAAGATCTTGTGTTTGGCGATGGAAGATGGACAGCATGGGATGCAAGTAGGCATGCTCGGTGCCAATGTCATATGGCAAGAAGACAAAACTCTCTTGTCCTGCATGGAGTTTACGGTAGAGCTCTTAAGGAGGTAAAAACTCTGCACATCACTAGAGTGTCCCATGAAGCAACACTCCCACCAGTTACAGCTAATCACGGGCTCCCTTCATGGGTGTGAGCCTTGCCTTCTGCCCCGGTGAAGAGTTGCCTGGGGTAGTATGCTAAAGCAGAGACAGCTGTGTGTATGGCAAAATGTGACTGCTGTCTTCCCAACACAAGACAGCAGGGTAGTAACCGGAATTGTGCATGTGGCAGAGCAGTGAGACACAAGACAAGCTCTAGAGCATGTCCGTGGGATTGCTGCAGGGGTGGGCGGGCAGCCAGGATCACCCCGTACCTCTTAGATGTGCCTTGGGCACTTGCACAGGGATAGCCCTCAGTAATGACCAAAGAGGGCAATGCAGTTACCTGCTTACATGCCTAGAATCTCCCCTCAGGATTAATGCATGCAGAACGTTGGCTTCAGTTGGAAATGTTCCCAAGAAGGTGACTACGGTCGCAGCACTAAAAGCTGATAATTAAGAATATTTTACATCCTTCACCCAAGCTAATCCTGGGATAGAGAAACTGATGTACTAAAGAAATGGCTAGAGAAAGCACAATTGCAAATACATTAAGTATTTTATGTGAGGAGAAATAAGTAACTTTTATTAACACATACAAAAAGTTAATTAAAATGAGACAGCAGGAAATAATAGGCCAATAGGCCAATGTTTCAGGCTTTTCTAACTCTGTTGTTCTCTGTTCAAACAAAATCTGTAGTAGACACTAAGATTTCTTTTTTCTTTCAAGTGAGTATGCACTCCAATATTTTTCCTTTCTGAGATACTTCATGAGCACTTGCATTAAATTCCACGCTTATTTTAGCTTTGACCAGTAGCTGGGGAAATTAAAGTTACATATATGGTCACAATCAGTAATTTGTTAGATGTATGTAGATGTATGTGGTTGGTAGGGAACTTTTGGGAATCACAAAAGGGATTTTTTTGGTGTCTCTAGAAACTTAAGTCATCTAGATAAACAACACAGTTTTTATTAGGGAGGCTAACAGGGAGATGAAATAAATAGCTTAAGACTTTGCCTCTTGTCTGCTTTCTGTTAAGTGTACCTGGAGCTAATGAACTCATCTTTTATCAGAGTCTTTGAATGACAGATTAAAACCATCCCTGGTTTGTTTGATAGTGTAGACCCAGGACTTTGCACACACAAGAAAAGTGAAGGAGGGTGGCTTAGTGTCCTGTCACCAGGTGTAGCAGGAGGCCCATGCTTGTGCTGCAATTCAAGTGTCCATGATCATGGTAACAAAATTAGCACTGGAGCTGGGCAAAAGTTTTCATTTGGGAATGGCACCATGACTCTGTGCCTCAGACTGCATTAAATAACTCCTAGGAGTGGACTTGTCCAAGCTGGCATAGGCACAGAGCAAAGACTTAATTGTGGTCAAGTCCACTTGCTCTCCACTCAGCTCTCCCTCTGCCTTCCCCGAGTGATGCTCTGTGAGTCTCTGTGCCGTTTTACTCTCACTAGCTTGGTGATATGTCACTTCTTGTATTGCCCCAAGGCACTTTCAGGCCAGCATGTCAGGTGGGGAGAGGCAGGTACAAGGATGTTTCAGACAGACTCTCCCTTTGCTCTCACCTGTAAATGCAGTGCCAAGTGCAATGTGGGCAGGGCACAGGAGCTACTTTTGCCAATACACACCTTCTGGGTCTTTCCTATTGTGGTTTTAAAGAGCGGGACTGAAAATGTGCCCTGAAATACTGTCTGTGTTACTTGACTTGCAAAAAGACCACAATCATCACTCAGATGTAAGAGTCTGAAGAGCCCTTCGCTAGGGCCATGGTATCCAAAAATGGCTGCCTAAAGTCAAGCTTCTCAGAGTGTGCTTAGGCATCTAAAAATGTGTCTTTAAAAAAATGCGAAATATCTAACTTGATGTTTTCACAAACCAGGCACCAGAATGGAAAATAAGCGTTGAAATGACACCGTGGTTTGTAAAGCTCTCTTATAGGCTGAGGTGAAAAAATAAATTGAGGTTAATGAGAGAAGTCAAGAAAGTGGAGAGGCAGGAAATTAAACCTTACTATTCTCAGCACTTATTCAGAGAAAAAAAAATTAATAGCATTTTGTTTTGTAGCAAACATTTTTCACAATGGTTCCTAGCAGATATCAGCCACAGATATATTGCTTTATCAGAAAACTGGCAAGTGACAGCAGAAAGAGCACAGATGGGAATGCAGAGACAGAAAAATAAGCAAAAAGTATTCTGGCTTGTATCTTAAGTATGTATAAGGTACTACTCTGTTATCTAATTATAGGCTGTGCAGGAAGTAGCAGCTATAACCAAGGTCTCTTACCATTCTTATCTGCATGTCTTCTGTTGCTTTCAACATCAGCAAATTGTCTAAGCTGCTGTTTTCCATGGTGGGTATCTGCCTCTGGCTGAATATAATCCAGGCACAAGCAGCCAAATTATTTCAACTGTTTTGCACGAAAAGAGTAGGGGAGGTGATCCTGGAACTTTACCCATCCCAAAGAAAGATTTGCAGCCTTGGTTTTTGGTTTTTGGTTTTTGGTTTTTTTGCCGACCACATTTAAAGATATACCCCTGTAAAGCTTTAAAGCTTTATATTATTGTTGACACCCACAGTTACTGAAACAGTTCTGCTTTTGACCACAGTTTAATACAAAAAAGAGAGCTCCCAGTGTAACCATGGTCCAGACACATGATCCCTGTTCATGCCAAGGTGAGACCCTTGGCCTGTCAACGAGCCAAGGACAGAGCCACAGGCTCCCACCCCATAGTCAGGCTTCCGCCTGTCTTGAGTTTGGACCCAGTTGCTGGGCTCAGCTCTCACCCTGGCACCACCCAGGATTTCCATCCTCCTCCCACTCTGACGACACTGTGATCCTGCACTTGCTGACCAAAACAGCTTTCATTGCAGTGTTCCTTATAGGGTCTAGCATGGGGGGCAGCCAGTCTGACTCAAAGCATGTCAAATTATAGCTGTATTAGACTAATTGTATTAGTCTGATAGTTTATTGATTTTGGAAGGTTTCTTGACAAAAACCTGATTGACCTGACAGAGTGCTTCTAAACCTTCTTGCAGCTTGAGTACTGTGTTCAGTTTTGGGCCACAGTATAGGAGGGACACTGAGGTGTTGGAGCATGTCCAGAGCAAAGCACTTCTGGATTACTCATCCCGCAGCACTGGGCACAGAGAGACTCTTCTATATGTCATGCTTTCATCCAGGTATACCCAGAGTTAAGTCCACTGTACCATATATTTTCTGGGCTGATACTCCTCTCTTCCTAGTTTTACAGCAGTGGGATTCTGCTGACAGCAAAAGTTTGCTCCAGATTTCCAGTGTGAGTGAGGAGCCCCAACCAGGTCTGAGAGCCCCAGTTCACTAACAGTGACGTGGCATGGACAAGTTTTCTGGGTTTCTCCTACTGTCCCAGGAGGCAGGAATAAGCCCCTTAGGTAACCTCTCCACAGATACCATTACTTCTCCCAACTCCTCTGCCACATTGTAGGACCCCTATGGGCACAGAGGTGGCTGAATAGCTTCTTCTAATCCGTGTTTCTTGCCAAGCTGGCTACCACAATCCTGTCTTTTCCAGGACCCACCACCTTTCTCTAGCCAACAAACCAGTTTGCCAGTTCATTACATCCAAGTAGATTATCCCAAAACAACTTTGTTTCTCTTAACTTCTTGCCCTGCCTCTTAAGGGTAATAACACTAATAATCTAATTATGTCTACAATACAAAGCTTGCTGTAATTACTGTATGTGGATACTAGGCCAAATGTAGCCCTGGCAGACAGGTATTGAAGTTAATGCAGTTGTGCTAAGGATGCATTTGTTCCTTTTCCTTCATTTCTCTGCCAGCAACCATTGTGTGATAAGCTTTGGTACATGGAAGGTGAAACAAAAGGGTATCAGGAAAAAACAAAGTGGTTTCATCATCTGAGGAACAGGTTATTGTTTGGGAAAGCAAATACCTATGTGCATCTAAACATTTTACTTCAATGCATAGTCCTGTTTGACCTGCAAGCTTTCTTCAAAAAAAAAACAAACCACCAAAAAAACCAAAACCAAAACACACAAAAGTGGAATACAAGAAATATAGTTGACGAACCCTTATTCCATCACTTTGCACTAAGGTCCTTTGTGTTGTTTGCCTTTTATTAATTGTAAGAGATACTCCATCTATGTCATAACCAGACAACAGAGAAAGCACCAGTTAATAATGTTACCACTACTACTATCACTCTTTCATAGCCTTTTTCATTTATAGCTCTTAGAATGTTTGGATAGAGAGTCAGGGCAACCACAGGAGAGATAAGCGAGGTTAAAAAACCATCCCTGTTTTGGAGACTACTCACAACTTCATGCTCTCCTTAGCTGATACATTAGCAGCTGCAGCCCAGCAACAGACCTGTTTTCACTTAGGGTTTGGTAATGTACTTTGAAATACTCTATTTCTAAAAGCTGAGGGTTTCCTGCTCCTTTAAAAAGCCTTGTGAGTCTGTGGGCAAATGCTGCCTCCTGTGCTACAAGCCCTCACTTGGTTAGCCACGTTGCTTAGGCTGGGTGAGAAGTAACTTGAACTGCAAAGTGCTTGAGGGATGTAAAACTGTTTGGGACCTGCAGTATTGCTTTTATTTAAAATATTGGGACCTACAATTTCATTTTTATTTTAAAATTTTTATTGGATAAGGCACATGATTACAGGCCTGGGAGAAAGGCATTAACCTTATTCACATCCAATTTATGGGGTATTAATTCCTTTGCTTTTGAAACACACCCCCAAAGAACCAGCCTTCAGTGTTGTTCCCACAATGGGACTTTCTCCACTTAAAAGCAATTGCTGCCCAGCCTCGCTGATGGGAATTGAGACCAGCCTTGCTTGTGTTGTATCACCTGGGCAATCAATCAATCAGCTGACTTATGCTGGTGGGTGTGGTGAATGTCTCTAAAAGTCCAGGAGGCAGCTCCTACTACCTCTCTTTGGTTAGAGGTTATGTTGTTTTAGCAAAAGTGTTGAATAAGTTTACAGTGTTGGGAGAAGTTCTGAGGCTCTTGGTGAACGGCTGACTTGGTGCTTGGAGAGCCATGTCAAAAATGGACCTAATGCCTACTGAGGGGCTTTGACCTAAAGGAAGCTTCTAGAGAAGCTGCCTTGTTGGGTGTCCTCTTGGCCATGGGAGAACTGAAATTAACATAAAGGATGGATATCATGATATGCTTCTGGAAGGTAAGAAAGGTTGAAAACTTACACTGTGCCATACAACTATAGCAAATGCTGTGCATGGACTGCTAGCCAAAAGCTTCTGAAGGTAGCTCATTAGTCTTTTCCTGAACATCAAAAAATCCTGTATTCACCATGGGACAAGAATCTGTGTGTGTTATCATGGAATGACTTAAGCTCATTAAGTTCACAGTGTACTTATCTCCTAATAGCTTGGTTTTGTGCATGTAACTAAAGTTCTACTGCAAATGTTGAGTCCTAGTCAAGGTCTTTTTCTTAGTTTGTATCAGTGTCTGCATTTTTGGGCTTTCTGAAGAAGGATAGAAAAAGGACTGCAAGTAGCTGTGAAAGGGGAAAGCTGTGGGAAGGGTAGGCTTTAAAAAACTCTAGGAGTTTTATTGTCGTTGTACTGACTTTTGCTTTAGACAGCCACATCATTGCACTGGAGTCGTTCCCTTTGACAAAGTTACCTGGTTTTCAGGGTCAGGTTTTAGTGTAAGGACCCTATTTTTTGCAAGGCCTTGTTTTGACAAGGAAGATCTTGAGTCTGGGAGCACCACCTGTGGCTCTGGAGGCCTAAATGTCCCAGGACAGGGTCTGGGGGTAACACCCCTGTGCTCTTCTCCCCTCAATGGGTATTGTGTGCTAACAGGGTGTTCAGTCTTTTTATGAAGCTTCATTTAGTCTAGAGCTTGCCCAGGACTCCAGTCAGCTGTTGCTTGTCATACCTGTTTCTGCAGGGCTGTCTTGTCGTCCCTACGTTAGGGTTCCTTTCCTATCTGGAAGGGAATAATACAAACTGTTCTCCAAGTCTCAGAAACTAAATGAAAAACTGAGTTTTCTAGGCACCACTAGGTGGTGCCTCCCGATCGCTATTGCTGGGAAAATAGCGATGCCCCTCCAGGAAAAGAAAGAGCAGGGAAGGCGAGGGGGGATGGATTGCACAGCTGAGCCTTGACAGAGAGCCTCTGCAAACACACCAGCACCAAGTCTGCAAGTGAAAGATGGTTTGTTTGTTTTTCTTTTTTTAAAAGACACAAAGCTATGGAAGCATTAACCTTTGTGTTACGTGAGACACGCACACCCCTGCCCCCTTTCCCCAACAAGTAAAGAGTGCTTAGGGGGAAGAGCTAATTTTTGGCTCTGCCTAAACTGTGGATTTTTTTTCTTTCAGCATAGGAGGAAATTCAGTGGCTTATGCTTGCAATAAGTTTGTGCAGCTAGATGAATTGCAGGTGGGGAACTGATCCCTTGATCCTGCAGCCTATTAGTGATCTGAAGGGCTTATGTTATTCAATTAATAAGCCAAGTGTGCAGGAAAAGTAGCCAAAGGGGCTGGGGTTCAGATATGTTTGAAGTAGCAATAATAGCTAAAAACCATGCGAGCAAAAAAAAATTAGGAGTGCTCCCTAAAAAGATTATTTTTTCTTACTTCTGAGCATCTTAAACATCATAATACATGTTTTTAAATTTTAAAACAATATTTTTTATTTCCTGCACCCATAATTTTCATTTCTGTCATATCTCTAGGTTTTCCTTAAAAAACTTAGGGCCAAGAATCTTCCTTTGTTAAAATAAATGATAAAAATGAGGTCAGAGTAGCCCAGACTGGTTACTTAGATGCCTGTTGCATCAAGTCTGGCCTTCTGGCTGCATTCAAGTATGCAGACTGGATACTGCTGAAGGCAACAATATCGAATGATACAGACTCAAGAGATTGACTCACAGATTTACCAGAAGGGCCATGAAGAGTTCACTTGTCTACTGTCACCATTCCCTGATTTTCCTCTGTTGCAAGCATTGCCAGCTCATGTTGTCTTCGGTCGTGGAGGAACCAGGGAGGGGAAGACTTGCATTGCCCTCTGTTTTGCTGTTCACATCAGGTCTGTGCCTGCCTGAGGACTGGTGTATTGTCGGAAATACCTCTCTAAGAGAGGGTTATTCTGAAATGCTCAGGGCCAGATTCTGGCTTCTGTCAGTCTGGGGTTACCTACATCAATGAGTTTATTCAACAACTATGAATAAAGTCAGACTGGTGTCTGTTGCTTGTCTGAATGACAAGTCCATCTGCAAAACAGATAAATATTTGACCGTGTTCTCACTGCAGCAGGGTTCAGCTTTATTTTTGATGTTGACTTATTTTTTCCTCCCCCTTTTCCTCTTATTCCAGTGCTTACTCTTCTGCTATTGTAATCATACTGCTAAAATAAGCGCACTTTCTTCTTGGGGATGAAAGCCTCGGTTCCAAGATGTGCCACCGTGTTCCAGTGCTGTGGTTTATGCCAAGGCTAGTGGGGAGGAGAAGCCAGGTCTAGAGGACCTCAAGGGAAGGGAGTGTGCTTTCCTGCAGTACACATGCAAAGACAGGATGTTTCTATGTTTAGCTTCGGTTCCTCTTGGCAATAAAACATTTTCCATAAAATATCTTCCATGAACTCCAGGTGGGTCTTTGAAATCCCATCCAGAATACTATGATTCCAACAAAAGGCACAGTGAAAAATCAAGATACTCTGTAGCACATTGGGAACATATGATGTAATTGCTTTGGGTAGTAAGAGGCAACCCTGCAATTAACAAGTCAGTAAAATGATAACCTGTAAAATAGTAATGCTGTCACCCATTATTAAGTCCCTGAGTATTTTATATCATCAGTCTATGGTGCCTACTTTCCAAAAAGGATAATTGGTGGTGGTAGAGGTCTGGAAAGGTTTAGAAAATGTTTGAGGCTAATTCAGGAAAATGTATTGTAGTAAAACTCATGCTTAGTTTGCTTATATGGAAGATGACTAATATGCTATAGGAGTCTACAAAGCACTGAATCTACTGCTAGATGGCTCTCTAACCTAAGAGAAAACTCTGCTACACAGTGGTTGGCACCTGAAGTGAGACAAAGTCTGACTGAAAATTGAGTTCCAGCTCCCAACAGTGAGGATAATTGGTTAATGGGATGACTAATTGCAGGGAGGACATGAGGACTCTGTGACTTAAATCTTGATTAAAAACCTGGTCCTCATTCTCAAAACCTTTTATATTTCAAAGATGGGTTCTGGGCTTGATGCAGGAATTTCAACAGAAGTTTTAGGTCTGCTTTGTAGAGGGCAAACTTCAGTCCCTGAAATAAAGTGATTATAGGAGAACAACACTGGTAAGAAATAAGGTTGTGTAGACCACTTAGTAGGAATATGGGATTCTGTAATGAATCACAGATGAGGCTGAGACTGGATAAATGAGATTTGCACAGTGACACCAGTCACTAGAAAACATGCACACATGGGTGTTCACTGGAAACCAGTAACACAGAGGAGGCAGTGCAAGACTTGTGCTGTGCCTTATTGGTTTTACACTAGCAAACACTTGCTCTGAGAGGACAACCTAAGATCCCCAGCATAGGTTACAGGCTGTGCTGCCTATGTCTCTGGTCTTTCATGAAACGTGAAGCACTAAAAGGAGCTGCTTTGATCTGTGGTCCTAACTCACAGCTTGGTACTATTCTCTCTCCATTGTGGTGGCAAGTATTATTTTGTGAGCTCGCTGGTTTGGATACCTGCCTATGATAGAACACTTATATTTTTCTCTGCACCTTGAGGGCTGTGTTGATGTTCAGTCCCATATGAATGTAGTCAGTGGTCTGTTTTCTTCCACAATTCCTTCCTTTTTGGAGTTCAGAGCCCCTTGCTTGCCTCAGGTGCATATTTGTAGCCCAGAAAGGCTGTATTGACTTGCAGATAATGGTGGGATTTACTGACAAGTCTTTGTTGTATAGCTGTTTCCCTCAGATTAGAAATGGAGGAAATGTTTCTCGTGCAGAGCTGTTGTGACTGGAAAAATCAGCTGGAGCAAGAGGCAACCATCTCGTCTATGCCACTTTGAGATAGATCTTCTGAGGTTCCATGAAAAACTGACTTCTCAGCTGTGCTGATGGCGCTTCAGAGCATCTCTTCTTTGCCTGCAGAACAGGGGGTCAGTCTGGTTTTCTTAGTGAGACTTACTCTGTCTCTCCAGCCCATGTTTGTTATGCTCTCTGTGGCTAACACTGACAACTTTTGAAGGGAAATTTGGGGTCTGTGAATGTATCCATGTGGGATGTTTCTCTGAAGAACACCAGGTTCAGAAAAGAATGGAAGGGGTGACTTTGAAAGGTGCAAATGCTATTTTCAGTTAACTTGTAATTGCATGGTCCTTCCACTGACTAGAGCCCTACAATTGCAGGAGAGCTCTGTTCTCCAGACATAAACAAGAAACATAATACCAATGCGTACTTCCAGGCTTCTTTAAAATTCATACTCACAAAACAGGCTTTGAGATATGTAATTTGCAGGTGTACTACCTTGATTGCCCTTTGTGTGATTTTCAGAAACCTTAGCAGCTTCTGCAGCTGTTGATGGCCAGAGGAGCACAGCTGTTACTGTTCCTTGAGAGACATAGCAAAGAGATGCAGCTGTCTGCTGAAGTTGCTCTGAAGACTAGCTGGAGTCTTTGGAGAAACTGAGATTCCCTGGCCCTCCAGTTAAGGAGAAGTGAGCACAAAAGGCCTGTTGTGATGCAGTAACCACTACGTCAAAAGGATTTTCTTGTTACTGCTGTGTCCTGCAGGATAACAGATACAACAACCAGACACCTTAGATGGAAACTTTACTGCTTCCTCCTGCTGATGGTTCAAAATTTACCTCAATGATGTTTCCAAGCCTCTGTAGCTTCTAGATGTTGTAAGCCTTATCTATTTGCTCACAGGAACACTCAATGGGTTTTCATATTTAAATCTCACACACATACACTCTCCATTGATTTTATGAACAAGCCCAGCTTCTGAACCATTTGTGGGCTTCATACATCTGCAAAAACATCTCATTGCAGAGACTCTGCTCACTCCATGATATGAATAATGCAGAAGAATTGCTCTGTTGAAGCTGGCTTCATTGTCAGTTTAAGCTGAACATGAATAATTGAACACATTTTCTTTTCAGGACAAGAACAGCTGCCATCTAAGCTGTTTGACCCCATTTGCCTTCTCACATTTCTCCTTAAACTTGCTAAACCCCCTGTTTTTAGCCATGCCATATAGGAATGCATCAAATTCATTTAGGGTTTTTCACTTGCTTGAGGTTGTGTCACAAATAATCTGCTATGCTCATTAAGCAGGTCTAAATGAGGGCTAGTCACAATTATTGTGTGTAGACCATTTGTCTCCAGCTTTAACTCTTCGGTTGCTGGTCCCCTGCAGGACTCTACTAGGACATCAACGGCAGGGTGCTGGGCAGCTTGTAAGTGCCTTCACAAAGCTAAACCTTCAGCAGTGAGGAATATCATTAAGACATGTCAAGAGATTAAATATTTAAACAGTTGGTGTGGAAACTATGGAATTAATAGCCTGTCAGTTAAGCCTTCAAAGTTATAACTGACTTCCCCATGGAGCTTGGGCACCATTAGTCCCATTAGATGAGGGAAGAAAACCTGTGATTTTGATTTCCTGTGTATTTTTTTTTAAACGGAACATGTCGTTTTGAAATCATAGGAACTGGCCTGCCAAACTGAACTTGTCTGTTCATTCAGAAATACAGTGTTTACAAATACTCTTAAATGAAATTGTTTATGCAGGGAGAGCATGTGTAGCAGATATTCTAATTAGATGTGAAGTCCATGATGGGGAAACCTGAAGGGAGGAGGAATTGTTTTTCTAAAGTCCGATATGGGAGTATGGGCAATCGTGAAAAGCACATGTAAAATGTTCATTCCAAGAACAGTGCAAGATCATTTAGAGTAACTGTATAATAAAACTTCACTTCTTCAAAATGCTTTACTTGTAATTGCCCAATTATATTCCTTTTGATATAATCATTTCATCTATGTACTTGCACTTGTAATGTATTACAAGTGTCTGTAACCTTGGTAGTCCACTACACATTATAATGAGCATATCTTAAGTTGTGTTCATATTTCCTAGGTTTTTCCTTAGAAATCTTTTTCCTTTTTGGTTAGTAATTCCCTCTTTACACAGCATTTCTGAAGCACATGAGCACAAATTTCCTCTTTATTTTTTAACAAGCCAGCACTGATGTTTTCTACTTTCAGCCCATTTCCCTCCATGGTAGAGGTTTTGTCCAGCAAGAAATGCACTACATTGTTAGTGAATGGGTAATTAAATTCATAAAGCAAATGCTGTTTGAATAATAAAAGTTGTACTTAATGTTAGTGATGGAGCTGTTCTGCATGTTATATGTGCTGACTGAATTATACTCTATTTTTCACATACTTAAAGCAATGGAGCTTGATAAGCAAGTATCTATTACAGATATTTAAGCTGTCTCTGAAAAATCATTCTCCTGAAGGGAGCAAGGGAAGCTGGCTGTGGGAAGGTCTTCATCCTCCCAGAAATACACTTTTAGAAATAAAACATTTCATATTTTAGATACCAGGATGAAATTGTATGGATTCTGTGGAACTGCCGGCTTATATCATAGCAGGGAGTAGACTGTTCTGTGGTGTTATTGGAAGCAGAAAAACACAGTTCTGTGCAACTGGCTGTATGGTTACTGCTGGAGGAAAGCTGTAATGTGACTCACAACCTGTGTGATCCGTGTGCCTTATGGTACTCTTTAGAATTGCAGAGTCTTTTGCCAAAACTTCCTTTCCCTGCAGCTGTAAAATTGGCTGTCACCTTTCAGCTCACAGATTGGATGTGTTTTAGTGGTGTCAGGGCTTTGACGCTGTGAAATTAGTAGTATAGCATGAGATTTCTGCTTGAAAAAAATCTGAACTGCTGAACAAATGTGCTTCAGGATAAGAACTAGGATCCAGGAGCAGGGGACCCAGGATGATCTGCGACCCAGTTGCACCAAAACAGCTGGGGATTCAACCTTCTGCATTTGATGACCTGTGTCTTGCTGGTGGCCTGGCCATGGTGAATGTGGGGACTGCTGAGTTATGTGGTCTTTACTGAGGTTGGCTACAACCATGCAGGAAAGACCCTGCATGTTATGTTTGCTTTATGCTGAGCAGGGCTCTGGTGAGAAGAGTCAAGCTCACAGCTTCATTCCCAGGAGGCTCCAAAGGACTGTGGCTCCTACCAGTAACACTTTTGAGAGGAATCTGGAAAAGGCTCACTTTCCCAGCCCTCTTGCCACAGAAAGATCTTTATTATTTTTTTTCCAATGAGGAAGCATCACACAAACCTTTAAATCTGCTTGAGGCCATAATTAAACAGACTGGTTTAATGCCTTTTTTAAAGAAAGACGTCTGCCCAAAGCTTTCTCTGTCTTAGCCCTATCCTGACTTAGAAATTTCAGCTAGTTTCAAGCAGCCCATTTACTGAAGGCAGTAAACCAGCTGAGCAAAAAGCACTTAAGTTAGTGAGAGAAATAAAACTGAAACATGAACACTTTGTTCCTAACCTCTGATTAGTAAACAATCCCAAAGAGACCAGGACAATCTGCCCCTTCAGCAGCCACGCCAGTGAGGCAGAGAGATAAGTGTAATTCAGCTGGGCCTGTTGCAGGTCCAAAAGTGATTTGCAGCCCACACAGGCTGAGCTGTCTCTTCAGCTTCTGCTGAAAGGTTCCTCTTTGGTTTGGTTTGTTTCTTTTATTTATATAAAGTGGTAATAGGCAATGCAGAAATGTGTTTTTGCTGGCCTTCAGGAACTGCTCAAGTTGCTACTTTCTAGTCAGTAAGTTGGTGGGAAGTGAATGAAGCAGCAGAAGTCATCTCAAAAATATAAAAAAAGATGGACTCCCAAAGCACAAGAAATGCAGTAATTGCTGTGAGAAGAGTTCTTCCCATAGCTGTTTCCTTGCTCTCTCTCTTTAATATGAGGTTATGTTTTTTTGATATCTGTTTCTACTCTTCAGCTTTGGTTTGTGCTTAACAGACTAAATTCACTTTAGCTTGGGGGAAGACACCTGAAGGCATTGCTGTTGCTGCAGGTTGGATACAGCTTGGAAGGATAAACCTCCAGTGATATTGTGAAGGTGTTCAAGTCCCTTCTAATCTTTCTGATTGGATGAGAACAATGTTTAACAGCAAGAAAACTTCTGTATTTCTTATGGCAAGCCTTTGTTCTTCTTTTCTGTTGCATCCTTCTGGGTTGAGCTGTTCTCTAGCAGGGAGGTGGCAGCGTGCAGCGAAACACACTAACACTATGCTTGTTAGCCAAGTGAAATCTTCTGTTTGCAGCTGAGTTTATTTCTTGAAAAGAAAGTCCTATCAAGACTCGTGAATACAGTAATAGAGTACATAACTTCACAGGCCCACTCAGACACAGGGTGGGCTTTGAGAGGCAACGTAAAAAGCAAACTGGGCACTAACATGGGATATGGCGTGAACAGGCTTTCTATCTCCACAGCTGCCTTTCAAGGCGCTCTCTGGTATACTTGGAAGGGGACACAAAGTGAACAGCAAGGTCTTCAGGACTGCTGCACTGGGAGCTGCAATGAACTGCTTGGTATTATCTGCAGAGCTCGCACATACTGATCTGATATTGCTCTCCTGTGGCAGGCTCAATCTCAGGAGTGGATGATGCTGCTAATCAGCCCCTCCACCCTGATACTGCCTGGACCAGCACTTGAAGTGTGGGCACTTCTCCAGTAAGAGTTTGACAAGAGCTCAGCTTAAACTCCTGAAGCCAGACAGAATCCTCCCATCCCTTTGTCTGAAATACTGTTCCTTACAGGCTGTCCAGCTTCACTGCTCTCAGCTCAGACTACCTGTTGAATGATTGCGGTAACTGCTGAAACCACTTTTTATTAGCCACTTTGAGCTACTCAGCTGCCTAAACAATAGTTTTGAATCTTTGATTTGGGGATGGGATTACCAGGGAACTGCTTTGCCTTACCCTTGCTCGCAGTAGCTGCTCTATGAGGCTGTTTTCCTTTTATCTGGACAGGCTGATCTGCAATGATGCTCATCTTTTTGAAGGCCATGTCTCCAATGTTTCATCTCTCCTCTCCCACTCTCCGTTGCAAATTGGTGGCAATTCTGCAGACATGTCTAAATACTTGTTTTAATAAAGCACATGAGCATTGTGTGGCAAACGAGGTTTTGCTAATGAAGCTCTTCTACACAGCCCCAAGTCAGAGTCAAAGAGCTTGCCATATGCACAATTTTTCTTAAAGTCAATGAAAGTCATCCAGAAACAGCAGAAGCAAATCAGACTGCTGAAACAAAAATAAAAGTTATCTGTTTCTTATTCATAAGGAGGGGAGTCAGAGAAATTTGGTACTGAAATTATTATTAACCTGACTGTAGTTCCTAATGACAGCTACCTCTAGCTGCAGCAAAGGTCTGTGTTTTTGTGACATGCAGCAGATCATTCCTGTTGGCAGCAGCAAGCTCTGACTGTCATGGCATTGGTAGGAAGGAGGCAGCTCTGTGAAGTCTGCTCAGTGCTAATTTAATGAGGTGCAGCTCAGTAGTGTGGTACAGGCCTTCAATCATAGTGAAAGGCAAGGAATTCTCTGCAGGCAAGCTGGAAGAATTTGGCTCTGACAACGGCTTACTCCAGCTAGGAGATTAATTTTCTCTGATGGGTTCCATGGAGACAAATGAACCAAAATGAGTAAACATATATTGCCCATTTGGCAACACATTTATCAATAGTGGTGATTTCCATTGCAAACCCAATGAGAGAAAGGCTGGAAACCGGTCTTCTACCCTGCTCCCCTTTTCCAGTCTGACAGTACTCCGTGGTGCCAAAGTAGCTTGTCCAGGGTGCGAAGAAAGGAGTTCCCGGGTTTTGTGGGGTTTTTTGTTTGGGTTTTTTTTTTGATTGTTTGTTTTATTCGTTTGGTTTTTTTTTTAAATCAAGTTGGGAAGAAGATCAGAATTCCTCCCGATGGTGATATTTAAAGAGTGGCTTTGGTTAAAGTGTGTAGGTTGTCTTATTTGTACCTGCTCTGTCTAGGTGCATCTGTGGAACACTAATCTTTTCTGCTCTGTCTGGTCTAGTAGCGTCCCTGGATGTAGGCATACTCTTTTCTTCCCCTTCCCAGCAAGACCTAGTTCTTCAAGTACCCTACTCCTCCCTGGCTGTCTTGGCTCTGGTGTACATGAAGTAGGCAGCAGCTCTGTGTCCATTCTGCTACCCTGGCATATTTGCTGACCTGTCCCATCCTCGCCTGTCCTGCCAAAAGTATGCAAAATGCACTTATCCTGCAAATAGTGTTTAAAAAAATGTGGTATTGCATGACATGTGATGTTCACCCCTGTCATCAACAGTTAAGCTTTGTATTCCTGTAGTACTAAAATATCACCCAGAACTGAAACATGCAGTCAATATGACAGGACAGCGTAAACTGAGGAGAGGAGCTGGTGCACTTCTAGCCTCCAAAGGTGAAGCTTATATGGCTCCAGAAGCAAATTTCCCAAAGCCATGGTTGTATCCCAGAGTCTGTTAATATGTAGTGGCCTGTAGCTAACTAAAAGTCATGCATCAAGCATGCAGCTGTGTGTCCTGCTGTCTTACTGTGCTGAGAGGGGTTCTCACTGCTTGAAGATGTATACTTCAGGTGATCAGGCTGGTGTTTGATTTCTTCTTCAGGAACTCGGTGAGGGAATTGATGAAGGGGGAAAGGAGAGAACATTGAGAATCTGGCCCCTCATTTGCAGGGCACAGCAGCATATAGTGACTTAGGAGCATCAGCAGAAAATTAGTCTAACTCAAGTCAAGCTGCAGATTAGCATTTTAGATTCTGTGTCTAATTTGTTTGAGATCTATGGAAGTGTAACAGTGTCTGACACTCATTTTTGAAAATGTGAGAAAAAAATTTTTTTAACCTTTTGATCTACTGTTCATGTCTCTTTCAAGGAACTTGATCAGTAGCTTTATAATAATTTTGCAAAGCTCAAAGCAGAGGAGGTACCTGGCACCAATATGGTCTGTAGCTCCCTCTGAAAAGGGACTTACTAAGTAACGTCTTCCGGCGGAGCTTTAGTTTCAGGAAAAGGTATAGCACATAATTCAGAGCTGTTAAAATGACAGTAGAGAAAAAAGTTAACCACAACCTTAAAACCCTCTACTGCCCTTAAAATTTTTCTACTTTGTTTCATTACAGCAAATTTTTCACTCATGTTAATTAATCTGGGTATAGTTCACACCTAATTGTTGTATCCTAAAACAAGTTAAACTGACATGAATGATCTAGATGATGTCACTGATCTAAAGCTTCAGGCACTCATTTTAGCATCTCTTTGTTTCAACATTTCTTAGTCCTTGCTCTAGATTTTTAAGTTTTGATTAATACATTGTTTCAGAGAGAGCAGGCTTTCGGTGGTATTTCTTCACCTAGCTGTGGGAGTTGAGTATGCAGATCTCAGACTGTTGGACACTTTTGCACACCCTCTCTAACAAGAGAAGAGAAAGTAATTAAATTCCTCATAGTAATGGAGTTAGGCCAGGACTCAGTCTTTTAGTCAAACTAGTATCCTATCCATGTCCATGGAGTCCCTCAGAATGCACTAATGCAGTATTTTCTTCGCTTTCTTCCTCATTAATAACAATATCAAACATATGATATATTTCTGCCCTGCATCGTATTTCAGAATGATAACAGAAATTTAGAAAATACTGAGTGAAAATACAGAAAATAGTCCAGTCCTCACCCTGTGGGAATAATTGTCTAGTCTGTGGAATTGATTTTTCTACCTAAAATTGAAATGTAGCCAAATTCCTTCTGGCTCTTTGCAATTTAAATTTATATATATATATGTCTCTCTGTGTGTGTACGCCCCCACATGAGCTCTACTTTTCTGTCTTCTGGACAGCTTACTATTGACGTTTCTGCAAAGATAATATTAGTCTCTCTACATATAGCTCTGAAGCGAAACACTAACACATTCTGCTGTGATAGCAGTTTTTCTTCCCCTCTCAGGGAAGGTAAGAATGTATTTGCCTAAATTCGAAATTCAATGTGCATTTTATTAAATCTCCTTCTGACACAAAATTCCTCAAGGTTTTGCATGAAGCTGTTGCTAATCTTCTGTAAAAGTCTTGCAAATAAACAGTTATGGAAATTTTTTTCAAACTCCCCTGATTGTGGCACAACACTGTTGGCAAATGCTGCTCCAAGACTAGGCAAAAAAAAACCCAAAACAAAACACCCCACCAGTCTGAGTCTCCTTAAAAACATGTACATCAGCAGCATGAACTGATTTCTTGAACAACATAAATGCCTTCACCGATGGCGGTCCCTGCAGTCAATACAGCTCTTCTCAAGTGTGGTGAAGTCCTTTTGGAGAATGCCCAGACAGGCTGTGCTGATGAAACTCAAACCTACACTCTAGATATTAGCTAAGCTGTCGCTATTTCTTGCCAAGTATGTTACCATAAACTGCCATGGGACTGAAAGCGTTTGTCAGATTCTATTTGGTTAATTACGCTATTTGACCATATTGCTTTACAGGTTAATAAAAGGGTATGTAGTCTGAAAGTAGTTCTTCAGAAAAGTTACATCTTTTAAAAGTATTTTGAACTCAAGTTCTTTACTTCAGTGGATGGCAGCCTATTGTGGTATTTTGCAATACATAATGAGGAGTCTATTCTTGTGGCTAGACTAGTGTGGTCAGTTCAGCCGGCACCCTTAATGAATATGTCCTTCTGTTTTAATAGTTACCTTCATTAGTCTGTTCAAAAGCTTAAAACATTTGTGTGGTTTAATTTCAGACTGCACATCATTCATTCTATACCATTTCTTAAGTATATGAATTGGTACTTCTGCTGGAATGTTAATTGACCCTCTCTAGTGAATAAGCTGAGGTTTATAAATAAGGACAAGACTGACAAAACAACTGGGGCTTTGGTCTTCTTTAGACATGTTTTCAAAAAAAGAAAGAGATTGAGAGACCTAGGAAATTGTAGAGCATTTTAGTGTATTCTTTGCCTGTTGTCCTGCGAATTCATTGTCTCAAGCCCTTTTATGACTTAGATATCTCCCATCCACTGAGTTTATCCCATTAGTTCCTTTGCTTTCTTTTTTTTAAAAAAAAAATCCCTCACATGCTATCAGCATGTATTACTATGCTGTGCTATAATGAGTTGCAGAAGTAGTAACTGTAAGACCATACATGTCTTCATTTTCTTTTTTTTATTTATTTCTACTTTATTTTTCATATTGCTTGTCCTTGGGTGGACTTGGAATGTTGTGAACAGTACACAGCTGTGGTTGTTAAGAAGCATTCTTCACCTCACTGCCTTTACATTGCAGCTACTTCAGGGTCTTACTAAACCTGTCAGTAATGCGGGTAATTTGGAGCTCATGTTCATATTCCATCCATTTTTTTCCTCTCCTTATTGCAAGTGTCATAACTCTAGGACTTCTTGGAGTCTTCCTGACCAAGCAAGCCTCACAGGTTACTCTCTCCTGGGAAGAAGCACCACTCGCTTCATGTGTGTGCTCAGAGGTGGGAAGGCGGCTCCTCTCCAAGGACCATCGACTCACCTTTGTTCCCCTGTCCAAGGTGCTGACGCAGGAGCCGGTTTATGGGTCATTGCCTGCAATGGAGATAAATCCTCATTCCAGACCCATTTCCCTCGGGTCTGGGCGTCCTCTGCCCTACCCTGTCTTACCCCTATCCTTGGATACTTAAGATGTTGAGAGAATGATACCAGAGGTCTTGGAAAAAATGCAGTTTTCTGTAACGTTAGCTGCCCTCAAGGCTAAACCAGCTGAATTTGTCGTTCAGTGCTACCAGCTGCAGGTAACTGCAGCTAATGGGGTTCTAAACCTATTTCTGAAGAGTTTGCTCATTGCTAGATTGAACAAGATAGGTGAAGAGTCCCTTCAAGATAACTGCTTCTTTATGGTCTTCAGCATGAATGAAGCCCTGCCATGTGAAATAATCGGTATGTAAGTTTCAAAGCTGGTCATAAAAATAGAGGCTCTCGGAGAGCACTTCAATAAAAATGATAACGAGCCCTTTTAGTGCTTTTTGCTTGGCATTTCATCATAATCAAACCCCTTGTTCATTGAAAACTTTAACAGGAAAAAGATCAAATTGATCCAAAAGAAAATTTTGGCTATTTTAGGGGAAATGCTTTTTCTTCAGGGCATCTGAATTTATCTGAAATCCAGAGGTACTTTATGGGAGTGGCAAAAAAGGTGTTTTGTGGCAAAATATCTCTTCAGTGGATTGAGTGTCTTGGCCAAATTTATCCAGTGAGACTTACTGAAGAGGTCCTACCCTGAGGAAGTGTTGAATTCGTTCCTTTTGACAAGGGAATACATCAAGGCTAGATCCCAAATCAATTATCTTGGATTTTTTTATTGGCCATCCAGTCTATATAGTTGGCAGGACTCTTTGCAGAGGTAGAGCAAAACTCTTTAAAGTAACATCCACACACTGATTCTGATCCAATAGAAGAAAGTACAATGTATGTCATATTAAAACTGAGTTAATACAAATTTTGTAGATTTGTCACTTCTGATCTCAGCCTACAGAATTAGTCAGGCATTTAGCATCAGTCAAAGAGAATTTGTTGTAGAATTTATCTATATGTTTTAATGGCAAATTAAGGAACATAGACAAACTGTGCTTTTCCTCTTCCCTGAATGTCATGGGTAGAGTGGGCGGGGGCAATATCCTTTATTCTTTCAGCCAAACAGTTTTGATTTTACAGTTGAGGCTGCATCACATATCTTGTGCCAACTTCATGCTGTGTTAACGTAATTTACCAAGCACACAATGCTAAGAAAGAATGACACACTCCAGAAGAAAATCAGCTCCTTCCTCGTTTCTGCAAACGGAGTTGCAAAGCACAGTTTATTTTAAAATGAAAATAAGTCATTTACTTTTGTTCCTTCAAGCAACAAATTAATTACTGGAGAAGGAGGTAGTTGCACAACAGGATTAACCTTCGCCTATGTAGACAGAAGAGCAGCAAATCAGGGTGACAGAAATGCTATGAGGAAAATGGTAATGGAGGCAGCAGATAACCCTTTTTCCTACCGATGCATTTGCATCAGAGTAATCTCATAATTCTCTATTGTTGGCTGGAATTGCATCAAACAGAATATTGACATGAAGTATGTTCACTACTCCCTCCATAAGAGAGATGGGGAATTGCATCAGGCACATAACAGTGTAAGAGCTAACTTCCTGCAGTAACTGTATGGCCCTTCTTACTTGGTTACTAGACCTGAATACCTCAAAGGCAGACATCCAACTTGCATAGTATATTTCATACACTTTTCTTCAAGGGAAGACATTTTAGCCTAATGCTAGGTGGTGGGTCATTTTCTGAAGTAAAGAATGAAAAATAGTAGCTGCTGCAATTTTATCCTTCCTATTGTTGTTAGAAAGACTGCTTTGTCAGTGGTAGGGCTTGAAATGAGGCCACTGGAGAGTCCTGTAGAGTCTAGTTGTTTTCCTGGGGCACTGGAAAACCTTTAAGGTGTAACAAGTGACTTATTCAACTTTTTTTTTTCCCCCCCTCACAGCAGCGAGCTACACAGCTTAATCAGGTTTTATATGGAATTTTAAAAAAAATCCCAACTAAAAACAACCTGTAAAACAATTGGGACTGTTTGTTCAATGAGGTCTTGTTCCAAGTGAGAGCAGTGTCTGTTAAACACCCACACTTCCTACATGCACAGTACAAATGGCACATGACAACTGTTGGGGAATACTTAATCTACCTCATCTATGGTGCCCATCTAACACTGCATGTTGTCTTCTAGTACATTATGGACTGCTTTTCTATTACAGTACTTAAGAATTGATGTATCCAGATGGCCCAAAACAGTAGGAGTCAGCCTTATGGAGACTTTCTGAGGGTAGGAGCAGGAGAGTTATCTGTACACACGCCTGAACAACAAACAGCCAAGACATTATTTCCTGAGGCATGTTTTCTCTCCACAGGAGAGTCAATCCAGTGACCTATTAAGGGCAATGTTGCCTTCATGACGGAACAGGATAGTCAGGAAAGTGGTGGTTGCTGTTTAGGCAGGCTGCGTTCAGCCAGGGAGTTTCACTGGCAGGTCTGAAATATGTCTTCACTTCAGACATGGTGTTATGACTTTGAGTTAACATTCCATACTCCCTAGCCAGACCTATAGTCTTCTGTTGGGATAGTCTCCCTGCTGTGGTCTACCCTTTAATGAGAAACTTTCTTCACTGTTTCCCTACCTGCAAAGAGGAAAAAGGGCAGAAAATTACTGTCCTCCTTTTTTTTTTGTATTACCCGTGTCCATTTCAGTCTCCAAACCTAAATATGTTAAATGTTTTAGGCTAATTGAAGTATCTATAGAACTTGTTCAATGTGTGTACCTGAAAGCTTACCTCCCAGCAGTATGTCTGTGAGACTAAATCTTGTCTAAATCTCAGCATTTTCAGCAAATTGTTATGTGTATTTTATAATCTTTAAAGGACTGTAAAGGAAAGGAAAAATCACTGTGCTGCAGAAATACCGGCTTATTATATGCATATCAGCTGGTAGTCCACCTTCCAGTTCTTTCCTGAGCTGTGGATTAGACATTTGGTACACAGCAACAGGGACTCTCTGAATGGTGTGTCAGAATCGATGGCTGCCTGGCAGCCTGCTGTAATCTCCGCTCTGGAAAAATTACCAACAGTTCCTCTCTACTGATGTGAAAAATACATCCTTTCAGCTTTAACAGCTATAAACTGGAGCTGTCCTGGTGTCAGGCAGGTTCAGACTCAAGAGCTGGTGGCAGGACAGAGTTGATAGCAGTGGAAAACCATCTTGCTATCTGTCATTTCTGATGCAAACCCTCTCAGTTTGGTGTCAGCCCTATGTGATGCTAAATTCCATGAGCAAAGAGCGGAATTTGGCTGTCATCATTCTGTGTGTCTGAAAGGTGGTTTCAAAGCTCTATCCCAGCACAAAAACCAAGTAGTGCACAGAACGTACTCAGTAGAGCTGGTCTAGAAATAGAGCTTTCAACCCTGGAAAGCTTAAACTTTTCAAAATTAGATTCTCCTTTGGTCCGGGGAGACAGAAATGTACTGAAAGAAAACACGTCCTGAAAGTCTTGAAATCAGAAACATTGAATTCTTTTGATCAGAAATTACATCTTTCATTCTGATGAAGGAAAATGAAAGGGTTGACACTTCAAGTCTTCCCAAATACAAGATTAAAAACCTGTACTTTCAACCTCTTCTGCGAATTTGCTGTAGTTTTAATGCAAGACTGTTTCTTTCTATCCAGGCTTCCCCCTAAATTTTGGTTGTTAAAAATCTCCAGGTTCCTAATGTTTTGTTGTATCACATGTGAAAATTCAGAAACAATTTAGGATCAAGGTTGAGATTGTTGCCAGGAAGAAGTGGAAAGACTTTGCTGTTGGTGGTGTGTTTTGGTGGTTTATGTTCTGTGAAGTGGATTGGGGGACAGGGATTTCTTTTGGTATGTGCTGTAATAATGATTATAGTGAGTCAACTAGAGATTCACTGAGGATTAAGTTCTGGGTGAACTGTGTGTTTCCCAATATTGTTTCTACCTTTATTTCTCTAGAATCACCACTCATTTAGTATAGCTGATAATGTCAGATCAGGAAAAGTTGTTAGCACCCTTCTTTTCAGGGCTAAAGTGTGATTTCAGTAGTTCATAGGAGCCTCAGAGCTAGAATACCAACTGAGTATTATCTGATGTTCATGAAAATACCCACATTATTTACAAATAAGGACAGAGACCTTTTTCTGGAATGAGGTAGAAAACTGCCAGATCCTGTGGTGCGTGTTTGAGTAAGCTGTGGGATATCCCAGGGAAGGAAAAGGATATAAAGGTGAAAATCTGACCCTTGTGTTCTTGAGGTTTTTTTTCATACCACGCACACCACATCCCTACCCTTCTATCTTTTGCCCTGACTTCTCTCCACCTCCAGACCCCCGGGGCACTGCCTGCACCCCCCACCTGCCCATTGCCCCCCACTCAAACTCTGCCCCCCATACACACACTGTCCTGCACCCCTCTCCCACCCCAATCTCCCTCCTGTGTATTGGTTCTCTGCTGGAAACAGTGTTCATAATACAGGGATGTTTTGTTACTGCTCAGCAGTGCTTAAACAGCAACAAGGCCTTTTGTGCTTCTTGAGTCACCTGCCAGCAAGTAGATTGGAGGTGAATGGAAAGTTGGGAGGGGACACAGCTGACCAAAGGGATATTCCATATGAGGTCATGCTCAGCCAGAAAACTAGGAAGGAGGTTGGTGGGGGGATATGGCTTGGGGATTGGCTGGGTATTGATCAGTTGGTGGGGAGCAATTGTTTTCATTTGCATCACTTGTCTTTCTTGGGTTTTATTTCTCTCACATTGTTTCTTTTTTTTGCTCTTTTCCTTACAAGATGTTGTGGTGTTGTGGTGGTGGTTGTTGTTTCTTTTTAATAAACTTTTTTTATCTCAGCCCACATCTTTTCTCACTTTTGCCCTCTGATTCTCTTCCCCACCCTACTGAAGCAGGGAGTGAGTGAATAGCTGCCTGGTGCTAAGCTGCTGGCTAAGTTAAACCATGACAAAAGATTAGTTGCAAGCCCTCCCTGGCTAATGCTTTGGGGTCTCCATGTTATTCCTGCCATCTTGATACGCCATCCTTGTTCTTCATTGCTGCTTTATAGTGCCTTTTGCTTCGCAAGCAGCAGTGCTCGTGCTGTGCAGCCACACCTGTCTCCCAGCCTCGGGGAAGTAACTCTGCCAAAGACAAAGCGCGAAACAGCCACAGCACAATCTACAGCAATTCTGCCACTGCTACAGGCAGCCGCTTTCTCAAGGGTGAAGGGCTGGGGTGACAACAGGCTGCTGCACAGTCCAGTCAGACTAAGCTGCTGTTCTCTGGAGACTCGGTGCAGGAAAAGCTGATATACATTTCACATTGCCAATGGCTCTTCACAAGGGATCTGTGCTCTGATTTTAGCAGAAAAAGGTGTCAGTCACAGGCAGCCATGTGTCACTGCGCACAGCTATTTGGCAAGTGTCTTGCTTACACAAGTAGAGGCGTGTTTCTTGCCTTGTCGTCTTGATGCCCGAACAATCAGGGGTTCAAGTTACAAAGGCCTTTTGACATCAAAGCAAGATGACAGCTCGATTTCTACCAGCACTGTATTTCAGCTGTGTTACTAGCTGAAAATGGCTTGCAGGCCAAGAGATGTATAGAGGGGCCTGCATTAAATGAACCAGGTGTTGAAACCTTTGCTTTAAGGTGGTGAATTAGATAGCCAGAGGATCTAAGCTGCTCACCCAATACGTTGGTAGAACAGCCCATCCAGCCTACTAAGTATTGCCTGTTGCAGGCAGCAAAGTACAACTGCAACACTTGCTGGCAGGAGGAGCAAGGAGTGCAGGGCTATGCTCCTGCACAGAGCAAAGATGGAACCTCCAGGGCCACACAGTCATCTGCTAAGGACATCTATATACTAACATGCCTCTTCGCTTTCCCTGCTTCATGTCAAATTACTTTGCAGGGTGGTAAGTAACATTGTGCAGTGTCTCTTACCTTAATGACAAGCCCTGCACAGGAAGCCTTGTGTGTATGTAGGATTCGGATAGCGGATTACTGATAGCACAGAGGTGAGGAAAGGTGCAAACACCACAACAGTCAATGCAGAATACTAGAATAACCTAAAATAAGCTCACATTGGGACAAGCGCAGACAATTCCTGAGACCCTGTGCTGCCGGATCAATACAAAATCTTCAGCCTCTAAGTCATGACAAGAAAAATCAAGTTTATGGCATGACAGAACAAATCTTGGAGGCAATAGGGGGGGAAAAAAATCCCACGTGACGTGTGCTGATGAGTGTCAACATTGCTTTCTAATGGGACCATCTCTGTAATCTAGTCAAACAGGTTTAGTGTGTTTCTTTTCTATCAGCTCAGTTGGGCCTCATTATTTCTGCTTACAAAAATCTCATAAACAAGAATGTAAGTGTGTCTTCTATGTTTGCACAACCCATTTGCAATTGCCTTATTAAACCCACTCATTTTTTCCCTTTTTTCTAATATTGGCTGCAATGCGGCTTGCATGGCCAGAGAATGAATGTCTTGCAAAAGCTTAGGTGCTCATCAAAATTGCTTTCTGAACCACAGCGGACCTTCAATTTTATCAAATCCCTCTTCTTGTGTGCTGGGAGCACTCCAAATAAAAAGACTAATCTGTTTTTCACAAACAATTCTCATGATGAATAGCAAAATGACATTTCATTGCAGGAACTGTTAATGAAAGAGCTTTGCACAATACAAAGAGAAACAAGTACTTTGTGCATTCTGCTCGACCCAACTTTGACTGCATCCACACAACAAAGCCAATCCAAAGATTTGAGGAATAGTGAGGTTTGAAGCGCTGGCACCTTCATGCCTGGAAGCTTGGCTAGGGAAACCTCAGTGTTTGAAATTGGGCAGGAGCCTGGTTGGCTGAACAATGCAATTTTGTTCATGACAAACAGACTATCTGTTTCATTAACCAGTAATGAGACTTCTAAAGCATCCCTGGTCGTTGCTGTGACCCAGGATAAACATTTGGTAATGCTGAAACTACTAACATTTGAGGAAACAGTGGGTGAGAACTGATGTGGCTGTGCTGCTCCCAGCAGGCTCTGCTGCCTGACAAGGGGATGCACAAAACCAAAGGAACAGAAAATGCTCTGTTCATTGTGAGTGATGGGTGGAAAAGCGGTTCAATTCCCAAGGAAGAGAACTACAATACTTAGAAAAAACTACATGGGAAAAGGAGACTAGCCAGCAGCCTGGGCTGTAAGAACTAGGTTCAGTAACTCACAAGATCAAACATCTGTGTCACTGCAGAAAACATGGTTAGCCTTCCTGTTCTTCTGTTGGATTTTACTTTGCTTTTTGTTTTTTCTGTTTGTCTTAGAGTCTGGGAGAGGTAGGAGCTACCACAATTTCATGCGGCCATTTAAAATGCTTCTGCTAGGCTATGTAAAGAGTGGTGGTGTTGCTGGCACAGGAGAGATGGTGTTCAGCAGAAAGGAATTGAGATTTGTCCCAGCACTTCTGCCCATCTGACTTCCTCATGCTCACTTGCCAGGAGGCAGAGACCTGTGGCCTCGGAGTTGTCAAGAAACTCCCACACTCACACACCCTTAACAGATCAATAGAGCCTTAGCATAAAGCAATCACAGCAAATTGGAACAAGAAAAACCTTGCCAGTGAGTCAGCAACAGTTGGGAATGGGGGAGGAGGAAATCCAAGCTATAAAGTATAGCAAGGGGTTTGCATGGGGTTACCCAGAAGGTTGTTTGTGCATGTTAGTATTACAAATAGCAAATGCTAACAAAGCTGGAGAGTGTTGCTTTGGGTACTAGTGTAACTGGGCTTAAATGTTTGGAGTAACCCTATGGCAAGTGCATCAGAATGGTTTCCCAAGGTCCTGCTCTATAAACACAATTTAAGCTGCTCAGAGGAAAGTCCTGGTTGACTCTGAAAGCTGTTGATATTTCATTCTGTCTTTATTGCAGTAAATAGCCTTACATGTTTCCAGGTTTTGTGTTAACAAAAGTACTGCACAAAAAACTTCTTTTTGTGATCCCATAGCTAAATTTACAATTCAACAAAACACTGTTACACTCTGAAGCATTTGTTCAAGTCTCAACCTCAACTGTCCTGGAAGGGCATGAGTCCAAAACGGTCAAGATTCCCATCATGCAACTTTGGACTCAGGAGACTGAACTCCTCATTGATTGACTGATCGTTGTATGACTGATAGACCAAAACATGACTGAGCTAAATTCATGCTTCCCTGTTGAATCTTGAAGGATTATTCGGTTTGCCTTTCTTACAGCTACCTACTTTGAATGCAGTTTTTCTGCTGTAGTGTGAAAAGAAGAGTTATAGACTGACTTCATGGCAAAAGCCACATCTCAATTACACCTGGCAGGGACCCAATTAAAGAGAAGTTAATTAGTAGGTGCATTATAGCCACAATAGCCTAAGTTTTGTCGTGATGAAGAAAACATATGTGCACTGCATATTACATGTGATGGAACCAGGGAATGTTGTAATTCTTTTTTTGCTCAGACTGCTGAAGCTTTTATCTGAGAGACATGTAATGAAAACATATTTCTTAAGTTTCCTTTGTGTAACCGTGACAGTCTAGCATCACTAATGACAAATGGAAGCAAAGTGGCATTTGCATTAGTAAGAGATTTAATGAAATGGATTTTGATGTCTGAAGACAGTACCTTAAATTACTTTGTAGCCTGTTGGGGTTTTTTTCCCTCTCACTCCTCTTTGCTGGCTTTTTCTCTGCATGACTTGCCTTGATAAACTGGTAAATTCCTGCTTGGAAGCTCATTGGCTCCTGCTGTTCATTCTCCTGACATAAAATTGAAATAGAGCTTTTGCTTTAGCATGCTAAAGATCAGACAGGTCCTCTCTCACCAGCTTTACCCCACTGCAACTTTGTTGATTTACGACTCCGTTACCTTAATTTACAGCATGAGAGAAGCTTTTGAAATTGCAGATTAAAATCCAGACTTGGTTGACTTGTCTGTTCTTTCTGAATAGCTGCTTTCAGTTGCATATAGTTTTCTGTAAGGTCATTTTGGTTCAAGCTTTCTGAAAAACAGTAAAAACACTTAAAGTCTGGCAGTACTTGTGTAGCAGTCAAAGACAGCATTGTTGCTTCAATTAAAACAGCCCAGACCCCAGTGGCCTTTACCAATGACTTATTTCTCTGTGTTGTTCTTTGGGGTACCCACTGAATGTCACTATAAATCAAAAGGTGACTGCACTTGTTATTGCTGCAGAACCTAACAGGCAAAATTTTGATTGAAAGACTTCATGTAAAGCATTGCTGTTCTTCATTAATGAGGCTACAACAGTAGCTTTGCTGATAATGTCCCTAATAGTGGTTTGTCAGCTAGACAAAGTCAGACTAGAGCTGGTCAGACTGCAAGGGCTGGGTAAGCGTTTGTATATTGTCGTCTGTATTTTATTCTGGTGATGGTGATAACTGTGACAGCAGCGTTGTCAATGATTGCAGCTGCATTCCAGCGGTAGCATTTTGGCACGATAATGAAAAGGTCACTTGGACCAGCAAAGCTGAGATAGATGTACGGGTACTTGTAGCACAGTTACATCCAGTCTAATAAATTATGTGTGTCCAGGAGTGTTCCTGGGTACTGTGGCCAACTGGCATGAAGTGGCCTATCTCTGTGACAGTAAATACTGCTGGACTACAAAACAGCATGGCTTGCACAGGCTGTCTGTTGGCAACAGTCCCAGCAATGCCTTCATCACTGAACCAGGCATGGGGATGGTTGGTGAGTGTCCTCAGTGCAGTTTGCAAGTGAAGGTGTACATAGAAATGTCCTCCAGTCAAAGATCCTGCCCATGTCCCATGTACCGCATCACAACTGACCTCCACTGTCTGGATATGGAAGGTTTGCAGGGGACTACTCATGCCTCCACTGCAGACTTGAAAATAGTGCTCCCAAATATTTGTGACTGTAGTGAACTGCAGCTATTTCTTGAGGTGAAAAAGCTGCATTAATTTTGATAAAAGACATGCTGTGAATTGTTTTCTTAGCCTAATTAAAAATTTAAAACAAGAGAAGGAAAATCATAATGTGGTGTAACTGGCATAAAATACACGCTGAGAACTGAACGGTGCTGCCCAAAATATATTGTGCTTGAACAGAAGAACAAAGAATAGGGGATGCTAGGAACCAGGCTCTGGAATATCTTGCTTTTTGCTGCAGTTGGCATTATTCCCCCTTTGTGTGACAAAACCAAGTGTCTGTATAAGCTAGCACACTCCCAGCGAGTGAGAAATCCACTCCCCCTGCCATCTGCTCTCCTGCATGAATAATTAGGAGGAGGAAACGGGCCCAGCTCAGGAAGAGAGACGCAGAGAGCAGGCTAATGCAGGGAGAAAATATCCCATCGGAACTAGCGGCAGGCTGGGAGGAGGGAGAAGGAGGGAGATGGATTTCCAGCCCTTGGCAAGCGCAGCATGCAGTGAGTGAGGCTGTTCACAAAACAACCAGCCGTGCTTGGAGTGGGAGAGCTGTGAGGGGAGGGAGCAGCACTCTGGTTCCAGGAAACACTGTCCCCACAAACACGCTTGGGTGAGCACTGCCAAGCCTGCTGGATTTGTTTCAGCTGTTACTGCGGCTTGTGACTTGTGTGTGATCCCTGAGGTGTTCTGCATCAGCTGAGCAGCAGGACTGAAGATGTGGTCCCCTTCAGAGCAAACCTCATCTCAAAGTGCCTTGTTTCTGTCCTCTGAGTATTTCAGTCTTGCATTCAGTTAATCCATTTCCTCTCGCAGTTAACAGCCTCATGTCATCCTTTATTTCTTAAAGCAAGAGATTTGCACTCCACTTGGCCTGGTGGGATACCCAGAAACAAGTACCAAAGCCATCCCCCATAACATGACTCTATCTAACATTGACTATTCACACAAAGGGAAATGTTGGTGCTGCAGGAAATCTGAGCTTCCACCTGTAGCTCTGGTTAGTGTTCTGTGGGTTCACAGCTAAATAAAGAATCTTTATCACCCACAACTTTTACTGATTGTAAAGCCATATTTCTTTTAAGAAACCTAGAACCACAGAAATACAAGTAAGACCACAAATGTTCATCTTGTGCTTCCAGTGAAAAGATTTGCAGACCACCTTTATAGGTAACTAAAGACAGCAATTTCTGCCCCAACTTTTGACTTGGCAAAATTCTTCAGGCTAGCTAATCCAGTAAATATCTAGTCATTCATTGCATACCTTATATTCAGTACTGTGGCTTTTTCCCAGTAAACATTTAAATGAAAACATGGAAGGTGGCCCTGAGTCACTTCTTGGTCATCAGCAAGGGCAGGGCATCAGCACAACTACCAAGACTTGGCAGTGCCATTGTACATAGCACATCATATGCATAGTACACACCATGCAACACTGTGTTCTGGTTCTCAGAGCGGTGGCAACAGACAGCACATACAAGACTGAAAATGCTAGACTCTGGGTAAATTGTTGCTATCCGTTCTCTGTGTGGAGGCTTTTGATTTGATGGGAGATAGCAGAATCACTGAGGTTGGAAGATACCTTTAAGATTATTGAGTCCAACCATAAACCTAACACTGCCAAAACCACCACTAACCACGTCCCTCAGCACCATGTCTACCTAGCTTTTAAATACCTCCAGGGATGGTAATTTTACCACCTCCCTGGGCAGCCTGTTCCAATGCTTGACAACCCTTTCCATGAACAAGTCTTTCCTAATATCCAATTTACACCTCCCCTGGCGTAACTTGAGGCTGTTTCCTCTTGTTCTATTCCTTGTTATTTGGGAAAAGAGACCAACCCCCACCTTGCTACCAAGTCCTTTGAGGTAGTCGTAGAGAGCGATAAGGTCTCCTCTCAGTCTCCTCCTCTCCAGGCTAAACAACCTCAATTCCCTCAGCTGCTCCTCATGAGACTTGTTCTCTAGACCCCTCACCAGCTTTGTTGCCCTTCTCTGGACATGCTCCAGCACCTCAATGTCCCTCCTATACTGTAGTGCCCAGAACTGGACACAGTACTTGACCCGCGGCCTCACCAGTGGCACGATCACTTCCCTACTCCTGCTGGCCACACTATTCTTGATACAGGCTAAGGTGCCATTGGCCTTCTTGGCCACCTGGACATACTGCTGGCTCATGTTCAGCCATCTGTCCACCAGGACCCCCAGATCCTTTTCTGCCAGGCAGGTTTCCAGTCACTCCTCCCCAAGCCCGTAGCGTAGCTTGGGCTTGTTGTGACTGGGGTGCAGAACCTGGCAGTTGGACTTGCTGAACCTCATAAAATTGGCTTCAGCCCATTGATCCAGCCTGTCCAGATCTCTCTGCAAATCCTTCCTACCCTCAAGCAGACCAACCCTCCCGCTTAACTTGGTGTCGTCTGCAAACTTATTGAGGGTGCACTCAATCCCCTCATCCAGACCATCAACAAAGGTATTAAACAAGACTGGTCCCAAAACTGAGCCCTGAGGAACACTGCTTGAGACCTGCTGCCAAGTGGATTTAGTGCCATTCGCCACAACTCTTTGGGCTTGGCCATCCAGCCAGTTTTTAACCCAGTGAAAAGTACACGTGTCTATGCTGTGGGCTGCCAGCTTCTCTAGCAGAATGTTGTGGGAGACTGTGTCAAAGACCTTACTGAAGTCCAAATAGACAACATCCACAGCCTTTCCTTTATCCACCAAGCAGGTCACCTAGTCATAAAAGGAGATCAGGTTGGTCAAGCAGGACCTGCCTTTCATGGACCCCTGTTGGCTGGGCCTGATCCCCTGGCTGTCTTTCACAAACCGTGTGAGTGCACCCAGGATGTACCATCTTTCCTGATACTGAGATCAGGCTGACAGGTCTGTAGTTGCCTGGATCCTCCTTCTGTCCCTTCTTGTAGATGGGCATCACAGTGGGAAACCTCCAGTCATCTGGGACCTCCCCTGTTGACCAGGACCATTGATAAATGATGGAGAGTGGCTTAGCAAGCTCGTCTGCTAGCTCCCTCAGCCCCATTCGGCCCCATAGACTTGTGACTATTCAGTTGGCATAGCAGGTCACTAACTGCTCCCTCCCGGATAATGGGGGATTTATTCTGTTCTCCATCCCTGTCTTCAGTTCAGGAGGCTGAATACCCTGAGGAAAACAGGTTTTGCTATTAAAGCCTGAGGTGAAGAAGGCATTAAGTACCTCAGCCTTCTGCTCATCCTTGTTGACAATCTTCCCCTCCGCATCCAGTAAAGGGTGGAGATTCTCCCTGGCTGTCTTTTTGTTGTTAATATATTCGTTAAAACCTTTTTTATTATGTTTTACAACAGTGGCCAGATTAAGTTTTAGCTGTTCTTTTGCCTTTCTGGTGTTCTTTCTACATGACCTTGCTAGGGCCTTATACTCTTCTTGAGTTTCCTGCCCCTTCTTCCAAAGATGGTACACTCTCCTTTTTTCTCTGCGACCCAGCAGAAGCTCCCTGTTTATCCAAGCCAGTTGTCTTCCCCACCATTTCATCTTATGGCACATGGGGACAGCCTGTTCCTGCACCTCCAAGACTACCCTCTTGAAGAACGTCCTGCCTTTCTGGACCCCTTTGCCCTTCAGAACTGTCTCCCAATGAACTCTCTCAATGACTGCCCTGAACAGGCTGAAGTCTGCTTTCCAGAAGTCCATGATACCGGTTTTGCTGACCTTACTTCTCCAAGAATTGAGAACGCTATCATTTCATGGTTGCTAAGCCCAAGATGGCCTCTGACCACCACGTCACCCACCAGATCTCCTCTGAACAGCAGGTCTAGCGAGGCACCTCCCCTAGCAGGCTCACTTACCAATTGTGTGAAGACATTATCTTCCACACACTCCAGGAATTCCCTAGACCATTCCCTCTCTGCTGTCTTGTATTTCCAGCAGATGTCTGGATAATTTGAAGTCCCTCACTAGGATAAGAGCTGGGGATCGTGAAACTTCTGTCAGCTAAGTGGAGTGAACACACCAGGACACTGGCATGTGCAGAACGCAGTTCCCTGCTGCTTTGCCTGTAGGAGGTATTCCAATATGCACTGCAAAAGTAGAACCTCAACTCCATTTGTGCATCCAAGGGCATACAATTGGTTGCATTCACATTTCATCCTCTAGTAATGACATTTTCACTCCTTCCTTCAGTCATGTAACTT
This sequence comes from Chionis minor, assembly GCA_013398295.1. Lineage (NCBI taxonomy): Eukaryota > Metazoa > Chordata > Aves > Charadriiformes > Chionidae > Chionis > Chionis minor. The sequence continues at coordinate 205,305 of VZSF01008733.1, forward strand.
CTGTAAGTACTTAAACACACACACACTGCCCATACATGTACATGTATTTCTACAACATACATTTTGAAATCCTTGTTTCAGGGTGAAAAGTTTCATAGTTTTTCTGATATTTTTTAATCCCACCTTGTGGCAAAACTTTCCTCCAAGTCTCTAGCTGCCTTTTCAATGTGTGATATATCTGTTCTGGAACAAGCTGTGAAATTCTGTATACCTACCCACTCACTCCTGTTAGCTGTGGTTGATTTGTCTTTTTTTTATTTTGCTCCCTCTGTGTAAGGTTGAAGTAGTTGTTTATCAAAAGGAAAGACTTCCAGAAGTTCCCTCAATATAATTCCTTTCTTCTGCAATAACAAACTCCAGCTGCATTTCTTATTTTTTTGTTTGGTAGTAAGGGGCCTTTTTTGCCTATCACCAAAGCAGAATGTGTGTATTTTATCTCCTCTCACCTTTAGCTCACCCTTGTGGTTCCTGCTGATTATTTGAACTTTATTTCATGTAGTAATTAATGTGTTGTAATAAATTAATTCTTGGCTTTATTTCCTCCTTCATTAATGCAGGAAATTCTTTGTTGTTCAAAGAGATTATGTGTCTGCCAGATTTCACACAACTCATTAAAAAGGAGCTTTAAATACTGTAAGCAAATCAAGCCTCAACCCAAACAAAATGGAAGGGCATATGGCAAAGCATGATGGTTCTGCTTGTGTATGAATCTCTGTTTTGCATAGGTAGGCTTTTTTTTTTTTTTCTTGTCTTTTTTTTTTTTTTTTTTCCTCCTAATTGACAATCCCAAGATTTGGCTTTGCTTTTTTTTTTTTTTAATTGTGATGTACAAATTACAACCAAAGAGCTTTAACTCAGGGTAAGGGCTGCTCTGCCCTGATCCTCTGCATCCCGGGTATTGTACACTTCTATAAAATTTAAAAAAAAAAAAAAAGTGTGTTGTTTTGCTCTCCTTCCTTGAAGCAGAAGGTGTTTTGTTTTGTTTTTCTCCTTCTTAACAACTTGCAGTATGTAATCTCGGGCCATATTTGTCTGTCTAGTGACCACAGTGAACTTACTTGTATCATAATGGTTTGAAAGCCTGGAGGACTTAAAGACATGTCAGAAGTCATTAAAATGTGGAAGCTTCATCCACCCACAGCAGTTCCTGTTGATCCTTTTAACTTCCACTACAGTAAAGAATCCTTGAGTGTTTTCCTTCTCTCTTTAATTAAAGCAGACAGAAGACTTCTCTGTGAGGTTCTGTGTCTGTTGAATTTCACACATTGCTTTGCTTGAGTAAATAGACTCCATAAATATGTATGGAGAAGAAGTCCCAGCACAAATAAATTGTTGCAGCTCTTTTCAGAAAATATAAATCTCTCTGAGTGTTTTACCGGTAGTGCTTAACATGTAGTTGCACTGGGTGTATATTGCAATGTGGTTTTTAACTTCTGCTCTAACTCCAATGTTGAATAATAGAATGGGCAGAGATTGCCTTGTGACACTCACAAGGAAAGGACAGGTGCTATCACTATGGCATTTGGGCACCTCAGTGTTGTCTTTCCTTCTCTATGGGGTCTCTTAGAACCTACTGAACCAGACAAGAGAAAACAGCATTCGACTGAGATGTCTAAGGACATCTGGCAAGGAGTCCTGGATCTGGAAGGAGTAGAAATCTTGAATCTGTTCAGATACGCTCAATCCAAAAACATAAGGATCTCGAGAGAAAAATATACTGAAGATGTAAATTAAAAATCCATGAAAACTGGGAAGACATCCATCTTTTTGTCATTGTGTCATTCAAGCAGGAGGTCATTTGGGCAGAAATAGCAGTAGAAACAACTAAGAAATAGGGATGAGCCCATGGTAGAGACCTGTGCAAAGTCTGTCTGAGCTGTAGATATGAAAGCGTACTCCTGTTCAGGAGACAGGATTACCATGTGGTTTTGCTTAAGTGCATTTATGAGACGGTGCTGGAGAAAACCAGTGAAAATTGATGGGTTACCATTGCCCATCACTTACGTGTGTTATAGATGTAAAATACAGCACATTTTTTACTACTAAGGCTGTAAACAGTCTTAATCTGTACCACAGTTGCTAAAGCTAGAGCTGCTGCTTTATGAGCCTGTGGAAGCGTACTTGCATGGCTCAGGGCACTGTGCTGTGGACACCAGAGCTGGGGCTACAGCAGTAGCACTGGGACCAGGGAGGGCTGAGCTGCACTAGCGTGCTCTTCTGCCAAGGCAGGCTGACCCTGAACCTCGCACAGTAACACAGCTGGGACGGGATACAGACCTGAACCACTGTAGGTACCCTTGCTGGGTGCTGCATAGACATACCCGAGAAAAGATAGGGGTGGCTCTGATTTACTATATCCCAGAAATTTTTTCCCGAAGAACAGGCTATTTCTGAAATTATCCTGAAGTCACATTATGATACCTCAGAGGAGATACCAAAGGTATTGAGTGGGAATGCTGGTCAATACCTACGTTGTGTCATTTGGTCCTCGTAATTCTGTCTGGTGCTGTAGCATATGCCCAGCTTTCTCTCAAATTCATTCCAGCCTGCTGCTGCTGTCTCCTTCTCCTTTAACGTGCTTTGAGAAAGACATTTAGCCATCAACGTTAGGGAACGTGTTTGTATTTTGGCTTTCTTATCAGTCAGTGAGTAATTCTAAATTAAAACATGACTTTTCTTTTAATGTTTTATGTGGTTTCATTTTATAGCCTTATGAGTAGCTTCTCATTCGATTCCCATACCCCTGGGAAGTGAGCTGTATTTAAATACAGTGCTTTCTTGCCCACTGCAGACTGCTATTTGAAATGCTCCCTTAGGATGTGTGCCCTGGTGAAAGAATTTAGTCCCTCACCTATCTTCCACACAGAGCGAAGCTTCAATCACCACAAACAAAAGAAGCCTGCATGGCTACATCAGAGTCCTTCCACATCACCTGCCCTCCACCCGGCTGATTCACCGCTCCCCTCCTTCCACTATTTCCCACCTACCCCCTTGTTCGGCTCTCTCCTCAGTTGTCCTGCCTCAACCTGCCCATTGCAATGTCCTGAGTTTTGTGATAATGTCAAATATTCCCCTGTCCAGAGCCCAGCTGGGCTGCCATGGCTGATGCTGCTGCACAAGAGTACTTAGTTGAGGTCTTTGCATCATGCAGAAAATGTGTCCATCCATCCAGCCTATCCATTTCTTTCAAGGAAATCCTTTCATACCTTATTTCCTTATTCTAAAGACTTTTCCCTCAAGAGCTAGTAAAGGCATAGACCATTTTAAAATCCAGCAAGGTTTAGTTGCCAAAATTCATAATCCCCATTCATACCCTTCCCATAACAGCAGCGAGACCTTGACATTAAAAAGCTGGAATGAGCACTTAATCAGAACATCTGTTTTGTTTTCTACCCTTAGGTGCTAAATTTATATGGTGCTTAAAAGGTGGAAAGGGACAACTCAGCAAAAATTTATTCCTAAATCCTAGTTTCCCTTTCTTAATGACTCTAAACTTCAATTTTCTGCTCCAAGAACTGCAGAAGTACCGTTGAGATTTTGTAATAGAGTACTGCTTTGGACTTCAAACCTCAGCAGAAAAGGCAGCAAGCTGAACTGTGACTTTAGGGGATAAAGGAACCTTGGGATGTGCCAGGGAAAAACCAAGCAGGGACAAAAATTAACTAGCTGTGTTGGACTGTGAGAGAACCAAAGGAGAAATCTGCTTCTTATGGCTGATGTGAGATGTAAACTTGAAGGCTGGATGCAGTTGTTTAGGAAGGGGTCAAAGAAGAACAGCAGGACCCTTTGCAGTCATGTAATTATCTCATTGCTAGTAAAACTCAACCTTGGTTGAGGTGTACAGAGGGGAAGCAAAATCATTTCTCCTTTCAACTGAGAGCAATACGTGGGGCTGGTTATGACTGGGTTGTTTAGATCAGTAGTAATTAATTGTCTGTGGAATATACAGAAATAGCATGTGTCTAATCAAGCAAGTTTCCCTACTCAGAAGGGGAGGGAGGGAAGGAGAGTTCTTAGGGAAACTGTGAAAATTAGTCCCAAATTCCCAAGGTATGTGTTTGGGATATATCGTTAAGAGGATATGGTCCTAAACTATGACTTCAGAGTCCGTAGGGAATGCTAGTAGGTTGAATGGTGTCAGGGTACAGCCTTTATCATTTTAGGCAGAACACTAGACAATAAAAATGGAAAACTTAGAAAAGATGGACTTTCTGGCATGATATATGAAGGTAGGAGTAAAAATCAGATTCTGTTGTGCAGTAATAGATCTCAAAAATATGCCTGAAATACTGAAAAGCATCAAGAATTCAGTGTGATTACAGGAATCAAAAAGTAATATTAAAGTTGCTGCAACAGAAAGTTTCTGTTCTTCATTTTTTTCTTAGGTTGAATCCTACACAGGGAAAGACTTTGAAAATTAAGCTTGTTTTGAAAGTAGTCACAGGTGTGTGTCTAATCTTCCAGGTGTTTTTTACCTGACTTTGTACCTGTGTTTAGTGGATGCCACCATTTTTCAAATTAAATTGTATTTTGAAATACTAATGATGTCATTTTAGGGTGTAGCTATTCTTTTCTGCAGCTCCAAACATCAGATCCCAGCTTCTTTTATTCACATACTTCAGACTTATCCCTCAACGTAAACACTGAGGGAAGGAAACTGGATGAACCTGGGGAAATGAGACAGACTATTGCACATCAAGTTGGCCAAGGGACTTAGCGGAGTCTAGCACAGGACTTTCCATTTCACTTCCTAGTGGTTGATCTCACTTACTCCTCATCCAGAAGTGCCTGAACTTTTATAAACAAAATGGTCAAAAATGTTGTGTGGTTCTTTTGCATTTGCCCTATTGGACACTGTTAAGGCAGTGCTGTAAACACGTGGCTATGGCCACCTACAGCAGTGGTCCTCAGGCACATTGCAACAGCTACATGGGGCATCTGGTGCTGTGAAATCTCCTGCTGTACAGGCTAGTGATTTCTGTGCTTGAGCTCCTTAAATTATTGATCTGTGGAATTGATGGAGAACAGCTGAGCCCCAGAAAAACCTCAGAAACAAGCTTGGAGACTGTGAAGGCATTTATTTTGGTTATTATGGATACACATCACTTGCCCCGCAACCAGAGCAATGTTTCACAGTGAGACGTTGCCTCCGAAGCCAAGGCCACTTTGCCCTTGAGTATTTTCTAGGGAAGAAAACCCAAACCCACGTGGTGCCTTATAGGGTGGTTTCCTCCAGCATGCTCTCCAGCCCTTTTGTAGTTGCCTGGCAACCAGGGAAGGCAGGAGGAGGAGGAGGATGTGACAGCATGGAGGCACCTGAAGAAGCAGGTTATCTGTAGTAGTAAACCCATTGGCCGAATCATCTCTTGGTTCTCCTGAGCTACTCCATTGCTCTAGGTCATCTGCACTGGCCCTTTTTAGATGATTATCTGCTGAAGGTGAGGATGATGATCCTGCTTTAATTTTATGTGAGTTTTACCTTCATATGAATGCTTGGGCATTGACAGAACAATTCTTCTTGAATGGGAGTGAGGTAAGAAACAAGATTTGGTCAGTGCACAGAGCTTATTTATGGTGCCTTAGCTACACCGTGTGATTGAGCAGTGCCCCTTGGCTTAAAGGAAGCTAAAGAAGAATCCAGCTGAGCTGTCCCTTCTGAACATGATGTTTAGCCTCAAATTTTATGCCAGCTATTCTCCCTAGTTGTCAAAAGGGCTAAAAACTCTAGAAGATAAAGTAGGTTTTTTTAATTCAAGAAAGCAAACAAACAAGAAAGCAGAAGTTTCCATCTTCAGTTAAATATGTCCAGAGTAGGATTTGTAGTTTGGATGAAAATAACGTTAGAGACAACAGGGATGTGAGAGGAAGTCAAAGCTGTGCTCTCTGAGTTACAAGCTAGTGACATGAACCTCACTTTCTGATTAGTGTCTTGGCCATTGGTCATCCATTCAGTCTTTGGCACAATTTCACAGGAGTGTCTATACAGTAGAATAATTTATGCAGGAGGTATAATGATAGCCTCTCTTTTGAACAGCTGATAAACTCTTGGTGCAGTTACTTTCTGCCCTACGGAGGACCCAGAGATGAGTCTCCAGTTTGCTTTGTTCAGGTTTGGGCCCTCTGTTTCCTGTATCCTAAATGACCACCATACCTTTGGGATATTGCCTATACCAACATGGAATTGGGGCATGTCTCTCTCTTTTTTAACCTTTGGGAGGGGAAAAGCAGTCCCATCAGGAAACAGGAATATTTTTTTCACCTTGGAAAATTCCACGGCCTAGGGACAGTGTTTTGCAAAATGTGGCATGTGATCTTGTGAAGAAGTAGTGCACTTGTATTTTTAAAGTTGATTGCTATTAAATAGATTCTCACTCAAAGAGCTTCATGGAAAAATATGATATTTGCGCTTTCTTGTGTTGGGATAGCATAATGGGATAAAATATGGCTTTTTAAGACCTCATATTGCTACAGTGTTTGAGATGGCATGAAGTCACTGCAACCAATAAACATTATAGAAAAATGCTACTGAACTAAGTAAGGAATGCCAGTAGAAAAATCATTCGGGTTTTTTCCCTAGATTAAGACATTAAGAAGATCTTAAAAAGTTTATTAAAATCACAAGTCACTATTACTGAAGAATGAAAAATTCTTTTAATTAGGAGCATGTTTGCGACACAAAAAACCCCATGTTTGGGACACACGTTTTTGGTGGGACGTTAATATGCTTCTTACAGAGACCACTGTACATGTATGCAGTAGCAGTGAATCTCCAGGATAATACCTCGGTCTGACTAGGTAAAATGCAGCTTGTCCCAAAGGCATCTCACTTCAGAAAATAACATCCCAGACACTTCCCAAGAGCTCATTCTTGTTCTGCTATGTGTTTCCTTTTCTTTCTTCTCTTTTTAACCCTGTCCTCTATTCATCATATTTATTTCTGTGGAACCTGCCACTTGAATGCCTCTGCTGCTGTAACACCATCCCAAGAGCATGTTTGCCAAACTGACAGCTGTTAAAGAGGGTGTCACAATATATTTAGCATAAAAAAATGCTCAATTCAACTTCTCATCTCTGCCAAGTACTGTGGGTCCACAACAAGCCTCCATGGCTTGTGTGCAGTCTGACCTGCTCCTGCTGCTACAATGTCATTAGCTAATAAATGCTTTTTGCAAGGCTTTGAAGGATACTGGGAAGGGGCAAGGAAGGGACGTGCAAAGAAATAGTTAGTCTCATTTGCAAGTTGATAACCAATTAAAGACCCGTTCTAAGGCTGAACCTTATTAGCAACCTATAAAAGTGGTACCCAGGCACAAGGAAGAAAACTCCACCAAAAGATCATCAACATCTCCAACTCAAGGTGCTGGAATATTGCCACAACATCCCAAGTAAGGCAGACTGACAGTCAATCTTGGGACTCAAAGAGTGGACAGGACATTAGATAAGGGAGTACTTATATCTTGAAAATGCATGCTTTTTAATAGTGTTTTTTTAATAATTTCTTGAACTTTTAGATCCCTTTAGTATTTATGATTTTGCCTTGGCAAGTATCCTACTTGGAATATAACACTCACAACAATACAATGATATATCTCACCCTAAATGTCTTGATTTCTTCTTGTTTTCATCTCTAAACACAGTTTCTCTCATCTGGGGATGAAGAGAGAGGGGGAGAAACTTTCACAGATTGCTATTGTGTTTAACTTCCTCTAAATTTGAAAATGTTCCTACTTATTGTTCCTACCCTCCAAAAGGGACTTATGCCTGGTGAGGCATATTTTCAAAGGAGAACGCCAAAGCTTCTAATGGCAATAAATTTTCTGATCAAAAATAATTATGAGGAAGGAGATGCCTTCCATGTAAACTACAAGGCTTTTCAAATTTTTTCCAAAAAAACCTATTCCTTGTTTTCATCTAAAAATATCTCAGCTATTGCAATTGAGAAGCAAAATACTTCACTGAAAAATTTCTACTAAAATAGTGATTTTTCTTAGAAGACTTGCAGTGGAAAAAATATTCAGCTGGAAAGAAAAATTACTCAGAGAACAGGCTTTGATGGAAAATATTCAACAATCCTACCAAAGATTTAATTCCTGCAAAAGAAATATAGTAGCCTGTCTTCCATTTGCTCAGCCTGTCAGCTTCTTCTGACACCATTGATCCTGCTTTTTTTGTCTTGCCATTTTGTTCTCTTATTTGCTTTGATTCATTTCTTGGGATTGGTGGAAGACTTTACTCAGCCTATTCCAACTTTCGGAGGGTTTCCACGAGCAGCGGCTGGGACCCTGCTTCCTTCTCTCCCTCCCCACCTACTCTGTGAAAGTCATCATTCACCTTTACTGCACCACAGAGTCACAATCTGCCTTCCCATTCAGTGCTTGTCTGCAACGAAGCCCCAGCAGGCCACTTCTCCCACCCTGCCTCATGCATGTTTAGGTACTACTGCTGCCACTTCCATGATTGCTCTGTGGAGCCCTCAGCTGAGCACCTCTCACCAGAAGTAAACTCACATTAGTGCTGGGAGACTTGGCTTGTGCCCTCTTTAGCCAAAGCTTTGCTCAAGATTGTTAAACCCTTTGTCAGGGAGGCTTTGATGCTAGGAATTAACTTGAAAGGGATTTGATAACCAAGGGCTATATTGATGATGCAGAGCTCTTCATTGAAGAGCGCGCACACACACACACGCACCCCCAACATCTCCTGAATTTTGAGCAGATTCTCTAGTTGTCATGGAAACAGCCTAATTTGCTCTCCTTTTGTGATTTAAGTAAGCATGATGTAAAAACTCTTCAATAAATGATGTTAAAACATCCTGAGTTTTGGTAGTGACATTGGGCAACTTGCCACTTGGCCTAATTTAATTGCTCTGAAGCTATCACCAAGTGTATAATTCAAGGTTTCCTTTTAACGCAAAAGCTCTTAAAAGTTTGGATGGCTGCAAGGGAAAGAGGAGGGGGAAGGAGCAGCTGCTGTTCTTCGAAAGTGAAGCATCTCCAGGAGCAAGGGGATAGTTTTGTCCCTTTTTGCGGCAGAGAAATCCATCACAGACAAAAGCAAAAACTTGGTCGAGATTTTTTTCTCTCGTAAGACCACCTTGAACTCGGTGGAAAGGCAAAAGCATCTGCAATTCCTATGCCCTGTTCTCCTGGGGAAGGCAGCACGACTCTCCATCCTGGATCGTGGCTGTGACAGACGTAGACAGCCCAGCAATTTAGAACGTGAATATAGCTGTGGGTTGTCCCAGCTTCCTGCCAGTCCTTTGCCATGAAGACAATGCCTAAAGAAAGACATTGCCTTTAGGAAAACCGCTGGTTTCTCACCGGCAGTCTGCCTGTGCAGCTATGCTGGTGCTCGGGGTTGACTTCAGCCTCCTGTCTCTACTGCTTCTAGAGGCAGAGCTAAGGGATACCCAGCCAGCCAGTCCTGGGAGATGAGCCAAACTGAACACTGGTGTAGGAGTTGCTTGAAGGAGTTTGGGCCCTAGTGCAAATTTGAACCTCACATTATTATGATAGTACGTATATAGACTCCGCTGGATAAATATTGGCACAGGGGAAGCAGAGTGCAAGGGTGTTCTTGGACTCTAAGGGATGCAGGCTCCTATGAGGGAAGAAGAATGGCTTCTTCATCCTGCCTATTTATTTTTCAGTTACGGTGGAATGATGTGACTGTTTGTAAATACTGTGCGCGTGAACATGTATTAGCAATAGCTGTCAATATCGCTGTGAACGGTCATTAAAAAGCCCTGCTGGCTGCTTGGTCTGACCTGGGGGTGGAAGGGGTTGTCCCACTGAGGTCCTCCGCTTCTAGCATTGTTCCCATAACAAAAATCTCTTCAGGCAAATGAGGTGGTCTGAGGCTTGACTTAGATAGTGACAACCCTGTTAAGGGAAGCTGCAGTGCTCTGTAACTCTTCAAAGAAAGCGTCACCTGAGAAAAAAGAGCAGTGTTCATTTTGGGAAAACTACTACTTGGGAAATACAGGTGCAGTTAGTTGTCACTACAAATTTTTGGTCAGAAAAAAAAAAAAGGCAAAACAGAACAGCTCAGTCATTTGGTCTGGGGGAAAACTGCCACTTTGGTGCATGTTTTTGGCATAGGCATTCAAAATCCCACTGCAGGCATGTGAAACTGCAGTCCCTGAGTGGTGCATATATGAACCCTTCTCTTTCAGGAACCCTGTGCTTTCATCCCTTGGGTGTCTGAACTGATGGCATGACAGTGCAGTTGCTGAACAGAAGATATCATGATACAAGGCAGTCTTTCCCATTTCCTTGTGATCTCCTTGTTTTGTCACTCCCTTCTGCAGAGTGGTTTTATGCTTTTTTTTCACATCTTGTATTCAGGAAAGAGGCAAAGTGTTTGATGTGCTGCAGTATCGCTTTGCCTGGACAGAAATCTCTGCGTCCACTGAGATGGTAATGACCATTCACCCAGGAAATACTGTATTGTGGGCTGGGGATGGATGTACAACAATAAAACGGGAATGCCATGGCTTTAGGGGGAGGAGGAGAAGAGGGATGGAATGGGAAATACAAGTGGGTAATCTAAGGTCTCCTTTTCAGGAGAGTGACAGATTCTGGTTTCTTTACCCGCCTCTCTGATAAAAGCCTGCCAGTGGGGGTGAAGACTGTGACACCAGAGCCTGCACACCCTTGTTGTTTTACTAAATTATTCATCCTGTTCCTGTGATAATATAGTTATAAGGAGGAGCCTAATTTAATTTACTGTCTGGCTTTGGCCAATAGGGTGATAAGGATCCAGCAGAATGGGATGACGGTGAATCCTGCTAGTGTGCTGTGTATGTGAAGCAGGAGGGACTGGCAGTTTGTGTGCAGGGCGGAAAGCGAATAGGTCCAGGGCCCCCGGATTAGCAGACTAAGGAAAGGTAAGGAAGCGAGTGGAACCGGGATGTGCCAGAATCATATGCTGACCCTGTGCTGCAAGGGTGTTTTTGTTTGTAGGAAAGCACTCTGCAGGCAATATTTTCCTGCAGGGTTTGGAGGAAAGAGGAATGTGTGTGGTGGCACTTGCTCAGTGCATGTAGCGTGTGCCTTTGTCTTTATATGTGCTGCAGGGGTTTGTAACGCTGCATGTTGATTGTGCATGTCTGTATGGAGATGCCTGTGTTTTCTGTGGATAGAGCGGCAACGTATGAAGCCTCTGCATTGTAAATGTGACGAGAGGAGTCAAAAGGGAGAAATTACCTCTTGGGCAGTGCGGGGAAAACATTAGTGCTTTCTGGTTTGATTGAAAATGGAAATGTCGAGGCTCTTAGTGAGCTGTTTGCAAATAAAAAAGAGCAAGCGTGTGTGCATCTGTCTATGTGTGTATCGGATCTGCAGTGAAATGTGAAAATGGGAAAGAGGAGGTCAGACTGTAGCATTAGTCATGGCAGGTGGAGATAAATTGCAAACAATCTGTGTAATCAGATTCTCTAACATGGAGAGTGCAAGTGAGTAGGAAAGTGGATTAATCCTAGCTGCTGAGCCAGCTACACCTGGAAAGCAAAGGGGGGAATCAGGACAGGTTATTTGACTCTCTAGAAGGACCAATGATCAAACCATCCTGTTTGCCTGCTGCTAGAGAGATAACCTATTGAATTGCTTCCACAGATTTGCTATCTCCCTTGTAATGATGGGAAGAAAGGGTGAGCATTTCTGAGGATCAGGTTAGAGCTGACAAATTAATGTTATCTAGAAGAGCAGGAACACATCAAGCAAATTAGCCTCTGCTCTTCCCTTTGTTTCATTGCCTTTGCTCTGATAACAAGTGACTGCTAAACAGACAGGGCAGGTGGGGGAAACTGGATTACAAATGTGAAAAGTGGCATTAAGCCACGCAGGCAGGGAATGTTTGCAGTGATGATGCTAAAATAGTACTTCTGCAGCTTACACCTTTGCAAGCCTTGAAGACAAGGCTGTCCTGAGCTGGGTAACCTTAGCCCAGTTACTAACCGGAGTGGGGATCGCAGCTTGCTGTGAGGCATTAACAGGTTTAGCTGCTTCTTATATGTTTTCACCAACTCATTCTTTTTAAGCTAGGATCCAGATGAAGGTGTTGTTGAGACAAAGATGTTGCTCACCTGTGGATATCTCCTCTCAGTTGGAAACTAACTCTTATGATGAATGCTGAGGGAGGTATGCTTTTTGTGCTTGCTCAGGAAGCAATAGCCAGAGGCTCCCTTCAAAAAGAGCAGTAAGGCAGAAAGCCCCACAAGGAGAAGTAACAAAATGGTTTGTCTTGGATTAACCAAACCTGTTTGCCCAGATAAGTTCTCCATCCTTCCTGACACCAAATCTCTTGCGTCAGAGGTTAAGCTTCCCCTACGCAAACTCCTTTTTTTTCTGTGGTTTCCTCATACAGCCCAAAGATGAGAAAATACAAACATGACTGATATTCCCATCAGAGAGCACCTCCCTGCTCCTGTCTATCCTCTGTCCACGAGCTCTCCTGAAGTCTCTGAGATGTGCTGTTTGGGGTGACAGGCTGAGTCTGACCCGCTCTGTCTCACAACTTGTGCACATGCCCCAGCTGAGACCAAAGGGGCACTCACCTGGCACAGGTATAAAAATACTCCACCTTACAGAGGATATTTGTATTCGATGATGGAAAACCCAAAGGGAATGTGCAGCAGCTTCTGGTGGGATGGAGCAATGCTCTCCTCATCTCACCCTGAAAAACAAGGCTAAGAGCGTATACCATAATCTAGCAGGTTTTTTGTTTCTTGGTTTCTCATTCCTCTTTCCTGTCCTTCAGTTCCTCTAAATTAGCAAAAGCTTGGTCATAGTTGAGTTTCACTCCAACTTGCAAAGCACTCACAGCAACAGAGTGAGCTAAAAAATGAAGCAAAACAAGCCTTGCCATCTGAAAATAAACTCCCCAGTCTAATAAACTTATCTTCCCTTATGTCTGCCCCAGCAACAGAAGAGTAATTAAATAACTTGCTTATTCACATGCTCCAAAAGGCTGTGTAGCTTCCAGGTGCAGAGCAGGAAGCTCTCCTTACTAAGAAGGGGACAGACACTGGACACACCAGGAGAGTCCATCTCTCTGTGCATCAGAGGAAGCTGTTCACATTTGCCCGTTTCAGGATATGCATCTTCCTTGGGAGAGGCACACAGTGGGTTTGGCAGGAGAAGCATCCCTCTGACACTGCAGTGGCGGTAGCCTGGCGTTCGCTTGCAGCGTTTATTGCCGGTTGGGTGACTACATTGTTTGCTTCTGCCCTCCCAGTCAATAGCGAGGCTCAGGAATGGGCAAAACGCCAGCGTATTCCCGGGGAAGCTTACGTCATTGCCAATTCACTGGTGCCAGAGACTGTGCTGGAAACCTGAGGTTGCTTTTGCCATTAATTGCCCAGATGATTAATTCATGCAATGATATCATTTTCCTGGGTGGAGGTTAGGAGGTTATGTACTCTAGTAATGAGGGGCGTGATGGGATGCAAAACTTGTGTTCCTTATTGATGCTAACTCTAATTAAAACAAAGTAATCACAGTGTCCTCCACATCATCCTTCCTCCCCCAGAAAGGGTACCATTTTTCTCTGGCTCTCCACTTGTCCCCTTCTTTTTTTTTTCTCTTTTTTTTTTTGAGCGGGTGGAGCATGTGATGTGTGGGCAATTCTCTTATGGGGTTTGTAGTATTGCAAATTCTACCCTAGAAGACCAAAATATAGTGCCCTTAACTTTCACAACGCCTCCATAATAAGGACCATTGCTTTAATGTTAACATTTAATTTAGGCTTTTTCCACCTTGCAAATCTCATTCCTTTCAAAAATTCCTTGTATTTTTGTCATTTACACTGCACTTTCCAGCATGAAAAAACCACAATTATCCTCCTTTAAAAAAAAAAAGAAAAAGGGAAAAAAATGAATTTGGTTCTTATTACACAGTGACCAGTGTATTGTACTGTGACATTCTCCCTCAGAGGATGCTGCTCTGTCTATAGAGGTGTAGGATCATTTTTCAGTCAGTCTCGAAATTCTTCAGAATGTCAGGTTTTGCAATAAACACTCTAAGATTTTTTATTCTTTTTTGAAGTTTTTAGGCTAAAAATTCCTTTCCTGGCACTTTAATAGCTAAGCAAATAAGCACAGAATTCACAGATGGGAATAACAATGAACTGTGCCAGCCCAGATACAATTAATAAAGGTAAAGGTGCAGTGACTTGATCTGATAATCTATTGGTAGGTGAAGCTGCTAACTCAAAATGTCAAACAAAACACCCAGGGCATTTTCAGAGCTGTTGTAAGAGCATTTCTTTTCAAACCACGTCACTGTTCTGCCTCCTGTATTACTCCCCCTCGCTCACTCCAGTGTTTCTCTTCTCCCCTCAGGCCTTGGTGTTTTCAGCTGGCTTGCATCCCCAGAGATTTGCAAAGCCCTGGATCATAAGTTTTCAAACAGACTCGGTAAGACCAAATGAAAACCTTCCAATTTCTAGATATACCTGTTGTTTGTAGGAAAAAATGGTTTCCTTTCTCTTTAAGCAGCGGGGAAGCCGTGCTATCCCTCCATTCTGGATAATTTTTCATTTCTTCCCATCCTTCATGGTTTGTTGTGGTATTCTCCTACCTCATCTACAGTTTAGAAAATGTCAAGGTATTTTTCTTGAATGCTGACAAACAGCAGAGGTCTGATTAGCAATTGTAGCGGATCTGTTACCAGTTCAGTACTGTAGACTCCTATATATTTGTAATACAGTTATCAAGGAAAATTAAGTGATTATGCAGAACTAACGATGTCTGTATTAATGGCTGTCAGGTTCCAGACACTCATCTATTGTCTGCTTAATGAGAAATAATCCTACTGTGTCTGGGCAGATCAAACGCTAAAGCAAGGGTGCAGTATGACTTTGCTGCCGTTAGCAGACTACACTGGCCAAAGGAAAGGTGGCCTAGAGCGCATGCTTGTAATTTAGATCCTGCTCATAAAGGGGAAAAAAATAATGAGATGGCCTTGGAAAAGTAAGAAAATGAGTCTGTGGTGTGGCCTTCGGGGTGGAAATGATCTTTTGTCCTGGTGACAGCGCTCTGTTGCAAAGGGCTGAATTCTGCACTGCCACCAGAGTGACGTGAGGGGGAAGAAAAGTTTATCTGCTTCCTAGGGTGGCCTGTGGTGGGCTGTCACAGGGGGAAACAGAACAGATTGGATGGGGTAGCAAAAAGCCCTTTTCCAGGCTTCCTGGAACTGGGAGTATTGCCTTCAAACCACTTCTGAGAGAGTAACTGCAGTCATTTGTAAAGGCATGTTAAATTTTGCTGTAAACTACCAGACTGGGATACGAGCAAGACAGACAGCTGCTGTGTTGTACAATGCTCCAGCCTGGAGAACATGAGCAGCATTGTCTTCCTATGGGTCGGAAAAAGAAGTCAGAGTTCATGTTAAAGGGAGGAAACCAGAAACAGTGGAGAGACGAGTGAAGAGCTGTACAAAGTGGAGAAGAGGGGTGTGCCTTTTTTTTAAAGAAAGAAATTTCATTTTTGCCAGACGTTGTGGATTTTGGCTGACTTATTTCCTGCTCTCAGCAGGCACTGGAGCCAGCACTTCTTCCCTGTATGCTTCAACTGGAAAACATAGAAAAGCATTGGCTTCTTTATTTCTTCTCATACACAGGAGCAAATGCACACACACCAACTCCTTTTAAAAGATGGCAACCAGTGTCTTCAGCCAGGTCTCCACAGTTTAAAATGGCTGTTTGTTCAGTTCCTTCAAGTGTAAAAAGTGTGCTAACTCAAGCTCTACATTTTAATTTACAATTTAATTTTACATTTAGTTGACAATGGTAGAAGGCATTATTTTTTAACTTGCTGGGCCTGGTCCTTTAGAAACGCAAGGCTGTTTAAGAAAGGATACTAATAAACACCATTTCAGTAAAAAGTGGCACTTAAAACCATTCACATTAGTTGGAGCAGAACAAGAGGTTAACTGATGCATCATTCCCATCCAAGTGAATGAAGAAAGTCCCACTCCACTGAGACTCAGGACTTCCAAGCCTGGTGGAAAAAAACCATCCAGAAATGCTTATGCCATACCTCTTATGTAGCCAATGCAAAATATTTTTAATCTAGAAGGACTGGTAGACTTTCACCAGCACTAAATTAACTTCATAAGCAAATACAAGCCTATTTACATAGGACTATTAGAAAAGCAAAACCAATAGCAGCAGAACATTCAGCTTCAAGATGATTAGACCTTTGAAATTTGTTGTTTAAAATATAGTAACACCCATTTTTTAAGACAAAACATATTGTTTTTATTATAGGATATCTTTGCCCTGTGGCTTCTTTTGTCCAATACAATGAAAATATCCATTACACTGTCATCTTCCTCCCCCACTTTAATCTGTAACTTGCTGGTCTTAGGGTAAGGCTGAACAGCCCTGTAGTACATTGCAGCCCAGGAACACGTTGAAGACTTTCTTGGCTGCAGAAACACTTTTGCTTGACTCTGCAGAACAAGCTGATAAACTCCAAAGGAAGATGCTAGAAAATATCGATCCCTGGTACAGAAAGAAGTCAAGAAAACCAGGAGTTTTCTCATTCAAGTTATCAGCACAGCACAGTTGTGATGTAGTGCAGTGGAGAAAAAAAAATAAATGGAAGTTTGGGACAAAGGATGATCACATGATCCCAGAGGGGACAGACTGGGTGTTTCTGTCCCTGGGTCACCGCGTGCACCTCTGATGCACTGTGCCCGTCACAGGCAGCTGCCAGGAACTGCGGGTACAGCACATGGCCAGGGCACAACATAGGGAAACACACTCGGCACCCAGCTCTTCTCTGAAGTGGGCTTAACAAAACCAGACAATGTGACAAGTTAGGAAGCTTTTATTTTTTTTTTAGCCCTGAAGTTTCTGGTTTTGCTGCTTAAAGATGAGACTCAGTGCCCATGTTTCCCTTCTGGTTGCTAAAGCATTAATGCGCTTTGGTGAGAGGGGTTGGATGAAACGCTGCACTCCCTTCCAGCAGCTGAAGGCTGCCGTATTTAGCTTGATGCATCTATCTAAAATAGGCCTGTGTGTATTTAGTTAATCTTGCAGGCAGGGTTTCTTACTTCAGCAGCCTTGTGAAGTTTCTTTTAACAGGAGAGAGAGGAGTAGGCGAGGTAGGGGGGATGCTGTTTTATAATAAAACTGAAAGAGGCTGCCAGGAATTAACATGAAGGTTACCTTGGTTTACTCTGGGCAACCTTAATAATTCAACAGAGCTTTTCAGTCAGGGCTTCCCCTGCTGTTCCCCACAGGGGCAGTTTCATGTATGAGAGTTTCTTGAGACCGTTCAACATGCCAGCTCCTAAGAAACAGAAGGCACAGGAGAGGATGGTGCCTGTCAAGAGCTAGAGCTGACAATCCCTATTAATGTGCAGGGAGGCTTTTCCCAGGAAGACTCTTTGATGTCTCTGACTCTTGGTCACAGGTCACGGGCCTCTGGCTTTACATGTCATGCCTCTGTCTTGAAACAAAGTGCCACCTCTTTTGCTGAGCCCCCTGGTCGGACTGTGTGACTATTGTCCCCTGCCTAGGAGTGACCCACAGAAAGAACAGGATGATGCCTTTAGTTACCTGGGGCAGTCACAGATCTTCTGGAGTCACTAGCTGGCATCTCCCGCAAAAGTCATGCCAGCTGTTCAAGATCATCTGCCTTCCACTGCAAGAGAGAGGGATCAGATCCAAACCCCAAACGTTTTGTATTTCAGTGAGAATCCCGTTGAAGTTCATGAGAATTTTGCTTGAGCTGGAAGGGAAGGAATTGACTCTGCTTTCTGAGATAGTTGCCAGTTAAATAAGTAGCATTGTGAGTTTTTCTGTACGCTCTGTTCTGCTAACTTGCACACAGTATTGGAGTTTGGTAAATGTTCCAGTAAAAGTAATGCAGTAATCAGAGAAAGATATAAGACATGAGCTTCTGCATTGCTATGGCATTTCATCTTTTGGATGGAAAAGTGTTGTGGCCAGCTTTGGTTGCCTGAAATAAATGATAACAGTAACATGCTATTAACTTTCGATATCTAAACCTCATAATTATTAGAATTATTATAACTAACTATTAGAAGTAGTCAGCCAGCAACATTTCAGTGGAGCATTTCTTCACTGAAAGACCACAGCTCATCAGCTGTGAGACAGGCTCTGGAAAGGCCATCTTTGAATATTTGTTTGGGAAAGAAAGCCTACAAATGAATGGGGTATTTGATACAACATTTACGTGTTACAAGACATTTTGGAATATTTGTTGTCCTGTTTTGGAGCAAAAAATATTTTGAAATGGCAAAATTTCTTTGAAATGAGCAGGCTGGTTCAGAACCTACTCTAACAAATATAAAAATTTTCAACTGGACCATTCTTAGCCCAGCTCCATGTGTCTCCCTGCACTGTAACTCCTCCCATACAGCCATGTCTGAAAAGAACTTAGTGCTCCTGTTCAGAAGAACACACCCCTTCAGCTCCGCCTCTGTCACTTTGCCTTTCTCTCCATCTCGTCATTAGGTGGTTGTGATCAGCTGAGGGCCCTGAGGTATTTCTGAGGGAGTTGTCCTCTGGCTTGAAAACAGAGAGGATGCTAACAGGGTTTAATTCTTAGTGAGGCATCTACAACTGCAATGTTCTTCAGAGCCTATAACACCTTAGACTAATAGAAGCAATAGCTGGTTACCTTCACACTATGCTGTAAGTCCCGTATATTTCCCCAGAGCAGAGTAGGTGATGAAGAATAAATAGACTCTTCAGTTGCCTAACCTCCTAAGTGTGTGTTTTTATTCTTAGTGGTAGTCCATCAAGGGCTACAGGCAGGTTAAAAAAAAAAAACCTCTTTTTTTAACAGAGAGCAAAGCACATGTCTGTTTCATGGTACGATCAAGGCTAGCAGCTGGTGGGGGAGGTGGAATAATCATCAGCAATAAATCTTCTGAAACCCAAAATACAGATAGGGTGTTCACTTTAACTAACAGCAGGTTCTGCGTTTCCTTTTGGCAAAACTTACATTTCTTTGCTAACACAGAGCAGTCATTATACTTAATAGGTGGGAACACTCAGTTACTAACTAGGTTTTCCAGCACAGTTTCACTAGAAAGAATGTTCCTGCCGCTGTTTTGTTAGTATTAAGGAGCATGAGGCAGGTGCTGTGATTGCACAAAGATGCCAGCAAAGACCAACAGTTTGATCAAAGTCTGCAGCCTCGCTGCTGCTTGCTAGCAAAGAAAGCTTGGTGCACTGTGGCTGGCAGCAACCCCAGGGGATGGGCTCGGCCATGAGGCTCAGTGATGAACAGGCAGAGGGAGGGCAGGGCCAAGGCTGACAAACCAGCTGCCATCTCCAGCATCGCTTGGCAATGTTTCTTGTTCAACCTTCGGGGTAGCACAAACTGAGAAACCAGCTCAGGTAGGGATTGCTGCCAGGCACTGACTAGCCCTGCACATGATGCACCGGCAGCAGCTGCTGCTCAAGATCTAGCTGCCCAGGAGGCAGCTGCTGCTTTACAGCATGAACAACTGAGCTCTTCTGGGGTGCTTAAGCAAGTGTCTTTGTGTTGGGGTATCATATGGTCATGCAGTCCCTGCTGAAGTTGGGGGATCATTGCAGCTGGATGAAATGCTGTTTTCTTCACTCTGGCTTTCAGGGAGCTGCTGGTTTGCTCTTGCTGCAGTGACGATGGCTTAGATGCAGGGCTGGTTTGGACCACACTGCTGAGTATTTACAAGCCAGCCTTGGAGCTGGGTTTTCAATCAGAAATGATAAACTCCCAGCAGGAGTTGTTGGGAGAAACTATACAAGCTGCACTACATGGGAGGCCAAGCTCAATGATCCTAGTCTTCAAATCTATTTGATTTTTTACAAGTGCTCTGCAGTGCTTTAGTAGTAATTGAAGAGATCCAAAGCAATTATCCTCTTTCAGAAATGAGATAGTAATGATGGAGAGCTGAAGCAAGAAGAGAGCAAATGATTAAGCTCATCATATTGAAGGACTTTTATGTATTTGTTATCATGTAGTGTACATTATTACTAGTGCTCACAACATGAGCACCCTCTCTTGCCCTGGTTTTACATGTGTATTCCCATATGAAGTGACTTAACCAGGGTTCTTCCTGCAGCTCTTAGGAAAATACATGTGGATGTGCGGGGCCTATCACCACATGTGAAGGTGATCCACTACTTCAATGGAGTTCACTCCATTTTCATAACCCAGTCATGTTTGGATACTGATTTTGCATTGGAGTAGATAGAAAAGGGGACAGAGATCCTTGCGTCTAACCTGGCTTATTTATAAAAGATCACTCATACACTACTTTCTGACACAACATCTTCTAGATGCCCACTATAGTTTTTGCAGTGATCAGCTCTGAAACCGGACTTTGGTGACATTAGCAGCTCTCATTTAAGCTGAGAACTCTGTATATTCTTCTATGTTAAAAACTAATACAGTTTTCAGGTAGATTTAATTTTAACCAGCTGCTGTACTTACTTTGTGTATTACAGAACGCCTCTGCAATCTGTATTTATATCACTGTGCATCTCAGTCTCTCTCAAACTTGACCCAGTTTAGCCTTTCCATGCTTTAGTTAACAGAAATATCATTTTACAATCAAGCACACTAAGGCACAACGTAGTTAAGTGTCTTGCTCAAAGTAAAAGTAAAAAGTTTGTAAAAAAAATACATCGAGAATTGTTCTTTCTATCCACAAGACCCATAAGATTGGTTTCATTTTGTGTGCAGTCTTGAAATAGAGAATAACGTTTTGTGTGTTCCAACGCACTGGCTGCGGTACTGCAACGTGCAGGAATATCAGCTCTGCGCTTCAGCTCAAGCCTATGGAAAACACTGAATATGCAAGTGGAAGCGCAGGCAGAATTTGGCTCATCATCTTAACAGGGGGAGGCCAGGCTCCATGAGCGCACAGCTCCGTGCAAAGCTGCAGGGAACAAACAAAATTCCTCAGCCTGCTGTAGTTAACACCTTGCCATCCATGCCAGCTTCTGAAATTTTGAAGCTAAGAAGTTCTGCCCTGGAGTTTGTTTGTTTGGGTTTTTTCAACCAGTTCTGTGACTGCATAGGGATGGCAAAGTGACGCAGTTGTTATGAGGTGGCCAGTTTCAACACGCAAATTTTTAAACCTGCTGACGTCTATGAACCTGAGGGCTCAGGCACTCAGTTTGGGCGAGAGCTGAAAATAAACCCAGAGGAGCAAGGCAGCTCTCTAGCTATTACTCAGAGCTCTGTTGAGTTTGTTTTGGACTCTTCAGCTGATCTTAGTCTACTCTTGGACACATCTTTTTTTTCTGTAAATACACATAGACTGTAAAAGTGGCTTTTGTCAGTAAGCTTCAGTCCCACCTGGCTGCACCGCTTAGCTCTGATCAAATACAGATTGTCCCACAGAGCAGTAGGAAGACTTAGTAATGCTGTTTCTATCGTTAGCTATATCATCGTATAAATACACACAAATAGCAACTGCCTACCTGTCCAGCTAGTCAGGACACAAATGCAGAAAGGGAAGCCCCCAGTTATCTGGCTCTCAGATAACTTCTGTCTGAGATATTTACGATGTCCCCATTTCTCTTCTGCCTGCTGCAATGCTCGTGCTCTCTGTAACCAGTTTGTCACGCCGTAATTGTGCATGTACCCAGCAAGAGCTCACGCCAACACATGCAGCTCGAGTTCCTCCCACTGTGCTCTGCTTGGGCTGTCCGGATGCAGAGCTGTCACATCCTCTCCCTTCCCCTCTTCCCCTTCCTTCTCTGCTTTCCAGCATTGGGAAAGAAGTTCTGTAAGTATGGGAGACTAAGAAACTAAAATAGCTGTGAGGATCAATCCTTTACATTCCCTAAGTGCCACATTTTTTCCTCCAAGAAAAGGGTTTTTTTCCCCCACCCATGGTGGCTATGTATTCGCCAACCCTTGAAAGGCTTGGTAGCTGGGTTCTTAAGTAAGCCTGGCCAATTTTGTAATCCTTAAAAGCTTTGTAATTCAGCTATTGATCAGCAGGGGAACCAGAGCTCTTGAAGCTGCTCCTGCTTCTATGCTTGGCTCAGTGTTGCAGCATGGAGGCGTGTGAGCTGAGCCTTACAAGTCTCTTTCTCTGCAGTCTACAAAATAAAGCCTGTCCTCTTAAATGAGGAAACCAAGGCACCAACACTGAGTGACTTTTCCCCAGGCCGGTGGCAGAGGACTGTGTCAAAATCATGCTGTACTTTATTTCCATGTCTGGGCCCAGCCCACTGGCCTACTCTCTCACGACTTTGTGTCCAGAATCTATTCCATTACTCACATTCATGTATTATATTTTCTGATGCTTCTTGCCTAAACATAGTTTCTGGCATTTGGAGCCAGTTATGGAGGGCGCCTACACTGTCCACTATGAATGCGAAAACTGAATAGGCAAGCAGACAGGAACTGGGAGAGAAGACAGCTTGATGAAGAACAATTACTGGAATAAATTTTCATTAGGCTTTTGAAACATACTTTCTAATTATAGCAGTGCACCTCTGGCGATACAGCCCTTTCTCAACACAATATTCCTACGGAGCCAACATAATTTCTTAAAGGGCATTTGAAACCTGGCCAGATGCTTTATGAAGAAAGCAAAGCACCTGCTCCCTGACTGTCCTGCACAGGTTCCTGCTGGCACCATGGATATATTTGGCTTGCAGCTCCAACCTGCAAGCATGCTGGAGCAGGTTCTCATGGACATTTGTGAGTTTGCAGCTGAGAAGCAGGCACTGGCAATGGTGCAAAGACCAGGGTACTCAGTACAGCTCTGGGAGAAGGGGATTGTCACCCTTGCTGGAGTGAGAAGTGTGTGGGTACGTGGTGTGAGCAATAGGGATGTATTACACAAACCCACACAGCTTTTCACGTGTCTCCATGTGATCAATAGTTATGATGCAAAAAAGTGAAGACAAACATCTCCTACAAATACTCAGCGCAGTTTGGGCTGGTCATCACAAAGCTTGAGACAGACATAGACAGTTGGACCTCTACAGTGTTGCAGATGGAAGTCTACTGATCCCTGTTTTCTCTGCATCTTTGAGGGGAATAGTCTAGCCAGTCAATCTCCTACAACTTCTACATCACATGAAAGAATTTGGCATCAAGCTATCCTACAGTCATGTCAGAAATCTTCCCCAGAGCTCAGTAAAAAGTTGTCTTTCTCTTCCATCATCAAAATAAATCAGTAAGTGCGATGAAATTCTCAGCTTATTCTTTTTCTTTGTATTAAGGGCTGCTACATGACATGGGCAGGTATGGTTAGAAAGCAAATGAACATCTTGCCACACAAAAGCAAATTACAGGTTTTATTTCTCCAGGTATCTGCTTTTCATACCATCAGGTTGAGTAATTCTCAAGTATTATAAGGGGTTCCTTGCCATATGGGAAAAATCTGGGAAACTGGGATGTGGTGGTGTCTGAAATGGTGTGGGGGGCAGAAAAGTGGTGGATACAAACAGCAGCAAAACTTAGATGGAGTATACTAGCACTACAGATGGTTTAGAAGACTTTGGATGTATGAAGGAAAACTTAACACCCAGAAGCATAGAAAATTTGGGAAAGAAATTGAATTTTTTTGTAATTTTAAAATGAGTTAGAAGCTTTAATGCAAGAATTGCAGAGTTGTGTTTGAAGATATGTTATCTGGAAACATGCAATCCGTTTTTGTCTTATAAACATACGAAAAGTAATACAATTTATGCTCCAAACAGAAAATCCTTCTTATCATCATCAGTTAATAATTACCTATTTGCTGTATATTATGACCTTTTAGTGAGTTGTTTCATCCCTTTCATGGCCTGTAGCACTTTTTCCCCCAACACATCTGGTTAACTCTATAGTAATAAAATATTCTGTTTACCTGCATTTCAATTAACAAGTTTATTGTGGCAGAATTGAAATACAGTGGAAAAAATGGCATAGAAATGAGGAAGGGTATGTGAACACAATCAAGACAGGAGCCCCATTAGCTCTGGGCAGGCTGCTGCAGTTTCCTCTGAGAACCTGTGAGTTGTCAGTCCCTCAGGCGTCTTTTCTTTGGATGAACCCTAATGCATATTGGCAGGCCCTACATATTAAATACATCCAGCTTCTTGATTTTATTCAGATCAGCACTCTTCAAAGCAAAGCGCCTCTCAGCTGAACGAAATCCCTGCTCTATTAATGCTGTGTCTGGTGCCGCTTTCACTCTTAGCACCATGAAATCAGGACTTGTACAGTTACTGCAGGAAACTTAGAGCATGTCTCACAAACACACAACATGAACTGCATCGGATCCAAGACCGGGAAGGAAAAAGACAGGAGTTTCAGAGCCATGCTTGCTTCCTTCTTACAATTTCATCCACTTAATATGCAGAGCATTTATCTCTACAAACTCTCCGGTTTGTACTGCTGTCTCCTGCTTTTCTTTAATATAATCGTGAGGAGACACTTTGGCATGTGTTGTAAGTATTAGCCTTAATGGAAGCATTAGTGTTGCCGTTGCTCGGGGTGGGAATGACCGCAATACTCTAGGGAAATAATAATGGAAACAGTATGCCAACTCAACTGACTTTCAGATGGAGATGGCGCTATAGTATTCAAAGGATTAGCACAGGATTTCTTTGCCCCATATAGCCTGCTCAAGTTGAGCTGAGTCTGGTTTTGCTGATAAGCAAGTATTGATATTGAACAGAGACAGGCCATAAAAGGCCTCCCTAAGCTCATTGACAAAGGGATATTACCACTCAGACAACACTGTGGCCATCAGCTGCCAACAGGATTTCCACAGTTAGAATAAAATGAGGAAATAATGTATTGTTTCCAAGAAGTCGCACATCATAATTTGTTCTTGGGAGTGTTAAAGCCAGAGTATCATCAAAATATTCAGATTTATTTTTCCACTAGAAATTTTTTCACTATTGTTCATGGCTTTAGTCATCTTCCTTTGCAATCTACTTGAAAGTCTAATGATCTTACAATGACATTTTGCCATTTTAGAGTCTTTTTTTTTTCCTTCTTGTTTTCCTTCCCTGACATTATGAAATAATGGCAAAAGAGGAAACAGACTAAGTCATTTTCTGTGCTGGGTGTAGTTCTTGGGAAATGGTCCCATTTGCACTCCGTTTCATATGTGCATGAACATTGTCTTCAGGACCAGATAAGGCAAACCCCCTACGGTGAAACTGCTATATAGAAAGCACTGACAGCTTTGCAAACTGAAAAAATGAATGAGATTTGTGAAGCCTAGACTTTTCCACTTAAATAGACACCCAAGAAAGTAGAGAGGATTTTTTTTAAGGTCTACAAGAATGCAGCAATAAGACAAGAAAGTTGTTGCACCTTTATATGTATCAGTGACTTAAAGAAATATGTTGAACATCATAAAGTGATCCATTTCTGACAAAGAAGCCTCCTGGCATCTCTGAAGATCTTTCTAAACAGAGGAATTGAATGCACAAGACACTGGCTTCTTGCAAAAATCCTTAAAGAGCACATTTCTAAAGGAAATCACTGCTGCTGTGAAAGGTAATAAAGAGTTTGGGAAGCAAGTTAAATTCTTGGGAGAAACTGTCTAACACACAACAGGGAATTCGGGCTGTGGGTAGCACCATTATCCTCATGGCATGTTGTCTCTGCTCCCCTGCCCTGTGACTCCCTCTAGCCACATGGTCCTGACTTCTTGCATCTGCTTCAAAGAGACAGCGCAGCTCTGCCAATGTCAGTCATAGCAGATACACAATCTCCAGAACTGCCTCTGCATCCAGCATGCACAAACCCCTCTGATTTTAGATGGAATTAGTGCTGTAGCTTTACATGCTTTGGCAAATTTCCTCCAATGTGCACGTTAGAGCTGTATTGCATTGCTGATGCTCGGGAAAGCTCTCTGCAAACTGGACATGGGCATGGAATCTCTCTGCTTTCCTCTGTTCTTTGGGATGGCATAGAGTCCTTGCAACCCTTATAGTTTTTGCATATGCTTCAGGTTTACAAAATATCAGGGGTTTAGTGGGGTATCCTTTTCCTTTTTCTTTTTCTAGCCCCTCTTGTTTTAATTTCCTGATTTATGGAATTTCAGTTGAAAAATACCAAGAAATGTTTGAACACGTGAGCCTGCTGAGTTCAAACTGTCACAAATGAGGTAAAAAACCCAATAAAAGTTCTAATTAATTTCAGAACTGATTGCTTTATTCTGCTTTCAGTTCTTCCCAAGAAATGCCAAGCTATGCCAAGCTTAGGAATGCTGAAGCCATTCAGAGTGAAACACTGAAAGCTTGGCAATAACAAATAATCTCTTGCTTTCCTCTTTTTGAAAATGTATGTGGAAAGACATCCAGCTGCGTTTAGAGCTCTCTAACAAGGCTGTCCCTCCACAGAAGTCCACTCCCACATTGTGTCAATACGCCTGAAGGCAGAAAGGGGCCCATGGGAATATCTTAAAATGTGAATGTATGCTGAAGGCTATCCCCAAAATGGATGCAGGGGGTATCAGTTAAGTGGCCATTGCCAGGTGAGGAGCATCCCCTCATCCTTCCCTCCACCACGGGGCAGAAGTAAATGTGCCCTTATGGCGAGGTGGGAGGATGATCTCTCCACATCGATTTTCCATCTTGCCGCCCCCAGCATTGCTCCATTGAGGCTGTAAAGAGCAGCAATCAGACACAGGCTGGCATGGTTGTGTCAGTTCATTACCTGACCGCATAGATAACAAGCTCGGGGGAAATCTATGCACAGTTAACAGATATCAGCCAATTGAGTTCATTTCCCTCTGGATGCTAATGCACTTTAGAAAGGAATCCGACAAGAGGTTTAAGTGAACATTTTGTCCTTGTTTTCTAACACACGTCAACAGGTTTTCTGAGGTAACTTGCATCTCTGTGCAGTATATGCTTGAGAAAAAGCAGGTAGGTGCCTGGCTGCTGTCAACGAGCTGAGGGAGCAGATTGCTTACCCTCCCTTGCCCTTCCGAAAATATCAGCCAGGAAGTTTAACTGCATGTTAGTAAGGGTCTGACAGTGCCAGCCTCTTTGCTGTTGTTTTCAAGGTCAGCTCTAATTGACCTAGCTCTTGCTTCATTTAGTTGCTCGCATCGCTTCCTTTTGGTTCCCTGACTGTGCTCTCATTGTTGGGATTTCCGCATGTTCCCACGTTGTCTTTTGGTTAAGCCGATTCCTGCTTACTTCCTCCCTTTCTGCTTGTGCCTTCTCCTCCTCCTCCTCCTCCTCTCCCCCTCTCTCCTGCCTGCTCTCTTTCCTCAGGACTTACTCATTCTTCTATATCTTGTTTATTATTTCCCCATCCTGAAATATAGCCCAGATCCCTGAGCTGCAGCTACTTGGCCCAGATGCCCACTGCTTTCTCAGACAGCTTTTGGGAGCAGCTGCTTCACACAGGAGCAGGTTATCCCTGCGTGGTGGGAGGCAGCTGCTGTATTGCAGCTTGAGGAACTCGACAGGAGCTGCTGTCTCGCCTGGAAGCAGCCTGTGAGCTGTGTTTCAGCTGTGCAGGGGCTACAGGCCTTTATATGGGCAGGTTTGTGCCTGGCACAGGATCAAGTAGGTGGCATGTCTCCATGTGACCCATAAGAAGACACTGGTGTGTACAGAGGCAAGTACAACTTGATAGTGTACAGCCAGCAGCTCTCCTACCTGTGGCTCTGGAGTGACAAAATACCACTTACCACATTTGTCTTGCTTCTGAAGGAGGTGTTGGCTCCTGGTTTTGTTGAAGTTACAGCCCTGCTTGCCTGCTAGGGTAGGACCTGTATGTACACTGGGACGATGCCAGGTTGCATGAGAGCTGCATGCTGTGGGAACTGCACAGAGCCAGATTTGACCTGATGATGTGAGCCCTCAGGATCTCCACAGGAGTTTCAAGGAGTAGGAAAATGAGGCCCTAACCTACTCAACCTGTGCCTGTAAGAAAATGCCTGTTGTTGAAAGTTAAATAACAGCAAATGAGCATGATGCAGAAGCAGACCATGAGGTTTTCAAGGAATCTGCTGGCAGTTTACACTGCCATTGCAGAGATCTCCTCTGTGACAGCACCAATGACAATCGATAAATTGATCCAGCAAAGCCACTGATAACTACTTTTTTTTAAAAGAAAAAACAAGTCTATTTAATTACATTACCCAGCCCATTAGAAAAGGTATGTGATTAGAGGACAGTCTATGCCATCTCTTTGATGGACCCAAAGTCAAAGTTCCTGGCGGGTTCGCCATCCCCTATCCCAGAGCAGAGCCAGGCATTACTCTCTGTTGCAGCAGTGTCATCCTCTTTGACTTTAGCCTCTGCATGCTTTGCTGGAGGGAAATTTCCCTGTGACATCAGTTGCTTAGGTTTTTTCTCCTTCCTTCCCAAGCCAACGGCACACAGCCCAGTCTTCACAGCAAGTGGAGGCAGTGCCAGCCAGCAGAGGGGAAGGCCAGCCTCCGTGTGGCATCCCAAATTCTCTGGACAAGAGAGTTTTGCTAGCTCCCAGAGTCTCCTGGGCAACATCTTCCACTACCAAACCCCTGGCAGAAAAAATTACTGGACACTGTAAATACTACTGTTTAAAAGTGTCCAGGAGGAGAGTGGTCATGGCCTTGCAATAAATATGATAAATTGTTCATTGAAAACTGTGCCCTGAACGGGCACAATTTGGGAAGCTATGTCATGGAGGAAACCTGCATGCTTTCCAGGAACATCACGGGGTATGCTGGCTCTTCCTAGCCCTGGGATATCCAATGCCACGTGACACCATACCCTTCTTCTACAATGCAGGGCAGAGCAGAGACGTGTCCATTGCTTTATTTGCTGATGCTTTGCGAGGAGACCATGTTCTTTTGGAGACTGCAAATCTCGCAGAGGAGGAAGCAGCCGTGCAAGTGCCTGGCAGCGGGCAAGGAACAATTTCAAGAGCATGCAAGACCTGGGGGACCCTGTCCCAAGGATACCGGCTTGTGAAAAGAGCATTGTCCACCCTGTATGGCTGGGATCGGGTTCCCTCCCGTGGCTGAGAGCTGCCACAGCAGGAACCAGCAGCTCTCTGCAATGCTCTGCAAAGCGTGTAAGGGGCAGGCGTCTCGTCCTAAAACCATTTCTCCTGAGACTGGTATCGAAATTACATCCCACCTTTTGACAATTAATGCAAAGGTACTCCAAGACAGCGTGCCTAATTGCTGTACACAGTAACGGGATATTCATCTGGAGCCCTTCTGACAGTAGACAGATCTCTGGGATTCTCGCCTTAACCAGGACTACTCTTGAGTGGACTTTCATTAAAGTGAGGGGATTTTTCTTATTTGTGTTACACAAGATAGGAAACACAGGTTCCTGAGCAGGGGACAGTGCAGTGCATTTTGACTCAGCCTGTAGTATATAAATCCCACAAAGTCATTGTAGGCTTTACCACTCTGGTCCTGCCAGACAGGTAACAGTGGGTGGCTCTGTGCCGGCACTCACTGCAACGGGACGTGAGTAGGACAGGTGCTGTGTGGGTGGATATACGAGGTGAGTAGCCAGCTCAAAATATATGTATACTATATGTTACACCCTTTTTGGAACAATTACTGCATAAACAGTTGGTGCTACTGAAGCACTCACCAGTGCACACATTTGCTGGTGTTATGCGGTCACCGGGCACACCAGGACCGGGCGGGAAGTCAGCACAATGCCTCGAGATACGTTATTGACTGTAAATGTGGCAGGAAGTCATTAAAGATTTCCTGAGCTATTCCCTGGGAAAAGACTACCTCCAGGCTCCAGCAAAGCCAGAGGACTTGTTCTGCCAAGGCTGAGAAATCAAAAGAAAAATTGCTCTAATAAGCCAATGTCAGCAGCTTCAGCAGGGAGCCCTCTGCTCCAGACGGATCCTGTTCCCACAAGGTTGGGGTGGTAATGGATGACAAGATTTGGGGACATGTGCCAATAGGCTCTTTGTAGCTCACTTACTCCAGGCAGGCTCGTCGGAGCCTCCCGAAAGCTCAGGGGGCTGAGAGAGGTACGGACACAGACAGGTCTGAATTCTTTGTCTCTAAAGCTTTGCAAATCCCTATAGGTGAAAACAAATGACAGCTTATTTTGAGAAAGTTGTTTGGTTGCTCCATGAGCTCTCAGCCACAGCTTCAGGAGGGAGATTTACCGGCACCAAACTCTCTTGGACCAACTGGGAAAGGACAGTTTCCTGCCATCAGGAGGCAGTCAGAGACCTCGACAAGAGCATGAGCAGTGAGGGAGGCCAAACCAGGCAGGTGGAGTCAAGGGGCTCCAGTGTTTGTAGGGGTCTCGTTCAAAAAGACGTGAAGAGGTTTGGAGCGTGATTTAATGAGGATACCAGGAATTCTTGTGGCTCATCTCACTTGATATATGGGATAACTCTCACTTTTGTTGCTGCAGATATGCCTGTCTTGAAAAACGTTTATGTTTTACCAGCAATAGGTTTCTTTCTCCCCCCCTCTAAATCTCACCAACCAGCCTCTGGTCAAGACTCAAAGGCTGTCTCAGCAGATAAAAGGTCTTGGGGAATTACTGTGGAAATCTCATTTCTGTGCTGTTCCAATAGTTGTAAATTTTTTTTAAAAGTAACTACTAACTCTGTGACATTATTTAGTTGCCGAAAAACTCACTGTTCTGGATAAAAACAAAGTCATCATACTACAATCAAGGGAGAAGACCCAGATAATTATATTTCACAGTGTTAATTTTCTCACTGAAAAAGATGAGCAGAGTAAGAGACCTTTCTTCTTAAAACAAAACAAAAAAAACCAAATAAAACACAAAAAACCCCCAGCTCGACAGCGGGGGCGGGGGGGAAGTATGTGAAGATTTGACAGCCAGCCAAACTTCTAGTTTTGAGTACGTGCAAAAATCTTACAAATGAATTTGTAAAATCAGGTAGTCTGCTACGTCTAGCAACCACTAGCATGCACCTGGCTCAAAGTGGAGAGCAGCAGGGACAGAAGCGAGTTCAGCTGCCACTGAACTTGATAAAGATGTATATGGGGAGTTTTCTACTATGTATTTTCCACATGCTATTTGAATTTAGGATGATTGTTCCTTAAATTCAGAGCCTTGCGTACAAGCCTGCCAAAGATGATATGACTTTTTATCCTATTGAATCATTTGCTGGTTATTCTGTAACAAGCATGTGTTATTTCAAACACACAAAGTACGAAAAATAAGCCGTCTCTCTTTTGAAAATTAACGTTTATGATCAGAATAATTTTTCTTTCTCTACAGTGAACAGTTACAGAATTGTTAGCCACTAAACTCATGCAAGCCGGTCTGCCCTGACTGGAAAATGTTTTGGGATGAGAGCCATGAAACATACTTTGTCCTATCTGTTTGGCTTCATCAGTGTAGCATACTGCATAGAAACCAGTAGTCTGTTTTCCTCTCATTGTTGATTGAGGTACTCCTTTAAATGGCCAAAAGATTTTTTTTCATCTCTGACTCACAGTATGTATCTCACATATATGTCTATTCCCACAGGAAAGAAAGAAAATATAGCTGAAAAACTGCACGAGCACAGAAACGTTCCCCAGGATCAGTGACACGATTGTTCAGCCTCGTTCTTGCTGAGAAGGTTTCCACACAACACTGCAACAATGAATTTCCTCCGGAGGCGTCTCTCAGACAGTAGTTTCGTGGCAAATTTGCCCAATGGCTACATGATGGACTTGCAGCGCCCCGACAACTCCACAAGCTCCCCGGTTTCTCCTGCCACAGAGAGAAAGCATCCGCAGCCACCACAGCCCTCACACGCTTCCTCTACTGGCACCAGCATCTTCAGCTCCATCTCCAGTGCCATGAAGCAAACCACACAAGCGGCTGCGGGACTAATTGATCACTCGGCCAGCCCCACACCACCTGTGGCCCAGAAACCCAAGATCCTCCTGGTGATCGACGATGCACATACAGACTGGTAAGTCCCTGATGAATTCAGTTCTACAAAGTTTGTGGGATGAGAGGGATCTGGGAAGTATGGGTCATCTGCAGGGGGGTTCACAGATATTTTCACATGTAGGTCACCAACTCTGGCTCCAGGTCAGTGTCTGAATGCTGACTTACGTAAATGGCAGAGTAGGCTTTTCTCATATGTTTCTTGAAAAAAGCATTTATTTGGTACTCATTGGCAAACTTCTTCATAGCCTCAATATACGAGCACACATAAGGCATTCTTGGCTCAGCAGGCTTAGCTGACCTGTCACATATAGCGGTGGTCCTAAGAGGTCACAGCTGAAGTTGTGTTAGTGATGTGGTAGAGGACCTGTTTGTGCTGGCTCTAAAAATGAAAATGGACCCAGTCTCTCCAGCTCTTAATCTCTCTTGAGCTTATGTCAATATGCAAATTTGTACATAAATTTCAAAAAGATAACCCAAGCTTGCTACTACCAGTAGTAACAACTGGAGTTCTTTCCCTGGTCAAGGACCCTTCACCTGCTAAGCATAGTGGCTATTGGCAAATGGCTCTCAGGCTCAGATGAGCCTCAGATTTGTGTTGTTCATACTGGTCTCTGTTTGCAAACAGAAGTTTGGAATTTTGTTTCCTGTGATATTGGGCAGCAGAGGACACTTTCCAAAGGGCAGCGCAACTGAAGTCTTCTGAAATGTTAGAGAAATGACATAGTTTACTACGTGCTCCCTTTCAAAGTTGGCTGGTTTAGAAAGCTTTAGGCAAGCTGATCAAGAGACTTATTTGGGGGAAGATCCAGAGCATGTGTTCAGGAGATGGTCATTGTTTTGTCTGCCAGCTTGCCACAACACAGAAAAAAGGAAAGGGTAGCACAGGTGAGGGGACTGTCTTGAGGACTTCAAAATGAAAGAAATTGGGTCACAGGTCTTAGCCAAAGGAGGTTATTTTATTGTTCCTTTGATCCCACACGACTCTTCGGTAAAGTTGTCACCTTTGGTTTTCTCTACTTTCCCAGGAGAGTGGGAACAAGATGGGACCCGCCTAACTGGGTGTATCTTCACAAAGCAAGAGCTTAGCTCTTAGATAAAAAGGGGCAATGGCCGAGTACAACTAGTTCAGGCTTCTTCAGCCGACTTGAAGTAAGAGAGGGAGAACTGGGATTTTTCTCAAAGTAAAAACAACCTTTTAACTGAATGGGAAAGTCCCTGATAAGGTGGTGGTTGTATCAAATATTTTGCTGGCCTATTGTCTTTTATCACAGTAGCAGCCTCTTAACACCAGATAGCTAACTTGGCAGCACCTCCACCTGAGCATATTCCGGTTCTGATCTCCCCTTCCTGGGTCCACCCGTAAGTCTCCCAGCAGGCTGATGCTCACCAGCCTCCATCTCTGCTTAGCGTTTTTGCAGTTCCTTGAAGATGCTGCCAGGTGGCAGTCCCTTAACACAGCATCCTCCAGCTGGGGATAGGAGAGCCTCTGATGCACAGCTCTAGCATCTGGGGCTTAGCTGGCAGGCACTGTTTAGTCCAAACCCTGTAATCAGAGAGGAAAACCCTATCTCAAAGGCCAATCTAGTTTTTTCCTTGAGATTAATGGTGCTGAAGGTAGTCTGGGCAGGGGAAAGCACGAGGAGGGGTTAGACTCTGTTGCAGTGTTTTCATGTTTTAAAATACACACTGCATTCAAATCCCTGCCTTTATATCTCCCAGCTGCTGTTCTGTCATGCAGACTTCGTGGTCTGTGAGCTGAGCTTGCCTAAGGAGCAGCAGCTGGGAGATACAAAGAGGAGGTATGGCTACCCATGCTGTCTTCACTCCTCCACTCATGTGTAAGCACTCTGGGCATGCTGCTGTCTTGGCTGTCCCTCTGCTCTCTATAACTTAGCAGTTTCTACACATGATGGGTGACCCTCTTCATTTCTCCCGGCTCTCTGCCTCTATCCACAAGCTCGCAGATATCAAATGACGCCGCTTGCAAATTGTCCCGCCTTTGGTCTCTCTAAGGTTGTGAGGGTACAGAAAAAAACTAGTGTAAGCATTCATGACCATATCCTGACATATGTATAACATGAAAACCAAGGACACAACATTTCTAACTCTTGCCTGTCACAGCTTTCCATGGCTCTTTGTAGCATGGACAGAAACACACGCCTAGAAACTACCTCAGCCTAAAGGTAGCATGTGGTTCTTTCTGAGAGCATGTTCAATGCAACCACTCCAGCAGACCAGGAGTGCTACTTTGCAGTTGATTTTTGTGTCTCCAGGAAACTCAGTGAGCCCTTGAGACCAGCACTGGAGAGCAGTGGTTTCATGGCTCTGTGGATGTTTATTCTTGGCAAGGTACTTCTGAGCAATGCCTATAATCATCTTGGTCTCAGCCAGGGTGTGATGTGAGCTCAAGCTGACCAGCCTGAGGCAGAAGCGTTTGCTTTGTGAGAGCACAGCTGAAGAAGCTGGTTATCCAGGGATTCTGGCTGTCCACTCTTCATCGTACATGGAAATAGTCCCAGACTTTGGAGGGTGAACAACAACCCACCGTTACTTCTGTGCTGTTGATTTTGGATTTGGAAGAAGCATCACATTTGCAACCCATTTCACCTCTGCCTGCTCTGGTTCTTGCTACATGTAAAACTTTTGTATTTGGTCTTCAAGAAATCCTTTCCTTCTCCTTTTGAAATAGTTAACTCTGCTAGAAAAGATCCCCACAAAATAACTACTGAAGCGCTACCTTCATTTTAAGGGTGGCGGACTTCCACAATGCCTCCTCCCCCGCAGCAAGTTACATGGGGTTTACAACAAGGGCTAGCTTGTTCACAGACAGGAAGGGTGAGAGACAGTGGAATCTGCCATTTGATTTCTCTTCTCTAAACGAAAACACTTTCTCATAATTGGAGGCTGTAGCAATATTGCCAAGCCAGACATTAATTTATCATCACTGTTTGTATTACAGCAGAGGCAAAGAGCTGCAATTGTGGATTAGGGCAAGGTGTTGCACAAGGGCATGACGAAATGCTCTAACAACCCAAATAGGCAAGTGCATGTTGAATGTGCTTTAAAGTGACAAATGGCAATCCTTTCTATTTTTAAGGAGCTACTGTGCCTCTGATGGTACAGTATAGCACTCAACTTCTCTGAGGTCTGGAGGAAGTCAAGAGCATCCTTGGGAATCCATAGCCTGTCTTCCTCCATAAAATCCTTACCACACTTGACAGGCAATATGCTCTGGTTTATTCCAAAGTACTATAAAAATAATGTGAGCCCACAGAATATGTTCAGCTGCTTTCTGCATTAGCAGTGGTAAAAGAAAGGTATGTTCTATTAAAAGCAAGGGAACTCACCCAGCTTTCTGTTAAAGTGGCAATGTTTTGACAATTTTTCCATCCTCCTCCAAGACCCGTCTGTAGCACATTGCAAGGAAGCACACAGTGAATCTGCTACATGTAGGATGTGCACGAGAGGAAAACACTACCTGTATGGCTCCCCCGTGCTCTTGGCTTTGACAGGCAGCCCTCAGAGGCACCCACAGCAGTGAATGTATCCTTGCATTGGCATGCTAGGGAAGAACTCTGCTTTTCTTCAGTTTATTAATAGAATCACACAATCACCTAGGTTGGAAGGCACCTTTAAGATCATCGAGTCCAACCATTAACCTAACACTGCCAAAACCACCACTAAACCGTGTCCCTCAGCACCACGTCTACCCGTCTTTTAAATACATCATGGTACATATCTCAGCCAGGTAGCCTCCACCTGGAGAATGAGGAACCTTCTTGTGGGCCACAAGTATTTGTGCCTTGGGAGACTTCCAAAAATGCATCCTAAACTCACCTACAGCAGCTGCCAGGAAAAAAAAAAACAAAAAAGGAGCTCAGACATGAATACACGCACACGCACGCACGTGCATACACACAGCAAAAGGGAGTGAGACCATGAGGAAGGGGGATGGATGGCAGTACTCCATGTAATGGCAGATGGGCCAGCTCCGGCAGCCCGATCTCAGCCAGGAGGAAAACGTCCCACCTCTGGCAACTTCCTCGCCTGACACGCTGTTAAGTAAAATCATGCTCTTGACGGATTGAATTTCTCAGCAGATCAAACAGGATTTAGTACTGTGAATTGTTAACCCCCATCCTCTGTGAAAGTGCTCAGCTTTCTAGCTTAATGCTTCGTGTTTAAATAGCTTATTTGGGAAGTGATCAAGCACAGCTAAGGCTCCTGTTAACAACATATGCTAAAAGCATTGCTTTTTCAACCAGACAGCATAACAAAGTTGTTCTTGTGGCATTTGTTAGATATCTTTGTTGCATTCGCAAAATATCTGATGGCACTTTTCAAGGCCATTGGTGTGTTTTGTCCAAATTTCAGACCCTTTCAAGTGCTAAGAGTGTTACATGCTGTCTTGCACAAAATACATGGGCCCTATGTGAGGCAGTTCTACACATGAGGACCGTGCCATGTTTCACAGGAAAAAAAAGCCACAGAGGATATTTTAGGAGACACAAAATTGCATTGTTTTTTTTCCCATTTACTTTGCAGCCAAATCTGCCTGAACATACTGTCTCCAAAAATTTAAAGACTAAGTAAGAGAAAAACTGTGATTAATGCTGAATGAAATCCTCTTAATACATCTGAAATGGTTCTTTGTATAACAATAATGTCACAATTCAGGTCTAATTATGGACTGACCTGACAGGATTACTGTTTTATACTGTTCAGAGGAAATTATCAACCCTTTTTTATTAAAATAAAACTGTTCTCACTTATGATAGTACATGACACTATTGGGCCTTAAATGTCAGTTGTCCAAAAATATAAATGATCAAATTATAACAGTCTAATACTGAGTTTTAGTAACATGGGACTTCCTAAATCCTAAATTTTTTTGCAAGGAATTCTTTTTCAAAGATATTCAATGAGTGTCAGGAATCATTTCACGCTTTCAGTA
Organism: Chionis minor; assembly: GCA_013398295.1. NCBI lineage: Eukaryota > Metazoa > Chordata > Aves > Charadriiformes > Chionidae > Chionis > Chionis minor. The sequence goes on from VZSF01008733.1 coordinate 242,110, forward strand.
GGCTGAAGATGATATACTAAGGCTCCCATTCAGAAAAATATTTCTGTACCTAACGCAGTCAAATATAGTGGGAAGTTTTGGACTAGCTTTTGGCTTTGGACTTCATGATCATTTATCTTTATTATTATTACTCAGCGCTGATACTTCAAGCTTGACCTCAGGAATTTGCAGGTTAAATTGCAAAGTTTTGTCTATATTTCCTGACAAGAAGCCCAAAATCATCGAACAAGGTGGCAACTGACAATAAAAGATTATGAATTAGCTTTTATTACACAGGGATGACCTTTCAAGGTCTCACAAGTTCTGTGCAACTATACAGCTATAATTACACGTAAAATTTATGTTTTCACAAAGCCAGCTAAAAAACTTGCATTTTCATCATTCAGCCATGTCTACCCAGGACTGAATATTTCTATTCCTATAATTCATGCCAAGCGCGACTTGAAGGCAGAAAGGAATTTTAGGGAAAGAGGAGGCATGTTTGTGTCAAATGTGTGTGTGTGTGTGCACATGCACGTGCTCGGAAGCAGCACCAAGAGTTTCTGTATTCCCCAGCATACAGGCATAGGGGTGAAAAGGAGGTAAGGGTGTCACAGATATTCAATAAATTTCATTTATCACATCGCCTTCCAATCTGTTTTAGGAATATCACAATCATGTCTGCCTGTATTTTTGTCCTGCATATGTAAAGCAACTTGGGATCTAGTCCTCCTGAATGAAAGGTGATACAGAAATGTAAAGGATTAGTATCATTACAAAAATAGACACAAGGAATATGGAAAACATTCCCCACCAGGTTATAAATATGCTAATGCAAGTCAAATCTGGGACCTTAATTGCTTTACCAGAGTTCCTATAAATGCATAGAATTTAACCTCAGAATGTCCTGCCTGGTCCTGTATATATTTAAAAAAAAAAAAAAAAAAATCCCTCAGATGTATTTCTCGAGGTTTGTGAGCCAGATTGCTTCTGCTTGAAAGCCAGCCACCCTGCCTCTGTGTTGGTTTGAGTTAGCCGGGTTCCCCTGCTGCTCAGGTTCAGGGAGGGCAGAAGTGGGCTGGGATAAAGTATTGTCCAATCCTCAACAAAATGATAGCCCTGGCAAACAGCTCCAGGCCATACCATCCAGATTTAGCAATGCAGAAATGTTCCAGCAATGTATTATTTTGATAAATGTACTATTTTGATGCGCAAAATAAGGTTGCTGCCTCATACTGTACTTAAAGCAGCCTCCCACTTCCATGGCTCCCCCCATCCCTTTGTGGCCAGGAGGAATGTGACCACGATGTAGCCTGGGTAGGGGATCAGACCTACAGCAAAGTGTCTTTCCTACCCTGACAGCTCAGAGGAGCACAAAAAGCCGTGCCCAAAAGTAATAGCACTGCACTAACTAGTGCTTCTTCTCTTGGGGTGGGGGGGGGTGGGGGTATGGCTTTGATTACGCCCATTTCAGGAGCGGGAGGTGGCACAGGAAGGTGCTGGGAGGCCAATATTGTGTGGGACTCTGTAGTTCCTTGAATAGAGAGAGCGGCCTGAATGGTTGTGTCTGCAATCGTTAAAGTGCTGGTGGCTTGCCAAACCAGGTCTCCCCCGAAAACAGGCTTTCAGTTCCCTGAGAGAAAAGGAAGACTCACAAAAGAAGATTAAAAAAACCCTTCTCTCTTCCTGCCCTAAAGCTTCCCTTTCTGTGTGCGTTCAAGCCAAGAAAATCTTTCCAGCCCTGTAGGGTGGGACCTCAGACCTCATCAAGGGCCTCACCATGAGGATTTCCTTTATCCAAAAAAAAAAAAAACCCCAAACCCATACCACCATCACAGACCGATACAAACTTCTCCAGCAAAGGCATTCCTTTCCTCGGTGTGATCCCATAACTAATAATGCCTCAGGGGTTGTTTTACAGTAACCAGTGCGGGCTGGGTCTTGTGGTTCTTCCCAGAAGGCAACAAAGGCGGTTTGTTCCCACAGCGTGACCTTGGACACCAAGGACCTACCTGCAGCACAGCTGAGCTGGCTCTCAATTCGGTGGCTCCAGCCAGTCAGGTGGTGTCAGCACCAAGAGCAGGATGATCGCATCCCAGGGAGGCACAAGACTGAGCACAGCGATGCTGCAGCCCAGTTTTCTCCCAAACTTTTGTGGAGCTCCTGGCTATCAGTGTACTCAGGGCTACCTTTAGACCCAGCCCAAAACTCAGATTTACCTCTTGGTCTATACAGTGAGGATACCCTGTCATTCTTTCTGCACTTGCCTCTGGTCCATTTACGCTGTAGTTCAGCCCTTGTTTTCCAAGGTGTCAATGTCCATCATACTTATCCACCACCTTTAGCATCCTGACGTTGCCCACCCCTGACCCAAGGTACTCATACAGAATGAATATTAACTATCAACCAGTCCATCCCAGAGCTGAACAGTGCATAAAGGTCTCTGGGTCAAAGCAGATGTGGACAAAAGCTCTAGTAGGTTGCAGACCTCAGCATTTGTGATGTGGTTTTTCTCTTCCCTATGCCCTGGGCAATCAAGACTTGACCGTCTCAAAAGTCCTTACTATTTGCAGCTGGGAATTGCTAAACTGGGGAGAAGTGGTGAAGGGGTTGAGGGCTGGCCTCTGAAAGGAAAACCTTCCTTGCTTTCACCCCCGAAGAAAAAAGGGTACAAATGCATCTCTCCTCACTCCTCCCCTCCCCACTGCCTTTATAGCGTGTAGGGGCTGGGGGGGTCGGGGCATTCCAGCGGCTGCTGGCCAGTATCCTGGAAACTGCCTTCTTTTTCCCAGTCCCAGCCCCTTTTATGAAGGAGACAATGCGGATATACAGTGAGTGCCTTGTGCATCACTTGGGCCCCCAGGCCCTTTGACATGGGGATTTTGTACAGTGGCTGACCCCCTTCCCCCCCGCCCCCCCAATGTCCCCTCATACCAAATCCAAGGGGCTTCAGCCTCGCCTTTTCCAGGCTGATCGAAAAAGGAATTACATGCCTTATTTTCCAAAAGGGCATGAGAGAAATATGTGTAATGTATTCCAGGGAAATAACTCAGATAATTCCAGAATTTACACGTGAATCCCTTTTAGTTTATTTACCCATGTTTCTTCTTCGCCATTTCTCTCTCTCTTTCTTCCACCCACTCCCTTGCCCACCTCTCCCCAAGAGTCCTGCACATTTCCCCTCTCATCAGCATATTTTGCTCTGGCCCCTCTGCAGGGTGGGAAAGGCTGCTTCCTGCACTGGATGAGACAGTCTCCATCCAAAGTGTGGCTTGGCTTTCTTTGCTTGTTCCATCTTGCTCCAGAGGCACAAGCTCTGTCAGAGGATTTGTAGGAATTTGCTATTACAATATCCCAGAGCCCCTATTTGGCATGCTTTCAGTGATACTGAGCCCATTTCTGGGGTGAAGATACAAGCCTGTTCCTGAGTTTGTAGCTCAAGGCCTTCGTCAAACTGCGATGCCCCAAAAAATGCCTGGGTTGATTCACATCACAGGGGATTTTGGCTCGAGCTTATTTGTTCGTCTGAAAGATGGCTTCCCAGTTACTCCAAGACATGCTACCAGCAATTGCAATGACATTTACTACATCAGTTCACTGAGGTCTCTCACAGAAAGATCTGAGCTGTATTTCTTTGATCTCTTCCTGTCCTAGAAAGTTGCTTCATACAGGAACCATTTACAGAATACCCTGAAGAAACCCCGTGAATTTAATACAAAATACCAGCCTGTTGTCAAAGCTGCATAATGTGTCATAACCTCTGCTTCACCCAGCTGATGGACCTGCAGAAACAGCTTTAAGCTTTAAACTACTGCACTCTTCCAGCCTACCACGATCACTTCAAATCTCTTGTCCTTCCTAACTACTCCCTTCTCGGTGCTGAGGCCAGTGTTGTGCACTTTTTCTTACCCGGGCTGCTGTCTAGTGGCACTGTACCTGAGGAAGAGCTCAGCCCTTGGGCACTTTCTCTAGCTGATGCTTGATACCTGAGCATTTTTTCCTATTCCTCACCTGTGCAGAGCGTTTTTCAGCCTGGAAGAAGTTGTGCAGTCCCCTGCTGCATCTCTGATGTCTCTCTTTCCCACAGATCCTGAAAGAAACACTGAAACGGTCCTCTGAAGCAGCTTGGGTATGCTGCTTTGCACCAAGGGAAAACAAGCAGAGGGAAGAGAGAAGAAGTAACTCCAGGACAGAGAGCAAAAGCTCTGTGCAAGAGCTTCTCCTGAATTCATGTGCTGAGCATGTGTTTTGGCTGATGGGCTGAGCACTTATTGCACCTGCCTTTGTTTTAAAGCAGGAAGAGAACAAGGCAAATGTAACCAGTTATTTATTGTACAGAAAAAAAATTGCAAGATGGTCTGTGCCCTCCCAGCAGAAGTAGCTCGTGAGTTTTAGCCCTTTGCTGCTGATCCTGGAAGGCCCTACTCCACTCTTACGCCGTGTTTCCCCATGATGCAGGAGCAGCCCAGCAGTGCAGGCTAGCCCCAGCTCCCACACCTGTAGCCCCCTGGCCCAGCTCTACCTCCCCTGAGCCTGGTGACACGCCAGGCTTCGACGGGGTACTTGGCACCCCATGAGGGCTTAATCCTTCTGTTTGCAGACTACAGGCATCAGTAGGAAAGTTCAGGGGAGCACATTGATTTGGGCAGCCCTCGCATAGATGCAGCACAAGCTGTCCCAGCTGTCGGTGACCTGGGGGGGATAAACTGAGTGTCTTACAGGTGTGTGTGCAGTCTTGAATCAGTGCTGGCATCCCTTGCTCAGACAGATGCTTTGCAAACACCTAAGGGTGCTAACGTTATCACAGAATCATAGAATCATAGAATGTTAGGGGTTGGAAGGGACCTCTGGAGATCATCTGGTACAACCCCCCTGCCAGAGCAGGGTCACCTACAGCAGGTTACACAGGGTGGCGTCCAGGCGGGTTTTGAATATCTCCAGAGTCGGACACTCCACCACCTCTCTGGGCAGCTTCTTCCAGTGCTCTGCCATGCTCAAAGGAAAGAAGTTCCTCGTCATGTTGAGATGGAACTTCCTATATTCAAGTTTGTGCCCGTTACCTCTTGTCCTTCCACTGGGCACCACTGAAAAAAGACTGGTCCCATCCTCCCGGCACCCTCCCTTTAAGTATTTATAAGCATTGATAAGATCCCCCCTCAGTCTTCTCTTCTCCAGACTAAAAAGACCCAACTCCCTCAGCCTTTCCTCGTAAGAAAGGTGTTCCAGCCCCCTAATCATCTTTGTAGCCTTTTGCTGTACCCTCTCTATGCATGATCTTTCTGTGAATGAGCTTTCATGTAGGTAGTTGGAGGTGAATTGATCATTTATGTTTCCCTGCTGCTATTAAGGATAAACTCCGTATCTCACAGAAAATTGTGTATATGCTTCCTCAACCACAGTTGCTGAGGCAGACTGGGACTATTTCATGGCAGCTCTGGAAAATAAGCTTTTATTCTTTCCAAATTACTTCATAAGAAGAGGCATCATGTTTCTTGTGGCCCTGTAATCATGTCAGGGCTGAGGCAGAAAGCAGAAGTTATGTTTTTCTGATGCCCTTGCACCCAGAAAATATGTCCTTTTCCAGAGCATGCGGCTTCTTCATCACAAAGAGAGAGGGGTTCGAGGCAAGCTTTCTCCCTGGAAGACAGGGCAGACCTTTGGCTGTTTGTTACGGTTCTTCCTCTCTCCCAGCCAGTGTGGCCACATTTAAATGCATTGCCTACCACTGTAAATCCCACCCGGGAACTGCTCTCGAGCATGGCCCTACCGTTTTCTTCTGTCAAAACATGTTTACATGCTAATTTACTGAGATCACAGAAACCGCACCATCGCATCTGCACCCTGCCTAGCCAAATTATAACGCTGTGTTCTGGTGGGTTGAACATCTGATATGCTTTAAAATAAAGGGATGGCCAGCCAAGCGGTGGACAGTGCTGCAGTCTGGCTGGGAGAGGGGGTGGGTTTGCGTGGCCAGTACCTTGCCCAGTGTCCCAAGTTGGTAGATGCCAGACACCCCCCCTTCCAGGGCGATGCGCCACTCCTCTGATCACTGTGCTGTAACTGTGCATTTGGCTGTGCTGAAGGTGAACAGAGATGCTTCTTCATCTCCTCAGAAAGGCTTTTGACTGGTCTTCTAGGTGCTGCTCCCCTGATGCCCTACAAGCTGCCTAGATAACCCTGCAGCGTGTCACTTCCTAGGCAGAGGTCTGAAAGAATCTTGCTAGGGTATTTTTGGGGCAGAGGACATCCGCAATTATCTTGTACCATCTCACCTACCAGAAACATCCATCTATCTTTCTCCTGCATCCCTGCCAGAGAAGCGTGGTCCTTTCCTCCATCTCATGTCCACTATATGGGCCAGAAGCTGTTTCATACATCGCGCAGTACTGACCGAGAGATTCTCCCTCTTGCAACAGAGGTATAATGATGTTTCCACAGCATCTGCAGTGATTCCAGTTTGCTTGAAGTCTCAGGGGCTCCAGGGTGAGGCTAAAGCCATTTTTCATTTCAACGTGATAGGCTCTACTGCCCAGGGGCTCCAAAATCCCGGATGTGAATTGAAAACATCACTCTATCCATTTCAGAGATGTTTCAGTAAGAAGTGTCTCATTCATACCCTGGGCTGTGTCAAAATGATGGGCTGACCAAAATATTTTTCTGCAAATGGCTTAGCACCTGCGGTCTTCAGAGACACTCGGAGCAGGTTAACCCTCCTGGGGGGCTGTTTTTGAAAGAAAGTGATATATTGTGCTGTTAAAGAAGGCTATCTGAGACACACAGGATGAGACAACCTGTGTGGAAAGAGGGATAAGAAGGAGAGGTCAGGCGGTATCTAAGTTGGGGTTCTTGTCTCTACTCCCATGACTCCTCACACTGGATGTGCCCTCTGCCTGAGGGCATGAGCAGGGTCGGTACTGTAGAGATGGGAGAGAGGATTAGTTAACCATGTGAAGGCTAATTTCTTGGACTAGTCAGTGGAAGCCTCTTTGCTCCATCTGTCCTGGGCTGAAGACTGTGGTTAATCACACTTCATTACAAGCTGAAGCAAAACAGCACCAAGGAGTTTGCAACCAGCTGGTCATCAAAGAGGAGAGGCCATAGAGGGAGGAAGTGTGTTTCATAAATGTGGGTAAGGAGTATACATTATGAGCACGCTGGGAATAAAAACAAGCATGTACCAGTGAATAGAGTGCCTCAGATTTCAGACTAGTTCCTGTGGGCCAACTTAAAGCTTATTCCAGTTTTTGAGAAGTCACCGGTTCAAGAAGTATCCTCAATATTTAGGAGTGAGGAATGTTGACAGACCCTCCAGAGCCATTGCTCCAGAAATATGATGGAAGTATTAAGTGCATTTAGTGTTCCTATTTATTGTTAGAGGCGTGATGTCTCAGCTTGTCTGTTGAGTTGCCTTTTTTTCATGCAACAGTCACAAATCCAAAAAAAACAAGGAAAAATGACCAGAGGTCTTCTTTTTATACTGGACAGGGGTTATTCAAGCCACTTGGTCTTGGTTGCACCTGGCTGCTACACTGTCCCTCGCTGCCATCTATGCAGAGGTCTTATTAGCACCATCCTGATGGATGGGCTCTCTGGGAAAGGAAGCGTGATACAGCTTTCACATACCCTCATTGGAATAGAGTGGAAAACTTTTGACATTTTTTATGTCTTTTTCTAATAAAATGAAAAACATTGACTTGGTTTTGGGCCAGCATGACAAAACAAAACAAATTTTCATTTACATTTCACATATCTGGGGGAGGGGAGTGTTCAGCTGAAAACTGGTGTGTTTCAGCCATGGGGAAAGTTGCCCTCCTACTGTCTCTCCTTTTTTTTATTGGAACAAATAGACACCTAGTAAAAATGTGAGCCAGCTTCTTTTTTTGTTAATACTATAAAATAGGGAGCAAAGCCGGCTTCCTCTCATTTTCCTTTACTTCTTTATTCTGTCCTCTCTTTGCCAATTGGAAACAACGCAGAGAGTTACTTTGTCTCTGGAAACAGCTCTCGCAGGGCTTAACTGTGTTTTCAATGCTTTCCAAATAGAAGAGTTTTTGGAACCTGCATGGTCTTCCTGAAGTTTTAGGGGGGAAGTCTGAATTCATATTTTCTTCTGTCAAGCTTGTTTGGCGAGGTGAAGAATTAGGGAGAAATATCCCCAGGGGAAATTATATTGACCATTTCCTTGCTGACTGATCAATATAAGGGGCATCATACACAAATATGAATAAAACCCCTAAAACTGCCTACCCTTTTCTGATGTTTTCTTCTCCAACACTACTGTCAGCCTTCTGCTGTCACGAGCAGCTGATCTGTCTGAAAGTGTTTTCTTGTCTGCATAGTGTAGGCAGCTAGGAGCAGAGGTGGTGGAAGGTGTGTGTCCTTCTCATGACACTTCAACTCCAAAAGAAACTCAGTTTCTCAGTTCAGGAGAAGAGTCTGTGCATCAGTGACACTGTACATGCAGATACAGTTTCTCTAAATCAGTAGCAGAAAGACAAACAGAATCAAAAAGCAGCTCTGGGGTAAGAGAGCAAGAGAATAGGCTTCACACGTACTTCAGCTGTGATGATAAAGATCCTTGCTCAACATCAGAAGTTTCCAGTGCTGTACCATATGTTGTTCTCCTTCTTTTACAGAATAAAGATTGAGTATTAAATGAGATATAGCAAGGAATCATTGATTAGAGTTGTTGCTCTGGAAAAGATTAGGAGAGCATTTGGTTTTCAGTTTGAAAATAAAATGAAAAAGTCACAAGCCTTGAAGGAACTTTCCAATGTGGTTTTCATCTGGCTTGGCAGGTTTCCCCTGGAGAACAGAAAGCTGAAAGGAGATAGGAATTAGGAAAACATGTTGTGACCCGGATAGAAATTCTTCAGCAAAAAGGGAAATGCAGAAGCAAAACAGTATGTCATCAAAGCCAAAATCTTCTTTAACCATGGTTGTATCTCTCATTTCTTCTGCAGGGCCAAATATTTCCAGGGGAAGAAGGTGAATGGAGAATTTGATATCCGAGTGGAACAGGTCAGTGACAACTGAATTTGGTTCTAAAAAATGTATGTGGACAGGGTGAGGCCTTAATGACAGATAGTCTGAGGATGTTTCTTCTCTTGAAGAAAAGAGGAGTTTTAAGACACGTCCGTTTTATAGAATTGTGGACGCTATACACAAAAATATCTTATTGGGCCATCCCTTTGTTCTCCATACCTCTGTGGAATCAGTCGCTATTTCACCTTAAAATGACATTTTCTGTTCTGGTGATGGGATTATAATTTATTCCATTGGAAGAATTGAAATCACCTCACAGCTCCATATAAATGCCTGAAAATGTGCAAAGCCAGTATGTCACAGAACATGTTGTTCCACATGTGAGCTATACAAATCTTCTGGCTTAGCCTGATTTAAGCCTAAAACATTTGCTTAAAGTGTGCAAAATAACTACATATGGCAAAATCTTTTTATCTGTTGAAAGTCCATAGGAACAGTAAGGAGGTTCATGGCCTGTTTTCTGATGTGCGAGGCATTGGGCAAATTCTCTGTTTCTCTGTTAGCCTTGGCACAAGCCATTCATTTCAGTTGAAAACTTTTCACTTTGGGGTCTGTCCTCTACTTTCTGTCTTGGTGCAGTGTCTGTCAAAATGAAGTCCCAGCATTGACTGATACGTTCATGCTGTTGTCAAAGAAGAAATTATTATTAATAATCATCTGTAGGCACATATTGTGAAAGCAGGCATAAAGAGAGAGAAAAATATGAGCTAGTGATCCTGAAGGAATCATATGCTTGTTTTATACTCATTAGGGCTATAAAACTGCTTGGATGAATAAAGAAAGATGGTGAATTATGTTTGAATGATCTGATATCTTCTGTCTTTATAAAACTGTTGATTCTACCCTCTGTGTGTGTGTGTGTGTTTTTTTGTGTGTGTGCACACGCACATTTGTACACACACATGTTTGTGCACATGTGTATAGAATTATTAATGCAGTGGTTTTGAAGACTTTCTCAGGACCTATTGCCCTTGATAAGGTGGTTGTCTCTTTTCCAAGGGGTGATGTCCAGTTACTTAGGACAATGCTTGAGCACACATGTTCTGATCAAAAGCTGTGCCTGGAATGGAAAAGTTACCAAGTGGTTTTTTTGCAACTATGATACCATGATCACTTCATTTTCCTCTTTTTCTTGATATCACGTTTGTCAGTACTGGGTGGTATTAGCAAGAACAATTCTCACTTGCACTTTCTTATCAAAGTCTTTATTTTGCTGGCTGCCTCAGTAAATGTCCTGAAAGAGAATAGGGGGGAAAAAAAAAAGTCGCACTTCTCACATAAAAATGTGAAATCAAATAATAATGCAGATTTGCCCTTCAAACCTCTGATCCAACCCAGTCCACCATTCAAAGGAGGGTCAGCTTCAAAGCTAGACCTGATATTCTTCTAAATGACTTGTTAATTCTTTCCTTAAGCTCCAGTCTCTGCCTTTGCCCTCATAGTCCTTCTCCTCAAATGTTATTGCACTTGAGGTCCTTATAAAGAGACTGTCTTCAAATGGTTGATGACTGGAGAAGGGCAGAAGTGGACTCTTGATGCCTGATGGGTTAAACCTAGTAATGACCCTCATCATTGCTGCTATCACTAAATACTAATCACATTTTCCCAAGGACTCTTTCAAGGAGACTTTCCCAGTCTGTCTCTTGAAAGCCTTCACATAGGCTGAATGTCCATGTTTGAGACAAGGCACCAAATTGCTCCAAGCAAAGACCGTAAGGCTTTTGTGAGGTGTGACTCTGCTGGTGAGGACCACTGCCAGGCCCCTTCAGCCTTCTTTAAATACTCAGCATAGTGACTGCAGCATTGCCCAAGGGAATGAAGCATGCAGTGTGGAGGAGAGTTCAGGAACAATGAACAAGGGTCCCGGCTGCTTCCCCTCACACCCTCCCTGCCCCTCAGATCAGGCAGCCAAACCTCCACATAGTGGGCAGGGAACAGCTCTTGACTCTCCCAGACCTCGAAAGCAGGAGGGATGATCACTTTCCCCAGCTGGATCACTGTCTGTCAAGGGAAATACAGAAGCTGCATTGTCACAGGCAGTCCTTGCGGCTGACCTCAGACCCCTCTGCGTATTTTTGAGGCCAAGAGAGGGGCACTTCTTTCTTCAAACTCGGACTTTCTGTCCCCTTCTTTTTTTGCTCATCCATCCTTGCTCGGTATTTCATGATATTTATTTTCTATTGATTGCTCCTACCCTGATTATCTGGAACCTTCCTTGCTTCTTCATCCTCTTCCTCAAGCACAATCCAGGAGATTAAACTGTTGTGGAATGGTTGCTCTGAGGCTGAATGCAGACCCTCTCGACCTGAAAAACAAATGTTCTTCCACAGTTTCCTTATGGGAAAGAAAAAATTAAAAATAATTTTTAAAAAAAAGGCAAGGAATAGCTGTGTTTACCACCCCTTCCACACCATTCTCTTTGTGTTCGCAGCTTTCCAGTCTTCATTACTATAACTCCTGTGAACGGCACACAGACTGTGCCATGGTGCACAAGCCCTAATTTGGCTGTTCAGTTCTGAATAAACTCTGCATCAGATCAAAGTTTGACTCACGGGCACCTCTTGAGCCCCTTGGTCTGCTCAGAAAATTCACTTAGTTTTTCAGTTTTCCATTTGATCCTACTTCAGATAACCACACAGTATTGACTCAGCCAGAAATACAGTCTGCCTTAAGAAAATTTTTATATTTTATAGGAAAAAGCCACTTTTGATCTGAAAAGCTAAATAACAAAAAAGTTCAAATGGCAGAAAGCAGTGAAAGGAAATATCCAAATGTTAAATACTCTTGAAAAACCACATTGGGAAAAAACAACGGCCCTATTTTTTCTGACCGTGCTAATTTTTCTTGCCGTTCTTCCAGGATGCTCTGTAGTTGGTTTAAACTGAAGGAAGAGTTTGCCTTCTTGTTTTTTCTCTTCTTCTTTCATGTCCATCTCTATTACATCTTACTTCTTTCTCAGCAAGCCATTTCAGCAATCTTTGGGGGAAGCAGAGCAGGATAGTACGATAGTAGGTGATTATTTTTTTTAAAGTCATGACATCACTTATTTGCAATGGAGCAGGAGTGCTGAAAGCAGAGCTGTCTCTCCCTCTCTCAGCAGCGGGAAGTCAGTTATCTAATCTGGTTATACACCCCTACCAGCTCTCTGAGCTGCCTCTCCCCCTTGGCTGTCATCCGAGGAATGCAAGACGTATGTGATCATGCTGTCTCGCTCCATCTATCCCCCACACCCAACACTGTGCAAGGCATCGGCTGATTTCAGCTGAGCTGGAGAAACAGGCAGAAGTTTCAAGATGCTAAGTTTCTACAAGAAGTGAATTCAGTTTGTGTCAGGCACTGGATAATGGGCAGGGAAGAGACTGTTAAATGCCATTCTACTGCTCAGGGAGCTGCATCTGTAAGTCTCAGCTTACATGAAAATAGGTTTTAGGGACTCTCAAAGAAAGTTTTCTGGTTCTTTAGCACAGAAATCAGTTGCATGACCTCGATACCATATCCTGGCCCTTGTTCTTCAGCTAGGTCCATTAACACTAGCAAAAGGCAAGATACACTGTGGGCGCTGCCTGGTGCCAGTGAATAGAAGAGAAAGTTGTCAGGGACACTGTGGTGGGTACACCCTCTCCAGCCTCTGCTGTCTCCTGTCATTCATTAAAATGGACATGAGGCCCAACTTTGTTTTCACCTCTGTTTCTTCTCTTGTAATGTCTAGTGTAACATCCAAAACTTATTTATTAATATGCATTAGAGGCTGTGGGATTTATTGTTGCCCACCATTGACTGAAACCCAGGCATGCAACACTGTTGCCTTCTCCCCAGTGGCTGCAGGGGGGGAGGTGTGGAGCTGAGTGAGGGCTGGGGTGGTGGGAAGCAAGTGCAAGTTCTGTCCTGAATCAGGGCTTCTTTTTCTTTAGAGGCAGTTTGGATTACATTTTGATTATTTGGATATTTTTCCACTACAATTCTATCTATGGCAATTATAGTCATTCATAAGACTGAATGAAACACTGATCAAAAAGTGAAAATCTATTTGACCTATTCCCATTAAAACATTGATGGTTTAAGTTTTACTCAGTGTGGGTAAACCCCTAAGGCTTAAGAAGCAGCTGAGTCTAAAAATACTATCACTGTTTTATGCTAAAAATAAAGTTCTTAGATTTTGATCCATATTGTTACTTTTACTTGCCTTGTGATTTCCAGCTTTGAGACTGCAGTGTATACATCTCCAGTTCTTTTCTCTAGAAATACAAACACCAGAGACATTCTTTCACAAATGAAAAGTCTAAGTTTGATTAAGTGGCTCTAAGGCTAAATTGAGCTTAAAGAAGAATCTTGAAGTGTCACAGAGTTGACCACATTGCTTTTAGTCTCTCCCAAAATTAATTCTGTTTTTATCTTCTCAGTCCTTTGCTGGCTTGAGGACAGAAGGCATTAAAAACCAAAGTATATTCAAGAAGAGGAGGAATTATACCATAGGCCTGATGTTCTGTCAAAAGTTTTTCATCACTAGAGGCAACCGGTAGTAATTCAGCACCTCCTTTCCCATCCTCCCTGCCCTGTCTCAGAGAAAACTAAGCCTTGCGTGCTCTAAGGATTTCATATGACTCTGAGGTTTCCCATATGGATCATTAAATATCCCGGGTGGGGGTCTCCTTGGGCATTAGGCATGCCCCATGCACAAGCAGGATGCTGGATGGCCGTGCATCCTCCACACAGCCAGGTACAAGCAAGAGAGGGCAGGAGAGTCGGAGCTGAGACCTGGACAACCACAGGCCCATCAGACAGACTGTGACACTGGGTGGTGGCCAGATGACGGGGACACTTGTTACCTGTCTGGGAGAGACACCTACAAAGCAGGAGATGTGCAGAGCGGGGTCACTGGGATGACCATGGAGACCTAATTTACGACAGGAGGCTGAAAGAGTTGAGTTTGTTTGTCCTCCCAAAACAGAGGCTAAAGGAGACACGTCTGCTTTTAATAAATACACTGGTTTAAGAAAAGGTTTCATGACATGTTGCCTGCAGTAGCAAGGGATTAAACCTTATGGCTCTGGTGGTCTTTTCCAGCCCTGTGCACTGCATTGACCAACAAGAGCCCAGGAGAACACAGACCTAGCAGGGAAAAGCAAGCAGCGCTTCTTAGAGAGAGTCTGCCACGTTCAGGGTGCCTTTCCCTCAGATATTTCCCAAAGGCATTTTAATATATTCAGAGACATCTTTCCTGGCATTGGCTAACTGATGGGGTGAAAAGGGTGAAGCGGGAATGATGAAGTCAAAAGGTTCATCTAAATTTTTATTCCTGTTGTTTGTCCACCCGTCTCCTTCCCACCATTTCCTGCTGTGATGAGGTGGGTCCGTCTGTCCGTCTGACATGCATTCTTCTTGCACAGCTCATTCACTTGTTCCCTCTGCCTGGTTTATTTTCAGGGAATGATTATTCAGTGAACTCCTATGTACATGCTTCTGGAAAAGTCTTGTGGTATAGATTATGACTCCATTGGCAGCACTGTCAGGAAAAAAGTTGTACTTGGCACTCACAAAAGATAATTGTAATACAAATCATGAATTCCAGCTCCATTGTACTTCCCGTCCTAAAGAGGTATTTTCATGTGCAGCATAAAATGGTCCTTTCAAAAGGTAGAGTCTGATAGACTTGTGCGTGATGAGAGGAAAATTAGCCTCTCATCAAAGAACTGTGTAATTTGTATTCATTATATGTTTAGGATTTTTTATTTGTTGTATGTTTAGGATTTTTTTTTCCAACTCAAAGCCAGAAAGCAGTTAAAGAACAGCAACAGCAGTTCTTTGCCACATACAAGCATTCACAAACCATGAATAAAGAGATCTGGAGAAATAGCAAGAATAACTCAAAAATCATTAATTTCTTAAATATATAGCTCATGTTTTTGAGCTATTTCCTGGGATCAAAAGGTTTAGAAACGAGCTTTTGCTAGAGCTCCAATTTTCAGGCAGTCGTACAGTTTCTGAAAAGAAAATCTGAGACAATTCCAAACGTCACCAGAGCTGAGGCACCAAAAGGCACTCACATGGATCAAGGCAGGTGGACCTTGAGCATCAGCTCTGTCTATAGACTAGGAGCATGCATCCTAGCTTCAAGACTTGTGAAGAGCAGTTGTGGAATCTCCTCTTGGAGATGCACAGCAGAATCCCCCTCCCAGCTGGACCCTCTCCATCCTTTTCTCCCACAGACCAACACCAGTACTGGGGGCAGGTGGGGAGCAAGGTGACTCCCCGAGGGAAAAGTTCTCAGGAATGAGACATGGGTAATCAGGGTGTGTAATCTCTAATTTTGCATGCATCTGCACACCAAGCATGCACAGCCCCAGCCCTCTCCCTGTTCACATCCGTACGGTCTGTTTATCCTTCTGCCTGTGCAGAATTTAGGGATTGCTTACTTCCCCACTGAAATGCTTGTAACAGTTGTAGTGAAATGTGCTATTATAGGAATGCAGTCTAGTGTCTGCCAAAGTCTTTCTTTCCTTATATATATTGGAAGATCCACCAAAAACTAAACCATAAAATCCACTGAGGAATGTATGTGATTTGATTAGACAGTACTAATTCCTCCTCCCAAGTGCCTAAGCCATGACATGGACCAGCCTGTTATTCTGACTGCATTTTGTGTCACGGGGCAGAGGGAGAAAATTTAGTGCTAATTGGTGAGGAGTTTCAGAAGCAAGACTGGAAGAGTGGAGAGCCTTGGTCAGAGCGGAGTTAGTGGATACGGGAGAGCCAAGAGACATGGAGATTGGGGAGCTCTGGCCACGCAAGGGACCCAGTGCCCTGCAAGCCACCTGTGGCTCCAGTGCCACGAGTCAACCCACCTTCCCCCAATGCCCGTGTGGGTGAGAGGGGCTGGTCAGAGTAACTACTGAACTCATGCTTAGGATCCTGATGCAGGTACTTTGCATTGTATTACGGAAAGCTGAATACTGTAGTGGTAGCTCAGTGCTGTGATTTATGTGATGGAGTAACCCTCCAAAGAGTCAGTCTAGGTGTTATAGTACATGGTGTGTTGCACTAAGTAAAGCACAAAGGTTCCCTGGCACTGCTAAAACCCCCTGTGTGTATGTGTGGTATGTATGCAAATGAAGGTATGTATGCAAATATTCACATAGAAGTCTAACACAACTTTGTGTCTTACTTTTAAGCAATAACCAACCTGAGTAGCTTTCAGTTATGTTATGTACAGATGAGAGCTTGGCAAGTTCAGTATCTCAAAAAACCCCAATGTGCTTGTCATTGCATGGACGGCCAAGCCTGCTTGCTTAAAAGAAAAAATCAGCCACCATGCCCCAAAAACACAAGTCCAAAAACCTGTCTTGCATCCCTATCCCTGCATTCCTGTGCCACAATGAAGATGAATTGACCTTCATCATCTGCTCAAGGAACAAACTGAAATGCTTTCCTGGGGTTCCCCTTTGACATGCAGGGAGAAGACTAATAAGGACATCCACCAGGTACTGAACTTATCCCAGGACGGTTGAGGCTTGAAGGCACATCTGAATATCTCATAGTCCAATATCCTGCTCTGAGCAAGGTCACCCAGAGCAGGCTGCCCAAGACCATGGCCAATACAGGTTTTAGTTTCTCCAGGGATGGAGACGCCACAGCCTGTCTGGGTGACCTATTCCAGTGTTTGACCATCATTACAATGAAAAGGGAGTTTTCTTGTGTTTACATGGAATTTAGTGTATTTCATTTTGTGCCCATTGCCCCTTGTCCTTTCCCGGGGCACCACTGAGAAGACTATGGCTCCATCTTCTTTACTGCCTTCCATCAGTTTTTTATAGACCTTGACAAATTTCCCCCTTATTCCTCAATCATCAATGGCAGATGCACAAGATGGGGAGCTGAAGACAAGTCAGTAGCCTAGACAAAGCAATGCAGATTACAGTGGATCTCAGCCAGAATACAAGTTTAAAAATAGTCATGTTGCTGCTCATATGACAAATCCATACTGGAACATATGGACAGCAGTATTATACATAAGGTGAGTGGCCTTACATCTTGCTCAACAATGGTCACGTCTCTGCTGAAGGATCATGGTGAGTTTGGGCCATTACACCTCAAGGAAGTTGCAGATCTGTCAGCGGGGATCCCAGTGACAGCAGCAACGCTGATCACTGCACTGAAAAACATCATCTACAAGAAAATCTTACAAGAATGGGTTTGGTTTCGTCTAGGGAAAAAAAGGAAGAAGGAAGGGTAAGTCTTCAAACAGTAAGTCTTCAGGTTCTGCAGGAGGAAGTAATGGACAAAAAAATCAGAGTCTTAAAAACTAGGGGAAGAAGTTTATGTTGGACATTGGGAAAACTTTCAAAGTTGTTAAGGCACAGTTTGCTTGAGGAAGTTCTTCATCTGTGGAATATACAAGAAGGTTATGTAGTATCTGCACACAGCAGCAGAGATAGGACTTAGGAAAGAGACATATTAATGTGGAGTCTTGAAATCCTTTCCACGCTTCTTTTAGTTATTCTGTGAAAAATGCTTAAAATCCACCTTGAACATGTGCTTCCCATGAATCATTAGTAGGTACGGCTACCAAGCCAGACATTTCTACTATTGCGTGACATTGTCATTTGTCATTTGTCATTTAAAATGACAAACTCTTCCTTGTTTTATTATCAGCAAACAGGAAAAGAAACTCTAAAATAGCTCACCAAAAAGATCTCCAGCACCTAGAGAACACCGATAGCAGAAACTGAGAGGAGCTTAAGGTTTAGTCCAAGTGATCTGGGGAGATTTCTGAATCTGAATACCTGAAATAGGCATTTTTAACAGAACTAACCTCAAAATATCTGTGCGCATCCTTTCAGGGCTGGGCCTCACAGAGGTACAAAATATTCCTACTCCCACAGTCTGTATTACATTATTCTTCAAGATGGATTGTGTCACGTTTGTCACACATGGTTCGCTCTTGCCCTAAATGTTTTTGCAGCCACTGGCACCACCGCAAAGCAAGTATAAAACACCATCAGGCTAATGCAATGCCGCCCGCTATTCGATGAGTCCTAACGCAAATGACTCTGCAAGGCCACGGGGAGCTGGGCTCTCCTGTTTTATGCATAGTTACCTGTCACTCTATCTGCATGGGCTGCTTTCAAAGACCTCTTTGTCTGCAAGGTAAACTCAGGCTGGAGATGATCTCAGACATGAAATCCCAGCCAAGGGAAGTCATCAGGCTACAAAACCCACAAAGTTAAAAATACAGGGAGCACTGGAAAATCAACAGGAAACAATTTCTGCTGACTGAAGTTTCTTCCAAACGCCAGCTAGCAGCGGCCTGTCAGATGGGACAAAGCAGCTACATGAAAGCAGCAGTGGTCCTTAACTCAGTCCGTTACAGCAGGAGCGAATGCCAGGAAAAAATTAGGATTGTTGCTCAGCTGTGATTGTGTATCTGGATGTTTTGGGGGCGAGGTAGATGAGTCCCCCAGACCCTCTCTCCACTCCTCCCTCTTTGCCAGGGTGCCCTCAACAATGGTTGCCAAAGGAGATTTCTCCCTTTCTTCTGGTTCTTGACATTAGCAGGCTTGAAATTGGTCCTGGCAGTTTGGTATGAAGTACTTACCAGCTCAGGGGATTCCCAGGCCCGTTTGGACATCAGGTGTCTGAACACGGCTTTGTTTGGTCTGACTGCCTCAGGGCAATGCCTGTCAGACCTACTTATTTGGACTGTAAGTGCCAGCCATCAAATGAAGATTGTCCGTTTTCACCCCCAGCAAAGCAAAGAGTTAAGCTCTTTAGTACAAAGCCATTATGGAAAAAATTACAGAAGAAAAGCATAAAAAATATGAAAACACAGATCTAAAACTTCCTTCTCTTGCTCTGGTGTTCACATCAAATGATGCATATCTCAGCTGCAGAAGCTGAAGGTCCAGCTCAGTAGCAGTCTGCTTTCAGAGCGAGGTATCTCTGCGGCATATGCAGACAGAGGTGGGAAACCCATCCTTTCATCTCCCCAGTCCATAGAGCCTCTCAAGTCCACGTGTAAGCTAGCAAGCTTGCCTTGATCCACTGAGGAGCTCACTGATGGTACCCACAACATCTGCTCTTCCTGAATTTGTACAAGGGGGACTCCCCCCTCCCTACATCTACTGAGATTTTTTAAATGTGTAAAATGCAAGTGCCTTTTAGAGGCACATACTTTCTTATCTCTGGTCCAGTACGATCACTGAAGAAGCACGGCTGTGGCTAAGGCAGCACTATCCAATCTCATAAAAAAGCGGTCACCTGAATCACTGCCATTCTCTCTGCATGTGTGTGTGTGTGTGTGTGTATGTGTTTGAAGTAGGATTTATTTCTTGGCAACAGTTTTTTCCCCTGTCCTTTCATTGTAATTGGGAGTTGCAATGATGTAAGATCATGTAAGGGTGTTGCTTTGAACAGTTTACACAAGGCCGCAGACATGAAATTTTATTACATCACCGAGTCACCAGTCCATGGTCATTGCTTTTAAATTATGTGGATTTTAAAAAAGAAGTTGGAAGTGATTTTTTTATTTGTTGTCTGGCCTCTGAGCCTTTACAGGTGCACTAGTTCTCCATGGGCAAGTTTTTTCCATGTGTTCATGAGGACAAAACAAGCTTTTTTTCATTTTGGAGTGGGTTTTTTTGTGTATAAAAACTGTTTCTGGCTATCTTTTGGTTCCAGCTAGTAGAAGTATCAGAAGAATATTAAATAGTACAAGGATCTCAATAAAATCACAGGCATTAGTAAAAGCATCTGAGTGCTCTGATATTAGGTAGCCACTGGTTAGATGGTTTTAATGCTGCCCAGTCTCCACCATACTAGGTCTGAAAGAAATGCCTTCACAGGAAGGGGAGACAAAGCTGTTCAGAGGGAAAAGACTAAGTTTTCTATCTTAAAAAATTAAATCTGATTGTTTATATTTGTGTTTATGTTCATAGGCACTAATTTAATATAAGACTCTGAATCTGTACAGGTGTTTGCATTGTGCTGTAAAGGGAGGACTTGCATGGCACAACAACAGGCTATTCTAATTTAAGGTCTACTCATTTGCTCATAAAAAAAGAGAGGTAGGATTTGGAGCCCAAGACAAGCACTGATCAGCTAATCCTGCCATCCTTCTCCTCCTCCTGAGAGTGGCCTGAGACCATTGAGTCTCGCTGGCATTCCTGTCAGAGGGGCAGCAGAGCCAGCAGCCATGCAGGAGGATTATCACACCTCTCACCCAGTTAATCGCTCTGATTTATGTCTTAACATTCACTGAGACCCACTGCAGCCATAATCACCCCCGTGCACATTGCCGTTTGCTCCACATAGCATAAATACTCCTTACCATCCTTTCCAGCTTTGTAATCTCACTTCTTTTAAAATACAAAGTGTTTTCATAATTGAGCAGTACAGTTAATAGCTTACCCAGCTTTGCTAACCCTTTAATAGTTAAAGTCTTAATAAGTAAACTGTATCAGGTGGGTTTCTCTGCTTATCACCTTCCTGCAGCATAATGAGGCTTTTCAGCTATTTAGGGAGGTTTAAATCTTTTGTATTAGGTTTATAGCTGGCCAGTGACACGACAGTCAACTCAGACATAATTCTAAATGGATGTCTCCAAGTGGAAACCTGGAATTTGAATTCAAATGACCTTACCCCGTTTTATTATTATTATTATTCTTTCCTGTATGCGTTTTTCAGCTTGCTCGTTTTTAATTCCTTCAGTGCTTATTACTGCAATAAGCCTAATCCTGTGTACTTGTACACCCAAAGTGTGGGAGCCATAAATACTTCTGCAGCCTCTCCAGGGCAAATCAGCTGTAAATGGATCTCCCATTGCCTCACAGAAAGAAAAAAAAAAGAGAGAGGAAAAAAAAAAAAGAAGGAAAGGCATGCCCAGCTGAAGATAATTCTGCATCTGTATCTGTGTGTTTGTGTTTCTGCTGCCCTTGAATGATGCTCTGTCCTTTTGCTCTGCTCCAGGCTGAGTTCTCCGAGCTGAACCTGGCTGCTTACGTCACAGGTGGCTGCATGGTGGACATGCAGGTTATGAGGAACGGCACCAAGGTGGTAAGGTGAGGAGCACCAGCTTGTCTTGAAAATCGGGCTTTCTGGAGCAATGTTGGGGCAAGCAGGATGACCTTAGGGTCTGACCGGTATTTGAACTAGGGCAGCACATTCCTGATGACTTCAAGTTTCCTGAAAACTGTGGAAAGACTGACCTGACTTTGGTGATTTTATATCAGGTCTCAGTTGCACATTATGCCGTACAGTCATTGTTTCCGGTCTAGACCTTTCATGCAACCACAAATGCCTCCTTTTCAGGTTCTTTTTAGCCTTAGGTCTCCCAATAAAAGGGACAATGGATCTTCCTTTCCCTTGCTTTTTTCTGTCATAGAATCAGAATCATAGAATAGTTTGGGTTGGAAGTGGCTTTAAAGGTCATTTAGTTCCAACCCCCCTGCCATGGGCAGGGACATCTCCCACTGGACCAAGTTACTCAAAACCTCATCCAACCTGGCCTTGAACACTTCCAGGGACAGAGCATCCACGGCTTCTCTGGGCAGCCTGCTCCAGTGTCTCACCACCCTCCTTCTCTGTCAACTAGCCTTCATTGTTAACAGTGGCTTGCATTCATTAGCCTATCTGTGTAGGTCCTAATCCCAGTGGACTATCAATAGCCACAAAGCCTTTCCATGATACTGATCCTCACAGGCTGATTTGCTCCTGAAATACCACCCTTTTTGCCAGAGATTCCCAATGCTCCAGCCTTGCCCTGTGGTGTATCTCAAAGGTAACACCATATCTCCGTCCCTACCAGAATTACTTTGTAATTGCAGTCATCACAAGCAGACTCCTTTCCTGAGCTATGCTTCCCCAATCATGCACCCAATTCACTTTCCAAAAGCATTGCTCCCCTTCTTTCTGATGCCAGAGTGCCTGCAATTTGGAGTTGATGTTGGATGCATTCTAACTGCTGCTGTATAAGGAGCAATGTAGGTTGTCACACCTGTGTATGACGGTAAAATGCCTCTGTTTACATAGCCCTAATATTACTTTCCACCCTTTTATTCCCAAGCCTACATCTTTATGAGTTTCTGTCATTACAACTTTTAAATCCACATTTTAGCTTTGATACAATAGCTTTTCTTTGTTTGTGTTGAAATCTCATTGCTATTCCAAATCCATTTTTCTAGCCTCCTTACTTTTTTGTGCTATTCTTCTGTGCTTTTTAGTGTTTACAACATCTCCGAGTTTAATATTGTTCATACATTTAATCAATGCTTTTGTCTGTTTGCTTTTAGTTCAGAAATAGAGAGATATAATGGCATGCAGGGCTATTTTTGAAAGGGATTATTAGAAGAGCTGAAAAACAGTGATTCTAAGCATGCTGGCCTCAGTTTAATTTCTCAAGATGTCATTTCCAGTCCAAACAGTGCAAAACAACACTTGTCACTGTCAATTAACTATGACTGTGGTCCATCAATTTATTTCAGGTCTTGACAGCGTTTAGTATGTCCGCAAGTCTCCATTCATTCTTTGGTACAATTTCATGAGCCTCTGCTAAAAACTTTTAAGGTTGAGTCTGTTAGATCCATTTGCTTTCTCTCATCCCACAAATGTCTGTTTCTCGGTGAAACAAAGCATGTGTCCCATGAACCAGCCGCTGGAGCATCCATCAGACAGTGCGCCGTGCTAATGCGCTCTTGTGTTCACTTGCTCGCGACACTGGAAGGTTTCCCAAGAACCATTTCCTAGGTTGATCACATCTTCATTTTCCTTCCCGCGCCTTTCCTCCCAAAGCCATTCATACATCTGGCAGAAAGATCTTGAGCTATTAAACTGAAACTGAAGACAATATTTATTTCACAAGAGTGTCTGGGGCATGGTGTTCATGTTTCTGCTCACAGTTAATACACAAGTATCACAGCTAGCCTTTTAGTGTAGATATTTATATATGAAAATGCATGTTTTTATGAATGGCATTAGTTCAGTTTTGTTTTTTTTATTTTCTTCTATGCATGTTTAAGGATGTATGCATTTGTGTGGTGGGAGTGGATTTGACAAATACATACTTGTCTGGACACCCAACTTATATGGCATGTGTTGTCCATGGCTTGTTATAATCCTTACAGGCACTACCCATTTGTTTAGAGCCTGTGCTGATGTGCCCCTGTCCTGCCCAGCTCAGCGACTTTAAGAGCTCAGGCCAGTCAACTTCCACAGTCACTCATGCCAATACTTTAGAAGTCACAGAAACAAAAACTCTTCTTCACGTTACAAGATGAATTATGGATCATACTGCTACTGAGCTGTGTGGAAGCCCCTTGGCCCATCCACATGGGTGCAGCTTGCTTCCCGCTCCCTCCAAGTTCCCCCATCCCACCTGCAGCTGTGTTCTGCCTGGCCACAGATGCCATTCAGGATGTCCAGCCACAGGGAGATTTCACGCAGGACACATTTGACTCTCATGTGTGCACCAACCCTGCTGCTGCTGACCTCTTTTTTTTCCGTCATTTATTAGGCCTTTATCAATTATTGAGCAAAATATTTGGTCACAAGTCAGAATGTTTCTGGATGGTGAGACGTAATACTCATCGTGGTTTTTGAATACTCAAAGTCCTTGGAAATCCTACTGACAAGTTATAGGAAGGAAATACGACAGCATCTTGCTAACAACCAGATTTCGGATTCTCTCTTTGCAGGAGCCCTGCCTTCTTCACGCTCCAAAGCAAAGGCAACAGGGCATGGCAGTTTAGTCAAAAGACAGTGAATATCTTACAGATCAGTGGATTTAAAATCAATGAAATAATAAACTTTTATAACAACTAGTACTACTAGTACTAGTTATAATAACAACAATAAAGCAAACACTGAAATAATGTTAACTGATACGCTATCTCACAATCTGTTAGCCTATTAAATTCTGCCATTTTGCAGCAGGTCTCCTAGTTCTTTCTTTAAACTGGGGACATCCTCTTGCACATCTAAATCAAAGCTTTTTGCTGATCCCTTGATCCTTTCTGACACCTTGGAGTTAAGGCATTCTTTTAGACCCTGTGCCAACTGATTTGACCTGTACTAGGAAAATCTTGTGTTCTATTACCTGGAAGATGAATCCACTAATAAGAAGGTGTAACAGTCCTTGAAGCTCTACACTTATGACTTGCCCCAGGCAAATTTAAAAAAGAAAAGGAGCTTTGGAAGCATTAGTGTCAATTAAAGAGAGCAAGGAACTGGAAGTATATGACCTCCGTGACTACTAGTCTGTGTATCTTGAAGCAAGTATCTACAAGTAAGTTAGCAAACAACATAACTGAAGCCAGGCATTACTTTGCTTGCCTGATTTTTAAAACAAATGTGGCTCCCATAATTTAATTTTACAGTAACAAAATTCTGGGCCTCCACCTCCTCTTTTTTAGCTACTAAGTTCTGCACATCTGTAGGATAAGATGAGGGATTTGATAGTCTCAGTGAAATGTGGTACCAGAGAGAGAGACTATCATCTAACAAATCTAAAAAACTGCATGTGTTTTTCTGTGCCAGTTCCACCATGGTATGCAATGGTTCCATCAGCCTATTCAGCACGTTTTCTTCAGAGTTAGAAGAAAAAGAGCTGGCCATGGAGTATCTCGTGCCATCTCTAGCAAGCACTTTTCTATTTCAGTGCCCTGTAACACGTGCCCTGACTGAGGCCAGTGCAGGGGGATGAGCTGGACAGCTGGAGCAGCATTGGGCTCAGCCTGGGCTGGTGGGGGGGAATCTCCCACACATCGGTCCTTGTAACCCCAGCACTTCTTTGGGTAAAATTCTCACCAGAGCTTCCCCAGTGAAAAGTTAAATAGGGGAAGGAGGAGGTGGCACTTATTTATTCCAAAGGGTCCCTCACCAACTTAGACATAGCAACTCCTTCAACAGAGAAATGGAGTCATTTCTGGGTGAGATGGCTTGGACTACTAAGCCATGTGAAAAAAACCGAGCATGGGCTGATGCCTGTTCTTAAAACATTTAGATTGATTCTTCATCCTCCTTCCAGTGCATCCACAACTTCCTTTTGCACAGGTACACACACACACGCGCGCACGTGCGCGCATGCTCACCCACCCACACCCCATCTGGAGTCTAATTTACCTTAGAAAGCTCTTGGGATGTGTCACCTCTACTGGGGTTAGATGTAAGGAATGGGATTTTCATTTTCACTTGTCTTCATTTCTCTGAAGGGCCCTTCATAGCAATGTTTCCACAGTGCAAAGAGGCCGTCAGTGCTGGCACTGCACCCACTCTGAGGTGCATTTATGCTTTCAGGATATTATAACAGCGTCTTGGTATAAATGAGAATTTGGGCTGTCTCTGCTTCTGACAACACTTAGACTCCCAAACTATGATCTCAGCCTCTGCATTAGATTAAATGCAATCCTGTGTTTGCCTTTTGGGCTTTACAAGCCTTCAGCTATTAATTCCAGTAGATGTGGGAATACGGCAGGGGTACGTTGAAAATCTGGACAGCTTTCTTACATGGGGAATACTAATGTCTTTGGGAGCATTTCAGACTTTTAAGGATATAAATTAATCATGCACCAGACTGCTCTCATCTCCTGTCTCCCTGTGGAGCTGGCTCTTTTGCCGTTGGGGCCGATCATCCAGGGGAGAAAGCACATTTTTGTGTGTCTACATGGGACCTACCACAGTGGTGGCCATACCACTTAGAACGTGCTATGCAGACTCACTGTATTACCACACTACAGACAACAGCTGATGGACCAGGAGATGCCCCGGGTCTGAAATGGGGAGGACCCTGTGTGGAGCGATGGCTCTGGCAGGAGGGAAGGGGTGACAAAACTGACGGCAAAGCAAAGAGGAGCTGGGCACTGTGGACAAAGCCCTGCTGCGGAGAATGATCTCTGCCGTGGAGTGGTGTTTAGTCCTACAGGCCTTGCCTGAATTTGGCTGGTCGGTATAAGAAGGTGTGTGTCTCACCCTGTGCACCCTGGATGATATGCCCTTGTCACTCGCAGCTGCAGTGGGGTCAGTAATTCCTCCATACAAGCCCATTCATTCCTTTAATTACCACTGACTTTCCCATTGGTTCCAGCAGATTCAGTACTTCTGCTGTGCTCTGCACTCTGATACCAGGATGGCAGCACATTGAATCACCACCCCAAACAGACCGGGACATGAAAGTGCTTTTTTTCCAAAGCGTGTTTTTGCACTGCAAGTTGCAGTACAACCACAGCATGAGGAACCAAATCCTTTTACATGGGAGGAGCAGGGAAAAAACTGGCCAGCCCAGCAGCAGGTGTTTCTCAACTATTCAGAGCTTGCAGACCCCAGGAGACATGTACTCTGGCTAAAAAAGACCTGCCTGTTCCAGGATGCAAGACTCTTTAAAGTCCAGTGAGGACACTGTTCTCTGCCCACTGCACCCATTCCTGTCCCAGTAGGTTCACCCACACCACGGGGACATTGACAAGCTGCTCCCTGAAAGAGGCATCTGAGTTTTCCAACCTACAGAGGCCATGCTTTCTCACCACACAGTAGCCATACATTGCTAGGAGATGGATATTTTCTTGTCTCTCGAGAACTACTCATTCACAAGAGTTGGTGATTTCTTGCAGTTCTTCCACAGGGAGAATATCCAGGGAGGTCATGGAGTAGCTACTGTCCCTGGCCACTGAGGTAGGACATATTGGTAGGCAGTAGGTCACTCTGCAACTTCTTGTCTTCCAGGAAGCTTGTGCCAAGGAGGAACCTTAGGCTCTGTCTAGTCCTTGTCTTTTTAAATTTAACTCTTGATCTAATGTGGATCTTTTTTAGAATGTCTTTTTCAATTTTTTTATTGCTTCCAAACCAAAATTCTGAAAATTTCTGCAAAGATGCAGATGGGAGAAAAAATGGGAGAAAATGATTGGGAGAGTTTAGAGTTCTAGAAGCCAGATGGAAAAATATGTTCTCCCAAGATTCACAGAATGTGCAACACGATATATTACAATGTGTGCTATATACTTAACACTGAGCAACATTTGGGCAATATTTTTGTATTGATGGCATGGCAAATCTGTAAATGTAATGGAGAAGTGTGTGTAACAGTATGTAAGCTTTTGAAGGTGCATTTTAGGCAGAATACCAATGTGCCAAATGACCTCTTCCCTTACCAAAATACCCTGCAGAGACAATGGGCTGGCACGAGGTGCCAAATAGGGTAGACCCTGGCAAGCTGTAGTTACACATGAAGCCATTTAACGCCTCCAGTAAACATTTATAAATTGAGAAATTATTCCCACATGGGGGATGATTTACCATCATCTTTCACTGGTATCCCCCCCTCTTCACCTGCCTATCCCTGTCCTCTTTTGGGTTTTTTGAGCAGGGGCTAAACGAGAGAAGTTGGGGTGTGCTTATTTATGCATTTATTCTCAGTTGCTTCCACCTCAGCTCCTGCTGCTAAACAGCTGCTTGGAGGCCTACTTCTCCCTTTGGGGTTTACTGATCTCCCAGATGAATAATGTCCCCCTTCACCTCCCCAGCAGCTGGCGCACAGCCGACGTGCAGGCAGGATGCTGACAGTTATTGGGAAAACATTTGGCGTGCAGGCAGCTGCCAGAAAGCAAAAGTCACTCTGAGCAGACCAGGGTGGGGAGCATCTCAGAGACTAAACTACTCCCTGGCCCTTTTCTCATTTACAGTAATTCTTTCCAATGAGAAATGTGCTGCCAGGGCCTGGAGCACTCATTAATTAGTTAATCCTGGACTGAATGCAAGAATGATTAAAGGCTGTTGTAGATTGTTTCAGTCTTGATCAGATTTTTTTTTTTTACCTAATCCTGCCTTAATTCGTCTCCTTTCTACATGGGTTTTTGCTAAGATTTCTTCCAGACAATGGCAAACAGAGAAGCGAAGGGCCAAGTCCTGCTGCTCCTGCACTATACTGGTCAAGGTGGATCTTCATTAATGACCCATTATTGGAACAGAGTGCAGCCTCAAAAAGCTTGTGGGTGGAAAAAAGTTGGAGGGTGGGGAGTGATAGATATGCCAGAGGGCAGAGCTGCCATTCAGAGGGACCTCAACAACTGGGGAAATGGGACAACGGGAACCTCATGGAGTCCAATAAGGACAATCACAAAGTCTCGCGGTGAGAGAGGAATAACCCCAGTAGTACTGGGGAGGTTGAAAACAGCTCTTCACAAAAGGACATGGAGGTCCTTTGTGCCCTTGTGTGGAAGAAACCCTATGGCTCACTGAGCCATATTAGCAAGTGTGTAGCTAAGGAGACACTATCCACATCTGGAGTGCTGTGTCCAGCTCTCCAGCACAAAAAAGGCATTGACAAACTGAAAGAAGGTGAGTGAAACACCACCAAGTTTATTGAACTGGACTGAAGACATCCAAGGAGAGACTGAGAGCTGTCTTTGTTCAGTCTGTAAGAGGAGATTGAGGGGGATCTATCTACAGCTTTCAGGCAACTAAGAGGAGGGTTTAAAGAAAATGAATCCAGACTCTTGTTGAAGGTGTGCGGTGAAAGGAAAAGAAAAAAACAGACACAAGTTGCAGCAGGTGAAACTCTAATTTAAAAAAAATTCCACAGTAAGGGTGGTCAAATAGTGGAAGAAGTGCCCAGAGAGGCTAGGGGATCTTCAGTCTTCAGAATATTCAAACTTTGTCTAGACAAGATGCTGGTCAACCTAATGTCACTATAAAGTTAGCCCTACAATGAGCAGGGTGTTGGGCCAGATGATTTCCAAAGATCCTCTCTGACCTAAATTAGTCTATGACTTTATTCTGTGATGTTGGAAAGTATTCAGGCCGAGAGAGTTGGGGTTGTTCAGCCTGGAGAAGAGAAGGCTCCGGGCAGACCTTATAGCAGCCTTCCAGTATCTGAAGGGGACCTACAAGAAAGCTGGAGAGGGGCTTTTTACAAGGGCATGTAGTGATAGGACAAGGAGTAATGGTTTTAAACTGGAAGAGAATAGGTTTAGGTTAGATCTTAGGAAGAAACTTTTCACCATGAGGGTGGTGAGGCACTGGAACAGGTTGTGCAGGGAAGCTGTGGAGGCCCCATCCCTGGAAGTGTTCAAGGCCAGGCTGGATGGGGCTTTGAGCAACCTGGTCTAGTGGGAGATGTCCCTGCCCATGGCAGGCAGGTTGGAACTAGATGATCTTCAAGGTCCCTTCCAACCTAAACCATTCTATGATTCTGTGATTTGGATCACCTTCTGGGTCACAAGCATTTTGAAGGCAAGCTGCTGTTGGCAGGCGTGGTTGTTACTACTCTGAGGCATCATCCAGGTCTATGTGTTTTTCCTTGTCAAGGTTGATCAGTTTACAAGTTAAATATAAGTCAGACTTAGGAGACTGCCACATTACAGTTCAGAGAGTGTGTAACGTGATTTTATGGCTCGTTGACCATCGGTTTGGGGCTGAGAAGCAAATTGGAGAAGCTTCCAGGCTTCCAGGGCATCCTCATCTGCATATAGTGGTACTGGTCTTAGTGCATGTTTCCTGGTTCCTGCCGCTTTTGTTACACTGCTCTGCCCCATGGTTTTTCCCCAGCCATTCTCTTTTATACTGTCCCAAAAGACCCCCAGCTCCTCTCCTCCAGCCTGGTAAAGCAAGGTCATTCTTTATTCTGTGTTACTTTCTTGTTTCTCTAAAACCAGCTATGCATTACCTCATTCACATAAGTAATCATGTTCATTCTTTCTTTGAATAGCTTCAGCAGGGTTTACTTCTTTCTGTGGAAAATATGACATGAAGTTTTGACTGAAATGAGATTTTTTTCTTAGCAAATTTCCCATTTTACCACGACATCCAACATAACATTAAATCTAACATCATGATACGTTAAAATGTCATAAATTTCATATTACTTTTCGGTAATGTAATAACAATGCTATTAATACCCAAGTAAAGCACAAAAAGAACTTGTTCCTATTTGTAAATGCCATTTTCTATTACCTCTCAGACACCTGAGGCAATGCATAGTTGGAGGGATTATTGTAATAGTCTCAGGTAGTTGCAGCCACTTATGGCTTGGACTTGTGCCTCAAAAGCTTGCCTGAAGGCTCCATTAATTGCCAGTAATGCAAAGCCTGATGTATCATATTGCTTAATTATGCACTTTTCTTCCCCTCCGTGTCATGCCAAGCAGATAGGAAAGGCCTTGGAAAATAATTTAGTCAAAATGATCACTGGGAAGTGTCAGAAAAGTGAATAAAGCCTCCTTGAATAATGGAGGGTAGACAGAACCTGAAGTAAGGATGTGCATCTTCAGTGTCCAGGGAAGATGCTTTTATATTGATGTGAAGGGTAAAGTGTCTTATAAGACTGGCACCCTAAGAAAGAGAGCAGGAGACCCCGTCCTTCTCCCACAGCAGAGGCAGAAACCTCTCTAAACCCATCATGGTACCAAAGTATAAAGCAGGTCTAACCTTTGGCTGCAGGTGATAATTCACAGTGGAAGGGATCATTAATAGGTATTTTGACAACATAGTCTGTTCTTGTGTGTTCTTTCTTCCTTCCCATGAAGCTCTTTGTGCTTCTGTGAGAAAAGCTGAAGGACCAGCCAGCAAGCCAGTTATGGCTGTATGCAGAAATAAAAAATAGGAAATCTCTTTAAGGCATGAAATCTCCCAGTAGAATTTGCTGTCATCATCTTCTCTACCCCAAAGCAGGCTGGGGCTTTGCTTTCTGCAGAGGAATGTTATTGATGATCTTTTCAGAGCTGATCCTCTTCTCAGAGAAGTTAGACACATGGTCACCAGAACAGCTACTGCTGCTCCTGAGATGTTTAACTTCCATATTTAACATCAGGAATCTCTTAAATTGTTTTATATTCCCTCATTTCCAACAAAACTGTTTCCAAGACAGCTAATGCTGTCACAGATTTAAAGGTAGATGGGTCCAGCCCAAGAAATTATATTCTGCTGCCACATTTCTTCCTATTAGTTATTTTGGATTCAGGCATTATACTTACGTTTGTCTCTGAAGTATAGTTTTACCACTAAGAAAGAAAGAGAGTGCTAAAATGCATTGGAACAAGTTGAAAAAGAGTTAGTTAAATGCAAATAAGCATCCTCCACCGCAGTATCAGAGTCCAGGCTCAGGACTGGCAGCACTAGTAGCTTCCTAGCCAGACACTTGTCATCATCCAGAGGTGACTGACTCTGGTAATCACTGGCCAATCTCAATTGCCAGGAGGAGAGGCAGGCTGAGCCACTGCCATGTGCCTTGGCTAGCATCTGAGACAAGGAGGCAACTACTGCAAAGGAACAAAAGTCACAGGGACCTGTGAGGGTTGCTTCACTGGGGCTGGCCAGTTCAGTCGTGCACAACTCGGAGCACTGAAAGGCGCTTGTGTGGCAGAGGCCGTTGCCTGTGGCATCATGAGCTGAAAGGAAAGCATCATTCCATTCCAGAGGAAAATGAAATCTCACCAGCTATTTCAATCTCAAAATGAATTTTTTCTAGTCTCCTGGATTATTTCTTTTTTAAGCAAAGGATTCTTGTATCTCTGCAACACTCTGGGAATGTGTTACATGAGCTGCAGTGGCCTTTATTTTGCCAGGCAGCGCTAGGAGCCAAACTCTAAATGAGAATTGAGCTCCTGGGGTCTGAGAAAGGGCTTCTGTAAAAGGGTTGTGGTCAAAGATGGGCTACAGCTTTCTGTTGGAAGCTTCGCCCATCTGGCTATCATGTTAAGGACGATTCATGACTTCGGGTAGGTGTCTGCTACACAGCCCAGGAAAGGCACTGCACCAACATGCAGAGCACAGCTTGTTAGCAATAGGTTTTAAATTTGCCATTTACTTTTAGTTCCATTTACCTATTCCATGTCCCCATCCATTAGATGTTTGAATGAGCTCTCCTGTGTTCTTTCTTTAACCAAACCCGTTCCCACAGCCTGTCTTTAACAGGTGTCTAGGTACAGTTTTACTCAAGACTGTTCGTGGTCATCTAAATGCTGGCTGGACAGATCTAGTGGAGAGGAAAAGGTGCATGCTCCTGCCACAGGTATCCTAGTCCTGCTGAACTCGGGTGCTTAGAACCCCTGCACAGTAGGTGGGTGCTACTGAGTTCGGCTCACCCAAAGGTTTTGGCAATGGTGTTTCAAATGTGGGACTTTTGCCTAACCTATCTGTCTGCCAAGGATTTCAACATTCTGTCATGGGAGGTTGAACTAGCAAAGAAAACAGTTACGCTACCAGCTATTCCAAACCCAAGGCTCGCTATGTGAGTTTAAGCTTTGCACTCTGAGAATGAGAGGTAGCTTGCAAAAGTAATCTTCTACCAAAAAAGCAAGAATCCTCATGTGAAACAATTAAGTTCTTTTCTCTCCAGATCACTGCTACCCCCAGTCATTCAGTTTTCATGCCACCACTCCTCCCATGACTGTTGATTTCCCTTTTACTGCCTGCTATCCTTCCTAGCCCCTCACCTCACATTTTGCCACTGGTCTCTCTTTCTCTATTACAGACGTCTCACAGACTCCAGGGCTCTCCGGCTGATGTTTATTCCTAGCTAGTCCCAGGCCCTGCACTCCTCTGCCTTATTCTCCGTATCCATGGGAACATCCTCATTGTCTCACAGCTCGAAACAGGGATTCAGTGTCCACCTTCGCTTTAGAGATTCACTCCTCATCTGCTGCACGAGAGAGTGCCCTGCCTTCTTACACGATGCAGAGTTTGAGAATAGGCTTTTCTACATTAATTCCGTATTCTTGTGTCCATCTAAGCTGAAAAACTCTTACTTTGCCAGAACCTGAAAAGACAAGAGCTTTTTTTCTAAACTTTTGGCTGGCAGAAATAAAGCCACTGAAGGCACTTTCCCAGACGCTGCGTGTGCCTTGCCACCGGCTAGCCATGCTCATTCGCATGCTTCGTGCCCACCACAGCACCACGTTCCCACCCCGGGGTGCTGGGAGAGATGTTCAAGGAAAATACTGCCCCTTCCTCTGGGGAGACCAGAGCAATGGTCTGAACCATTACCATGCAGCCCCAGTAAGTGCTGTTCCCTAAGTCGAGTCTGGGGAAAGACTAGAGCCACAACAAGGACCGTTTTCTTCTTCATACGCTCAGAAAGCTGAATGAAGGAGGGACACACCTGAAGGTCCTGCCTCTCGAGGCACCACAACTGTTTAGCATCTCAGCGCAGATACCGAGTGCTGGTCCTAGGAAGCTGATTAATCTTTCCTGGGGACCTGTGCCTGCCTCTGGGCTACCTTTTACATGGCAAGTCCAGCAGAATGGAGCAGCTCCAGGTTTCCAAGATTTGTATTCGTTTACTGTTTCTCAGCAGGGGGTCACCGCTTGCCTCACCCCCATTGACACCAGGGAAGTCCATAAATCAGCTGCAGAGTGATAGTGCAACCCTCCCGATGCTCATTATGCATCTCGCTGCTGGAGGAAAGCACCACCTTTGGTGCCAAGTACATTAGGGAACATGCCTGGGTTTAAAAATACTCCATGGGAGGGAATCACAACATTTCCAAAGCTTGGCCTCTTGCATCACAAAAGCAGAGCATGCTCCTCACCATGTCTCAGGCAATAACAAAAGCCCAAGGCCAACAAACAAAACGAACAGCTTTGAAACAACAAAGCTGCGCTGGGTTTTGTATACAGTGTTTGTTGCCACAATCTGACCCAGAGTCACCATCTCAGATTTCCCTGCCAGAATGATGGAAATATAAATAGGGGCTATAAACCCAAAGTATTTCCAGCTCATACATCCAAAAGATAGAAATTATAGTCTCTTAGCAAGGAAAACGTTCGAGGGTAGTGAGGTAATGGGACCTGGTCACAGAGCTCATTTCTCTGAAAAACTTTAATACAGCATGGAAATTTTTCCAATGTCCTTGATACAACCTCTGTTGAAGTATAAACTAATCCCCTGTTTCAGTGGAAAAGCCCCTTCCATGCCTTCGCGAATGAACTGCTGAGCTCCATTTTGGGAACGGTTTCTTTCCAGCTGCTGTTTCCAGAGATTTCTGAACGGCTCCGAAGACACAGCGTCAGCAAGGAATGAGATCTGGCCGTTTGAAAGACAATCCGTCGCCTGTTGGCTTACTAGAAAGGGCCCCACTTTTCTGTGCCTTTGCTGAGAGCTGCTCCTGTTGAACCATAGTAGTCCCAGCTCCAGTCTTGCTAAATAATATTCTGGAAGTCCATGCCATGAGTCACAGCACTGGATGAGGGGCTCCGCTCATTTGATTAGTTACATTACCATGCCTGCCCTTTACTTGTTGACTCATAGCCATAAGAGCCTGGGATGTGCTGCGTATGTAGTAAGCTGATTAAAGGGGGAATGTGTGTCAATGTATGGACGTGTATGATAGCTTTTTGAAATCCCTCCTGATCTTCCTACCCACGGGGCATTGCTTCAATATTGAGTTCAATCGTCAGGAAACAAACTTGCTCCCTCATCTGTGTCGCACATTGCGGCGAGCTTGCCAAATACAGCCAAGCTTTTAGAAAGAAAAGAGAATCCCCCCACCAGTGAATTTATGACCCTTGGCTCCGCCTGTGGCTTGTTCCTGTTGCATGCCTGAGTGACATGGAAACTGCAGCAAATCTCTTTGGCTGGTTTCTACACTCTCACACTTGCAGCTACATTGGTTTTTTCCTTTTTTTAATGACTAGAAGTTTTTTATTTGTTTGTTTTTTATTTTTACCTTCTAACGCAAGCAACCCATGACGAGAGGCACAAAGAAGAGCAATATACATTAATGAAAAATGAAAGGATAGAGAAGAAAGAGGGGGAGGCTAGAAGTGTTGCTGAGTGTTTGAAAGTAAAATGTCACTCCCCTGATCTTTTCCAGATCCTTCAAGCCTGACTTTGTCCTGATCCGGCAGCATGCCTACAGCATGGCACTGGGAGAGGACTTCCGCGGCCTCATCATCGGCCTCCAGTATGGTGGTGTCCACACAGTCAACTCCCTCTACTCCATCTACAACTTCTGCAGCAAGCCCTGGGTGGTAAGTGATGATCCATCTCTCCTGCATGCCAACATTGCAGTAGACATGTGGTACCAGTAAAGCACCAAACTCAGTGTCCTGTTTCATAGGAATTCGTCTCTTTAGGTTAAAATCACCATCTAAACAACCTTAGGAATCCAGCTGGGAATCCTTGGGGAAAAAAAATACCAGCACTGCTCCTTCATCAGCCTCTAGTAATACTGTTTTTTCCTCACCCTGAGTAGGACGTTTCACCTGTCCCAGACACTAATGTTTCACAAACAGCTAACAATACAGTAACACTTAGATTTCTTGTAAGGCAGAGTAGATGAATAATAATAGATTAATTATATCAGATCAATAGTAGCACATCTCTGACCTGACCAAATGGTAAAAATATCTTGAAAGAAACATTATCATTTGCTATTTTGGAAGGCATCAGAACTATGCTATTTTCAGCATCTTTTGTTAGACGCATACTTGTGGTATCCAGGTGCCACAGCCTAAGACTAAGATTATCCATTCCTTGCAGAAGTACAGTCTGCACCTATTCTCTTTTGTCTTCTCTTTCTACTTTTTCTGGGTAGTGCTTTGTTGGGAGGAAATTAGTTGAAAAGAAAGGCAAGAAAACTAGAGAGATGATTTCTTCAACAGCTAAGTCTAGGGAAAAAAGAGAATACAGAATGACAAAGACCTGGGAAAGAGGCAGAAGGAAAGGGGAAAGCATGTAGAGTTTTTCAGCTGTTTCAGAAGGAAATAAGAGATTATCATGAAGTGTTGGTTCACTGAACCTGAAAGACTGCGCCTCGGAAACACCTTGGACTGAGTCAGCTCCTGGCGAGAACAGGACAGTGTTTTAGTATTTTGCACTGGGAGCTCCCTTCACCTGTTCTTTAAACTTTGTCAAGTTCACCTCAAAATCTCAGAAAACCTTAAAAAATATTATCATTGGCTTGTCTCAGTGCCAAATCAAAGTTTGTAATAATTCCCCAGATCTGTTTTGTGACCACCTTTAAGTCACCAGCTACTGCAGGAGCAGGAGAGACAGAGGAGCAAGGCTGGCCATTGTAGCACCTGCAGGAAGAAGCCAGATGCTGATACTGTTTTTGAGTCCACATCTGGGTCTTCCAAGCAGTTTCATCCCAAAGTGCCGTCTTCAATCTTTGGTGCTTCCAGAATGGAATTCCCTGAACTGTTCTAGGACCAAAGTAGGGAACTACAAGCTATATGGATACGACAAGGAGATGGGTCTTTCCAATATACCCCCCTGGAAAACTTTCAGATACATTCCTAGGAATTCCCTTTACTCATTGCACACATTTAACTTGGGGTGAGACAGAATGTTTGTAGCCAAGTGGTAACTATCTTCTTCATTACCTAATTAAGTCTTCTGTTGTTGTTGTTTTTCCCATGGAACACATATCCTATTAGTCTTATCCTATTAGTGTGTTCATTGGTAGTTCAAATCCAGCTGAGGTCTGTAATGACTCACATTTTTATTTCTGTGACTGTGCAATATTGGATTTAGCCAATTTCTTACCAAAAAGGCACCAGTGTAATAGACATAGTCGTCTCAGTTTTCACCCTTTCATGGCATTTGGGGGGTTTTGCTGAGACCAAGAGCAAGGTCCTGTCTTTTTCAAAAATGTTGCAGTGCAGCAATGAGAATAGCAAGAAAAATCTCACTTTACCATCACTGTATAGGTGTATGATGCACGTTTGACCTTGGTCTCCATTTGAGTGATGAGGATTGTTGGGAATAGAATGGGGAAGAGAGAGATCAATACCAAGCTCAGTATAACACTTTTGCATTGTTTCCTACAGTTTGTCCTACACACACAAGTATGTTGACCCCAGTGACCAGACAAAAACCCTCTGCATTTATGCTGGCTTTTGCCAAGGAAGACAGTCATGTGATCTATTCCATCTGATTTTGCGGCTGAGTCAGTCAGGGTTTAGTTGACGTTTTTCAACTCATGCCTTGTAATTACATTTCTGACAGTGTGCAGGGGCCTTAAGATGTGACAGCCCTATTTTTAGGAATCTAAAATAAAACACACAAATTCAAGCACATTGGAAGAAGAAGAAGAAGAAGAAGGAGGAGGAGGAAAAGAGACAAGGAAAAGGAAAAGAGAAAAATGAAAAGAAAGAAAAAGAAAAAGAAAAAGAAAAAGAAAAAGAAAAAGAAAAAGAAAAAGAAAAAGAAAAAGAAAAAGAAAAAGAAGAAAAAGGCTGGCAAGGGAGTGTGGGAGAAATTGGCTCTGCTAGTAACTTGGCTGTATCTATTCTGGGTCCGGCTGTGCCGTGTTTCCCTCACAGGGAATAGAGCTGGCTCAGACAACCTTCCCAGAGGAGTCAAGGAAACCACTTGTAAACACTTAAAACAGGTTGCAGAATGCCTCCTTTCCCTACTGCCCCCACACACGTTTCACCCCCCCCAACCCAATGATCGCAAAACACTGAGTAATCTAAGATGGGATCTGAGCTGGTATTTGGCACCGTTGAAATTTTATCGGGTTGAAGCTCAGGTAGAGATTGCAGTGGGGCATTCGAGGGCAGAAAGCTTCACTGGCAGCAGAATCAGAAAATTTTGATTTTGTGATAGCTGGGAAATGAGAGATAGGGACGGACCACTTCAGTGCATGCTCCACTATGATTGCAAAACAGGCATCTTGAAATAAGGGATCTGCTTAACAAGGATTACTGGAAACTTTTTGGACTTAAAATAACGTTGAGATACATTAAGAAATGAAATTAAATACCCCTGGGAAATGTGCTTTTCACTCTCCCTTTTTATTTTTTCCAAAGATGGTTCCATTTCATAGAAATGTTTATGATTTTGTAGAGGGGGATGGAAGTGAGACTGTTTTTTTCTTGGCAATTTGCAACAATGTTTTTTCTCAGCAACTCTAATTACAATCAGCTGAGTTTGCGCTTGAGTTTACTGAAACATGCAGCCCCATTTTTTAGCGACATTTGCCAGGTTTCCAGCACTGCAGTACACAAATTCCTTCGAAGGTTAAAATTTGCATTAAACACAGGCATAATTTGAAATAGGCGTGTCTGAAAGAAAAACAGAGTATTCAGGGGGATCTCACACCCAGAGAAACATTTAAGAAATCTAAGTCAATCCCAGAATTATTGAGAAATACTGCTGCAAGCACACTACATACAATGCTTTAAATTTTTGTGTTAGAAAAGTTGCAATACAAAATACAGCGGGAACAATGCTAACAGCAGTACTCCTACATGCAGTTAGTGTCTGTAATCAAAAGGCAGTTTTTGCCCCTGTGAGACTGCAGGAAACATGATGTCGTGAGGCCGGTCACCTACACAGTCCAAGAGACTCCCAGCCAAGCTGTTACTGACTGTCAAGGGCTACAGGCTCTCTGCTGACCTAGGCACTTTCAAAATATGCAAAAGGGCTTGAGCTCCTCTGAACGGATCTTTTTATTTCTCTGTAAAGACTGCCTGTAAGTGACTCTGATGTCCAGCCACCCAGGCAAGGCATTTCACTTGCCTACCCATCCCACGTCCTTAAAACCAGGCTACGCCACATTCCCTTGCCCCGTGTCTCACTCCATGGTCTTGGTGCAATCTCACTAAGACCCGTGGAACCACAGAAAGTAAGAACTGATACCAAAATGTGGAAGGGGCAGTTACACCTAGCTGAGCTGCTGACAGTAACACTCCTAACCATCTCAAACGCACTGGGAGCTGCTATTTGAGCCTTGCTATCTGGTAGATACCCTAACAATTTTGGGGGAAAAAAAAAAGGGAAGTGGGAGAAGGAAAAAAGGAGGCAACTGTCCCATGAGGGTCAGTACCAAAGTCAGACCTTGTTGCAGGCTTGGCCCAGTGAGGAAGCTCCCAAATGGCTGAATCTCTCATCTGTCCATCTGAAACACTTGCTATTTCAGCAACAGCCAAGAGCTTTAAGCTTCAAAAGGAAGCCCAAGGAACAAGTCAGGACACCGTCTGTCAGCTGCACAGTTGTTCCAGTTATTTTGTCTGAGCTGTTTTCCTAGGACAAAGCTATGTTGCCCCAACGTCACAGTGTCCATGGTTTGCCAGGGCTGCATGCACATGAAGCTAGGGGTATGTGCTGCTCTCAGCCAGGCTGTTTTTTCCTCTTCTCCCTGTCTCTGTCTCTGTTTAACTTTTAAGCCCTGTTTGCTCACTTTTCTAGTCAAAACAGGGCTTTATTTTTCTTCTCTAGGATGTGCAGGGCTAGTGCAAGTAGCTAAGAGAGGCAAGCTGTCCTCCTTCCCCAATATCAATACCCTCCTTGCCAATAATAATTATTCTACATGGGGAGGTTTGCTTTTATCTGCTGATGCACGTGAGCGTGGGGCGGGCGTTAGTGAGGGAATATGCCACCTCTTGATGATTTTTGGCTTTTTGTAAATACCACATTTTGACCTATGAGATTAGGAAAAGCATTCTTCGCATTTGTCTGCAGATCTGCCAGTGGCTGCCACTGCAGCATGAGGTCTATCTCTGGCACACACCTTGCAGCCCAATTTTTTTGCACGTGGGTTGCATTTTTTTTTACACCCATACCACCCTTTAAGTCCCAAAGGGGTATTTCTTCACCACCACCAAGTGAAGTTTCAACTTCTTGTACAGGAATGCTTTTGCCTAGACTAGCCCAGTAATCAGGGCAGGAGCCCTAACACAGCTACGCAGCAGAAAATGTTCTCAGTAGCTCTCCCTTCATCTGCAATGTAACCTTGAGGTTGCAATTTGGTACATTTACTGGCTTCAGCCGTTGCTCAGAAGGGCTCAGAGCATGTAAGATTAGGTAGCTGATGCTATTGGGAAGAAAGAGGGCTTTATTTTCCTTCCATTGTTCCCTAGATCTCTGTTTTCTTCCCTTAATCTGTGTGTTACCTCTCTCAGGTGACACAAAGATCTCCTTCAAGATGAATGCATCCCTAGCTTTGGTGAGGAACTTCAAGGAACTTGTGTAAAGGGCTTAAAGTGGGACTTGGCCCAGATTGGAAGCCTTATTAATTTAACTTGATTTTACCAAATTCTAGGGGTCTGGAAACCAAATTTAGTTTCTAGATTGTTCTGCAAATAGGACATCAACGAAGAGGAATTCAGTCACATCTACCAGCTCAGCAGGAACCAAAATTTTTGCCTGTGGAGGAATCCCAAATCATTTTATTCTCTTAACATCCATGAAAATAATCAAGCTACCTTATTCAGCTTTACTTCCCCTTCTGCAAGGCTGCCAGTCTAACCACTTCACCAACCACTGCCAGTTCAGCATTGTCTGTGGTTAACGATGACGTACCTCTTCAAAGAGACAGCAGGATGGCTGGATGCATGATTGTAAAAAATCTAAGTTGCTCCTGAGATACAGAAGGTTTCTGGGATATATGTCATCTCTCATCCTCTTTGGTATATCAACCCTGCTTCAGCAACATTTTCTGTCATGGTTATTAAGTTCTCTCTGATAGTTTTGGGTTTTTCTCCAGCTGATCAATGACAGATTGAAAAGGGAGGCTGCAGACAGCGTACAGAATATTCTGCTCGCTTCACAGATGGCCGAAGCGGAGCAGGAATTTGCTGTGCTGTGCTTCTGTTGGGGTTTTGGAACCTGAACAGAAATCAAAACTCAGTCCTACCATGGGGAGCTTTGTGTCTGGCTGGGCACAACCCTGAATGATAAACAGTTCATAATAGTGGTGATAGTGGTGATAATGGTGAAGCTCATGCTGACAGGTGGGGACAATGGCAAATGTTCGCCCTTGTATGTGAAATGCCAGCACTGATGCTTTCCCCACTGATGTTACAGACTGCTTTCTCTAGGTACCATCCTCACAGACTGGTGCCTCCCTCAGACCTCACTGGTAGATGGGGACAGGGACAAGAGATGGTCTCCCCTTTCTCCTGCCATGCATGGGCGCCTGTTGG
The DNA here is from genome assembly GCA_013398295.1 of Chionis minor. NCBI lineage: Eukaryota > Metazoa > Chordata > Aves > Charadriiformes > Chionidae > Chionis > Chionis minor. The sequence continues at coordinate 282,984 of VZSF01008733.1, forward strand.
GAGACCCTTGGTTCATAGGAAATGTCAGTTATGGTTGATGGTGGGCTCATGCTTCCTTGGAGTAACACTCAAACCTGGTAGCACCAGCAATTCCCTCTAGTCATCTCTGTGCCTTAGCAATCCTCCTTCTCCTCAGCACAAGGGGTAAATGTTCCTTGCTTTGATTTGGCTGTGGGGCAGAGATCCAAGGGAGAGCTTTGATTTATTTTGTCTCTGCTCAGGAGCGGTGGCACCGATTTCCCGCCTGGTCACTCCTCTGAGCCCCTTCCTCTGGCAAGAATGGCACCCCACCTGCTCCCCAGCCACAATTGGAGAGCAAACTTGTTCACAGCAGATGTGTAACTAAAGCCAAACTGATCCCTTTCTGACTCTTCAATCCCTTTTCCGCTCTCTTAGTGCAAGGTTTGCGTACACAGGCTGGCCTGGCCCTGGGTAAATACAGCAGCTTCATATTTTCTTGCTGCTCTCGGGTCCAGAAAGCGAGGTGGGAAAGGCATAATAACATGTTTCTCTAACCTCCTTCACCAGTATAAGAACATTTTGCAAGCACTTACCTGTTACACAATAAGCCACTGACATGCACTGTGTCTGTTTTTTGTTCCTCCCTCACCCCAAGTTCTCTCAGCTCATTAAAATCTTCAACTTGCTGGGTCCTGAGAAGTTCCCCCTCGTGGAGCAAACGTTCTTCCCAAGCCATAAGCAGATGGTGAGTACCTTTGCTTTTCTTCTGATGACAACACGGATGGGGCAGAAGCAATGAACGTGAGCTGGGCACCAGAGATGGCGGTGGGAATGCTGGGAAGTGTCTCAATTTTGCTTCCAGAGAATTACTAGCTAAAAAGCAATATCCAAAAAGCACTGCTTGGGAACCGCTTTCCTTTCTTGCCCATCCCCCCCTCCCCCCCGGTCACATATGGACCCTGAAAAAGTGAACAATGAGAACAGGCTCAAAGCCAAAGCCCATTGTAAAATCTAGTCAACAAAAGCTCACCTGTCAGAGCAAGGAATCAATTTATTCAGATAAAGTGGATTTTTCCCCCCCCCCTCCTGGAATTGTTTAAAATACGTTGACAATTTGGGACATGGGCCATAAGAGACATTTGTTTCGCAATGTCGGTTTGCTTGGGCTGGCCCATGGTTGCCATCCATGAAGCATTTATTAGCCTGACTGGGTATTCAAAGTAAATCGGGGTTCTTGAAAAAGTGTTTGTGTCAGCTTGTAATGTTTCCTTTGCACAGTGGCTCTGGGGTCTGGTCTTCCTGTCAACAACTAAACACTCGGTGTCCTGTGTGGCTACTGGGCACTCTGCCAGACTCTTAGGGCACCTTCCAAAGGGATCTGTAATAGGTGCCATTAGTCCTGGAGAACACGGCAAAGTGAGCGCCTTTGTTTAAAACTTCATGTCTCTTGTTTTCCCTGCGTTAAAAGGACAACTAGTCCTTCATGAATTTTTGCCCCTGGCTTGCATCCACCAATTAGCGGCTCTTCTTACCTGGCTGAGGCTTTGATGAGACCCTGTGTGAACCGTGACACTGCCCCACGTAAGCCACTGGCTGGCTGAGCTTACTTCCCATGTTTGCTTGTGAACTCCAGAGCACTGGCAGCCTGAAGATTAGGGGTATTGGGACATCAAACTAGGGCTCAAAAACTTTCAAACCCCTCGTCTCGCACACGTGTTGCAACACTGCGGGCCAACCACAATGCATAAGATGGTCTAAGTACCTGATGGTGGAAACAGGCACCTAGCAGGAGCTTCGAAATTCACAAGGAAGTCTTCAGATTCTTGTGAAAAAGCCCACCGGTGCTCGCTAGGTACCTGAATACCTTGAAATGCTGGTGCTTCACCTCTTTGTTCCAATATTCTGTTCTCTACCTGTGCTGTATCACAAAAGCACTTCCACTTTTCACAGGCACATCATGAAGGTAAGTGCAGTCACGAGTGCTGGGAAGCATTCAAGGAATGCAGTGGGAAGAATTATTTTATCATTTAAGACATAAAGAAATGGATGGTCCCTAAACAGTATGGGACAGTTTGTTGCAGACTTTTAAGACAAATTAGCTGCATTTAATTTCCATGGATTTATAAAGAGGGGTTTGTGATATATGTAATGCTTCAGGACAGTTGTGACTTTGTCTGACCACCACCGCAGGACTGGTATTTTTGGAAGGCTTGATTAAGGTTTTTGTTGCAAATACGTTAGCTAGTACTTCTAGCACTATTTTCTTGTCCGGAAATCTGATTCTTGGTTCCTCAGCATGTAAATGCATTTGTTACCAGCAGAGCAGTTTGGTTTAGCAGACCACTGATGCTAATTTCATGTATTTATCATCTTTATAACTGATCACCTACTTGCAGAGGCTATTGCTTACTTCCAAGGGAGTACAGGAACCTTTTTTAAACTGTCGATAATCTCATCTGAACACAAACGCAATTACTGACATGCAAGCTTGTGTGATCTGCTTTAAATCAGTCGCTTTCCAAACGTTCACACAAGCAACAATCCTCTTGGACAAATTCAGGCCAGCCCTTTCCAGGTGGGGGGCCTGCCTCACAGAATGAATCTACAGAACTTCTCAAGATCTTTTCTGGGTGCACCTTTACAGTATCCTGGGCTGTGAGAGGCTGAGAGGGCAAGTGCTCACACCAAAGCAAGTTTCCTTGCAGTCATCACTCCACCAAGGACCTGTAAATGTTGCTTGCCCACTGTGCATCAGCTTCTCCGTGTGTCAGAGAGGAATATAATGATCCCCCTTTCCCACTCTTCCTTTCCTTTCCTGGAGGCATTTTCAAGCTGTACTAGTTAGCACTCGTAAAACACGCTGTGGTACTTTGATGGCTGACCCCCTGGAAGTGTTTATAACTAGTGTTATGGTTTTAACTCTTTGCAATGTAATATACTTTAAGCAGTGAAGTTCTCACATAAGAGATCCTCATCCTTCTGCGTCCAAAACTTTCCAAAGCGTACTTTGTAAACCTTTGGATTAAAAACAGAAAAGATTTAAAAATCTGTTTCATTCTTTCATCCACGTAGAGAATACAGATTTTCCTGACATAAAAGTGAGATGAATGAAAATTTCTAACAGTAGGCCCATTGTTTTACGCATTTTAATTTAGTTGAAAATGTTCTTTCTGAAGCTTCCTTCAGAAGGCATTTTTAACCAGCGAGCCAGTGAACCTACAGAGAGGATAAAAAGGTTTGACATTTCACAGCAGAAAACATCCAAAAGATTCATCTCTTCCCTTTGCCACAGGCATGTACCTTTCAACCCTCCTCCCAGTGACCACTGTACTGGATATAAAAGCAATCTGGCAACTCTTCTTCTCAGGGCTTACTGGGGTCTGCTGGTGCTACATGACAGCCATAATGACTGCCTTGCTCTGTAGTGACCCCCTATGGCCAGCTAAAAAGTGGGATACATTAACTTCAAAAGGGATTTTTCGCCTCTCCTCAGCTTATGACCCCAGTAACAACTCTAGGAGAGACCAACCTCTTAAAAAGAGGGAGGGACTGCTGGAGGGATCACTCCCAAAGCGCAAGAATTGCTAGAGGTGAAATGTGTACTTTGGGCACAATAAAACGGTATCAAGAAAGGGAAGGAAATGAGTAAGTCCACTTGCAAATCCATTTGTGTACATCTGAAGTGGACAGAAACTAATATAAGTGAAGCAGAGACAGAATGTCTGTGATAGAAATAAAACCACTTTACTGTTTAGAATAAAAGGACACTATAAAAAGTGAACATTATGCAACATTACCTTAAAAGACAATATACATTCACTGAATATAAAATTTATAAATAACATGGAGGAAAACTGTAAACAGTGCTAGAAAATTTAGCAACAAATACATTCCTTCCGGACAAGATTTTTCACACGGGTTTGGTTCCCTCCCCAAGTTTCCATGACTATCAGGAACAGCAGAGTGGCTCTATGAAGGAAGGACAGCGTCAGAGAGAAGGAGAAGCCAGTACAGGCAAAGCAGCAGCAAATGTTTAGTGGATTTTTAAGATTTTTCTCAAGGCTGGTAGCCCCAAATGCCATTTATTCTTTAAAAAAAAGCCCAAATTTTTGCAGTTCCCTAGATTTTGTTCTGCTCTTCTAAGCTATAAAAAACATCACAAGTGATATATACTTTCAGAGACATCTGAAAGAATGGAAACTTGTTCCCTTGGCGGCCTTTACCTCAAAAAAGTTTTTACTGTAAAAAACACAACAGTATGTTTCCCATCACTGTGAGGTAGCTTTTCACTCCAGCCAAGTATGAATGGGATATGGTGATATACTTAGGTTTTAGAATAGTCCTACCTAAAGGGCCATGTAACTCTTCAAAACATGGGAAATTTAGACCTAAAATGGCAGTTTTGTCCCATACAGGGAAGGGGAAACCTCCTACAAGGGGACTTATTCAAAGTACTCCATGCACAGATCTCCTCCTGCTCTCTACCCCCTCCCCATTTTGAAAAAGGAAGGAAAATCAAATCCAATCTTTCCCAAATCTTCAATATATTTTTTGTAATTCTGAAGGGGAAAACACTCTCAAGCAAACAAGGAAAAACATTTATAAATAAGAAAGCGAACAGCACCAATCTAGAAATGAGCTATGCATTTTGAAAAGTACTTTTAATAATGTTGGCATATTTAACGCACAGGGGCAGCGGGGGAAGCCCTCATCCTGTACATGTCCAAAGGTCATCTTCACATGACATTCATGTGCCATTGACAGTTCCTCTGACCTTAGTTATGGGGTGAAGTGAGGAGCATGTCAGGGGTGGCAGGAAGGTATCTGTGCTGCTGCAAGCCATTGTATGCTCCATAGTGTAACATTTTGGGGAGAACTTCACACCTGCCTCCTCACATTTCCATGCCTGGTGTCCCCACATATTGCATGACCTGCTGTAATGAGGTGGAGAGTTTTGTCCCCTGGCAGGCAGAAGTGACTTAGCAAGACAGAAGAAAGGAGAACAGATAGAAAGGAAGAAGTCTTTGCGTCTGATTTAGAACCTGTTCAATCCATTTAATAGCTCCATGCCACTTCAAGGGAGCCTTCGGTCAGGTTCTTAATGCAAGCGCAAGCTAAAGCTTAGCCCAAGAAATACACGTCCCTGATAGCATGCACAGAAACAAAATTAAGAAGCCTCCCAAAAGAAATGTATTTTTACTCGATTCTTCCCCCTCCTTTTGGCTCCTCATTTTTAAAAGCCTTAACAACTGCTTCTTTACACAGCAAGGGGAAAGATTTGTTACCAAACCTCCACCCCTGCCAGTCTAGCTGTCTGCATCTCAGAAATATTTTACCATCTGCAATATAAAATGGGAATACGCTTCATTTTCTGGTAATGCATCTGCTGTTTTGTTGTTTACAAAGCACATAACTACATTATATCCTACTTAGGGACACAAGTCCTCATAGTATTAGAATGCAAATATTTTCACAATAATTTGAGTGCAATACTGTGATGTCTCAGCTAGCTAAATGAATCAGTGACAGGTAAAATATGCAGAGCTGCAGTTTAATGAAAATTCAAATCAACACTTCAATGCATCGAGGGGCATTTTCATTTAGCCTTCCACAGCCGTGAGAAGTGGCTGCAGCTCAAAGAGACGTCAGCTTTGCGAAGTCACCTTGAGCTTGAGGAGGGCCATCTCCAGCGATGCCGACTCCACACGATGCAGACAGTGAGGGTGGCGAGGCCGGCTCCACATGCCCTCAGTGACCCTCAGAGATTTTGTCAGCCGTGCTCAGCTCAAACACAGATTACTTCACTGTGCCCAAAGCCCAACCCCGTACTCTGCCAAAAGGGGCAACATTCTGGCCCACCACCTGATCCTACGATGGGTGCTGTGAAGCAACTTACTCTCCCTCTCATCTCCAACCCATAACTTAGGAGTAGTCACAGGGAAAAGGACTTCTGAAAAGTGTTCCAAGCCTGAATCACAGGAAAATCCAACAGACTTTCAATGTGTTTTGTCCTGTGTTGCCACTCAGAGCAGCTGAAAAAAACCACACAGCAGACCTAGATGCCTCTTACATCAACTCTTTGAAAATGCCGTTTAAAGTTCATGTTAAAAATGAAGCTACGCGCTTTCTTCTGCAACAATTCGTCTAGTAAATGCGGCATTTCAGGGGATGCATGTCTGGCAGAGCTCTGGTAGCACACAAGGAACATAAAAACACATCAGGGCTCATCTCAGACACCCTTTCCTTTCCATTTGGCAAAGAGGTCCCAAACAACTCTCCAGTAATTGAGGTCACTGACTGTAAAATGCTGTATTGCCCCAAGCTGGATTCACTGCAACGTGTTCTCCTGCTGGTGGCAGCTCTGCTTTCTAAGTGGAATGAACTGAAGATATATGGAAACTTAAGATAAATAATCATAATAATACAAAAATGAAGTTAAGCATAATCTTCTCCCTGCCCAAGCCCTCCCCATCCAAAACTCAGTCACCCATTCCGTCAGCACCCCCTTCTTCACCATCATTAAAACTTAAAATACTTTTATTTGATAAGAAAAATTATATTATAGTTTTCTTAATAAAAAACAAAATAGAACGAAAAAAACTTCTCCAGTCAACAGCAAAGCACAAGACAGTAAGGCTCCTCCTCCCACATCACTGCAGGACATGGTGTAAGCACATGCACAGAGCTATGCTTAACAGTGCCTAGAGGGAAACACAGCACTTGACACAGAAGGAATCCTCTGGGCAGCTGAAATTTTACAATCCCAGCCAGCACTTATTACGAGATCACTTTTCCTTGCCTAGCCCCCACACACACTTCCTTTCGCTACATAAACAAATGCAGCTAGTGTAGCTGCAGGGGAGGAACCGTGGTGCAAGGAGGTACAGAGGAAACAATGACGGTAGCCACTACTGCAGATACACTGGAGCGTCAATATCTTAAAAACAACTCACTGACTCGGAATGTCAATATTTCTGTCTTTAAAACACAATCAAACCATTCTTTTGTTTATAACATCAAAAAAAAAATCCATGTCCTGTCAAAAATAGCTTATGTCATTACGTGTATATACATCTTAGTTCCGCAAAACACTATTTTGGCAATAGATTTTTTTTATAGTAAGAGCTCTAGCAAGTCTCCCCTTTCCCTCTTCCATGTGATTAATTTACAGTTGGTATTTTCGCATCTGTTTGGTTTAAGGTGTTCACAAGCTGGTTTTGCTGTTGAAGGTAATCTCCAAAACTTTCAGGGGCCAATGCTGCTCAGAACAGGATGGCACAGCACTTCATCTGCTCTGCTGTAGGTGGATTTGTCCCCCTGAACACAGGGGATGGGGCTTTTGTTTTTTAAACAAAAATACAAAATACTCTCTTTTGTTCTGTGGAAAGCCAGAACTTCAGATGTGCTGTTGCATTTACACTGTGACTGAATTAGCTAGGACAATCAGTCAACAATGCTTTTACCAGATGATGCGGTCAGACACAGCAGGTGAATTCTCCCACTGCTGGAGTCAATCACATTGCCAATCTCTCCCATAGAGGAGGATTTCTTTTGGACATCATTTATTGCAGAGTTTAGGCTGGGTTTCTTTTCAGTTTGTTTCATTTGCCAATCTGATTGATGAAACCTGTTTTCCTTCACATAGATTTGTCTACATATTTTCAGCACTTAGTGCATGAGGAGGGGTGACAGGAAGCCAGCACATAGAAGAACACAGTGCCTAATTGGCATAGTTTTTAGATTTTTGTTTTCCTAAAAAAATAGAGATTATATTGCTACAGCTAAAGATACATGTAAGAGAGCAAGAGCTCCACCTTATTTTTTTTTCTTTTTTTTTTTCCCCCTCCCATTTTTCCCTCTGGTGTGCAAAAGTAAGCTCCCAAATGTCATCTGATCAAAATGAGTGGTATCAAAAAATGGAAAAGGTGATTACAAATTCAGTAAGGTAGCACAGACTTTTTTTCTTTTCTTTCCTTTTTTTTTTTCCTTTTCTTTTTTAAATGTTCGAAGTGCTAAAATTTGCATGAAAACAGGCACTAATTTCATTGTCGTCATCATGATCTGGTAAGAGTTAGTGTCCAAAGGAAGATCAGCCACAAGTAAGGGAGAGGGGAGATAAGGAAGGGATAGCGTGCTCAGGGATCTGTGGCATTGATTATCGTTTTATCTGGAGGCGCCCATCCTCTATACCAGCTGCAGTAACCTTCCACCCTCTGGATGCAGGCGTAGTGCTTCGCTTGATATCCTGAGTGGCCAAAGTTGGACAGCATGTCTGTCCAAATACACTCATTCTTGGAGGTGGCAAAGCAGGGCAAATAGTAGCAGGGCCTAATCTGCAATTGTAAAAAACAACCAGGTAAGGCTACATGGAAAAACAACATAATATAAAATGTCTTTTTACCCGAGACAAGGGATTCAAAATTCCACTCCTTCAAACCCTTTTTACTAACTCAAAATTCAGCCTCAGTTCAGTAAGCATGTAAGCACGTGCTTGGCTTCATATACACAGGTAATTCCAGAGTCAAAAGGGCTTTTCAGGTGCAGAAAAGTCGAGCTTGTGTCTATGTTTTTGCAGGCCTGGGGCCACGAGCACAAACCTTAGTGCCAGTGCCAGGCTGTGAGGCTTTAAACACACAAAATGTTTACACAGGAAAAAAGCTAGACATATCTTGCCAAGCCTCTGGTACCTGATTTCATTCACCTGCAAATGATTCTGCGTGGATTCTGAAAGCCTTCCCCAATCCCCGTTAACTCCAGAAGGGCATTAAAAAGGCATAGACTCTGCATTTTTATTTGGTTGTCTCTTCTCTGGTCTCAACACTACAGCTGAGCTATACTTTTTTCCCCTGTAAGAATTCTTGTCCTCCATTTCTCTTCCTGACTGTTTACCAGCATCATTGGTGTTACCAATTGGGGGAAACAGAATTCTAGGGTTTGAATGTCTTAATACCACGTAATTAGAGATGCACATACCTTGCATCCACAGCCCAGATGATAACGATGATTCAGTCCTTTACGCTGGGACAGAGTCAGCCGGTCCCATTTCTCATACCAGTTGCACAGGCCAGTGTAAACCTTCCCCTCATACACGCGGCCTTGAAAACAGAGACATGGTCACAAGTTAGCACTTCTCAGCTCAAGTACTTTTCTCGTTTCCTGAGATTGCTAATGCTCTCAATATGTTTGGCTTCAGTCACTGCTCAGCAACTGCTTTCTTTTTATTAACTAGTTCAGGAACGTCTGGCCAGCAAGATTGCAGCCCTTCTCTAAGTCAGGGGTGTTGCGCCAGCTGTAAGCACCAGCAACAACATGCAGGTGAGTAATGCTGTCAAGCCCCTCTCAACAACAGAGCAAAATGAATTGTCACCTTCTCTAGAAACAAGACTTGGCAACTACCACATCTCTATCTCCTTGCATCCCCCCATCTCAAGAGCCTGCAATTCTCCAGTTCTTTCCAAGAGGAAGCTTCCATTTCCGGCGCGGCTGAGTAGCAAAAAGTTCCCTGTGACAGATGTGCCAGCTCAGATATGATTTGACAGCTGTGGACTGTCATACAGCATATTTGTCACAACATAGCTAGGTATAAAAGATACTTTAGGAAAGAGAGGGAAATCTAGAGAGTGAAATGACTCTCCACATTAGAGAGTACCGAACATTAAAATACTGTTAGCCATCTTAACACTTGGGAAGCTGCACACAGAGCTGCCTACACCGCTGCCCGTGTCCTGGCAGGCGTATGTACAGAATAGAAGAGGTTTTGATTATGAAGTAGACTGTCCTTTACCTGTAATCAGATATTGGTACTTGTTGACCTCCAGCTTGACTCCACAAAGACTCTCAGAGGCTTCGGTGTAGATGTACTGAACATGTGGCATTATCTGAAAGCCCCTGTACATCTAGAGAAAGAATAAAAATGCTTTAAGTCATCTTAAAATGACAACTTTTCATTTCAATTCTTTACAATCTATGTTCCTAGACTATGGTGGCAATCAGTGAACTTTTAGTGTTTAGAAGTGTGAAGGACTAGCTGGACTCTGATGGAAGTCTCCCCACTGGATCTGCCGGTAAAGCAGAACACCCACCTGCTAACAAGCCATTGCAATTCAGCACAGGGACCACTTTTCCCCACTCACATTAGTCCCAGTGGCACTGAGCGAGCAAAGCACCAGCACTGCAAGCTCTGCCAACATCCTTAACAATTTTTTCCCTTATATAGCTCATAATTGGGGAGAAATTCCATTAGTTCAAGTTTGGAATCTTTCTCCTTCATGCGATTTAAACAATTTCTTCTGAACTACGGGATTTTTCTTTTTAACAATGACCCTGTTTTCCAGTGTTGCTGCTGTAAGAGTTTCAAACTTTTGGCACTTGACTTAAGTCATCAAGCAGGATACCTCCTTCTCAAACAGCCAGCATACACAACTCCTGCTGACTTCAGCAAGGACTTAATGTTTCTCTAATTAAATGAATGCAGAAACAGAATTCTACCCCATCTGGTACTGATGGGCACCATAAAAAAATATCATGTATAAATAATTCCTCTACACTCCTTCTCCTTTTTCGTAATCTTTCTTACAGTTCACTTTAATTGAAATACGAACCCACAGATATACTGGCAGCTGGATTTAGTCAGAAATTAGCACGTGTCCCTACCTGACCTGGTCTTACCACTGCGATTTAGGGAAACTCATGCCCACCTGTAAGTAGCATACTGAGTCTGTGCATAGCAATGAAACAACCGCTGCGTGTGTACGTTGGACCCAATAAAACATGTCCAATTTTTGAAACATTAAGGATGATTTTCCTGAAAACTTCACCTTTAAAATTTGGTTATCTTTTCAAAGCATTCTGTCTTTTTTTTTTTTTCCCCCACCAACCATATGAACGGCTAAAGTTTAAACATTAAAGGAAAACAGTAAGAGCCAGAGAGAATCACAGTTTCATAGCATTTCCCAGCCTATTCTTTTCTCTGTCAGCTTTATTGATAGAGTGCATTCACGTTCAGTTTAACTGTAAATATTAAAGTGAGGCAAAAGAGGAGAAAAAATTCCAAACAATCCCAGAGCTATTGATCCTTGCTGCTGTGTCACCCAAGCTGTGGCATTCTCCTCCAGGCTCCATTCTATTTCTTGAAGTCTTCTATTATCCCAGGGTATTTCACTAGTCCCCTACCTCCTTTAAAAAACAACAAACCTTTTTCTTTCTGAAAGAATGTCTACTGATTTAACAGATTTTATGCTAGGCCTAGATACTGCATATGAAAATATAAAAACCTACTACTAATTCTGCTATGCCAAGAGGTCCAACTATCTTCTGGGCATCCAGGGAATGTCTGCCAGGTTTTTTTTCTCCTTAGTTCTATTACCCTAACCAGCATAATCTTGTAACAGCATCACAACTCAGTAACAGCACTGCTGCGTGCAGTAAAAGACATGCTAAAGGGTTCGCGTTTTCCAGCCTTCCTTCTACACCCAGCAAATATGCAAGGAAAGCATTTATTTTCAATTAATACTACTGTACCAACAAAAGCTCACAGATCATATTTGGAATACACCATTGTGTCCATAAGTGAGCAAAGTCTTTCAATCAATATGGGAGAACTGAACCTTGCCTAATCTCTATTTTATCCCTGCAATTTTCTTGGTATAGGACGATTCACTTAGATTTTCCAATTATGCTCTAGATAGCTGGAGATTTAGGTTCTGGCAGAAGCATCCTGTCTGTGCCTAGATGAGTTACTTATCCCTCAGTACACTTTTGTTCCTCACCTGCAGAACCACTCTGCCTTGCTTCCCAAGAATACTGTGAGGAAACCCACATAAAGATCATGTGTTCAGACCCCATACTAGTGGGTGTCACACCAAGAAGCTATGATAACAGTATCTAAGTAGATAAGACTAGCTAAGATAACAGCTGGGGCTGCCCAGTCTCTCCAGGCAGTGCACTATCTACACTGCAGAGAGCTGTATGCCGTGCATGTGCAGTACAAGTGATCTGTCACTCAGAGTGCTACGCTCCAAGTAGTGTTGGGCTAATTAAGTATCTGTGCAAGTCTACACGGGCGTAGACACGCTTTGAGCCCACTCTCCCCCTTCCAGAAAGGGCTACAAGCTAGACTAATCATTCCTCTGAGAAGCTGCTCAGGCCCTTCCTACAGGACCCTTACAGCCATCATTCCTCGCACCAAGCTCAACGTGACTGCCTATGAAGTCTAGTGATGCTGAACTGGGGGTTTTCAACTCCTGGACCTAATTTGCTGTTCACATTACTATCAGGGAGACCACTGTCAGGGTTGCTGAAGGAAGCATGCTCAGCCTCTCAGAAAGCACTTCGGCTCACCGCTCAGTGACCCTCATCAATGCTAGCAACTGTCACGCTAATTGAGCCAGTGCTGGGGGAAGACAGGGTCTGCCTCATCCTCCGATGACTAAAGAAAATTCACCATGACCTTGGTTCTCAGGGGAGGAGAAAGAAAATTTGGCAAGGGGGAATTTTCTACAGATGTCCTCTTTCAAACCATATAAAACAATACCTTAAGCATTATTTTTGGATACACAAAATATCCTGGAAGTGCTATTAGACCAGTCAGGAGAAAACCAACCATAAAGCTAGCCTCTCTCCTAAGTGCTACCCTCCGAGTCCTCCTGTCGCCACAAATGTGTATTTTCAGAAGCATAATGACAGGGAACAAAGTATTAGCAAGCATCACATGGTGGTGTCTGCTAGTGCTGCTCTATTGCCAGCTGTGTCAGCATTCCCCTTAGCGGCATACTGCCTCCGAAAGGTGCGTGCAAACCCTGCGGTGGTTCCTGCTGCACAATTAACTTCACCCTATGATACAACGTTCCTCCCTCTATCTCTCCCATGTGAGGTCGCACTAAACGCCAAGGTTGGAGTTATCTTGCCTGACCTTCAGCTACCTAAAATTTAAGCACTTCATATGAATCAGGCATTCTCGCTAGTCAAACACCAAGAACAGGCACCTCCACAACAACTCAACCCATCCTAAAATAGCTGTCTACAACTGGTGGGCTGAATTACACTTTGGTGGTTCCTGTCTCTCTCCATTGACAATTGAGAGAGCAGAAAAGACTCAACACCTCATTTTCGTCTGTCTAAAATTAAACTAAACTAATCCCACCCTACTTCTTTCCTCTTGGGAATATCATGTTTCACCCCCTAGACAAACCAAGGAAAGCCTCCTTGCTTCTGGCAGCCTGTGCAGAGTGCTGCCATGGCCAACCAGGACTGTTTGTGCACATGGAGTACAAATATCTTATCTCCTTGTTTCCTTCGCAGTTTCCCGAAATAAGTTTTGGCCATTCTCACAATGCACTGCAGCATCACAGAATACACAGGGGTTAGATCAGTCCTGTGTAGATTTCTGACACGTGATCTTGAAATATTTTTAAATTATTTGAGAAAGCAGTGGCTGGAGGCAGAAGTTGCTTGAAAAAGCACAAGGCCTTTTCAGAGAACAAACCTGAATGCTAGAAAGCCTGGCACTGTTCTGTGCCTGCAGGCTGACCTTCTGCTCCAGTCCAGACCCCAACCTGGTTTAGTTGTGAAATTCAGCAATGAGTTTGGGAGTGTTAGTGAGAGCAAGAATCACCCACAGCAAACTCCAAGGAACGCATGAAAGAAATACAAAGCTTGTTTGTTGCCTTTTAAGGCTTTCAATGCTTTCCACAGGCAATTCAGTACACACTGATAAACTAAATGCCTCGTTTATTTTTCACCTGCAGGTGCAGACGGGTTTATAGGTGGCCAAAAAACACTGATGTTAGTTTTATCTTCAGAGTTGTTCCTATGCAGCTGTGCAGAGCCACAGGCCTCCTTAGTTTTCTTTTCAGCAGGAGGACAGTCAGCTTTCATTGGGGCGAGCAAGGGAGAGATTTGCTGCTTCATTCTGAGCTCCCCCACTGTATGGAGCTGAATCCCTCTTTATACTGAAGTCTCTAAGCTCATCAGAAAGACAGCAGGGTTTCAAAGAAGGCACTTGGGTTTGTTTGTTTATCAAGAACTATGTCCTCCGGACATTCCAGTTCTACTGAGCGCTTTAACTGCTTCAGGTTTCTCCCTGCCAAAGGTCACGGTTAAATGTGCAATGCAACATCTCACCAGCCCACCATCTGTGTACGCAGGCATAGAGGCAGTTTGACCAACACACGATTGCCCCTTTAAAATCGCTTGCTTTTGTTGGACTCATAGCTTCCTAACAAAACACCATGAAACTGGTCCTGCAAAAAGGCAATTGTTCTCTGGTGGTTTTAGCACAGGGACACTGCACATTATTGCAGTACCTGTTGTAAACACCCTGACCCTGTGCTGCAGAATAACCCAATGAAAACAGCCAGGACACAGTGAGGCATCTCATTTAAAGATTGACGTGATGGTGTCTACTGACAGTAGAGTGGCTGCTGCTCCACTCAACATGCTCACCTTGCCTGGGCTTATGTTCCTCCCATACCAAAAGACACACAGAAGCCTTTTCTATTCGTAGCAGGACACTGTTACAGGGTCCTACATCAGAGGAGGAATGCTTAGTGCTATTCCAGAGATCTCTGACATTGCAGCTCGCTGGCTGACAATGGGGCAGGATGCATCATTAGTTAGGAGAGAGGCTAGTGTTGTGGCTGGTAAAGGGTAGTAATTCATTTGGGGGATTACCATTATTCCAGATCACCACTGGACCCTGTTCATGGTCAGATGTTAGATAGGAAGCACCAAACTCTGGTAACTGACTAGGAGGGAAAGTAGGGGTCCTGGACAGATTGAGATAAAATCAGAAAAAGAAAAGTTGATGAAGGCACTGCAGCATGTGGGCATTGAGTAGTTTTGCGAAGTGTAGGATACTTGCTGAGCTGGAGAGTGACAAAACTGGACAAGAACACCACAGAGTGCTGTGAGCCTGATGAGGCCAGGGACAGCCACCCCCCCCCCCCCAAAAAAAAAAAGAGCGGCAGCATTTTCTCACTGTTGCCAACATAACCAGTTGCCTTTTTGACAAATACAAGTTAATCAACAAATACATATTTACCTTTGAATCTTAAAAACAATTTTTAAGATTAAGGAAATTACTAAGCTCAGCACCTCATGCCCTCTTACTCAAAGTGCAAGCGTGCCAGGACCAGGTTCAGCTATGTGTGCGGTTTTGCGACAGCTTATGAAACAGGCTTTGCGTCTCCTCCTCTCAGCTTTCGTGCTTAGCTATAAACTGCCTTATAAAGAGAGTTACTGTTATGAGGCAGGGAAGTGACTGGTTTTTTCTGAACCTTTACTTTGTCTAATATGTTTCAGATTTCTGCAGTCTCTGCCAAGCTTTTCCACTCCCTTTCTTTTTTCTTTTTTTTTTTTTCTTTAAAGACATAAACCAGTCTTATGACTAGAATGGCATAGCCAAGAAAAACAATCTCGGGCTGATTTTTAGCATTACATAACAAGGAGTCAGTTTAAGAAAAAAACCTAAGTCCAAAGCAGCAGGTTGAGTGCAGTCTGTGCAGCAAAGAATTAGAGCTCTGAGGAGAGGAACCAGAGAAACGAGGCAACTGGTGTAGGAGATCTACCTCTATTCATCTCTGAGTCAATACTTCACAGCTCTTCTGAGCTGATGATATTTGAAAGCTACAGTGTTTGGTTTAGCTTTATGTAAAGACTTCACTATATGAGTTTCATTTATTCTGTATGTGGAAAAAAATTCCATCATTCTAACTGGTGGTTACAAAGAATGCAAGGAAAAAAAAGAGATGAAAGACCACTCTCCCAAGGCCGGCAGACCCCCTACCACCACCAAATCTTGAATTTAATGAAAGTGCTGCATGGAAAAGCTTGCATTTCCACAACCAAACACTGTGTATGTTGAACACAAACAGGACTCCAGTATCTACAGAAGCCCATCTGGCATCTTTTACTACCAGAAATTTTAAAAATATAGGAAGAATTCAGGTATTCGGCATTGTAAGGTAGGAATGACCTCTTCCTGCTCCTTTCCCCTCTCCAGGCAATGGCTGGTTACCTTCCATTCTGTCTGACCAATACGAAAAGCTGCGGTGCTGTTATTTTAAGTATGCAAACGCAGTTCATTATTACATGTTAATTAGAATCATTATCATATCTACAAGCCTATGTAAAATTTCTACAAACATACCTTCATTTGCTTGACTGTGTATCGCATTGTTCCAAATGGTCCGTCTTTCATTAGCTTCTTCCCCACAACTTTAGCTCGTATCACTGTCATGAGAGGAAAAATACAACAAATTATAAACAACTTTACATGACATTTACGCTAAAACCCTCCACTTCAAAAAAGTCACTTAGATAAATCATTCTGTAAAATAAAGTTCCAGGCCAACATTCCTCTCAATTTATTCTAAATCTCACACAGAATGAAGGCATGTAAAATGGGATGCCAAAGCAAGTATTTCTTTAAAGGAAACCCCGTTCCATGTGAAGAATAAAAACAAGCATTACGTACATTGAAATCTCACTGAAATCTGCAAACAGACTACAGCTGGGACCAAGACAGGTTAAAATCTTTGCACCAAGCCACTAGGATTAAGTTCAAATTTAATGTCTTAACTCTCAACATACAGAATGATGTTCAACAGGATACTACTTTTAAGTTGTTCTTTGTATGCCCAATGCAGATTCTGTTTCCCAATAACCACAACAATACAGCACAGCGCACTGGAATATCCTATATCTGGGGATTTCACTACAGCTGTCACCTTTCAGATACCACAAAACTCCCAACAAATGGCTCCCTTGAACAAATGGCTACTGTGAGAAAAGAGATTGTTCAGCAACCATCAAGTCCACAACGAAAGCTGCCAGGCCAGCCAGAAACCACCTGGAAGACAAACTAAAGCTGACCCATCAGACCTTAATGTACACTGCATTTCCTTTCTTCATGGATAGTAAGGGACAGTTTGCAGGCATGCGTGCACACAGCATCCAGCCTGACACACATACCTCCATTGTAACACAGATGCACCACAGCAATGCCAACTGTGCCCAAGCTATCACAGATAAGGATTTTGAGAACTCTCAGATGGATCTACTGGGTAGTGTGCAGTCAGTGCTTAATGAAGAGTTCTCCTGCTCATTTATTTTTGGAGCGTTCCACAAAACAAACTAATGTTCTATCAATTGTCTTCAAAAAGGCTCTGCAATCACCTGCTCATCTCAGCAGAGGACCAAAGCTTAGTGACAGGGCAGACATTATTCAGCTAAAGTCCACTCCCCCAGAACAACCGTATCACATTATACAAGCACCAGAAGTGGATTAGTTTTTACAGGGGCTACAGAAAATGAGATTGGAGAAGATCAGTCCTGGAAACAACAAGCACAACTGTTGGAAAACCGTGTACCCCAAATGCCACTCATGCAAACAACAGATAAAAAGTTAAAACAAGGAATTCAAAATTCCATCAATCAAGACAAATATCAAAACCACAATACAACTGTACAAATCTCACCTAAAATCTTATCCATCAAGCTTCTCATTACAAGGGCTTTGAAAATTATTCCAGTAGAGTAATCCAAAGAATGCAACATAATCATAACATGATTGACAATGTCCAGTTATACATAAATCCCCCAGAAACCCCTTTTTTGTGGAAGAGGGAGTATCAGCTACTTTTGCATAAAGCTTCTATCAGTACACCATTGCAAACAACACACCTCTGCTGAATATATGCCCCACTGGTTCCAGACTACTGAAATCCAACAACTAAAACAGACCACATACATCATTTCTTCTGAGCCTAAGAAGGTCCTGATCGTAACTCCCTGCAAAGGACAGAGGTACTATGTTCACAGCAATCTTTTGCAGCATTTCATCTGTGTTTTGCTGAATGTATCATATTACTCTATCGCAGAAAACAATTCATTAAAAAGCAGGAAGGCTTGGAAGGGAGACAAAGCCTTGGAGGTACTCCCTTGCAAACAGGAAAACCCAACGAGTTATTATCTGCATTACAGCACCATCTAAAAGCAGCAACAAAGTTCAGGGATCCATTTTGCTAGGTATATAGGACATTAAACAAGCACCTTGTTGCTTCTTAGCTCATTCATGTTTCAAACAGCTGCAGAAGCCCACTGGAAGAACTGGGAAAAAGAGAAGGCTGTTTTCTTTCACTACCTAGACCAAATTAATGAGGCAAAAAGCTTGTCCCAGCTTTCTCAATAACCTCAAGAACAGATTTAAAGGAAGAAATAGATCTGGTTATACATCCCAGTGCCTGGAACTTGTTCCACAAGTATGGTGTGAAATGAAGACAAACTCACTCTGCTCTGATTTATATCCTGTGCTTCAGCCAGACTTGTCAAATAAATTTTAAACTAGGTAAGACAGTCATGCTGGCTTTGATTCAAAGGACCAACAAAACCTTCATTCATTGAGTGTAAAACTTCATTCTTAATCTTTTTTTCAAATTTCTATTATCCAATGGCAGCTAACACCAGTACAATTTTATTGATTCTTCTGTTTAACAGAGTTGCTCCGACTTCCATTTGCTCTCTTCTTCAACACTTGGTAGTTATATTGAAGCATGTTCTTGAGGACTGCAAATATCTTTAAAGAACTACGTTTTTCCATTTGTTGTCCCCAACTACCACAACCACTAGTGAAGCTACAAAAATGAGACTGCCTAATGGTCAATGAGAAAGAGCACAATTTGTTTAAGGCTTTGTGAACTCCAGGGTACTTCACTAATGCAGGAGTCTACAGCAAAGGATATAAAAAGTTCTATCTTCATCTATTGCGTATCTGATACACTGAAATTGAAAAACCTTGTGTTTGCCCAACACACCTGCAATTAACAATGAAATCTTGTATCTTATTGACAATGACAAGAAATATACTAAAAGGTAATCTTGCAAAATGCTAGGGTTTCCAAAACAGAACACAGCATAAAAGAGGAGACACATTCCCAATTGCTGACAAAATATCTAAAAGCCCATTTTCTTCATGTATTTCACTGCTACCTTGGCAGCCCTTTAACTTCTAGTTAGCGTAGCACAGCCATTTCAGAAAGAAACCAACTTTTATTTATAGACTAATCAACAGCTTCACCACAGGGCCAAAGATTCAAAATGCGCATTTACACTAGCACATAACAGCACCCAAATTTTAACTAGTGCTACCCTTGCAAGCAGGCGAAAGGATATGTATTTTTATATTAATGTTCCCCAGTAAAGTTAGAGAAGAACAACCATCCTAGCAAATTCACCAAGTAAAGACCTTCATGTGGGCCATCAATGCAAGCCTCTTGCAAATGGGTCAAGACCTCTTCATCTCAGAGAAGTTGCTTTTATCACCCAACTGGTAACTTTTCTAGGTAAGTTCCTTCCTTTACGAAAAAGCTAGGCATTAACAACGAACCCGCCCTGCCTCATTTTTCCCATATTAAAGGAAAAGTCAAACTGTTAGCCAAGAAGCAGAGGATACTCCAATGTAAGTCTACCCTGGGTATTGTGTGGGGCTAAATTCCCACCCCCTGAGGATTAGATGCATCTGGGTAACTCGAGAGAAATGCTGGATGGACAGGACTGCTCAGAGGTCGCTCTTGCATGTCCAACTTCGTCACCCTAAGCCTCCACACATGACAGCCACTTGTAAATCTGCCCAGAACAAAGTTCTAAGCTGCGGATCTGCAGCCACGTTTCCCAGTTCCTGTCTTTGCTCCTTCAAAGCCCTGCTCACCAGTTATACTGCTGGACCATTCTTCACACCTGGTTAGAAGATAAAGAACATTGTTGCTAACTGAGCAGGGGTCCTACATACTTGCCAGATTAATTTTTCACCCTCTGCAAATTACCAGAAATTTACAGTATTTCTGCTGCAAATTCAGTCCGTGTTATGTTACCGAAATCAACTCTCTACTTCTGGGGACTTCTACTGCTTGAGCAGAATGAGGCAAAAAGGCGCTGTGACTGCTCCTCTGAACTTCTTCCTTCTCCCTGAAGCTCTATTACAGTTCTGCTATTACTGATGGGAAACTTTATCCCACACAAGTGGTCACCAAAATAGCTGCATATTTTTAAACCACAATCCCTTTGAAGTACTGCCTATGAAAATACTCCGAGATGAATGTTTCTCAGTACTTTGGGGTTTCAGGTCAGGTCACTTTGTGGGACTGGAGCAGTTGGCAAGGTCTCATGAGTGATTTGTAATTATTTATGAAAAGTTAAATTAGATGAGGATATAAATCTTGATAAGATAAGCATGGCAGCCATACTGTGACTCAAAGAGGAGAAAACATATGCGCTGCTTCTCAACATTTGACATTATTTTAAAAATGAGAGAGAACAGAGAGAAAGAAAAATGGATATTTAGTTGATATTTGAAAATAAAGATATTAAGAAAATAACAACCTGCTGTGTTTGAGGATTCAAGAAATACATCTAACAGTGTAACACAAATGATTAATATATTTATCTCCTTTTTTCTTGCCTTTTTTTTTTTTAATGTGAACTAGCTTAGTGCTTAGGAAAACAGAGATGACTGAGATTTGCCACAGGACTAGTACAGTGCAAGCAACTAATGGTTTGTATTTCACTGGCATCTCCAGCATGGTACAAACCATCTGCATGTGCATGTATACACACAAATACACAGAAAAATTACATCTTTTCCCAATGTGACTGGATAAGATCTTATAAAGGCAAACAAATCGGAATGGGCATGGGAGAAAAAGGCCCTGTACACACTTTTATTTGCCCAAATGCACACATATCTAACTCAAGTACTCTTTATAACTTTATCCCTTACTCTGTGGCCTTTTTCTCAAGGATTCATAGGAAGAACAGGCCTAAAAGTAAGATATGAAGCAAAGGAGGATGCTGACTTTAGAGCTGGGAAAGCAGAAGGCATTATTTTCATGAGGCAAGGAGCAGACAAACAGGCAATGACCGATGTAAGGGAAGTGGACATGTCAGATTAAAGCAAGCATTTGCCAAGCTGAGGAAACAACACGGTGAAAGACTTGTAATTACCAAGTCATTTCATCCAGGCACACACTAGCTACTACACATGTAGTAGCCCTTTTTCCCAACTGAAAAGCAAAGGCATCAACTGACTTAGTTCAGTCCAGCCCATGTCCTTTATCGGGGCCAGCCACTAGATGGTGACACTGTCACAAATCTCACCTTCCGTCACCGAGAGGTCAGTGGTAGCTGCACAACTAAGACCACGAATCCCAGTTGCATGCCCAACTGCACCATGAGAACCAGATGCTTTCATGCAAGTGGGCTGGTTGTCATCCATAAACAGCACTTACTAAGTGGACGCACACACCCTTTAGAGACCAGAATTTGCTCCAAACCCATTTCCCTTGTGACCAATTATCATGAATGGCTCAGGCAAGTAACAAATGCTACAATTCTCATTATTGTTTCAAGGATTTATTTTATTGGTGTGCAGTATGAGTATTTTTAAGTGAGAGGTTTGGCTGAGATGCATTCTTACTGCATTTAAGTAAGTGAAGGACGTGGAGGATTCACGTTGTTTACTAATGGAGACACAGGGGACAAGTTATTATCCCAGTCCATTCCTTGACATCAAAATAGTGGCAAAATAAAATACACAGGGAGCAGCAATGTGACCAGGAGACTGAAAAAAGGCTCTTTCTACCCTGAGGCTACTGACTACACCAGGAACTCGTCAGCAAAAACAACGCCCAAGAGAACGGCGCACTTGGAAATGCTTCCTTAACACTACACACAGGACATGCCAAGGAGGATGGTTGCCATTTTATTCATCCAAAGACTATACAAGGGCTCACTCCCAAGGGCAATACATTGAGAACTTTGTACCAACTTTACTAGCAGCTCTCTCATTCAGCCTGTCTCACAAAACCTCCTTACTGTGCTGGTACACGCTGGAGGGCTCCTATCATGCAGGGTTAAGGCAGCAGGTACGTTTAAGACTCCTGAACATACCTAGCACATTACTGAGGTATTAGTTTATTCCGGCATTTATGGGGGTGTCTCCTAACCTGGTCAAGGCAGGTTATGCTTTTACACGTAGATTTTTCTGGCACTGGTGCTGATGATGCTGCTAAAAAGAAAAAATTGTTGCGTCTGTCTTGCTCTCTCTCTCTCATGAGCTGCATTCCTTTTCCCACTCCCCTGGCCAATCTGTTAGCAATTATTACCAACATTTTTGGCCTCCCTTAAAACAGGGGTCCATAACTACAAATAGGTTGTGTCCTTTGGACTGGACGTCTGGCCCAGATATATGCAGCCTCTTGGGAAGCTGTGTTAAATTGCCTGGTGGCCATAGGCTTGTATGAGCAGAGAGTAGGTGGGGCCTGCTTTGGAAGGGGAACAAGGAAGCAGCCCATTCCTCCATCATTCTTCCACTTCCACAGCAAAGCAGAATGAAGATGGAAATGCTGCTGACGGCAGGGGATTCACTAACAGGGGGAAAAAAACAGATATAAGCCTCCAGTCTGTTTGTCTGTTCTGAAAGTCACCTCCTCCTACATAACCAAACTAGAATCCTTTTACAAAGTAGAGTAATGAATTTGAAGGCTTCTTGCAGAGCACAAGAAGGCTAAAAAAATACAACATAGGAGCTTATTACAGACCTCCAGCCAAATTCACAAGACCAAAGCAAACCTCTTTTTCTCCATCTCGGAAGAAGCCAAATCCAGTTGTGCTGGTACACAACATCACCAGAAAACCTCATCAAGAAAGCAAAAAAAAAGGAGTGAAGTAAGAGGTTCACTGCTGGCTGCCTTCCTCTCATAGCCCTCACCAACAAACTAACTCCCATTACTGGCAGTCCAAATCTTGACATCTTGCCTTTTCAAAGCGCTCTGAGGAACACTGACTGAGAAGGAACACCTTCTTGACACCACTCACCTCTACCAGTCAGACAGCTGTCCCATAAATATTGCATTGGAAAGGACTTGTGCTTTACTTCAGTAAGCACATTGGAACATTCTGACTAACAATCAAGGTCTAAATAAGAACAGGAAGGCAAGACACACATATCTTTCCTTCCCGTTTTCCAACCAGAACTATGATATTTATTTTTGGCCTTTGTTTTACAGATAAAAAAACCCCTTTCCCTGTCTGTGGCATAGCAAAGCTGTTTGAAGGCCACTCAAAAAAGTGGAAGGCAATTAAATGGCTTCACCCGGGCCCAAGCGCCGTTTAAAACAACTGATCACAATTGCACTTGCTAAGTATTAACAGCAGCATCCCTGCAGATTTGCCTGCTACTGAGAGTCTGTTTGCACAACATGCTGTACTGCTTGATTTCCAACACTGCAAAATAAGGAATGATACAACTCCTTCATACCAGACAATGATTGCATCAGACCTCCCATCACTTCAATAGTGTAAACTGCTCTAGAAGGGCTTTACTTGGGAGAAAGTTAATCCTCCCAACAAGACCACAAATTAAAGACACAAGGTTGCATAAAACAAGCAGAACTTGGTTTGTTCTTGGCATTTCACCTGTAGCTTATAAACTGGATACAATTTTTCTGATGGCAGCAGCAGCAGCAGCATTTTTCTTCCTCCCCACATGGTACATCTCGCCCTCTGGAAGCCCAAGCTCCCTCTGAAATGCATTAGAATCGGAGAGAAAGGAGATCTCTCTGTTGGATAAGAAACTGTAAGTTCTCTTCTAGACATTTCATTCAGGTTGCTATATGCAATTTGTTTGAAGACTCTTCAGCTTCCCAGCACTGCCCCTTGCATCTAGCTGCTGATGTTAGCTCCCCTGCTTTCCCATCATACGTTGAGAGTCTGTTGGGAGGATGGAGGAAAGACTGGAACAAGGAGGAAGAAAGGAGGGATCTAAAATGCATTTATCTCTATTACCAAGTAAAATCTTCTAGATCCTTGTGTAGATGGTATGTTTCATGCCAAGGGAAAATAGCTTCAGGAAATACCTTGTGATAAACACAAAGAAACTAAAGGAAGAAAAAAAGAAAAAAGAAAAAAAAAAAACCCAACCTCTGCTGTTACTAGTTATTACACCTACTGAACTCAGGGAAGCCAGGTAGGCCAAAGAGTGAGTTGAGTCACAGGAGTTACATGCATCTTTAAGTTGGTCTCACAGCTTGTATCGACAAAACATTCTAGGTTTGCTACAGATGTAAGCAGAGGCACTGCAGACTACATAATGAGCATGCCTACAGCTTTGAGAAACCCCTGGTAAAATAAAAAGAGAAACCAATGTCATTCCTGCCAACTAGCCATTTCTCTGTCTCCCTTTGGCAGGCTTTTTTTAACTTTGCACCTAAATATTTTTTATTAGCTACTGAAAGCTGAATTCAGGCTAGAGGCAAAAGGCAGTAGGCAAATATCGGAGTAAAGGAAAGTGATGCAAGTGGAGGGAGGAGAAGGGAGTGCCTCATGAGCAGAGCGCAGTAGAGAGGCACCTTGCACCTCTCTTCAGCAGAGTGCTTTTTGCCTCGTTTTGTGCCCCTGACAACTGCCAAAGAAAGGACTGCTTTCAGCCAAGGTTAGCAGTGTTGGAAAGATGGTCGTCAAAACCAACACACAAAAGCACTTCCAAAGCCAGCTTACAAGAGCGGGTAAAAATAACAAGCACATGACTCAAAGCTGGTCAGGCAATGCTCAGCTCAAAACATCTTTTCCATTTTCTTTTGGTCTACATAAGATTTGTTCAGAGATTTCATGAGATTTAACTCAGTCTTCACTTCAGATCAAGTACTTCTAGACACAGTGCATAGATGACGAGGGGAAGCCAGGCTGAGACAGACAAGGCTCTGGTTTCTCATAGCTCTTTGGAACTGTTCGAAGGAGCCACAGGTCTAAGCTTTCCACTCAGAGAATATGGCAGAGCTGAAGTGAGACCAATTAGGGGCAAATCGAAACCATATGCGATTTTAATGAAACAAGGAGCTGGTGCACATGGGTTACTGCTGCAGGAGCATTTACTGCCTGAAAGGAATGTGCATCTGGCATTGATCGTTTCCCAAGCCATCAAGTGAGCAGTAACATGGAAAGCAAATTGGAGCATATGATGAGAGATGAATTGCCTAAAGAAGTACAGTTAGGGGAGCAGCCGCTGCAAGGAGAAAACATGTCCTTTGCCTGTGATTAGTGATACTGTTGCAAGCGAGGCCATTCCATTTCCACAGATTGTGATAATAAACTACAAGAAGAGAGTGCTAGAGTGATTAAATGGATCAAGTGATATTTTAAAGGACTTACTACAATCACAGAAACCCCATTCTGATTCACTCGGGGCAGACTTTTACTCCCTTGAGGTCATGGGTACTGCTTAAAGAATAAAGTACTGGTGATCCTAAGCAAGGGTAATACACAGTCCTCAAATGTGATGTCCATTGCTGCAAGTATTCAAATGATGTTGCTGTTCCATCAAAATGGGTACACAGTGAGGAGACTTGAGGCTCAAGAGGCAGTGTAGATGCACCCTTTTGTTCCCTTTTTTTCTTTTTGACCACAAATTTCGCAGGATGTTTCAGTTTTGCTCAGAAAGAAAAGTCCTTAGCCTGCAAAGCTGTAGATAAGTTGCTCTATCAGGATACGGTCATTCCTTCTGCAAGCTGTTGCGTTGCAGCTTGGTATCTGATTCTCAGAATAAAACCACTATCTTCACCAAGCGGCCAAGAGGCTGCTCACATACATCACAAGAGGAAGGGCGGAAACACGCTCTGATCCAGCACTCAACCATATATACGGTGAATGCCCAGGGCTTGAACCTGATAGATGCTACATTTCATGTAATGGTCAGACATCTGCAAAGCCAGACACATAGAACCAGCATGTCTCTGCTTCTTAGTGCTAGATTTCCTCTGTGGGATATCCAGAGACAACAAGCATAATAAATTCATCACTGTATTTTTCAAGGAGGCAATAGAAAATTCTTGAGTCGAAACTGCCTATTTATTAGTCTTCCTTAACCCACGGTGCAATCCTTGAACACACTGGGAGCCTATATCCAAATGGTCCAACATTAGGAGGAAGAGGAAGGAGAGTTCTGCTAAAGAAAACATCTGAAAGCAGTTTTCTTTTGCGCATTAGAAATAGGGCAGCTCTGACAGCCCATGTAAACCTTTCAAAACAGGGAGTATCAAAAGCCACAGGCCTGGACACTCCCTGCTTCAGCAGCTTACTTCAGAGGACTCTCCTTGCTTCAGCACCTCGCCCAGCCGGGATGGGTGCCAGCATTCTGCGAGGAGGCTGCACTCCACCGATCACATGGTTTACACTCAATTTTGCACGTAGGAGCTAGAGAGGAAGAACTGTTTGGGAACATGTATAGATTTCAAGGGTTCTGGGTGGGCCTGCAAATTCCTTCCTGCATTAGAAAACTTGCATTAAACTGACAGGCTAAGCAGCTGTCCTCGCCAAAGAGGTATACATATTTAAGCAGGTCAGGTCTGTATGTGCTGCTCTGTTGTTCCTATTTGCACTGGACCTGACAGGACCTACTATTAGGCCTGCTGGATGCTGGAATAAAACCTGCATTCAAAGAATTTCTCCTGTGAGAAGCCAGCACCTTTGCCCACCATTCTTGAGCCATTATAAATTGTTCAGAAGCTGACAGCCTCTGCAGACTGTTCACATATACTGGATGTGTCCATGCCAGAGTTCTGGTTTATCATAATGCTTAAGGAATTTACTAATTGCCCATTTTATTAATGTCTATTATGTAACCACAGTCTGAATTTAGCTACATGCAGAATTTTACCCTGGAGTGAGAGCACCATGTAAAGACTGAGGTGCAGCTCTTGAATCCTGATTCAGTGTTCATTAATGCCTAAATGCGTAAAACCTCCCAGAGTCCTGATGCAGCCTCATGTAACCACAATTGCCACTCAGACTATAGGTCAAGGTCAGGACGGTATCAGGGCAAACCTCACACTGACCGATTATCTCATCTATCCAGTACTGTCCAGGATCCCATGGAGTGCCCTGGTGTAACTGTGTTCCAAAACATCATCCTTCATTTTGGACCTTCAAAGGGATATCGATGGTCAGAAGAACTCAGTGTTGATTTGTTGTTGGAGTAAGATTTTAAAAAAAAAAGGAGAAAAGAGGTCAAGAGAAGACCTGGAAATCTAAGAACATCTATGAGCAACAACTCTTCACATGAGTAACATAAATACTGCACACTGTACATCCTCTGGCTTGAAGATATGGGATTTTCCCTGTGCAGTGACGGAGAGCACTGAGAGCAGAAAGGCTAGACAAACACTGGCCAGTTACCTTTGTTCTTCAAACAGTTTTCTCAGAAACTCCCTGACTGTCCTACTGACAGCCTGGTCAGAGTTGTTCCATAGAAACTGCAGTGGACAGAGAAACGGTATAACCATCTTGTTCTTTTATTACCCAGACTTCTTTCATACAAACTTTTCATCATCCAAATTTCATGTTCATGAACAGCCCAACAGGTCATAATCAGAATAGATTTCCAGAAGTTGCGTGTCATTACATGGACGCTCATATGCATCCTGGTGCTCCCAATGAAATTTTAATGAGGTATGACTCTTAGCTAGACTTCTTCCATAAGCACAGAGAACACAATGAATGGT
Organism: Chionis minor; assembly: GCA_013398295.1. Classification (NCBI taxonomy): domain Eukaryota; kingdom Metazoa; phylum Chordata; class Aves; order Charadriiformes; family Chionidae; genus Chionis; species Chionis minor. The sequence continues at coordinate 310,493 of VZSF01008733.1, forward strand.
TAACTGTGCCTGTCTATCACCAATTGTTGACTTTTTTTTTTGCACAACAGATCTACAAATCCAAGACTAACCCATACTGGTTTATTCCTAGTCAGTATTGCTAATTAGTGGGTTTTATACAAAAATTCTCAAGTCTGACAATGTGAATCTAGTGGAAATTTACTTAAAGTGAACGTATCAGTCAGCTGATCTCTACTGCCTGAGTTTGAGAGCTTCGCAAAGTATTCTTACCAAAAATTTTAATGAACCTCCCATTTAGGGGAGTTAAGCCTGAATTCTGGTATCACTTCTTATGTGTCCTTGTAACTTTTTAGCAAGACCCAAAAGGTCACAAAACATGGTTGGATAGTCATTTCACAGCCTCCTTGGCACAGTGATTGCTATTTCTAAATGCTCTAAGGCCCATTAACTGTTTTGGGAGGCAGAAGTTCTCTGGACACTGCACTGCTGAATGTTTACGGATAAAGGTAATCATTTCCAGGGCATACACTGTGCCTGACTGCTTCCTGCCTATCTAGGTCTCCTGAGACATTGCTGGAACAGGACTATTTTGGCAAAGTAATGAACTACCCTCCCAAGAGCCAGGTTTTCAGGGCTCCAGTTAAGCTTACACCTGGAACACAGGTGTAAGCATGTTTAAACATTGACAGAGGGGGAACTAACAGAAATAGAAGGGGAAATACCTCGTCTCAGTCCAGTGGCAGCAGCACAACCACAAACTTGTTCGCTCATTAATGCAGCAAACCCAAGGAGAACTGCCCACTGCCAAGGACTCGAGCAAGCAAAGGGTATGCAGATTTGTGTTTTAAAGGGAATTCTCAGCATTCAGAAAAAGCTAACTATAAACCCCAGATGACTTAATGAACTGGAATCTCTTCCAGCTTGAGAGGTAGCGTGTAACCCGATCAAAATCGGCACTTCCACAAGGGGAGGCTGTTACTGTGAATCCATCAGGATAGGACTGGTAGAAATGTTTCTGGAAATGCTTTTTCCTGTCAGGAAATGTGGTTTTACTTAACTCACAAATTTCTAAGGAAAGCATCAACTGCACTTCAACTGCACCTGAAGTCTAAATGTTGATGTGAAATGACACCTTTGTTCAAAATTGACTTTTTGAATTAACCCTTCAAAACATTAGATTCAGATGCAGGGGAATCACTTTTTCCAGAAAATTCCATGCTGAAGACTCCGATATTTTCATTTTCCCCTCACATTTCAGATTGGATGCATTTCCACCATTTCAAAATTCTCTGTGCAAGAGAAATTCTGACCCTCTCCAGCAAGTTTCTAGACTCCTCTTTCACCGTATAAATCAGAGGTGACAACAACAGGCTCTAATGACACAAGCAAGATAAATTCCGTTTTTCCCCTCACTTTTCAGAAGCAGCAAGTAAATTCATACCAACGAGAGCTGCAGGTGCTGAGAACTGGCATAATTTCAAAGAGTAAGCTGTTATCCTTTATGATCTCAAAGAGTATCTAAACTAAAATAAGCATTCAACATCAGAGATCAGTCCTTTAATTCACTGTGCCAATAAAAGTCTGTCAACACTGCACTGTAAATGAGCATAGACATACTAGAGCTATCTTTAAAAAGTGACTTAGGATACCACAAACACACTAATTTAACCTGCTTCTCAAGTCAAACATTGGCTTGCTGAGTGCTCGTACTTTGAGACTGCAGGCAAATCAGCAAGTCAACTCTGTGACAAATGCCTTCCTACTCTCTTTTTCCTTTCTAGCCGTTTCCAACATTTGGAAGCATTATTGTTTGATTGCAGGCTGCTTCCTGAAGCTGCTTCCTTCAACTGCCTGTTGAACCCAGTGGGAATCTTTCCACTGATTTTTGACTGAAGCAGGATCAGGCCCTAAATAAGTAGTGGTGGAATCCCTAGACTTACAAACCGAACAGCTGTCTCTGCCTTTCCAAAAGAAAAGAGGGAAAGTTATTCCTGCAGCTGTTTTCCCCTAAGTGCCTTCACTCCAAACTGTAACAGGACTGGAGGGAGGGGGGAGAAGGTGGAATTTTAATAACCCATTAAAAAGGAGTATGGGCCATTGCGCAGCAGGTCTTTCAGTTCTACTCAAGCAGGGTCACTGCTGCCAGGCTCAGACAGCCCTAAGGGCACGGGAAAAGTCGTCTTCTTGTTTTCACATCTCATTCACAGAATGGATAACGAGGGGGAGGGAGGAATCAGCTTTTGGGTTAATTAGCACCATGAACAGACAGCTGCATTGTGATTAAAAGTTCAAGAAGTCATCCGGGTCATCACTGAACTGCAAGATGTACACACACGCACACGAGGCACACGTCTAAGCCTGGGTTTTCAGCAGCCTTGCTCAGCTCTGATTTTCCACTACCCCAAGGGAAACACTTTTGAGTCAAGAACACTGACCTGTTGTAGCTCTGAGGAGAAGACAGAAGCACAAAGGCACTCCCTCTGAATAGCAGTTGTTCATCCCCTTGGAACTGCTTAATTTCACACTTAATATACCAACTAAGAATAGTTACATGGCTTTTTTCCCCCTGAGAAAAATCAGACGTGTGGCTTACCAATGTATAGTTTGATGTTTGCTTCTAATATTCTGTGGGATAAGCAGAACCCAGAACCCCGGTTAACAAAGCCAGGCTACAGCTGCACACGGTTCCTTCTGCTGCTCCCTTCCACAAGCAAGGAAGCTGAGGAAGCGCAAGTGCGTATTAGCAAATCCAGAAATGAGCATGTATGAATAATAATGAAAAGATAAAACCTCTAAAACGACAAGGACTGCTATTAATAAGGTTTGGAGCGCTGCTAGCCTAGGAGTCACAAGTTGGCTTAAAAACAAAACCAACAAATTATCCAACTATGCAGAACAGCCACAGATTACATTCCCATTGCCACAGTTTGCAGTAACATTTTCTGGTAAGGGATTTTAGTGAAAATGCACCAAGACAAGTAAGGATTCCCCTGTCACCTTCCAAGCAGGGCAGGGAAGAAGAACTACAACCTGGAATAGTTGAAGCACTACTGCTTCTACAGAAAGCAGACCGGCACTGCCTGGTCCTGTCAGCTGTAGCTTTGCTGCTAATACATTATAAAATCAAAATGGGGCTGAAACCACTACCATTATAGTGAAATCTCACCAAAACGTCGTTTTCTGGGTGAAAGGAACACAGATCCTGCTTGCTCTTGCTATTAAATTGGCAGGCAAACACGTAGCTAGCTCACGAGTGTATAGTTCCATTCAGTGCTTGGTCTTTGCCAAGGGAAATTACTCTGGGAATACAGAAACAAGACTTTTTTTTTATTTTAACCATTATAGCTCTGTTGATTCCAGTGTACACTGGTTGTCCACGTTACTGAATTTCAGTATGTTTATGACAATACAGCTGTTGCAGCAACTCTAGTGGAGATGTTCTCATGAATCAAAAACAGAACAGAGATACATAGTCCAAAATTCAGAGGGGAAACAACATACATCAGCATTTCAGTTCTAATTGCCCAAGCTAAGATGACTGCTGTGAGCTCTGATGGATTTCCTCAGAAAACGAAGTCCAAGTGGGCTAAGCAGCTCCTCTTAGAAAACTCCTTTGAATTCTTTCCCCCTCATTCAGGACTCCGGGTGTTTTTTTGAACAAAAACTGCCTTCTCCGTATTTTTCTATGGTGTAACCCGGTGGTGTTGCCGCAAAGCACTATCACAATAATCTTTCACTAACAACTTCGGTTGATCTTTCCTTGTTGGTGCACATATATATATTGAGGAATATATGCTGGAGGGAACCCTGCCATGTGTTGACCTTATGATGGCTCGACGAAGAAACATAGAGCCTGCACAAAAATGTGAACACCCAGGTGTCCCAAGATAACTATCACCTTAGGACCCTGTTCTGTTCACTCTCCTGTCCTGGCAAAAATGCAGCCTAGTCAGGATGTGTATAAGCAATGTTGTCAAATGCAGAAGAGGACGGCTTTGAACAGCACAAAGCACAAAGTTTACGTCAATGGCCCAAGCTGCCATACTGCAAAAGACAAACAGGAAAAGAGTTTCTGAGACAGGAGGGAAAGACCCAGTGCTTTCCTTTACCCTACCTCTTCCAACAGCTATTAGCACTGGAGGAAATCTATATGAGAAGGGCATTCAGAAACAAACATGAGATCTTCCACTGACAGGAAGGAACCTATTGGCTTGAAAACTTTCCGGTACTAGTGAAAGCTTTGTTTCCCATTCACCCAAATACACAGGTGCTGTCTGCTTCTTTCAATCTACACTATTTCTTCAACCAATTTAAACATGGCATGGGAGAAAAGGCCAGTAAGGACCTGCTTCCCCCTTTGCTTGCTGTTTTTTTCAAAATAGTCTGTTGGAAAGGACAAGTCTCTTTGGGATCAAGCTGGCAGTGCTGCTCCAGCAGGCTCCTGCTAAATCTCACAACACAGAGGGATGTAGGGCTCTGTAACACAGGGATTTATTAGTCCTAGCTTTATAGTCCTGTAATTATTTGGCACCAGGAGAATCCTCAGAACAAAATATTAGTAAATACGTGATTTCCATCCTGTTCACCTCCCAGTCAGAGAAAGAGCAAACCAGACTACACTGGGAAACTCAAGAGATAGCAGCATTTTAGAATGCATGTGGGAGGTAGATTAGGCATTCATCCTGATAACAAAAATAGACCCTCCAGAGTTAAAATAACAAATGCCTTTAAAGGGTTTTGGAAGGAACGTAAAACTGCCGGGTTTGAATCAATCTCTAACTATGAGGAATCAGGATGACAGCCACAGAAGGGGGCTATGGGAAAGTCAAGACTATCCCACATGAGGCTTCTGGGAGGTATGTCTTATCAGCATCAGAACCCCAGCCTAGCTGGATGATGCGTATGACTCACTATCACAGGTTCTGCTGCAGGGTGCTTGTTCCAAAGTAAAGATGTTAAAGGCAACATACTGATATGGGTGATTGGCTGTTTGCCACCAGGTCTAGTCGAGCTTCTCTCTAAATGGACAATATTGCATTAAAACCTTCCTGTGATAATTTGGGGTCTCTTAAAAGTCCCAACTCAGAGTTCTGTTTGGTATTGTGGAATCCTCTATTTCTGTGCTTCTCTGTAAAGATGCAAACTGTTACACAGTGGGGGAAAAGCAGGACAGCTGATTAATTCTATTGAAAATATACTGCCAGTAAAGAAGATGGAAACAGACTCATTGAAGTCGCCTTTTTATCTTGATCCTCTAAGGAAATAACCAACTAAATCCTTAATCCCCAACCCCTTGGGGAAAAAAAAGGAAAGGAAAAAAAAAAGAGAAAGAAAAAAGGGACAGGTGCTGCTCTTCATATTTAGAGAAGTAAAACAAAGGTTTAAGAACTCATCCTGCCCTTACCCCCAGCACAATCCTTTGCAACACTGAGGCTCTTGCACAGGAACTGCTGCTCTTGTCTTCCCACGCTTCTTTGGGTTTGTGATTGTTGCCCTGCAGGATACTAAGGGAGGGCCCTGTATTTTGTGACTATTGAAGTACTGTACATGATGGCTACTGAAGCACCCCAGGGGTCACTTTGCTGTTTTATTTCCTCTTGGACTGATCCTCTTCACCAGGGCATTTAAGGTATTCATTACTGCAAATGCTATACTTTTCCATGCAGTGTGGTCCCTCGACTCGTGTCTCCTGTTCCTTCTTAAACCTCTTTCCCTAGATTCCCTTCTCCCAAATACCAGAAATTTTTCAGCTTTTAACTCTGTGCCATATGTAGTACATTATTTATTGGAGGAAATTGTTTACTTAGAAACAGGCCCGTGTATCTTAGTCCAGAGGTGAGTATGACAAACAGGGAGACCATTTCACTCTTAAAGGACTCTTTCCATTTTCTCAGGGAAATGCAAAGCAGGGGACCCAGCAATCTTGCACAAGTTACAGCAGAGGACCCAGCAATCATGCACTTCACAGGAGTGGGGCTAAAGGCTGTTTCATACTGTCACCTCAATCCCCTTTAACCTGCAATGTACATTTCTCTAGACGTATGAAAGGCCGGCAGGATATTTATAGCAGCGTCAGAAGAGGCAGGAAGTAGGAAACTGGGGCGGGTGTTTGGAAAGTGTATAAAGGACTTGGAACAGTAGGGCCAGCCTAGAACTTCTTCCCCCAAAAGAACGTGGAGCTGAAGGAGAAGTATCTGGGGAATAGCTGGTTTTCTACAGATATCCTCTGGATCTCTCTCCTCCTCTACCTGTTGCCTTTCCAACACCAGCCATTTCCTGTCTTTCAAAGTCAAGCGGAAGTTTTCCATTCTGTGGTTTTCCTGTCTTGGTACAAGCAAGCACATATTTCCCCTTATATTTTAATTGTTTGGAGACCAACACCAAAACTGGCTGAGCAGGGGGACAGCTTCCTATTTACAGCTGATTCAAGAAATTTGAGAGGGCTAATTAAATGTCAGAGGAGCAAGATCTTTGCTCGTTCATGTATTCGCTGAGCGTGAGATATTGAACTTGTCTGAGCAAATGCTCCAGTGCTCTTCTATAGAAAATTAACAGACTAACGTAATGCCAACAGGCCTCCCTACAGGCTGCATTGCAGTAAGACCCAATACAGAGGGAAACACGGAAAAAAAGGAAACAGATGTTGAAGTCCCCATACTGTAATTACAGTACAGCATGAGTGAGTTAAAATTCATGTCCTTCAGCCTAGGAGAAACTTGGGTCATTTTGATCCTGGCCGTGTGGAATAGCAGTACTCCTGTTTCCTGTGTGCTCTTATGGGATTTTTTTGATTTTTTTTTTTTAAATGAACCACCAAGGAGCAAGAAGTAATAATGTGTTACCTTCATGCTGTTGCACCTGGTATAGCCATTACTATCCGTGCAAGCATTGTGCAAATTTGGTGCAAGTTATTTCTGCTTTGCTGAAGTACCAGTGATCATGCAGGCCAGCAGAAACCTGAGCCTTTTCATGTCAAAATCAAGGACTTAAGAAGGGGAAAAAAATCTATGGGGTCTTTTTTCATCCTTGGGCCCTTTCACATACCTTTCTTTACCTCCCCAATAAACCAATTCTAAGCTCTTAAGAACCAGCAGGATTATGATGCTCTGACACTTTAACAATAGATGGGTAACTAAGGAAGATTATGGATTTTTTGTTAGAGTGTGTATTTTTGTCCAGAATCAATAACAAATACGTGTTGAACAATGATGGCTCTGCTGTTTGCACACTCTCCTTTTATCTCCTGATTGCAGTGGGTCAGGTTAATACTTCATGTATATCAAAAGTACCTTTCACAGTACGTTCTATCTGGCTTCATTTCATTTGCTTCTCCTGCTGCGTAGCCTGCATCATTTTCTATCCAAGATTTCTTTTCCTTATAACTCACCTGGTGAAAATAAAAGGAGCCCAAGCCCTGCACACACACCCATGCAACTCACACTTCTTGAAAGGCAGTTTGAAGGAACTTTGCATTCATCTGAATGGAGGAAGGCAACAGCTTGGCAAGAGTCCAGAGAGAGTAAAGGGCATGTGCTCTGTCCACGGCAAGTCCACCCAGCCAGGCTTTTTCAAACCTAACCTTGATTGCCAGTCAGAAACAAACATGCTATAGGCTGTAGGAGACAGATCAGCAGAGCATCTCATTGTTTTATATGGGTTCTCCTACTTATGTGTTCCCTGAAGCCATAGTACCCATTCATTCTTCTGGATGTATTAGATTCACCTTAGACACGTCCCACATAGTTTCAGATGGGGTGGCCTGTCATGTCTGACAGCTAGTGATTCTTCTTAACTTGACCAGCCTGCATCTAGTTCTTCATCAATGCTTCCATACAACATCTCTCGCTTCTCCAATAATCCTTCTCTCCTTCTTATACTCCAAGACTAGTCTTTGAAGGTCCTTTGCCACTCCCACAGCTCCTAAATACCTTCTCCCATTACAAGTTTCCCATTGAGCCTATCGCTGTGATCATTCTCTTCCCCCACCTGTAAAAAAGACAGAAGTTTTCAGAGCTGAGCCCACTGACACAAACCACTAGTTCCCAATGACCACAACCCAAGACCTTAACCCCAAGTTGACAATGGCCTCCTCGACATTCTCCCCAAGTGCTGCTCTTTGATGGTTCCTGTCACATTTCAGCCCAAATCACCTCATCTCTTCCTAAGATAAAAATAAGATTCTGCATCTCAGGCAAGATGTTGCTGACATTTGATGAGATCTGATATTATTTTTTTACATACGTGCCTCTGCTATTTAACTTGAGTTTTATTGCCTGTATATTGTTTCTAAGGGCTGAAATTGCCCTTTGGAAAGGTCTTGTATAAACACTAGCAGGAATTTGGACTATTCATAGTCAACATTTATTTTACCAGCACGCAACTCAAGAGACTTCTATCTTGTTTCCAAAAGACTCCCAGAATCTTTTCTAGCTGGCAGAAACGTTGAACAAATAAAATAATCAGGGCTGTGTAAAACTACTTGCATTTTTATGTTATTAGACATTGTCAGTTAATGCACTAAATCTTCACTCTGGTCACTCAAGGGAACTACTTCACATTGCAGTAGAAGGTTAACTTTTTTTAAACAAGAGTTTTAAGCTCTCTAGTGTTTGTAACATTCCTCTTAGAAACCTGAAACCATCAAGTCAGATACGAGATGGTAAAATACCACTGAGACCAGTGGCACTGCACCTGCTTTACACAAGTTACGAGGCTGGTCCATTATTTCTTTTCCATATTGATAACTGGGCCAGATTTTAGGTCCAGCATAAAAGGGTATAAATCCATATAAACCCACCTTGGTCTTATTTACCTCAGGCTGAGCACCAGCCTTATACTTTCAAAGAGCAGAAATTTGAAATTCACTGGTTAACATTCTTTTCTCAAATTATTCCCAAGCAAATCCAGTTTGACCCTGGTTTTAAAGAAGGTCCTATCCTCCTCTGGGCAAGTAACACTGGTAGCAGAGTCACCAGTGGGTAGAGCACTGATAATTTTGGCATGTTTTCAGATACCTGCTTTACAGGAAGCGCTCTGGGTTTTAATACAGCCCTAGACTGTGCCTCCCTCCTCCGTGTCACAAGTGCTTAAACACAGAGTTTACCAAAGAGTTTGACCTTCAGCTCTGCTATTTGCAACAAGTGTTCAGTGCCACAAAGCTGAGGAAAAGCTAAGACAGTTGCAAATATATGCAAAAGCTTCAAATATATCAGCTGCCCTGATCAACCTTGTTTCAGAGAAGGATGTGTAAGCTGTAGTTAGCTTAAAGAGCAGTTAACAGTCCGTTAAAGTTACACCAGTAAAATTTCAAGTATCACATATAGAGATTCATCAGAGGTTTAGGCAAGCTACTGTAGACCTTTAAGTTCAATGAATTCTGCATTTGCTTAACTAGCTGGTGCTTGAATGCCCAATTTTCCTCTCTTTTACACTACTATGATTTCACCAACACTATTTAAGTTGCTCCCAATTCATAACATCATGTGAAAGACAGAATCATACTCTGAAAGTCTAGAGCAATAAGGAGCACATCAGAGCAAAAGTGTCTTCATCTTGAACCAGAGAAAAAAAATTTCTCATCATTAAAAGGAAGTTCAAACACATGCACTCCAGATATTATTAGCACTGAAATTAGTCCCTCAGTTTAGCTTGGTTCAGACCTAGCAAGCACAGCACGCACAGCCTTGCCTGCTAGGGCAAGCTGTCCTCTCAGGTTTAGTAGCTCTTATGAACTTCCAGAGAGCATCTGGTTGAAGTTTCATTTAATGACAAGACCTCCTGCCCAGACCAAACAGGCTCCTTGCTTCAATGACGCATGCTTGGTTGGACTACATAAGAGCACCACGTGGTATTGGAGCAGTGAGGGAAAAGAAATATGACCCCAGACAACACTGTTACATCAAAAAACTAAGTTTTCATCTTAATAGCTTTAACACCCAATTAAGGCCAAGGTGACTCACTAAGTGGTCCTACTGAAGATTCTTGATCCCACCCACAGGATAGTCAGTGGGATTATGCATGAGTACAGAAATCCATTTCATTCATCAGATGCCAATCCAGTTGCCGTATCTAAGGGACTCTGAAAGGCCAGGACTGACTGTATTTAGTGTCTTCAAAAATGTGAAGTCCACTGATGAAGCTGAGAATGAATGTGCCACCTGATGCCACCTCTGTGCCAAACAACCAAATCTGCTCATCCTGAATAACAGATATGAACAAAGCAGGCCCTTTGCCACCTCAGATAGAAACTTTTGCTAAGCTAAAACACACTCGTACTGCATAAGGCAGTACATAACAATGTTCCCACCAGCCCACTTCTTCCCAGAAACATTAGAGGAACAGTTGGCAAGTGGAAAGTTCTTAAGAACAGGTGGCAAATTAGTGAAAATAAGAATGAAAAAAATGTCTACATAAAGCAAGGAGCTTTAAGACTCAAGGTCAGAACATCTGGCTCTCTACTGGCTCAGAGGCCTTACTGGAATACTCCCGCAGGAACTCTGGAGTAAGCATAAGCAACAGTAACAAGATACCAATGGAGCCTTATATAACATTCTGCACTACATCTTCCAAACACTAATTTCCACCATATTTTTTTTTTAATACATACATTTGGAGAAGTGACAAACTCTAGATGCCACAAGGTGATCTCTCTACTCCGCTACGGACTTTAATTGCAAATCACCAACAAATAAGCAACTTCCATTTCCACTTCCACTAAATACGACAATTCCGTTTAGAATGGTCATCTTTCTGTCAGAAGACATGACCAAACACAAGGAACACCCTCTTTCACCACATTTTTACCTTGACACTGTAATTCCATAAAAATTAAACAAATCTCTTCAGTTTCTTCCCATGTAAAATGGAATCCATGGTACTTTATTTTTAACTTTTTTTAAGCTGTAAGGCGTACCTCTCAGATTTCCTGTTTCTAAAATACCTTGAAGGGAAGTCCATTTTAAAAATGAAACCACATCATTACTTCCTCTACAGAAGTCTGATTCCAAAGTGGATACAACGCTTTTGCAATCATTATCATGACACATAACCCAAAGAATTTGTTTGAAATTCACCTTAACTCAAAAGATTAGTATAATGATTAATGGGAGATGGTTTATTTTAACTTAATGGTTTTGGCAGACCTTACTTGTCTGCCTTAAATAAGACAGCACATGTGACCTCACAAGAGTCTATGTCACGGCAAAGAATGCATGTTCAAAATCTCATCTATGACCAAGTTGTTCTGCATCTCTCTTCTAGCTTATTAGTGAGAAGGTGGAATATGCAATTAAAGAAAACCAGTGAAAGCAAAAGGGCGGGTTTTCTATTAGGTGTTTAGACTTTGGGCCAAACAAATTCATGAGTTTCCTCCTTCTCTGCTGTCTCTTGCTCTTCTCATATCACATCCTCAGTTCAAAGGAGGCCAGCCACTGCAGGTGTTGTGAACTCAGTACTACAAGTACGGCAAGATGGAGGAACGACTGGCTTCCTTAACCCCAAGGGACTATGAGAGCTTACCTTCATCTCCTCAAAGCCTGCCAACTCCAACTCACCAAGAGTGAGGTTATTTAAAGGGAGAGGGGACCCACGGGCATCCTTGCTGAAACAGATATTTCCCCCAACACAAACTATAGAAAGGAACGTTATTTTGAGCTCCTTCGAACTGAGGTAAGAGACAGCTAGTAGTGCCGTAGCTCTTTTCTGAAGTATATGCACAAGATGAAAGCAAGACAGGTGTGGAGTGGACAAAGTACTTTCTTTATCACTTGCAAACTGGTTTGTCAAAATCCAGCCTGCAATTTCACATACATTTCTCTTCTTTTTTTTTTTTCCTGAAGGAGGGGTGGGGTAGAGGGGGCCAGGCAGAAGGTGTTTTTCCAAACCTGTGAATGCAACATTCAGCAGCCAAGCTCAAAAGTTCCTGCTGCTCCTGCAAAAAAAGGACAAACAAGCCCTTTTCATGTCAGCTATGTCCAGCTGGAAATGTCAGAGCTTTGTCACAATGGAACAAAGCATGCCTGGTGCCTGTTCTCTGAAAAGGTCTCTTAATTCAAACAAAAGAAAAATATTCACATCTGGAAGGGGTCGTAGGCAGGGGGCAGGAGTGGAGGAAGCAAAGTTCAGATGGCAAGTCATAGCAGTTGCTGTTTGTCTTGCTGTTTGTCTAATTATTGTACTGCCTGTTCTGGCATTCATCGATCCAGTTAAAGAAAGCAAGCCAAGAGTCAAAACAGCAATTTTATTATTGATTGACCTTGGAGGGACAGATGAGACACACCTCTTCACTTTTGCTCCATTCATCATGCTGCAACACTCAAGCTGAGGGAAAAAAACCCTTGTAACTAGTCTGGCAGTAGTTCCTCTTTTTTTTATTTATTTCTTCCCCTCCTTTTTTTAATAAAGAAAAAAAATTATTGTTGTGTATGGAGTCCAAGCTTCCTTTAGAAGACCACAACCTTCAGTTTCAAAGGATGTCCATAGTGAAATCCTGCCCTTTCCAATGGATTTATTTGAGCATCTGTTACTGTAGAGATTAAAACCTTCTAATGACTGCAGAGCTGAGAGGCTGTATCAGAACTGAGCCACAGGAAGAACAAAAATTAAATGTCCAGTGAGATCAGATTAAAATAAAAGAGAATAAACTTGAGAATTGGACTTCACTGGCTAGACATGAAAGACCAACAGTAACAGTTTGCATTACACTCCTAAACTAAAAGTTTTCTCCTTCTTCAACATCCAGTGTGCTTCTGAAGATGAAAAGCCTCTCCTAGGCTGCCACCTAGCTAGTTAATTTCTTGTATTGTTTTAGGAGCTATTTTAAAAAGCTCTTTTGCTCCAGCACTTATTGCATTGACTCCTCCCTTTTGAGCTGGTATTTTGTCAGGAGTTTCAAGAGTGATAAAAACTTGCTGCCAAGTCCCTTTCTTCCCCACAATGTGTTTTATAACCCAGCGTGTAGTTTAGTCTGTCTAAACACTGCACTAGTACACTGCCATCAGTTTCCATGGAGATGATTAACTCCTACAGAGCCAGAAAGCTTTAGTGTGCTTTCTGCCCTTTCAGCACATGAAGAACATGACAGCATTTACTAAAATCAGCCTGCAGAAAAATCACATTTTCCAGACAGTTCTAGCAGATGTAAGGATTTACTTTTGCTTCGACCCATCACACAGAACTGTGGTCTTAATCAAACTTGGATTTAAGTCACCTACTAGAATGAGTTGCTCTTTCCCCTCCCAGCTTTTCCTCCTTTGCCTTGCCCTGATGTCTGAAGGTATGACAGCCCCGCTGCCATCAAATTTTTGAACTACAAGATCTCAGAGCAAAGCCAAGGCGTGAGATATAATGAAGAGTCCAGAATAGAGAAAGGAGAGATGAAGGGGACTACTCTGAACTCAACCAGAAATCAGAATAGAAAACAGAAAAACTTTGTGCCCTAAAGTTTAGGAGCACTGTTATACGAAACGTCATAATTTACCATACTCCTAGTCACTTATGCCTCCAGCAAAAATACACTGTCAGTGTGTATTCATAAGAGAAATTTATTTAACACCATTTGAAGAAGTTGAATTAAACTGAAAACTACCCTTAATCTAGTATAACATGACCTAATCAGAGCAAGAAAGTAGACCTTCTCCCAAAATGCAGCTAATAAAGGCCATATGCTGTCATCAGCTTTAGCCGTGGAAAAATGGTTTGCAAGTCTCACTTTCACAGAAAGGACAATCTCTCTGGCAGTTGCCACTTAGGTGGCACGCCTGTTGATCCAAACTATGAAAATGGCAACAGAACTTTGAATAGTGCAGTTTCCTGGAAGAATTCCACAGTATAAAACTATTTTATAAATATTTTCCAGACTATCATCACTGAAGCAAACTGTAACCTTCACAGCACTTTTAACGTGTAATGTTTTTTTTGGCATTCAAGAGCAGATACACTATATAAACTAGACATGAATAACCAGGCATAACTGCAGGTTCTGTAGAAGAGTTAAAGGCAAGAGATATTTTTTTTTTTTGCCAGTAAGCCTGGCTAACTTGAAAGAGCCACTGGCAGGGTTCACCGCGAAGAGTGTTCTGGTGCAGTGAGAATTATTTTCTATTTGACTTCCATAGCAGTCTCCAGGTGGATTTCTTTGCAGACTCCGCTTGGAGTCGGTACTGTGTGGGTATCAGCAGGGCGAAGTCCCCCAACACTGTGCTAAGACAATCTACAGAGGTGCAAAGAGACTTCACTCGTGCAGTCCACTCAACGCCTGCTGATGTGACAGCCTGTATTTACTGTTATGTGGACATGCGTCCAGCATTAACTCAAAGGACACCACTAATTGATTTCATATACTTTACCACAGCACACTTACCAAGCAGCAACCGTATTTGATTAACCACCCTTGGCTACAAACAAACCAAAGACCTTGTGTCCAGAGCCTCCATTATCTCTTCCCGTCCGAGAGATTTTGGGTGTTGCCCTTGTCCCCCATCTAAAGTTAGCGTAATGAAGAACCTTAGGGAGGCTAAAACCCGTAGCGGAGAACATCAGCAAGGATCCAATAAAAAGTATTTCAACTTTCCAAAAGAGCGTGCACTTTCACACCCCTCCCACCGAGCACGGAGGAAGCGTTGGAGACACTTGTCACCCACTTCTCCAGCCCAGGGGCGCAGCACCACCAGCCCGTGTGAGCCGCACCTGGCGACACCGACCACCGCGGGCCGTTTCCTGGCCTGAGAGAAAACCCGTCCCTAATGCTGCCTCCTGCTACCTTGTCACCGGGTTGCGGAGGGAATTCTGGCCGCCCTCAGCTCCGACTGTGTTTTTGGTCTTGCCGGAGGAAACCAGCCACTCGTGCCGATTTCTCCAAAGTATTTCTTGGAGAGGCTGCCGCGGGAGAGGGCCCGCCGCCGCACACCTGACTCCCCGCCGCCGCTCAGCAGGGCTGGGTGAGGGGTCCGCCACCGGGACACACCTGTCTTGAGAGGTCAGGTCTCCCCTCCCCGGGTTTTAACCCTGCCCCACTTCTGTTTTCAGGGGGTCACTCGTGGGATGACGGACTTACAGCGGTGACAGCCCGACCCCTGCCTGCACACCCCCCCACACCCACACCCACACCCACCCCCCCCGAGGCCCCCGCGGAACTTTCTAGAGGCGCGGGGTTTCGCACCGGCGGGGTCCCCGCTCCCCGCTGCGGGAGCCCACCCAGCCCCGGCGGGGCCGCTTCTCCCCCCAGCCCGGGGGTGGGGGCCGGCGGGGCGAGGGGGGGGGCCCCGCCCCCCCCCCCCCCCCCCCCCCGCACCGCAACTTCCCCCGCCAGCGGGGCGGCCAGGCGGGGGTCCCCATCCACCCCCCGGNGGCCCGCCGCACTTACCGATGTCGGAGTTGCAGAAAGCGTCCTGCGGGTGGATGGGGACGCAAGTGCAAGCCTCCACCACCAAGTCCCGCAGGCTCCAGCTGCAGAGGAACACGACGAGGAAGCTCAGCCACGCCGTCATGTTGCCCATCGCCCCTCTGCCTCTCTCCTTTCCTTTCCTCCCTCCCTCCCCGAGGTGCCTCCTCACTGCTGCGGAGCGAGCGGGCAGCCGCTGTTTTGTTCGCCTGACTTTATTCTCGCTCCCTAACAGCCCGCGATCGCCTGCCTGCCTGCCTGCTTCCCTCTCTCCCGCTGGCCTCGGCAGCGCAGCCTGCGCTCGGCGGGAGGGTGCAGAGCCTGACAGCAGAGCGGGGCAGATCGGGCGGCTCCCAGCGGCGGAGGGGCGCGGTGCCGTGCGGTGCCGAGGGCTGCGGTGCGGAGCGGAGCGGAGCTGCGCTGCGCCGCGGCGGGGGCCGGTGCGCGGAGTTATAGCCTCGATCGCGCCCTCTCGGGCTCCGGGGGCGCCGCCGCCCCCGACCAATGGGAGCCCCGCATTACCTCATCGGCGGGAGAGGCCGGCGGGGAGGGGCGGGGCCGCGGCCGCCGCTTCAGCGCCTTATAGGGAATAGTGCGGGCAGCGCCGGGCGCGCGCGGGCGGCCGTTGGGCGCCCGGCGGCCCTTGGCGCAGGTAACCGGCAGCTCTGAGGCGAAGTCCCCGTCCCCGTCCCGGGGTTATCTGAAACTCTTGACAACTAGTTGTACCTCCGAGGTGCTGGCCGGCATCCCTCCCCGCGGCCCGCCAGTGCCCGCACGGGTGGGGGCCCCGTCGAGTTTCTCCCCTTACCCCGGGTTCCCCGCTCCGTGCCTCAGGGCGCACCTGGAAAACGACACGGGGGGTTTGCGGTTGGCTTGGAAAACTTGGGCTGTTTTCCCTCGAAGCTGTCTCGGCTGCCCGCAAGCTGGTTTTAAACACGGAGGAGGTGGAATACTGTTCTAAGTGGCTTTCAGAAAGTCGCAAGAGGAGTGCGCAGCGTTGCTTTTCCTCTTTCAATAGGCAGTGAAAAGAGGAAGGAGGAAAAGGCCAAAACCTAGCTGATCTGCAAACCAGGATTTCATGCTGCGGTTTTTTAATCCCGCTCAAACCCTCCTTCTCCTGTCACCCCACCACCACCACCCCCCATCACGTCCCCTTCTCAGGGCCTTTGGTCAGAAAGGGGTCATAAACTGCTAAAACTGAGCTGCAAAAAGCAGTGTCGGATCCACCCGGGCACTCCCAACATTTAATCTCAAAGTATATTTTAGCAGAGCAGCTTTAGTGGAATTTATAGAAAAGTCCTGTTTGTTTTGTTTTCCTTTATCCCCTTTTGGAACCGTAAATTTCTATCAGCTGTAGAAATGTAAATGTTACAGAAGAACTGGGACTGTGAGGAAGGAGATTGCCAGCTGCAAGATACAGACAGTCTTATTATCCTGCAAAGGGGACCGAGGGGTGATTAATCACAGTATCAAACCAGTGTATATAATGTCAGAGTACTTTCCACGGGGTTTACAAGACTTAAGCATGTCTAGTTATAAATTATGCTGGTATTAAAGGCCAGGGACCAGCTGTCCTAAATTTCTAAATAGTCAGCTAAGTCTTTAGATTTACAATTCTGCTCCATCTGGGTGAAGCCCAGCCTGCCTACACCTTTTCTTTAATCATACTATCCATACAAAATTAAAACCTCTGGTCTTACGGAAACACAGGCTTTTATTTGGAACATGGGTACACAAAAGCTTCAAGATGGGTGTTGCTAGTAGAGATCAAGGTTACGATGTAAACAGTGGGAAACACGGGTTCCTACCCTTGCGGTGACACAGACAACCTGTGTCACAGCTTCGCCTCGCTGTGCTTCAAATCCCGATCTGTGTAATGGGGATAACAGCGATGGGAGCTTCTCAGGAATGTATATGAGTGAACATACTGAAAAAATCAGATGGCGTCAAGGTGCTAACAGGTCATATAAGTACGTATGAGGCAGGATATTAAACAGGACATTTGATTTAGACACATCAGTGTCTGAATCATTGGGATCCAAATTGCGATATGAGAAGCCCTATGCAAAAAACTCCTTAGGTTCTTAGACTGTCTGCTCAAGCTACTACAGCTCAAGTTGGATCTGTCAGATTGGACTGTCATTTCAGTCTCACTGGGTGTAAACAAGGAACAACTCCACTGACCTCAGCAGAGTAACACGGAAGAAAAATAAGGTGTGCCTGGCACTTCCATTTTTCCTTTGTTGTTGTAAAAAGTTTGATATCACCAACATCATGATACACCTGGTCTATCAACATCTCAGATCAGTATCGGAGAAAAGTGGAGTTATTCCATAACCTGACACTGGTGTAAATAAGAGAGAGTTTGGCCCACATGCAACTAGATTATAATCACAGCTCCAGCACCACCTTCTTTCACTCTCTGGCCAAGTAACTCCTCTGAGCACGTTTCTCCATTTCTATAATAACCCCTTTCCTGCGTGTTCTGAGGACTAACAAGCTGAATGCTTTGTAATAAGCTTTAAAGGTGATGGGCACTGTGGGAATGCCGAGAGTGACTATAATACACAGATGCGGGACGCATTCAGAAGTGACTGAAAAACAAACCCTCCAGTGATCATCTCAATTTCTGAAAAGGGAAAGGGGGCTAGAAGTTGCTGAAGTTACACAGGGACCTCCAAGGCACGGAAGCAGCTCGTTTACAGTGAGACTGAGCAAGCTTGTTAAATTAACGTGGAGTTTGTGCTGATTACAGGATCTAGTTCACTTTTTGGATACAACCCAGAGGAGTAATCTGCCATTGCTTTTCAGGTTGAAAAGGAGTGCCACAGCTTGATAAAGTGGCAGGGCACATCTGCTTGGAAGCGATGGTGTGCAAGCTGTCTGTGTGTCACTGTCTTTTTTATACCAGTATTTGAGAGGTCATCCAGAAATTTTGTAATGCATGTATTAGCAATGCCTGGAGTAGTAGCACCTGTGTCCAATCAGTTAGGACTTAGTTTATTCACCTGCTTTTTTGACACCTAGATATTCTTTTGAAAAAGAAATTAACTTCTCTGTAGTAGCAGGGAGGCAGGTTTTTCAATCAGGGCTGGATGCTGTACTATAATAACAATACTTATTTGTCACTTAAAGGTATTTTTTTTAAATCACACGTAAATAATACTCAGGAAAGCTCAGTCTGACCAGTGGCCTACTGGGAAGCCTTGGTTAAATCATTTAACCTGCCTGCACATTCATTTTATCTTCTTTAAATAAAGATATTGTATATTATCCTCTGACAATATCTATTAGATATTTGATATTAGCCTCTCTCCTTTGAGACCTACCGGTAAAGTGCACTCTGGAAGAGCCAGGCAGGGGTTCTGAGTGTTTATTTACACCAGAAAATTTTGATAATGGGGTCAAAGTAAGACAGAAAGTCGATGAAATAACTGAAAGGAGAACTTTATCTGAATTCTTGCTCTGTGCCCTGTCGGGATGGGAGATACTGCAAAGGGAATAAATAAAATGAAAACTAGCATTCAGCTCCTTTGCCTAGATAAAACTTTAAGCCTTATATGGCCATAAAAAATGTAGCAGAGAAAAAAGAAAATAAAGACCTTGATCTTCATATGAGAAAATTAAAGTTCACGTTTGGTTAATGTCACCAAATAAAGAAATCTATGTTCTTCCAGTCCTCCACCAAGAACACACTGTTGAGCACAATTAAGGATCTCTCTGCTTTACTGGGCAGCCACACCACTTCATGCTGTGATCTTGTCGGATCCCACAAACTAAGCATGACTGGGCTGGGTCAATAGTTGGTGTGAAAATTCCCAGGGAAAGCCGTGTCCTGCAGGTGTTGTTGACTGAGCAAAGTGGCCTTCTTCCCTCTGCGTGAATGTGTAGAGACAGTGCTAGGGGGCACTGCGCTGCAAGAGATGGTTGCATTTTTTGCGGATGAAGCTAGCTTTCTTGAAATATCTAAAGAACTCACTCTTCGGAAAAGTCAAGATGTTAATCTGGGTTTCTTGGTAAAGTTTCAGGAGAGAGAACGACCTTCTGCTTCCATAGATACTCACTGCAGTTTACATTAGGAGCGTATTAACAATATCATTTTCCTTCCACGAGTCAAACTTGTGGCTGGAAAGGACCTTCCCAGAGTTAGCCGCAGAGACTGAGGATGCAAACACTTTGGGATAGTACTTCAAGAGGCATAAGGTGTTGCTGCAAATTAACTAAAAGCATATTGACTTCCCTTCTGATCACATTTCGTTGGGAGGGATGCTGGGCGCTGGCAGAAAGCTGCTTCTGAACTGACAAAAGCCCCTGAATGTAAGTAGTACAGAAGGGCTTCATCAAACTACGGGAACTGCTGGCCAAAAAACAGAGAGAGAGAAGGAGGAAAGAAAGGCAGGAAGGAAGGGACAGAGGCAGGGTGGCAGGGAGGGAAGGGAGAAAGGAAGGGGGGAGGGAGGGAAGGGAAAAGAAAGAGAGAAAGAGAAAGAAATACCCCCCTTACCACCACCACCAAAGAAAAGAAGCTCTGACACATGTAGTGGCTGAAAACATTCCATCTCATCAACAGATCTCAACTGACTTAAACCGACTATGTCACAAATGTAGTTGGGAGGCTTCGGCCTGCACTCCCAACAGTCCTGCCACCTCCATGAATAATATGTTAATTTTAAAAGCTTCTGAAGTATGGGCGTTTTTCCATTTTCTTTTCCACAGTAACTTGACTTAATTCATGAGTGTGGAATCCTGCCATTAACATTCTAAATTGTCCAGCAGCCAAGTTGCTCAAAAGCCTCCTCTTGTCCTAACAACTTTTCTTGAAGTTGACGATCCTCTTATCTTTTACACCAGCTCAGTATCACACCCTCTGGGAGATATAATTGTTTTTCTGCTTTTATGCAGCAGGTGGGAAAGGATAGGTGCTTTCTGGAGCCATCTGATGTCCTTTTTTACAGCACAGTCACGCCATCTCATAGGGCAGTACAGAGTGGTCATGCAGTGCATTAGCAAAAGATTCTCTTATTTCCTGATTATCTGTTTCTTTTTCAGAATGTCTGGGTTTTTGTGATGCTGAGCTTTAAGAATACTGTTTTGTTTAAAATGTTCATATTTGCTATGATTTATGAGTATGAAAAAAGTTGAAAAAAACTCTTCCTCTATTAATTCCTCCATTGTATCAGTGAACTTCACATGCTACTTAAAATAAGAAGACTTTCTTCAAAAATGTCTTTGATTCTATAAATACCTATGAAAAAAATTCATTTGATCTTTTTCTGTGGTGTTGCAAAGGAATTATGTCACCTTCCTGTCTGCTAGCCAGACATAGGTAACACTCTATCCCATCCCGAGCTTTTAATTAGAGGTACACCATTAATCCTTTATCAGCTCTAATGGTTCTGTACTGTGCTCAGTCTTCAAGGA
This sequence comes from Chionis minor, assembly GCA_013398295.1. Lineage (NCBI taxonomy): Eukaryota > Metazoa > Chordata > Aves > Charadriiformes > Chionidae > Chionis > Chionis minor. The sequence goes on from VZSF01008733.1 coordinate 331,254, forward strand.
TCCTTTACAGATTGTGCTTACAGAGAGCAGCCAGCTTGGGAGCAGACCATCGGCACCATGTGTCACATTATAAAGGACTGTAGAATATGAAAACACCCTCTCGGTCACGCAGGGATCCTCCGATCAGGCTGTGATGTGGCATCAGCTGCAGAGGGGCAACCAGGAAATATCTTTTAACGGCCTTATCAAGCTGAAAATATTTCCTGCACATGACTGCGGTCTTTGGCCCCAGTCCAGCAAAACACTAAGGCACATGTTCAACTTTAAGCACACAAGATGCTCTACTGAAATCAACAGGACCGTTTACATGCACAAAGTTAAATATAAGCTTAAGTGCATTTCTGGATTAGGGCCAAAGGGCTCAGTACCATGCAGGGTTCAAGCCAGGAGGCTGTGATTAGATGGTCTGACAGAGTCTGGGGGGGGGAGGACACGACGTGATTTGCTTGGCTCTACCTGCCTGTGCCTCATTCCAAGCTATTAATTTTCTCTCATTTTTGTTTATAATAAGTTTTTCCATTTCTCTTGCTTTGCTTTCATGCTGCTGTAGCCATTTCCAAATTGAAGTTTTGTTTTTCTTTTTTAAACCCTTCTAAACTGCATCAATAGCTTTAAGTGACTGAACAAAGAGATTTCAAATAGATGAAGTGCTTCAAATGGTAATAAGAGCTGGTGTTCCCAGGCTGGCACTAAGCAGAGAAGAGAGTGAGAGCGATTGAAAATCACTTTTCTGTTGTTCCTTTGTATGAACTGGTTTCTGGCTTATGCAATGTGCAGTAATTAAAATGACTGGAATGCCTCACATTTTTAAGAGAGCTTTAAGGCAGCTCTGTGGCATTGTGGCCAGCAGAGTTCATGAGCAGATTCACGGCCGCAATCAAGATTTGACGTTTCTATCAGCGTAACTTGAAGTAGACAATATCTCTGCAGAGGCCTTGAAGGGGAGTTTGAGGAAGAAGGAGTAGACAGAGAAAAGCAATAACATCTGCTCCCTGCATCAGCTCCATGAGCAGCTATGGGGCAAGCCTTCCTTTCGGTGAGGTGAGAGAGAAGGTTGGTGTGGTCATCAGAGATCTCATTGCTTTCTTTCACTGTGGCCATAATGTCCTACCCAAATTCAAGTGTGGGACAGCACTTACACGTTCTCTATCTCTCACTGTGATATCAGTTACTCATAGCACCTCCTCCTAGTACTGCGCAGGAAATGTCTCCATGAGAGAGAGTTTGCATCCGAGTACTGGCCACTGCAGTTGCTGGGTGTATTTGTAGGGGTCCAAACAGCTCCCCAGTGTTTAGCAGACAGAGCCTGGCAGACTGGCAACTCTCTCACAGTGGGTTGCTCTCCCTGTGACAAGGTTTGCTGTGCATGGCAGTGGTAAGGGAGTATCTTGCTGCTTTTCAGTCCTCCTGGCACAGTCCAGAAGGAGGACTATTCTCTTATTTTCCATTTTTGTCACTGAAGGTGGCTCGCCGCTGCATCTCTGGTCTTCTCTCAAGCGCTGGCCTGGCTTCTCACAGTGATGAACAGCCACGGGGTAGCAGGAGTGCTGAATACAGCCTCTCTTGGGAGGGGAGCTGACTGGCCTGAGGATATGACCTTTCTGCCATGTTGAGCAGCCAGATCCTTCTCCCGTCACCTCTATGCCTCTCACCAGCCTTCTGAGGACACGGACTAAGTCCACTCCCTCATCTTCCAGCACAATCTTTCTCCCCTTCTTTCACACATCAGAGGGCACTGTCAGGATACAGGGTACAACCCCGTGTGAGTGTAGGGAGGTTAAGAGAGATCCCAGGCAGGAGACAATAATCCTTAGACAATCTTGAGGCTAAGAGAGCTGAAGTCCTTCCATGTGCAGTAGGCCAGGCAGTCCCTAGGATGTGCCACTCGTTTTAAAGCATGTTGGAATTCTCTGAAATCACCATACTTGTGAAAAGCACAAAGAGGAGCACCAGGGGGCTGGCATTCCTCTTCTTATTACATTAATGACTTTGGAGACAGTGTCAGGCTGTCAGATCTGAAGGAAAGGTCTTCTCTTCACCTGCAGAACGGGTGTAGCAGCAGGAAAGTTACTGTCTTCTGCCTCTCCCTGCACAACCTGTGAAAACTTCCTGCAAGAATAAGCCGGTCACTTCATCGCCATAGTCCAGCTGTTAATAGTTTCTCACCTGAAACTGCAAATAAAGGTGTTAGTTACAAGAACAGTACCTAATTATGAGGAGAGTGTCCCAGCAGGGAACAAACTCAGTGATTCCTGTCATCCACGTCAGCACGTGGGTGTCAAAAGTGAGAAGCAATTCCTCTGTGTGGAGATCCCAACAGAGATCGTTGCCTTGGCACAGGTTTGGGTTTTTTAAAATCCAAAAAGAATTTTTCAGTGCTTTTGTTCCTGTGTTCCCAGATCAATCCTGTATTCTGAACAGCAGCTGACTGCTCCCTTACGCCAGGGCCTTCCCGCACAGTCTCAAGGTCCCAGCCTGTAGAAGCTGGGGGATTTCTGATGTGAGATTTCAAGGACAGATCTCTTTCTTCTCTGGAGCAAAAGGCAGCACTTCTGTTTCCTCACTCTTTTGGAACTTTTCTCCGTAAATCTTGGCATACAGTGTGAGACAAAAGATGAGGAGATGGTAGATCTGCAGCCTGGAGGGAGGACTTAGGCATTTTTTTATTGTCTTGCTCTTTGTGAGTGAAGAGCAATACATTCATCAAAGGACCTTTTCAGGTCACCAGCGTGAGTTCCACACCTAATGTATTAATGTCAGGAGTGAAAAGATCAGTGTTTGATTTAGCACAGATGTGTGAAAATAGTATTCTTTCTCCACTGAAGACAGAGGGAACAATCTACAGCCCCTGATCCCCTTTCCTTTAATCTGAAGCCCCTGAGGTTTCCCTTAGTTGTGACTTTCTATGTGCTTCTGCAGGGCGTTTCAGTGGGGGGCAGAGAAGTACAGAAAGACATCACAGTGTAATTACAGAACCTTTCTGTCCATTTAGCGAAGCAGCCCTGGTTTCCATTTTGTTGCGAGTGATAATGGGTGTTGTGCAGCAGGAGTTAATCTATAACCAGATATAGCACGGGATAGAGGTGAAGCCAAGAAAAAGGAAACTTCCTCTGTTTTTCCTATGCACTGAATGGAAGTATCTTGACTAGGGACTGTAGAGCTAGGATTATAATCACATGATTTATTAGCAGAAGCTTAAAAAAAGCATCCTACACCATCAGAGGTCAACTCCTTTTGATTTTTAACACTGTAGCAAGAGCAACACGGTAGCTCACAGTGGGGATGCTCTTCTGAAGGAGAGGCACACAGTGCGAGTCATTTACTTTTTACTTTTACTTTTAAAAAGTACATTTTACTTGCGCACTACTGGTACTACCCAGAAAGAAGGACTTCCAATGCATAGCAGAGGCAGCAATGAGAACTACCCAGAGCTGGCAGGAACCAGGAAGGTGTCAAATGTATGTACAGATTACGTACCAAGAGTTGAACTACGAAGGTACCAAAGCTTGAACATGTGCCCAGAGCAAGAAAACACCTCTCTGTAGCTCTGCTCTTAGTAACACTGCCACCAGTCTCACACAGAGTGTTGGCCAGCAGTTCAGCATTATCCCAAGTGTCCTGCTGTGGGAGCCTGGACTGCTCCAGTGCAGTGGTTCATCACAAGTGCTGAGAGACTGGAGAGGAACTGAATGTTTCTGGTGGTAGCAGGTGTCCAACACTAGCTTAGTACAGCACATTCTCCTCTGCTCTCCTCTCCTCTCCTCTCTCCAGGCATTTCTGGGAAGGAGGAGGGAGGGCAGCTTTTAAAGACATGCCTATGGCTGCGTGTAAGGGATAGTTCTCAAAGGATTCCCTTAATCAGATTCTGCAGAAGATAGGCTGTCTCCCTGTAATTCACTCCATGTCTTATTCTAAAGCCATATGCTGTGGTCACATGAAGATTTAGAGTCTCAGATTTACTGGCTTCAGAGAATCTAAAAAAATTATGCAAGAAACCATGTTCCATGTTAACTGAGGCCTCACATAGCCATGCTTTCTAAAGACTGCTTCTAACTCGATATATGGCCCCTCTCGAGCTTTGTAAGCCGTTCTGGGAAAGAGGGAAGGGGAGAAAAAGGGGGAGTTGCTGATCATTGCCATATGTGAGAAGCATCCCTGTCTGCACGTGGGTGTGACGTCCGTGTTATCACAGAGGCTGAGCTCTGCGTGGCCCCCCCCTATTTCCTGTTTCCAGTCAGCAACTTGCTGCTGGAGCAGGAATCCCATATCGCTCTGTACTGCAGTTACAAAAGAGCAAAATGATGGCCAGGGGTGGGGGAAATCCTCTTAAATAGCCATGTAGGATGTCTGGGCAGGGATGTGAGCCAGGAGTCCTCAGAGGCAGTAGAATAAGTGGGAGTTTATCAAACAACCGTTTTCTTTCTTTGACGAGTGTTCCTCAGAGACCTCAGCGCTCCAGTTCTCAGAGCTAAGTTTAGCTATTTGTGGTTGGCCTGTTCCTAATGTCCCTTTCCTATCTCTCATACACACTGAACCTTGGGATACTCTCTGTGGGCTGACAGATGACATGAAAACCTCTAATCTGCAGGTCAAATATAAAAAATGAAGTGGCACCAGGAAACTGGAAGCACGATTTGCTTTTTTCCAAATAAGGGAGATACATTCATATTACGAGTTCTTTGCATACCAAGTTTGTGGGTTTTTTTAAAGTGTATGAGGGGAATGACTTATTCTTAAAAACCTTATGGTAACCACCAAAGACGTTATCATCCCATGGACACTGCCTTTCCTATGCAGACTATGACTGACATGCTTTCATTATTTATCGGCACTGTGCTTCTGTAGGAAAACCAAAGCCACATTGTTCCAAACACTGTGTTGATGTATAACAGGCGGAGCGAGTACCTGCCAAAGGGCACAGAGTACATGTTAGAGAGGGTTCAAAATGAGCACAGTGGCAATAAAACTGTGATGCCAAAAGTGAAGGAGCTCACAGCATGTGGCATTCATAGTGTAGATACCATGTTCATGGAAGTCTGAGTCTTACCTGCTTTACACTCCTGTGATGACTTCATGTCAATGCTTTATCTTCCACAACATTTGTTATACATTCTGTGATGAATATGATGTCCAGAAGCACCACAGGGTACAAAAGGAAGGTAAAAGGTTTAGGATGACTCCTCCTGTTTCAACCATATTTTCCCAGAAACATGAGCAACAGGTGGCACTTTTTCTTCCCCTAAATTTCTTCATGATTCTCTTTCCTGATCTCCCCTCCTCTCCACATACAAATCTGTGGAGGACAGTAAAAGGGCATATGGACCCTTAAGGGATCTGGAAGAGGAGCTGGCTCCACTCTATATGAAAACTAAGTCCAGGGCCTGGGAATCAGATCAGTACCCTTATTTTCAGTTGATAGATTTAAGATGGCTTTGAGTCAGGTGAGGAATCGTGGGAAGCTGTTTAGGAGGAGAAAAAGGTAGTTATTATTCCCCTCAAGGACAAGAGAGCACTATTCCCTGAGCTGACAGAGGCCACATTTATGTTCTTAGTTGGGCAAACTGCCCTGGTTTTGTGTTGGACCGGAAATAAAAGACTGACTAAGATATCTTGGAGAAGGCTGCTCTGCTCTGGCTGTCAGGAAGCAGCCAGTTTGCATATCAAACAGATCTAATAAGCTGCCCATTGCTCCTTTTCATGCCCCGCTGGTATTTCCCAGGTGAGGCTAAGCTGCACAAGGAGCTGTTCTCCATTCTATGGAGACCCAGCCAGGACACTGTAGCCGGCATCACTGGTAGCAGAGGCACAGACAGGCTGCTTGCAGTAGGGAGAAGCCTAGCAGTGAGTAGAGCACGTGTCGGGGCACCGGAGCCATCTCACGTTGGCTCTGGCTTCCCACAGATTCCTGGGAGATCTGCCGATTGCTGAAGGTCCCCTTCATTTTTAAGAGCAGTGTTGGCAGCTTGTTTCACTTTCAGACAGAGGTACATCCTGTCCAAACCGAATGAATGGACGGGGGGACCTCCTCCCCACATACACCATCTACAGGTTTTCCTAATAAACCCTGAGCAGATGGACACAGTCCTGTGAGTCCTTGAAACTCTATCCGCTTTGGAGGAGTAGCGGGTGTGGTGCTGTGGACACGGCCAGATATATGTGTTGCCCTTCACAGAGAAGCTCACTGTCCTTCAAAGACTGAATATCAACAAAATCCTTCCTGTGGGGACTTCCAGCTCTGCCCAAGCCAGCTGTAAATTCCTTTGAGGCTCAGACTAAGAAAACTGGAATCCTGGGAGGACCTTGGTACAGTCCCAAAACCATTTCCACTGAACCTTCCCAAAAATATGGTTTCTCTGACCCAGGAATGTGAGCTCTGTAACAATGGCAAAGCTGAAGTCCTAGACCATTGGCGTTAACTAGTATTAGCTCATTACTTCTCTGTGCTCTGTCTTGTCGAATATGAAAATCGTTGTCCCTCTGGAAGACAGACTGTCTTTTTGTTCCATTTTTGTGTGGCACCTGGCATGACAGGGGTGGTAATATTTGAGTGGGGTGCTACCTCCGTACAAACAAATTAAAAAAATAGTGGGACTCCTAGTTTCTCTGTTTACTGCTTTTATTTTGGAGTGAATAATCATAAAGCATCTGAGTTAGCACAGCAAAGCTAACAGCTGCCTCAGCCAGGAAATGGCTGAGCAGGGGGGAAAACAGGGACTGGCATATAAATTGCCATGGCACAGTGGAACAGAAGCCATGAACTGGTGTGGAGTGGTTGAAGCGAGAGTGGCAAGGTAGTAACATATACAGAGAGCTCCTCAGCCAGTCCCAACAAAGCTGGAAGAAAACTACATTTGCTCTAAGGCAGGTTAAGGTACAGTCCTCCAAACTGAGGACAGCCGGCCACCACAGGACCTACCAGCTGCCCCCTCATTTGCCAGATCTCATGGTTTTGCGCTCTGTCCCTCACCATCTGTTTGTCCTTTTTATGGCAGTGATGCATACCAGTTGTCACCCTCTGCACGAACAAGTTGAAAAGTTTGGCTCCCCTGCTGCGACAAGTTTCCTGCACATTTTTTGTGCTTCCTTGCATGATAGAATTTTTTTCTGAATGTTTGCAGACCTCTCCTTTTAAAAGCAGAGTTTCTGGAGGGATGTAACACCTCTTGGAGCAAATGCATCCCCCAAAAGCCTTCCCCATGATGTTGTGGCCCCAATTGTCAACACTCTTCCCCCCAAGGATGGAGAATGCAATCCAGACCTCCCTCCTCTCCTGTGGTGTCTCCAAAGCAGTAAAGTCTCCAGCAAGCAGACAGATAGAGTAGCCACCAGCATGCCAGGAAGGGCATCTCAAGGGTGGGAAGGAAGAGTGGTTGCACTACATTGTGTTCCAGGCACGTTTAGTTGGCAGATGGCCCCTAGGGGACTATCGGATGCTGATGTATGTTTAGGGCAGCTTTTGGGCTACTTGAGCTTACCCTGATAGAGGTAAGGCAAAATGATGCGGCTGCAGCCACCTCCTAAGGGCTCTCTTCCTTCCCACCGCTTGTCAGCAAAGCCTGAGCAGAGCAGAGAACCACATCACGCCACTTATATTCACTGACTTCTCTGCCTCTTCCTACCTGTGAAAGAAGGAGGGTGGGTGTTTCACTGAAATCTTCCCTCCGGGGAGAGGAAAAAGGCAGATAAAGAACAGCCAAGTGGTGCGCTGTGCTCACACTCTTCCTTGCATCCTAAATTAGACTCACAAACTGACATGAGCCATCTTAGTCACTTGTGCTCACATGAAATACACACAAGCACTGAAGGGGGGAAGGCTGTCAGGGCTGTTCCCAGCTCTACAGCAGCCCTTTGATGGGACTGAACTTTTTTTTTTTAATCTTTTTTTTTTTTTTCTTCCCCCCAAATGAGAGGCTGGTCAACACCCCCCCTACACTCACCTCCACCCCCAAACAGCTGTTTTGCCAAAGGGTGGAGAAGCAGACCTCCTGATTGAGGGTGGAGCAGTTTGAAGGGGAGGAAAGCAGTGACTTCACTTTTTATTAAGTAATAGCAGAGCAGGGTGTGCGTCACTCTGAAAAACAAGAGTTTGGGTGGGGGAAAAGGCTCTCTGCAGCATCTTATGCATGGAGCCTTCCCCTTCATGGGAAATAAGCAGAACAGAGCATTCTGAAGAGGGAATTCAGAACGTCGAAAAGGCAGTAGGGTAGTCCCGTTATAATCTCATTTAAGGGGATCTAAGAAGAGCACTAAGGTGAAAGGGCATGTAATGGCAAAGACGGTTTGGGCTAGGAGGGACAGAGGAGCATGGGAATAGATCAAGTCCATGTGAACGCAATAGTATGGGAATAGATTCAAGTCCATGTGAATATACTGAGAGTGAAAGAATGAGCTGGATGCAGCGCCAGGGTGAGGCAGGGCAGGGCAGCATCAGGGAAGGGGTTGCCATCTGTTTACCCTGGAACCTGGTCAGACTTGGCTGAAGCACCAGTACCACCACAGCTCAAAACGCCCTGGAGCCTTCTCTTACTCATGTTGTTGGCTCGGTCTCTGTAAGGAATCTGAAACTCTTGGAGCGTGTCTGGTTTGTCCCTTCAGTGGTGCCAACACACCATTTACTATGCAAATGGGGCAGCTCTAGCAATTTTTATACCAGGGAAGATTCTTGCCCTGGCAAGGGAATTCTTTGTAGACAAAATGGAGGTCCTCAAGCAGCACATGGGGGTCAGCTTCCACAGGAGCAGACAGCACTAGGGTCTGTGTATAAATACTGTGGGGGATGATGGCAAAATAGACAAAGGTGTCTTTCACAGATAGCTAGCTGCAAGGGCACTGCTGCTCTTAGGTTGGCAACAGCCTCTTTTCAGTCCTGTGCTAGTGAATGAGTATCATAAGATCTGGATCTACCTCCCCAAGTAATCCTTTCCCTGCAACTGACTCCTTCAGGGCTGTATGGGCAGCCTCAGGCCAGTCTGTAGCTGCATTCCCTCCTCCCTGATTCAGCTGGCTTCTGCCAGACCTGACTGCTACTGAAAGAGTCTCTCAGGCTCAAGAGTAGTCTGGTAGGTTAAAGATTGCTCCAGGCTGTTCTAACCATTGTGAGAGTTAAAAGCAGTCTTGGACTCCAAAGACTGCAAATGTAATGTGTATTTCCATACTGCTTATACTGTTTGTACTGCTCTGAAAGTGCAGCCTCCAGAGTGGCCACCAGAACAGAAGCAGTTTCACAGGTGGCCGTGGGCTGGCTGTAAAAAGCCTTCCTGATGGCTCTAGTCAATGCTGATGGTATGATCACAGGGTAGCCCTGGCCCTGCTTAGTTATACTTTTGTTATGGGGACATAACCAAAGCCACTTCTTTCCTCTCCTTGTCCTCCCAGCTGAAACTCAGAACACCTTGACAATATCCTCCAGCAACATGACACTGTAGGGGCACACCTACCTAGCGTTCCTCTACCTAGCACAGGTACCAAAGTGTAGTGCATCAGTGCTGGCGTGTGCTTCACTTGTTGGATGTTTACCCAGGATTTTGCCTGGGCATGTTTGACCTGTCTTGCCATCCCGGCTGTTGTGTTTGGATTTGTGCTACCACGTACTTCCATGGTTGGATATTTATTCAGGTTCTTGCCTGAACATGTTTGACTTGTCTTGAAGTCCAAGCTGTTGCATTTTGAGTTGTGCTACCACTCAAATGGCTTATTTTATGTCTGGTTCCTACACAGCTTCTGCAACTACACATGGTAAGCAGGTCTCAGATGCAGTCAAGAATTCAGGCTCTGCTTAGCAGAAGTGTAAAAAACTGCTAGGCTGTCAAGTGTTCAGGCCCTTTATCTGGTTTTTTTTTTTACTATTTATAAACTGAAGCCCCAGTTTCATGGTACCAAGCTCTCAATGGCTCCTCGTGCAGATTTTCCCTAGAGACTCACTAAGGTTGCAAAAAACTCAAAAACACAAGCAATAAGCGGCTTTCCTCACTTCTGGCTCAAGTATATGAGAGAGAAAAGATAAAAAATGAAGGAAGCGATAAATGTACCCTTTCTGTCAGACTGATTGACAGCTGCAAGGGCAGAGTTCAGTTTCTAAGGGTCACTAACGAACAGAATTTTGTGCTGCCACTCCCCACCTGAGAAAATTAAGTTAACTGAATGTTCAGAGAGCTCTACTTCCTTGCTTACAAATCTTAAATGGCGTAGAAGAACAGCACTGTTTTGGAGATAAAGAAGAAAATGACAAAGGAACACAAACAAAATAACAGGCATCCACCAACTCCCCCAGCGACACTTGCCAAAGTCCTGTCTCATCACTTGCTGATGCAATTGCTACAGCTGACCATTGTTTTCCCCTGCTCTAGAAACACTCCACTCACAGACGACAGTTTTGGGGTACCACCAGTCACCTGCTGGGTAGCAAAGGCTTCTTCAGAGCTGGAGTTGTATCGGGGTAGGAACCCCTGACCAGTCCGTCTGGCTTGCTGCTTCTTGTGGCGATTCTAATTCTGTTAGTGGCTCACTCTTAAAGGCTCCAGCTCAGCATCCCCCATCGCCTGCAGTTCCTGCTAGCCACTCCTAATCCTCAGTGAATCCTGGCTTTTTGGTGCTCAAAGACAACTTCTTAGACAAACTTTCCCGGCCCTCTAGTTTGCTGTATTTTTACCTCCCAAGACTGCAAATGATTACATGAAGCTTAGGGTGGTCGCCTCCTGTGGGCACAGTTAGTCCCAGCATTTCACACTTACTGAAATTGGTATTATTGTCATTTTTATGATGAGATATTGCTGTTTTCTTACACAAATCCTCCCACATGTGGTAGCATATAAAAATCAGAATGTATAGGTATTAAGCCTGCCTCTAGGCTTTTTCAGCTCCTTTTCTCTCCGAGGCAAGCAGAGCAGTCCTGCCCTTCTATCTCTCCATCCCTCTGGGCCTCCTTGCTGGCAAGCCAACAAAACATAAAGGAAAAGACAGTGTCCACATTACTTCTTTGTGTTTTGCGGTCAGCCTGAGCATCTCGTCAGGATTCACGAAAAAATAATAGCTGTTCTATGTAAGCCTCAAGACAATCCTCACTTTATAACAGTGTAAGATCCTACTGTTATATCTGTGCCGCAGACAAATGAACTCAGAAAGGCTAAGAGATGCTAATGAGTTAGTGACCAGCTCCAACGCTTTTCCACCCTTTCCCTGTTTTCTTCAAGCAGGCAATATTCCCTTCTCAAACCAGGGAATTAGTAACACTAATGACGGGATGTATCATCCCTGCATGCTGAGCGTGACTCACAAAGTCAATATGGCCCCGGCAGCTGAAAGGAACAATGCAGTGTGTTCTCAGTTACTCTTTTTGGCTACACCATCGCTGGAGCCCAGAACAAGAGCAATGATGTCATGGCCATAGGCTTAATGTGTAAGCAACATATACAACGCTACAAGCTCTCTGTGATCCATTACTTCCACGTTAATGTGAATTAGGGCATATATACACAATTACTTGCCAGAGCCAAGAATAAGTCATTTGGAACAGATTATTTTGTCTCAGGCTTTTAACAAGAATACTTCTCAGTCCCAACAGGCTAGTTCTGGAGAGGCAGTACCTAGCTCAACGTTTAGCTATATAATTTAGTCAAGATCTCAGCGATAAAGACAAAAGTTTGGAATGTAGAAATGGGCAGACAAGAATCCCACTAAGAAATAGCTTACATTTTTCTGACAATTAACCATTGTTACAAGTATTTACATAAAAAAAAAAAAAGAGTAAGAAAGAGCTCTGAGGCAAAGAACGAAATCATTCCCAGCCATTTTCAAGAAAATGACTTTGAAGCCTTTCGCGCACTTGTATTTGAACAAGGCTTTTCTCCGTTAGCCTCTGAGGGCGAAGGGGTTGTTCCTTCCTTTCAAAAATATGCTGTGCGTATTTAGTGGTCCCTCAAAGGAGGCAGTGCAGGAGGGGGCCTAGAGGCTAAGCATACAGCAACAGTGTAATCAGAGGCCAGTCAGTGGGTCAGGCAGACAAGCTCATACTAGCTTTAAACTATCTGGGGTGCGTGCTGATAACCATAGCCATGGAGTTCCCAGTAGAGCTGTTAGCCAGCATACTCCAACAGGGAACTGGGCAGGTTTTGCAGCCTGCGTTGAGCCCTGAGCTGCTGCAGCTCTACTGCTGTTAGCACCCAGCTCAGGTAGCCTGAACTTAGCGTGGATGGGACCACGTGAGCTACTGTCTGCTTTCTGCATGGATAGCTGTGCCGAGGGTGACCGTCCCCTGCTTTATAAAACTCCTCCCTAATATACTGCCAGGTGGCTTGCGGGTGCCTCAGGTGACAAGGCCGGCTTGTGTCTCCTATTATGGGCCCCTTTCATCATTTGCTGGGTTAAGCCAGGATTCCTCTGCCCAGCAAAACAGGGGAAGCCCTGAGAATTCATAACACGAAATCTTATCTCAGGGGAGAAAAATAGAGGCTTCTGTGTAGAGGCTTGTTGAACTATGCATTCCTGTAATAGTTTCCCAACGTCGAGTACCAATAAGACAGTCACACACTTTGCCGCATGTTACCAACAGGCTGGAACCTTTATCGGCTGGGCAGGCTCAGGCTGGAGCGCTGCCAGTCTCCCTGGAGACCAGCTGTGGCCCCCTAGGTTCCTGTGCCTCTGCACTGGGCAGTAGATATTGGCGGAAGCTGGTGCAAAGCTGCCTGTCCAATTAAATTTGTTATTTTGCAAAAGGATTTAGCTTTGTTTGCTGGTTATTACTAAAGAAAAATCCTAAGCTGCTGCTTTAACCTGTGTTAAACTTTTCACGGGGTGAAAGAATCTGGTTCCATTTCTCCCAAGTTGTAAACAACAAGCAGAAGAAACCTAAGAGAAGGCATAGAAAACCAAGAAGTTTTAAAATATTATTATTACTTCTTTTTACTTTCCAATCAAAAAATACTTTTACATTTCCTGTGCTAAAAGGCTGCCACATCAGAAGGGTTACTGAACGTAACTTCTGAAAAAAATCTGACAACGGGTCATCAGCCACTACCTCAAACATACTCAAGCTCCCACACATACCTGCTGTCTCTTCAGGGATTTGCCAGAGACACAGAATGGTCTGTAGAATATAAAGTTGATGAGAGATGTTCACATAGTGCATATTTTTTCCTGTACAAACAAATCAAAGGAAGCCAAATCAAATAAACCACTTATTCCAAAACAAGCTCTCTATATACAAGATTTGCCCTGATTTAATTGAGTGTGTGCCTGACTATTAGTTAAAACAATAAAATGCTATCTGTTGAGAAAGTTTTTGGACAGCAGGGACTAATAGGCTACCAAAGAAGATAACTGTAAATGTTTGAGCACAAAAATGACACTAAAACACTATTATGGTTGCAAAGTGAGAAGTGCCTATAGGAAGTCCCCTTACAGGGGTTGCCACTGAGGTTTTAATTTCCCTTCTATGAGCCCTGCAATACAGATTATTTCTTTCACAGGATTCCTGACACAGGATTTCCGCAATTAAAAAAAAAAAAAAAAATTTCATACTTAGCTTTATCCTTCTGCTCAGTGGATAGACCAAGATCTTCTCTAGTGCACAGGATTTAAACAATGCTCAGAGCAAAATGACTAAAATCCCTTTTGAGTTCATGGCATTCAGCAAGATATCCTATCTAACTGCTTCAGAAACATCGACAAACTCATTTTCACAGCACTACAGTGGTTATTATGTGTTTTGTAGATGAGAGGCTGCCTGCTGAAAGTGCAGAGTCAAAAGATTTTGCATACCTGATAGACAACGGCAAGGACTTGGATTTTCACAGTTTCTAGCCCGCTGCAGCACTTTATATTCAAAGCACAAAGCCCAGATGCAGTTGTAAGCGTTCAGTCCCTTTTGCAAGCCGGCTGTGGTTCAACCATTCAGGCGCTCTGGCTGCAATGCCAGCTTCATTAGTTTGCCCCGCTGTCACCAGAGCCCATGCCTTCCCACCCTTGCCCTACAGCGAAACAGCCCCCCGCCACACACAGACACACACAGAGCTGTTTGTGGGCCTGTTCTGCAAATAGGATCAGGGAATCAGTTCATAATAAAAATAACCCTTCTGGGCCTCAGAGAACAGTCTGGGACTGGAGGGTATGTCAGGCATCCAGAAAGCAAGGGATAGCCATGTCACGATCACCCGCGGGGAAATCTGGCACGAAGTAGCTTGCCCAGCATCACACTGGAGCTGTGTGGCAGTGCCAGGGACACCAACCAGCTCTGTAGGGTGGCAGCCTGTTGCTTCAGTCCCATGATGACTCCTGCGCCTTCTGCAGTCCCCTGCCTCCTGTGGTGACCACCACCATCTACTTTCCACAAAGCACGAGGCAGGCGCTACTGCAGAAAACTGTTGTGATGCTTTCGCAGCCATGAGTAGCCCTCAGAGCAGTTCCCTCCTGCCCGTGGAGCAAGGGAGTGTCTGGAGAAACAATAGTCTGTGCGCTTTGAAAAGACGACAGCACCATAACCCATCTGCACAAATGTTGCCTGGGTAACTTTAATCCCGGATTTCCTAACTTTTTGAGCACTTAACTCCATAACCATTACAAACTTTTTATGCAGGTTTTTTTGTGTGCGATATGTGTCCTCATTTAAAATAACCTGGAGTACAAGAAGAACAAGTAAGGGATGAGATAGCTATCTGGACAATGCCAAAGCTTGGAACAAATGCTTTCTCCTTGCTCTTTATGCTAGATTATTTGAAGATAAAGGAATTTGCAATGATTGCCAGCAAAGGCTCCCCACTCTCAGAAGCTGATCGTTGTTAACTGCAAAGTTGAACTAGCTGTTAGTTACAGAAAATTTTGTCCATGCAAAGTGCTGTTTTCTATTGGGAATGAGATGGTTGCTGTGATGTTGAGCACAGGCTCCTTCCTAACCCATGACCACTGCAAATATGTGAATCAGTGAATCTTTTGGACATGCAGAGCATACATGACAGGCTGTGCTCCATATCACTGTCTAGTAAAATCCTTTTGTTTTGCTCTTGTCAACAGAAATACATAAAAGAGGTGACGGTTCCACTAGGGTGGCCTGAGATATGCCATTACTGACCTCTACACAGGTCTGTCTAGCTCCCTCCAGTATGACCCAGTCCCAGGCATAAACTAGAGAAATCTCAAGGCCATTCTGAGAGCTGCGTGATACATGGGATATCCTCTTGTCTCCTGTTTCCATACCTGAGACCACTTCAGCAAAGAATGGAACAGCAGTGTCCTCCACTTTGCTCATATTCCTGCTCACTGAGATAACTTCACCAGCTCACTATTATCAGCTTTAGTGAAGATTCATGTAACTAGTGGCACCAAGCCAACTATCAGAGGGGCCAGAACCTGGGACAGAAAGACTAGCTGTTTTGAAGTTCACTAAAATAACAGACTCAAGCTCCAGCTGGGTCATCCTTAACATCACCTTTTCTGGCTTCCTTCTTTCATTGCATCAGATCCAAGCTCCTCGTTCACAATTTTTAGGCTCAGAATATCTGTGCCTTCCTGCTCCCAGTACTACCCCAGTCTACTTTGTTTTCTTAGAGGTACCTTCTGAGGTTTACACTTCTCTCTTTGTGCTGTGCTGCTTCCCCTTCTCCCACTCCAGAATCCATGAGACAGACTCAGCCGCAGCCAACTAGCTATGCTAAGAGTTCCATGCAGTAGGAAGTCATTGTGGGGCACACTGTATTGAGGCAAAGTGAGAGCAACTCACTTTCTGAAGGACTATCTGCAGTTAGCAGAGAGGGTGCACATCCAGGCTAATCTAGCAACATACCAATCCCACTTATTCTGAGCTGTTCCGCTTCTTGTCAAAAAAATTCCTGCTGGGTGGCAGCTGCATCATTAAAGGTGTATTATCATACATGAGAGATTTTTCATACTTTTTCTACCTGAAAAAGCTAGCTCTTATTTCCCAGACAATATGCATCCTTCTCATTCTCTTTCCTTAAAAGCCCTGAGCAACAGTTTTCCACACTGACATGCCCTTAGCCTAGATTTTCTTGTTATTATATCTGTCCTTACAGCCTGCAAGATACTGAAAGGCAAGCTTGATACTTGGGTTTTCTGTAATGACCTCTCTGTAGATATTTCTGTGTTAGTGATAGTAATAGCCATAAGGATAATAATGCAAATAGCAGGAATAATGATAACTGTAAGGTGAATGGTAGAATTACTCTTGAAATCAGCCTTAAATTTGAACAAAATGTAGTAATATCCCTTCTAGAGAAGCCAGAAGCACTCTCCTCTTCTAGGATGAAAGGAGCTGAGGAATGTGCTGGTTGGCACTGAATCCCTGTCCTCTTGGGTCTTTAATGGGTTTCCTGCTCCCGTAGGTTCAAAGAGCAATTACAGTCTCCGGCAAAAGTACGGCAAATGGAAAACAGATTCTTTGGCTCTCACTAAAATGCCAAGAGAATAAGTAACCAAAAGATGGAGGGCTCGAAGTCACTTCATTGCAGCAGTTTACTGAGCTGAAAGAAAATTTCACTCTTTTCGCCCCCAAGGCCAGAAGAAGTCCCTGCCATGGGAGGTGGATGGCGAGAACCCAGTGGCAAAGCTGTGCTCACACCCATCTCCCTGGAGGGGATAATATTGGAGGAAAGAGGTGATAGCAGACTGCTGGAAACTGCCTCTGGGGTCCAGCTCCTTCACCTCTTTGTTGGGGGGTTATTTTGTGCCTTTGAACTGGCCATCAGAGAGGAAGAAAAGCAAGGTCCAGGGAGATGGGAAGGTGGCAATGGCAGGGCAGCTTCCTTCACTACAGCAGGTTGTCATAAGGGTGTATGGAGGTATGTATCCCGTACAAGGCAGCTGGATAAACAGAAATAGGCTAACTGAGGAGCCAGCCTTGGCTGTCACCTGCCTGACAGTGGCAAAACTTGCTAGCTCATCTAGGGAAAACAGCCACATGCCCTATGCAGAGGAGGAAAGGTGTGAAGATGAGTGACAGAATATGGAGGGAAAAGGCCCTCAGGCCCAGGATAATCCTTCCGGAGAGCTGATGGATGTATGTAGCACAGGGGGTTAATACATCAGGAGAGATTAGTGGGCATGAGTGCTGTGAGCTGCATACTAATGTCTCGTGAAGATCTGCCTAGGCCACACAAGATGGCCTCCAACAGGGATGCACCACCCAAGCGTTTCCTCAGGGGTCTGTGCGGTCGAGCGCTTAAGGTTAAAAATGAAATCCACAGGTACAGCAGGACTGGATTTTGAACCAGAAGAGCACATGTTTTTTTTCAGATCAGGGCTTTGATATAATGAAAAATATGTGTAGTCCAAGGTTAAATAACGGAAGGTAGTATAAGGACATTGTATAAAAGGCAGCCTTGCGTAGCTCTTCTCTCCTACACCTGGCTGTAGGAAATGCATTCCTGTGATCAGTGGCACCTGCAGTATTAACGCGCCACAGCGCTGGCATGTTGTGAGAGAAGCTTCTCTTCCCTCTCTGAGAAGACCTATTGCTTTACCTATAGGTTTCTGATTTGGTATTCAGTAAACCGTGCCATACCGGGGAAACTAAATAAACCCGTCTGAAGTGAAAAACCCTTCAAGTTGCTTTGCATCAGGTTTCGTTTCTGCCTCAGATTACTTGAGACTGATTCCTATCACGGGTGGCAGAGACAAATAACTAATCAGTCTGAGCATCAGCAATAATACCAACTTTGTGCTCAAACAAGGATGTACTGTCACTGGATACTGAACAAGTAGGTCACCCAGCCGGCTTCGCAGTCAGAGGAACTTCTCCTCTAAAACTTCCTTCTGGCACTGTTCGGTCATACCACACACATGTGGGATGTAGCTCAACCCTGCAGTTTCTCAGGTGCAGAGAGGAAAGTATATCCTCATAACTGCACTGTTGTGATGTAATAATTGCTAAGGATTTCCTTGGTCATCTTATATTACAAATTGATGCTTCCTCTAGTTTTCCTTACTGTCTACAGAGGAAGAAGGAATCCATTCTCTCCTTACCATATGGATGTGTAATTCCCCTTAACCTAACAGGAACCAAAAAGAAATTGAACTCTTAAGAGGAGTGGTGAGGAAGAGGTGAATGAATAAAAGGTCTCCTTATGAAAGCTCTGACCTGGAAGTGTGAGGGGGTTTTCATCTCTGACCTCCTGCTAAGAGGCATGGACTACAGGCATAGAGTTTGGATATGAAATATCTGAATCCAGAGTCATGCACATTTGGACAGGGAGTGTTTTTAGTTTGGCCCCATCTTTTCACACCAGGAAGAAGGACTTGCAGCCAAAGCAAAATTAAAACTGGATCAATTTAATTTGTTCACCTTTTGAAACTATTCCAATCTATCTGGGGTAGTGGGAGAGGGCTGTTGTAATTAAATATTATGATGGAATGCCAAGTAATTTTTTCCAAGAAGAGAATGCTTTGAATTAACAGGTTTGGTCAATGTAAGGTTAAAGTGGCCTTTTCCCACTATAGTTTGTTTTGGTCTGTAGATACTAGGTACCAGTGTGAGCTTCACAGTTTCTCTTACCCCAGGCCTCATCCCTTCTCGTTAAAGTCCTTCTCCATCCTTTCTCGATCAATCTAAATTTCAATTTCTGTAGTTAAGGAAAGAAGCAAAGTCAGAACGGAAAGAGAAAACTAGTGGTTTTAGAGCTTCCAGTACAACAGAGCCACTCTGTCTTCCATGAATGCCTAATTCCTGTTTGAATATGGTCTTTCCTTTATCAACCCCATACTGCTGCATACAGTCTTTTTTGTGAATCAATGTGAATTAATTTAGGAAACAATTCCCCAAGTGCTGCTTTAGAAACGTCTAGTAACGGTAAAGCTCTGCTACCTTCTGGTCTCTTCAGTGCCAAGTTTGGAACAAAGAACTTGTAGGTGGGTTGAAAGTCAGCTGGACCCCAAGACTGAAATGGTAACAATGGTCAAAGGCTTAGCATCTGCTCCCAACCAGTAACAAATAGTGTACTCCAAAGGCTGATTCTGTGGTCCATATACTTCAATCTTCAACAGCAACCTGGATAACCCAGAAGCATACTCGCAGCATATATGTGGAAGATTCAAAATTATGACAGCTGACTGACACGATGAATGACATCTTCAATTGAGATGGACCTCAAACACCTAAGGATTGCACCAACAGGAACTTCATGAAGTCCAGTAGAGAGAAATGCAAAGTTCCGCAACTGAGGCAGAATGACTCCCTGCATCCCTACAAGCTGAGAGTGAACAGCCGAGTAACAGGGCTGCTGAAAAGTGTCAGGAGGTTACAGCAGACACCAGACTGAATGAACTGAAGGTGCATTGTCACTGTAAGACAGCTGTGTTCTGTGCATATTGGGAGGAGCATGGCTGGCAAACCTAGGAAAGTTGTTTTCCCTGCTGCATGACATCGGTGAGGCTGTGTATGACATACTGTCTGTCCAGTCTGGAGCCTCCCCATTGCAGAAAGATGTGAAGAAAACTGGCAAGTGTCCAGCAGAAGGCTACCATAATGGTCTGTGGCCTGGAGCACATGATTAGCAAGGGTACATTGAGAGATCTTGGCTTGCTTAGGCAAGTGAAGTGAAGGCTAATCTAACAGCTAAAACTGCCTGAAGGATAATTACAAGCATAACAGATCCACATTCTCCTCAGTAGCATCAGATGATACAACACAAAAGAATGACCACAAATTGTGGCTTTGGACATTAAACCAGATATTAAGAAAAAAATTCCTATGAGTGTAGTGCAACACTGGAACACATAGACCACAGAGGTCATAGAATAACCAATTCAGGCAGTTTTCAGGACTCCACTGTTCAAAGTTAGGGCTGACATAATGATGTGCTGGCAATAGTACTTCTGTGAATAAGTGTGCGGACTAGACGACTTCTACAGCTGTTTCAATCAAGATATCTGTTGATCTGTGATTTTTCACGGTCACTAGTCAGTGGATTTTCCAAAGTTCACTGCCCAGATAGATGCATGTTGTAGAACAGACTTGCATCATAGCATGCCTGAGAGCCATTTTTCTTCTAAAATATGGTGAGCAGCAATATAGTTAAGTTTCCTCATGGCCAGTGCCACAATTCTCATTTATTTTGCTGGCTACAGGGTGGCCATTGATCATGCTTAGGTAGAACTTGAGTTTGAGATGTGTGCTCATTGGTATTAATATTAGGATCAGCTGCACAATCAGCCTCTTTTCTTAAATTGGTCCTTAGTCAGAGATAGCCTCATCAGGCAGTAACATGGAATTTCAAAAGCTTACGCTTAAGCCAGGTCTTGAGAGCAAGCTCAGACCCATTTTCAGTGGTCAGAGACACCTTTTGGATTTTCTCCTTGGTCCTGAGAAGATAAAGACATTTTCAGAGAGCCACAATGAAGAGACTTTGCCCCAAAAATCCTGAAGCAAAAGGCCAATTGGCTTCAAATAGTATATTGTCATCTAAAACATCTCTGGAAGCCCATGCCTATGTCCCAGATGTATATACTGTAGTTATGAGACAAAATACACTTATTCATGTGACAGGAATACAAGAATCATTCCTTTCCTCTGACAGCTAAAATGGTAATGTTATGTCCTCTTTTTACCAGTCTAGTCCCTTTATCACAGAGTAGTATCCTGTAAGAATCCTGGCTACGTACACATAATGATGACAAAGAGACATCTCTAAATCTGGTAATAGCCAGATCACAGCCCACATTTCGGTCAATGACCCTTTAGCTGAAAAGTCTGAGTAGTACCAAGGAAAATCCCCAAAGTGTTGCATTTTTACAAAGAATGCAATAGTTTTACTCCATTGTTTATGGCTAATGAATCACAAGGACTCAGAGAACCACTAGTTAATTTATAATAATATTTGTGAATCAGAAGAGGGACAGTCTTGTGGTTAAGGCTGGACTGACATGCAGGATGTCTGGGTCCAATTCTAGTCTAGCATAGATTTTCCTTTGTAAGCATTGGCAGGCTGCTTAATCTC
Organism: Chionis minor; assembly: GCA_013398295.1. Lineage (NCBI taxonomy): Eukaryota > Metazoa > Chordata > Aves > Charadriiformes > Chionidae > Chionis > Chionis minor. The sequence goes on from VZSF01008733.1 coordinate 352,193, forward strand.
TCATTCTCAGTTCCTTGCCTATAAATTTTTTCCTTTCTTTGACGTATTGTCTGTCTGATCTGTTTTAGTTCTGAAGTATTTCTGTAGTTTCTGACATCCAGGAAAGTACAGAATAACATGTATGATTATGCTATGAGCTTCAAATATCTCTAAAAACAGCCCACAGGCTGGATGTGTTCACTTCAGCCAGCTAACGAACATACATTTGAAGAAACCGGCCTGGACAAGTGAATGATTAGCAAACACAGAGTCCACATTCAAAAGTAATTGTTTATAATGAATTCTGTTAAATGCCTGTTCCTACTATTACCATTGAAACCAGTATCAGCACAGACACCTTTACTGCCGTGTCATGCAAACCCATTTTAAGTGATGGTACAGGTATTGGTATTTATATCACCTGTGCTGTAGCAAGAAACAAGTATTTGGGGGTTTATGACCACCAAATGTGAAATGGGAATTTTATGTTTGACATTTTAAAATAGTCTTCACAAATTGCAACATTCAAATGCTTATCAGTGATTTCTCCCAGGGCTGATACCTCCAACTTTCAACACAGAAAATAGTTTTAAAATTGAGCCTACTGCTGATTAGGTTGCTTCGTAGCCTGAAATTTTCAGAGGTTGATTGAAATGTCAAAAAGAGAGAAAAAACAAATGTGGACATAATTATCTCTATCTTACTGTCTAATTTCAGAAGAACTCTCTTGGCACCAGTAGGTCTAGATTGAAAGAAATAAATCAAGTATAAGCAGGTAACATTTTATTCACTTGGCTCTTTAGACCCTAGACTGGAAACACATGGATCCCAGTGTATTAGAACTATAACATTTTTTCTTCTACGTCTTTATAGACATGTTAAAAGCTGCCCTAAAAAAGTAACACACACACATATATACACAAAAGGAACTTAATTCATAAATGATGAGGCACTCATGCATGTGCCTGGAATCAAAGAGAGAGGTCCATATCTACAGAAATGAGTACAAAGATGCCGAGAGAAAAACACTGATAAAAACATAAAGGCTTCTGGTTTCCTATCAGAAATGCAATAATCAAGGGAAAATCCATGATACAGGACAGGTTTTCACACTAAGCAAGAAAAGACAGGATCCACTAAGTCCAGCAATGCAGTCAGGTGAACCTGCTTTTTCCCCTCACTGAAAACAATCTTTGTGCAAGGCAGACATCTTTCATTCTCAACTGTGTGATGCCATAGGTTGAAGCTAATGGGACAGTGTCTGTTCTGGGAAACAGCATGAACTGGAAAGGTCTTGAACAGTACAAAAGGACAGCGGGACCAGAGAGAACCCAGTGGAGCTTTGCCCTCTGCAGAAGATAATGATGACTGAGTGGAAAATAGCTGCATATGCATTAGCTCTGCCTGCAACACTGGGAACAACACTGTGCTGTGCACTCATCGTAACACTGGTCATTGTGCCCAGGGAATTGCAGCTCTTCATTATATTCAAGTCTGAATGCAGTACTGCTGCCGAACTCAGGAGTCTGCTTTTCGCATAGCTCTGCCTGTGCAGTTACAAGCCACAAATCCTGAGGGACAAAGGAGCAAGCCCCTAGGGAAGCTTTTCAAAATTTGTGGTAGGAGGTGATGGACTCAGTGAGTTTCCTAAGACTTGCTTTAGGGGAGTGAGGAAGGCTTACAGAACCTTTGGCAGAGCATGCTGATCTCTGAAAAAGCCTAGGGATAACAGGGCTTCTGCAATTTTCCAAAATTTACCAAAATCTGTGAGCTCCTGTCAGTTGGCCGCTCTTCTACATCTCGTAAGCTGATGAGAGCTTTTTCCACTGAAGTCTCTGTAAGCCACTAAGAAGGTAAATAATCTTTGAAAGTACCATTCTCCCCCTTGTTTAGTTATATACAGAAATGAAGCAGATTCTCAGAGCAAAGAATCTGTTTGAAGAGAAGCTAAGGTTGTATAACCCTCCTATGTGATTCTGGGCTGGCAGCAAAATGGTACAGCTTGGTTTCGAAGACTCTAACAAACAACATCTGAATCTCCCACCTCAAAACATGGGAAAACAAGAACTGATGGGCTCATCGGAGAGCTCAGCCTCCCTGCTGCCATATGGTGAATTTAATGACTTACCAAAACAGCACATTGTTGAAGAAAGGGAAGACAGTAAAAAATAAACAGAATAAGGTACTGTAAGAACAATCTAATATAAGCGCTAGATTAATCAATTAGCCCTTTCCTATAACACAACCATCATTTCAAGCCCTCTCAGTTTTTGGAGAAGCAGCTGCTAGTGCTGCTTCAGAGACCACTACTTGTGGTTTCTGCTGGCCTGTGCCCGAGACTGTCACAGCTGGTTAGCAAGGCCTGACCCTGGCTTCAGCAGACCACACGGCATGTCCTGCCACTCACTCCTCACCCATCCCTACAGGTCTACTGCAGCTGGACACCTGGACTGACTTTTGACAGCCACTTCTATTCTTCATTAACACCTGTCTTTTAACAAGAACACGCACAGCTTAGAGACACATTCCTGCTCCATTCTGTCCGCAGAAAGGGGTTTTTTTAGACAACATATCCTAATTCATCTTTTAGACTGGATTTTCACTGCCCAAAGTACCAGCTATCGCCTAAGATGAGGGTGATCCAAGTCTTCCTGTGCACATTTAAGTACCGCTGGTTTGCCCAGCTTATCATACATAACTAAAAGCTACAATATTCCCCCCGCTTTTATATTAGAACTTTTTTTAAAAAAATTAACTACTGCCATGATAAAACCTACTGTGCCAGCTGAACAGACTGAAGCCTACCAATCAGTCCTTTTCCGTTCCTTCCAAAGATGGTGAGAGAGGACTAGACCTCCCTCTCCTCAGCAGATAGGTTGTTATCCCCTTCTAACTTTAGCTGTTCAGCTCACAAATGAAAGCCTGCTTCAGTAGTTAAAAGCTGGCCATTGTTATTATTTACAAAGTATATAAAAGAAAATAAAATCCTTCCTGTTAATCTCCACCATGGAAGATAAGACAGCAGTTACATTATGTGACAATTACTTGTTGGGAAATGGGCAGAGGATGCACACTGCTTTTCACAAAGCTTATACACAGCTTCAGTGCTTGTACTAGCTTTCTGAAACCGCTCGTCAATGCTGATCAAGCATGAGACCTTAACTCATTCATTCCTAGGCTGGCCTTTTTTGTTCCCCACTTGATTTTACGTTTGATTCCTCAGATATCAAAACATCATAGAAGACAAACAGACACAGTACAGGACCAAGATGGGGAAACAGCATCACCCAGCTAATGATCAGCCATCAGAAATTAGCCTCTGTCAAAGCAGCATTGTTTTGACTCGGGCTCTGAAGTACGCTGTGGCAGTCTGGTCAGGGGCAGGCCTTCATCCTGCCTTAAATGTAAACATGCATGAGGCTTCTTTTACCACATGCTTTGGGAAGCATCAACAGCTCTTGGCAAGCACGAGGAAAGGGATGACTGAGAGGCTGCTGGCATGCTCCTTGAGCTGACATCATCTTACAGCCTGACGGGAGCACTGGGTGCACACACTTAGTCACACATACACACAGCTACCAGTCACCAAACTTTTGTTATGGCTAAAAGATTAAATTAGTTATTTTTGGCTGGAGAGGTCTCCCTCCCTCTCAGACTTGCTACATTGCTTTCTGCTCCAGCTGGCAAGGTAGCCGCTCGCTCCGGAGCACCTGTCATCCAAACACTAGGATAAATCTCTTAGGGAGCAGCAAGAGCAGGACTGCCCCTTAAGGGGAGGTGAGCCAGGAGGGAGCCTTTACAGCCAGGTCTCAGTCCCAGAGTGCCAGAGAGAGGTGAGCAGAACAGACCTAGAGGCAATGGCCAGGTCCAACCAAAAGTTCAGGTCAAAACGCAGTATAACAGTGATGATACAGGTCTGAGGTCAAGCCAGGAAGTCAGTCAGTAGGTCAGGAATAGGATCAGGTCCAGTGATCATCAGGCAGATCCATAGTGACAAAAATCAAGCCAGGAAGCCAATCCATAGGTAGAGGTCTAGCTCAATGGGCTCCATAGCCAGGCAGGAGCATGACTGTGGCTGTTCAAGACACCAGCACTTCTCCAATATAGCTCAAGCATAGAGTGAATGCCCAGGGCTGAGCTTAAATAGAGCTCCTGGACCCATGGGTGTGGGCCCCAGGTGAGGCTTCTCACGATCATTAGGGCCATTAATGAGCTCAGGGCTCTGACAAAACCAGAGGCTTTACATAGTCTGGGATCATTTTGTGTTTACATCCTGCTTCTAGGTCCTGACTCCTTATCCACGTGGTAACTGGCATCTTTTCTTCAACATGATCCACTCTTCTAATCATACGTCCCTCCCACCTCTCACTGGGATGATTTTTCCTCTCCAAATCTGGTTGTAGAGATCCCAGTCTTTCTTTGTGATTCATGTTTGGCTTGCAACTACCCAAGAATAAGTTACTGGCTTGTGTAACTGAGATAGGTTTCTCCCTGTTGTAGGCTCAAAGGAGATACACCTGAATTTATGTCATGCTGCAGTTATATATTTCACTATATTACATTTTCTTCTGAGTATCCTATGGAGGGTGTATCAGCTAACAAACTGAGGAACACGATCAGGCTGAAAACTCTAGATTTCTTTGGAAATGACAGAATCAGGGTTGATTGTGCAAGTTTATTTGCTTCCCTTATGCTTATGCATCTATGTGCCAGTCCTTGACTACTGGATCAGATACTGGGGGTTTTTTCACAAGTTTTCTGCATCATTTAATACCTGGTTGTGGCCGAATGAGCAGTTACATCCTTATAATTTTTTGTCCACTATTCTCACACTGTTCAAATGCTGTCCTGAGGTGAGAATTAATCTTTTACCCATGGATATTTCAGTGGTTCTCATAGCTGAAGTTTCACAAATGGTAAACAGTGCACATTCAAAACATCTCTTCCAGCTAAGGGGAGCTTGTCATCCCCATATTATGGATGTAAAATTGAGCTAGTAAGACATCAAGTTCAAAATACTGAGTGTCTTAAGTGAAATACCTTAGACCTTGTTGTTTCTGTCCTGTGTAGCACTATTTAACATTTTATATAATCATAGAGAAGTTTCCGCTGACTTCAGCTGCAACCATGACTGCCTGGCACTTGGATTAGTAAAGATAAGGGCTGTTAGGTCACAGAGTCTGACTTCCTGTATTTTACAGACCTATATATACATTTCAGTCAGTTGTCCCTGTAATTAGTACAATAATTCAGGATTATCCAAAGGATAAAGCAAGTAGTCCAGGAAAGCAGCTAGTCTCGATTTGAAGACCTCAAGAGATAAAAGAGCCAATGATTTGCTTGGGTTGATTTTTGAGGGGTGATTAATTACTCTCACTGTTAAAACTTTATGCCAAATTCCTCATCTGAATCTGCATAGCTTCAGCTCACAGACATAGGTTCTTACTTTATTTTCTCTATTGTATTAAAGATTCTTTCTACAGCTGGTATTCACCTCAGGAAGGTATTTGTAACCTGTATTCAAGTCATGTGACAAAAAGTTTGGTAAGCAACTCACGGACAGACACGTTTTTCAGCTCTTAAATAAATTCAGTTGCTCTTTTCCATGCCAATTTTTAAATCTTTCTTCTTTTTTTATATGTAAACATTGGTCCAAGATGTCATTTTCAGAAGTTAATTGCAGCAGGATTGAAAACTTTTTATGTCAGTTTCCAGTGTTTCAAATGAAGAAGGACAAAAATTGAGGGACACCTACAGAGAGGTGTGAGTTAAAAGATTTTCTCAGAATGTTATATGGACCTTTTGGCACAGTTAGGGACAGAATCCAATTCACCAAGATGTCTTTCAGCTGCCTTAATCATCAAAGTGCCCTTTCTTTTTCTGCTACTCCCTGACTCATAATTTATGCATTTTCCGACTTTTGGAAGAAATGAAGCAGGGGTCCTGCAAACAACCTCCTCCTTTAGTCCAGATTTAGCCTTGGAGCAGGTCCACCTGGTGGACCCTTCTGAAGGGGACCTGTGGAATAAATAGCTCACAGTCATGTAATTAAAGACTGATTCATAATGCTTATATACAAGCAAGGAAAATGAAGGTTGCATTTCCTAAAGTTTGAGTGCTTAACTTTTCGACCTTAATAAGGTTCTTTTCACATGATAAAGGGGCATGACAGTTCCTAGGCTTACCACAAAGTAAACTGGAAAAAAAAATTCCCTCTGGCAGCCATTTATTGGCACTCTCATGACTCACCAAGGTTGGCACTTTAACCTGCACTTCATGAAGAGCAGGCATATGTTTGCATTCATCACCTGTGGCCATAGGGGTGTCTTCGCAAATATTTTCTATTAGGAGAGAACTGGTAACACTCAGGATGTTTAAAATCCACTCTGGGCTCTGAAGGGAAAAGGTCACTGTGGAGACAGGCTTTTCTTCCCCATTTCCTCCAGTTTCTCTTTATCTTCATGTTGGGTCTGTCCTATCTTGGCTCCCTAGGCAAGTCCCATTCTCCTCATGTAGTTGTTTATAATATCCTATTCTTCCCTGTCCTAAACATCTTGCCCAGCAGGTCCCAGTGTTTGCCACCAGTGCCACTGGCCTTGGTTGACCGACCCAGTGCCTTTAGCCCTGGCTTTCTCTCCACACTCTCTCCCCTCCCTGCAAATACTCTGCCTTCCTGCTTATTTCCTTTCTCAGACTCCCTCCCCCAACACCTGGTTCATTCACAGTGTGCCCCTTTATTTCAGACTCTCTCGCCAGCTCACCCCAGTTCTCTGTTTGCACCTTGATCCCCGTGCAATATCTGCCTTCCATAAGATACTTGCCCACACCCTGCTCTTCCTTGGTCCATCGCTCCTTACCAGCCACTCCTTGCCTTCCTCGTTGCTGCACATCAGATCACATCTTGTCTCTCCACACCGAGTTTTTGTCCCACTGGTCCCCATATGTTCTGCTCTCGGCTCCCATCCTTATTCTTGCCCAATCAGACTCCTAGTTTCTCTCTTCCATAGCAGTCTTCAATCCCAGTATCATCTGAGTTTCCACTGCCCCCTGTCCAAATCCAGTCCTTCTCCCCAGGGCTGGTTCTTGGTTTTTCTACCATGGCTTTCACATACAGTGCTATAGCCCTGACACTGGCTCAGCACAAGAAGTGTGGTACGCGCGCAGAAAGGGACAGATACGCAAAAATGTCACCATGCAGTAGTACATCCTGTCAGCTTTTAATGACCATAAAGAGTTATATGTCTGCGTGACAACTCTTACCATGCTGTAATGTAAAGCAGTTTATTTGCCTTTTATTGAAGGTTAGATTGCCGTGAATTACCCCACCAGTTATGCAGAGTAAGAATGAACAGGAATAATTGTTACATATCAGTTCACACAAAGTAATTTGCCTCCCTATATTTGTTCGTTCGTGTTTCCACACCCACAGACTCCCTTGTTTCAGTTCAGTACCTCTAGTACCTGAGACTGCAATTGCCGGGGAAGATCTCAGTGAGCCTCTGCACTTCAGCAACCTGCTCGGTGCCAACAGAAGCTTTGATAGGCCTGGGGTAGATCTTTGGCAAGACTGTGCTTAGCAGGTGCTAGCTGCAGGTACCAGCAGTTTGGAACGTGATCAAATTTGGCCAAATTTTCATAAGGACGAAGAAGTTCAAGGACTGCTGCACTTCATTGGCTTTTTTCATAGCTGGAGTTGTCGTGTTCACGAAGAAGTAGTCGTGAGTATTCTTCACTATGGCAAACCAACAACTCTTCCTTTGCTTGTGCGTGTGAGTGTATATGTGTAACAGTATTTAGCCTCCTGGTTTACCTGAAATTCTCCATATATTCATCTTAAGGGAAGCACTCAGGGTGGAATAGTGAAGCCTGAATGGGCACAAGAAGGCAAATTTTTCAAAAGGTGAAACATCATCCTATAATAAGTTATAGGCAGCCACTCCTCTGACAATGCTGCAGTGTTACAGAACACTGTGATCAACTGCAGAGACCTGATAGCATGTCTGCATGGCACCTGCTCACAGAATATAGTTGAACGTATGTACCATTCAAAGTACACGTATTTATGCCATGTAGTCTGCTAGAAACAAAGAACAAATTGTAATTGCATCCACATGATCTCCAACAGAAACACTTGCAATCTAAATAATAGCAGCGGCACCAGTAGTAGTAGTAGTAGTGGTAGTAATGCTAATAAATACAAGAAGAAGAAGAAGAAGAAGAAGAAGAAGAAGAAGAAGAAGAAGAAGAAGAAGAAGCCGCCAGAGGACGAAACTTTCTACATATATGCAAGCCCAGGACTGTTTTTAGACATGCACTTAAACAGACTAATATATATTAGCCTAGCATAAAGCTGGGCTGAGTGATAGGAAACACATGTTTCTTGGTACTTGTGGTTGCACAATAGTATAAAAGGAGTCTTGACATTCTATAGGTCTCTGGACAATTCTGCTATTGATGTGTTGTGAGTCACTGCAAACAGACCATCGTATTTTTCTGAATCACTTCCTGTTCAAGGGGTTCCTCCACTTCTTCCAGAGATTGCATGCTGAGGAGGAATTCAGTGGGTTAAAGCCCTGGAGACCCATTCTAAATGCTTTCCCTTTCCCTTCCTTTCTGTGCAGCTGAATGACTCAGAGAGGGGATGACACCTTGAACCGATGTCACTATTCCCTTGTTGGGATGGGAGAACCCTATGGGGAGTCCAGAAGGAAATTTAATTTTATGTTTTATTTTAAGGAGATCCCTTTTATTTTGCTTTTATTTGGTTTTGCTGTTGCCATTTTGAGGCTTATAGGGTTTTGGGGGGAAGGGGTTTGGAAGTTAGAAGCTATACTGTGATAAAATAAAAGATATTTCAGCTATTTTCAATGCAATTGAAATGCTTTGTCTCTTGGTCCCAAAAGTGTGAAGGCCCAGACCACAGAAATGGTCATTAGATACATAAGTACTTCTGAGGCCTAATTAACTTTACAATTATTAATGTTTGTAACTAGCTGCATAGAGATTCCTGGAACATTCTTAGGTGCTTCTCTTAGATCTGCACTGTTGATTTGGTGGTATTCTGATAACACAAGAGACTGCAGTCCTAGCAGAAGGCAGGAGGTAGACCATTACAAAATTAAAAGTCTTGTGTGATTTGGAATGTCCCAATAGTACTGCTTTGCATAAAAAGTAATATCAATAGACTGTTTTAATGTATTTTCATGGGGGAAAAAAATTGCATTTAAGGGAAATTAAATCCTTTCCTACTATTTAAAATATTCCTGCTTTCATTTGACATTTCCACTAGGAAATGCTGCCTTGGTGACATTTTTTCACAAAAAGGCACCCCGTTGTGAATTGCAGAAACCTTGCATTTCAAGTACTTTCTGGTTTGTTTTTTGCAAGCTATACTGGGCTGATATGTGATCTTTTGGCAAATCAGTATTGTGATGAAAGCACAATCAGTTTCTGAGTAATTGCAAAATTATTTTGACTTCAAGAGATGCTTATCCTGAATGCCAGCTGATGCAGTACTTTCTCACTAAATGCCAGTAAACAGTATTCCTGAATGAGCTGTGCCTGTTGTTCCGAAATCGTTTAGAGCGATCATATCTGAAGGAGGTGCGCTTCACTGGGGCCTGATCTTCTCCTGTCCCTCAATGCATAACGTGGGCCTGTGACCAAGGCTGTTGCTGCTGCGGCTTGCTTTCAGAAAGCCTGGTAAAAGTACAATTCTCCATATGCATCTGTGCCAGCAAAAACATAATATAGAATGCCAGGTACATGTATGCAGCATAGTAACTGATATTTAGTCATTTTCCGAGGTACCCTGTAGAGTTGCATGGACCTTCCCAAAATCCCCATTGGTGCAAAAACACCAGCACAGTTACTGGAGTATCTCTGAGTTTGTGCATTCTTACTCTGCCATAACCTAGGATGCAGCTGCCTCAGCCGGCTCGGATCGTCCCCTGCTTGAGACCTTCCTGTGCAAACTAACTGACCTTGTGATCTTCATATCTCTGTCCCTTCTAACAATGGAAGAAGTTGCCTGTGTTTTTAGAGACCAGAAGTCCATTTGTTGTGACAGCCTCATGAATTCAAGGCTCCTTTTCAGATCTCACTACTGCTTGCAACTGGGGTTTTGCGGGGTTGGGTTTCGAGTGGGTTTTTCTGTGTAGATCATCTGCTTTGCTTTCATGTAGGAGTGGATGCTTCCAGGACCTCAATTCTTAAAGGTTTGTTGTACCTCATCTGTTTCTTTGTAGATGCACCAGGCTTTGGTGTCCTCAGTTTCTAACACTGCAGGCATTCTTACTTCAGATTTTTGCTGAAGGATATCTTTGCAGCTGACAAACCATTCATCTTCTCCACAATCCTGCAATTTAACAATGCTAAATCCAGTTCACAGTTATCCTCCTCACTCTTTTCCAGTGGGTGGCTTCTTATTTTGATATTGCTTTCTACCAACCTGTTGTACCGAGTATAAATTTGGACTAGCAATAAAATGTCTCATACTGTGCTTCACCACAGACTGCTTAAACTCAGACCCACTAAACTGCAGTGCTTTGTTAGCCATTAGCTATGCCAGATGACTAGATCTAGCAAGAACGGATATGATCACCTTTACAACTGTCTAGTAAGGCTGACTCTGAAATAAATACATAATTTCTATGACATAAAGAAATTTATGCCAGACTGCATCAGCTGACCAACTGTTCCTGTGCCATGGGAATTTTCACTTGACTGGCCTGTGCTTTCGCTATATGTGACAAGCCTTAACAGGTTCCCTTTCCCTTGGGAGATACCCTCAAACTCTTTTTCAATTGTTTTGATCTTCTGCCTCTTTGGTGAGTTACCTCTTTAATGAGATGAAGGGAGTGGCGTGTTTTTATTCATGGATAATTTTTTTTCCCTTGGTGTGATTATAAATTGTACTTCTTCCAATTTGCTAATTGCCCATGAGTTTAGTCACAACTCTAATAGGAATTAGCTCGCCACAGTAAATCCTGTGCTTCACCTATTTATGGTCAAATTTTGGCCTATGGTTTTGCTTTCCATGTTCCTGGCCACACTTCAGCTTGCACCATCATCCACGTTCAAGGCACAGGCATTTCATTTGCTTTCAAGATGATAGTGCTTTAATCCTCTGCAGCACTGCTCACCGGTCCCATGAAGAGTCATCTGAGGACTTGGTGCTATTGTCCTCTTTGTCCATGCTGGGGAAGCTCTTGGAAAGTGATAGAAATTACTGTGGTTCTTGAAGGTTTTTCCAAATACCAGCCATTGTCCTGATTTGTGTTGTTTGTAGACCTATGAGCTGCTTTATGAGGACAGCAGCTCCATGCTCAATGTACCGCTCTGCTGCCAGTCTCTTGTCGTGTAGCAGACTACATCCTCTGTGGCACGACAGCACTGTCTGTCTTACGTACATTCTAGTCTGAATTTGGTAACTTCCTTTGGCTGGCAAATTTTAATGGCATTTCCAAAAAATAAGTCTGGCTCCTCCAGTGGATTTTGACTATTTTGTCTCAGGTTCCAACCATGTTTGCTGTCTTCCTGGAGTCTCAGCTCCTCAAAATCAAGGAGCTTAGCTCTTCAACCTCCTGACAGCCACAAATTCTGCTGCATTTTTGCCTAGTTATTGTACTGTTCAATGACATGGTTCACATGTTTCATTTTTATGCAGAAGCCAGTATTCTTCAAATTCCTGTGATAGAGCATCCTGGTGAGTCTCAGATGTCAGGCTTAATTCAAAACTATTAGAAGCATCCAGTACTTCAGCACCAGCTATTGTGAAAAACGAAGCTACCTATGACTGGTGTAGGAGCATCCAGCTGAAGAGTCACTTAGCATTGTTTCCCACAATCACTGAGGGCCACATACTAGCAGTGGAGGCCGGAAGGACGCAGGGTGTCCACACACCCACACGCAATCACCACAGACCACTGCCCAGCACCTTGGAGCAAACCAGGCTTCCTCTTTTCCTTGGCCCCCAGTATCTGCTGGTAGACAACAAGGGCCTGTTTAAACTTTCTCCAGTTACCTTCCATACTCCTGGAGGGCACCAGCTCCCACAAGGCGAGGATTTCAGTGACTCCGCTCTTCCAGCCAGAGCGTTTTCTTAGCTTCTTTTACCTATGGTCACCAGGGTGTTGCTCAAAACCAACTTTATTCAAGGGCTAGGATGCACCTAACCAAATGCAGATGTGTATCCTCTAGATGAGTATTATGCAGGTGCGTGCATTTGACCTGGGAACCAGCACTGTCTTTATCATCAGCGGGGAGAAATGCAGACATTGCTGGGGAGCAGCTATTCTCAGCCTGAGGTACGCGTCTCAAATAGTTTGGCTCTGATATACCCAGTTCTCTCCACTGATGGTTAAGTTTGTCCAGACTGGCTGCTGCAGGTGTAGAAATGAGATTCACAGGTGTCTCATGTTAGGTGAGAAGCATCTCACTGAAGGAGTGGGACAGAGGCCTGCTTTGTTCAGTCTCTCATTCCCAACTCTTCAGCAGTGAGTAACATAAACCTGGGCACAGAAATGGAATCTATCCTGGCACGCTGTGTGCAGGGCACTGGCTTTCTGAAAGCCACTGCTCCCCTCCTTCTGAATGGCACCTACTCCCTAAAATGAGGTACTAACATAGAAGCCCATAGGCACAATGAAAATGTTAAAATGGGACATCAGCCTTAATTTTATAAGGCCTTCAAGCTTTGATCATGGAAGAAAAGCAGAGTGGAACACGAGCGGTTTCTCAGGAGCAGCCACTGGAAGCATGCAGCCACCAGGTTCTAGTTTGACACATTTCTGCCTCAAAGTGCAATCTTAGATATAACTGGGTACATCAAATATTACTGGCATTTTCCTGATATTCCTCACATACAAAAAAAGCTGCATGAAATCTCACCAGTGAAAATCAAAGCAGCATTTGTGTGGTACTGGTAGCGACGTCACAGGAAGAGAGCGTTGTGCCTTTTCAGCTCTGTAGACAAAAGCCAGGGGTCTGCCAAATTTTCTAGTTTCGCTTTAACTGTGGGAAAAGAGTTGAAGAAGAGACTTTAAGATAGTAAAAGCTGTTCTGCCTACAAAGCACGCATCGGGCAGGCTTGCAGTCGTTCAGCATGAGCTCTAGGCTGACCAGCAGATACACAAGCCTTCTACAAAGCCCCGAGCTCCAGCCGATGTGTGTTCATCATCAGGGGTAGTTGCTTCAGGCTCGGTACTGTGTCGTCGGGGGGTTGCGGCGATGCTGCTGTGATCTGGGAGGGGTGTAGTGTGCAGACATGCGGCTGTGCTTGCGTCATGCACTGCAAGAGCAGTTACCACAAGAGCTGTTGCTTTTTGACCTTCCCCGTGAATCTGTGCTGACCAGGGCTACGTGGCCCTCGGCTGGTATGCAGCCCCTGCAGAATAATCTCTTGTTTGCTTGTGAATGCCATCCCCATTGACCAGTTTCCAGCTGGCTTATATTGATTTAGCTTAATTCAATGCAAGTGTTTTTGCATGTAGAAAAGGCTCCGTGAACGTTCCCATGAGGTCTAAATCAGTTCCTCTCTCTCTCTTGCTCTTTAAATCCTATTGTCACTCATGTGTAGCTTTCCTACACTCAGTACATGCCTGTTTCTAGGGGGGAGCAATTGCCAGGGGCTTAATTTTAGAGAGGAATGCTCACCCTGCTGTCTGGGAATGAAGCCTGGCCTAGCCAGCTTCAAAGACTAGACAGATTTGTTGTTGAGCTTAAAAGACATCTTCCCCTTGACTGGGATTTGCTATTGTATCTCTTATGCTCTCATCTTCCCTTTCAGTGCATGGGAGGGCTCAGGTGCTCTCCAGACTCCTTCCATCTTTGCGCCCTTTCAAATGCACATGTTAGGTGCCAGCAAATTCTCAGCTCTGCCTCTTGCCCTCTGAACATCACTGAGCTGACTGAGGATGTGGCAGATTTGACAGGATCCGTGCTTAAAGAATCCGTCATTGGGCTCTTCTGTTTACGCAGAGCCCTGGCACTCAGACAGCGCAGACCTAAAAGAAGGGTTATTTTTAATTCTAATAAACTAGTGCAGAAGGAGAGAGTTCTTTGCCTTCTTCCTTCACTTCGCATCACAATTTTAGTCCTGATGAAGGACTTCACACCAAATATAATAAAGGGCTGAACTATTTTTCCTGTGTGCCTGTTGTTTTTCTGACAGACATATGTGTTTGTTTATTTTTAGATTATAAAATGCAATTATCGTGTTCTCTGAAGTACACATGTCAAATTAAAAACATGTTGAGTCAACTTGCTGCTTAATTTATGTTAATTAAACTATTCAATGGGAAGGATGTTCCTGGTTAGGTTGCTCCAGTGGGATCTGGATTTTATTCTCGGCTCTGCCACAGATTGCCTATTTGATTCATGGCAAATCACTTAATCGTCCAGTGTTTCAGTTCTTCGTTCCCAAAATGAAAATAATTCTTCATCTCGTCTGTTTTGACTGTAAATGCTTGAAGCAGGGTTTATTTTGCACTGTTCAGCATAGTATACTCCAAGTTTAATTTATAATTGTATATATTGATAATAGGTCATCTTGTCTCCAAGAAAACAACACCTCTGCAAGTCCTTCCCAATGCTTGGATTTGCAAACAAATATACATTCCACCACACCCAGACAGGCAATAAGTCAGAGCTCTGTCAGATCATGCTCAAAACAGAGTTTTCATCAGTGGAAATATGCTGATCTCAGGTTTCCAAACCGCGGGTTTTATTCTGGAAGTCAAGAACTCATCTTCAAGAAGAGCTTAGTTCTTTCATTGCATCCTTGAATTTCATCTAAGCTAAGGAGTTTGTGAAATCTCACCGGTAGCTTTACTACAGATCAGGTCCAGGCCTGTGGGTTAGGTAAGACAGAAACTCTGGCTTCAGCACACTTGGCCGGCACACCTGGGAAAACTCAGTGTCATGTGAAAGGCTGAAGGTCCTGCTTCGCTGTGATGGTTTCTCACATTTCTGTCAAATAATCAGTCTCAGAATAGGCTCCACCGGGCTAGAAGGATCTAACCCTGATTAACCTGGTAACTACTTATGAGCAGTGATGATTTTTGGTCACAACTTGATGCATGCTTATTTGTGCTGACCATTTTCCCACTACAACTGCACACATCTGCTTCCCTGTTTATTCACCAGTCGTGTTTTGCCTGGATTTTTGCCTTTATGGTTTTGTACAATGCCTAGTACATTCAAGAACTCAGGCCAAAGCTGGTCGCACTGGAGTAGCAGTTCCCCGAGAAGGTGTCCTCTGGTTTTGGCCAGTGCTGGCTTTAGCTGAATCATTTTCTCAAACCAATCAGCTCTATTGAACCCTAGATCCAAGCCTTTATTTTTCCAGATCTGGGTACTCAGGCTATATTTGCAGTAAAGAGGGTGAGCAGGAGCTAGCACATCATAGGAGTACGCTATTACTTTATTACCTGAGGGCACTCAAACAGAGTGCTTTTCAATGTCATCTACGGTCAATACAAGCCCCTCATTATAAAAGACCACGGTATCTGTGGAGCTTCCGTCCTTCCTGCTGCCTGTGTCTGCTCCAGAGCAGTGTAAAGGCCAGGTCAGCACAACAATTTTTCTACCTTCACAAAGTCCCAGTGTAGGCACACCAGCACATGTCTACCAGCCCGAAACTCTTTTCTTCACTTGACATACATTTTACCATCCTTTGAAAACGTAACTGAGACACATCCAACATGAGGTTTGCTATGTGAGCTCAGGGTGCCAATCCTTTGACTGCATGGCCAGCTGGGTTTGGGCTGTCACGTCACAGAAGAAGAAGAGTCCCAGCCTTGCACTGCTGCCAACACACATCCCAGTTTTGGGCCCCATACTCCAAATGGGTTTCCACTAAATGACATGCTTCCCATAGCCAACCTGCCAGGAAGACCCATGCCCCAAGCATGACCCAAAGGACTGAAGTACTCATTCTCCACTGGCTTGTCTGATAGTGTTCACAGAGAGGAATTGGTGAGGTTAGGAGTAGCACTAAGCTTTCTTAATGTCATCTGGAGTCAGTGTAAACCCCACTCATTATAAAAATTTTGTGCACAGTTTAAATCTGCCCTGCTCGTTGCTGGATACATTTGCCCAACAGCATTCTAAGCTGCATGATGCAACTCACCCTGCTTATGAACAACATGGTCATGCAGTAGACCTCTCTAGCTGGCTACCCCTTGAGAGAAAAGTTCTAGCCACCAGCTGACACTCCCAAGACAGATGAGACTAATGAGCCTGAAGCTGAGGTCACTGAACTTCAGAGCTGGTTCAGTTTGCATCTGGGTATTTAATTCTTCATGTCTCTGGTTCCCATCAATAAGCTGTAAGCAAAGGAGAGCAGTCAGGAAACAGGAGCAGTAGGAACCAAGGATCAGGGTGTCCATGGGCCTCTGCCTCTCGTAACGTTCACACTGAATTAAAGCAAATAGCATCTGCTTCACCCGATTTAGCCAGCTCACTTGCAATTCACACCTATCCCATACAGCCATTTCCGTTTTCATTTCTTCCTCCCGATTCACTGAAAAATTCCCCCTCACTCTTTCCGTAAACTCAGCAGCCTGTCTTCTGTTGAAGTTACGCCTCACATGTTAGCTTAGCCTGTGATTAATACAGCTCTTGAAAAGGTCAGCCTTGAATCTCACTGCCAAGTTCACCCACCTTTCTGGGCAACTCCTTATACCTCTTCTCTTCCCTTCATAACATATTTGCAGTTGAAAATAATTAAAACTGATATGCTACTTCATATCTTGAAAGCATATTAATTGTAATCTTGCTCTTGGGTGTTGGGAAATGTTTTGAGACTGTGCCTGGAGAAGAAGGACGTGTTTAATCCACCTCTCGCACAGATTGCTTGCAGCTCTGAAAATCTGATCTCTAGCTGCCTGTCCAGTCCTGCGTACCACTAACCACCTCTTGAAACAGCCCACTGGATCCGAAGAAATGAATTTGGTACAATTATTGTCATCTGTTGGTGGGGACACAGAAAGATCACATCACATTTTGCTAAAGGGTCCTCGTTCTCCCTCACTCGCAAGCCAGGGAAGTCTTTCTAAGCTTGGACAAGTAGTCTCACCACATTAAAGATTAAAGCTGGGTTTGTCACATACTGCACAGCTTAGCTTGTCCCGGTTCTGTCTGGGCTTCTATGTGTGCAGTGTCATGAAGGAAGAAGCTCTGCTCTCCATCAACAAATGCAAAGTAACCCTTTTGATAGGTAATATTTTAGGGAATTTGATCTCAGAGCCTCTCACATGGAGAAACAGAGTTAGGAGCAAGCAGATTTTGCCTGTGAGTGTTTTTGTTTTCTTGTTTCTTTTGAAGTAAAAGGGGAAATATGGGAACCATTTCTAAATTACCCATGCACCAGAGTGACGGAAGAAACCCAGAAACAGATAAAGACCAACAGCTGGAACATATTGTGGTACAAGGAAGCAATTAGCTTATGGCATAAAAGAATGAAATCACATATAGAAATGATTTGTGTCTCCTAGCATCACCTTGGCAACCTGGAAACTTTGGGGCAAAAGAGGCCCCTGATTGCAGGCCAGCACTGGTGTGGTACAGAGGTGTGCCACCCTAGAGGGAAGCGTCCCAGCCTTTCCTGAACAGTCTCGGCTGAAACCTCACAGCTGTGTGGGATGAGATGAGAGGGAAGAAGTCGTCAGCTGCTTCCCCTCTGTCTGAGCTTTCCCAGCACTGCTCCAAGTTCCCGGAAGGTCTTACTTCTCCCTGCCGCGGGGACGCCTGGAGGCAGCTTTGGTCCACATGCCCCTGCGACCTTGTGTCGTAAACTGGGTGACTGACCACAGCCTCTCGGCTGCCCTCCTACTCTCAGTCAGCCTCACTTCAGGCACGAAAGGCTGTCCTCACAGGATTGCTTAAAAGTTGCATCACCAAGCAATAAAAGAGTGAAAATACCTCAGGGCGGGAGAGGAATTTGAGATAAGCATTCCTTACTGGACATTGCAAAAGAAACCATAACCTCATCAAAATGAATGAGCTAGCTCTCGTTGCTTAGTGAGGCCAGGGCTTCGGTCTTTACGTGTGAGATGCCATGCCGCCATAGTGACGAGCTCAGGATAGCATTAGCCACATGAAGTCAGACAGCTGGATTGATGGAGGTAATCAAATTTCCTGCCTCAGTTACAGTTTTACCATCCAAAGCCTCAATTTAATCGGTGGTCATACTCATAGTGGGATTTGTTTGAAGAGGGACTCCATTTACCACTCCCAGTTCCTGAGAGCTGGTTAATCCTTTCACGGGGCAGGGTTCACATATCATGCCTCATAAACTCCCTACATGAGGGTTTAGGAAGAAAGAACAGGAATTGTCACAAGTGCTCCGAGAGCACGTCTTCATGGCAGGCACAGATACCCAACCGAATGGCTTCACCCCATTAACTTCTCACAGGTAGAGACCAAGGTCCAGAAATACACAGCACCTAGATCCATGTATGCTAACACCACTCTCCCTCCCTAGAAAGGTCTGGGAACAGAAATGCCCAGGGTGCCCCTGCATAAGCCATCTACATGTGGCTTTTTTGCTACATTCATCCAGCTCTACATTTGCCCTCTCCAAACTGGAGAGCCTGCATCATGATGTGCTTCATAAGCCTATCAGCCCAGAGGATCTCCACGCAGTGTCCCACTGTGTGCAGCGGACGTGCCAGCTCCGGTCCCACTGAGGTTATGGAAAAATTCACTGCGTACAAAGGGTCACAGCAGCGTTCATGCTTTTGGGAACCCCTCTCACCAATGACTATTGCTAGCCCCGTGTGGTGCAGGATCAGTTTAAAATAACTTCACTTAGAGCGCTCCATGGAAATCCCCTGCCAGTCACCCTCCTCACGTGCTTTTTGTTCTGAGAATCAACAGGGCTCAAAGAGCGGTCTCAGAAGAGGCCACATCTGTACAGAGTTTGCTTTCATCCCCACAAGGGTTCCCAAACAATGCCAGTGCCAGCCGGAGGTTTGCTGAATGGTATGAGAACCAAAGGCTTTCTTTGCTTTCTGTTCATCCATTAAAACCTTGTGAGTCAAAATTAAGAGGACAGGAGCAGGAGCTTTTGGAGGCTGTGGTTTCTCACAAATGCCTAAAGCTAAGTACTAATGAGAAAGTTAAAAAAAAAAAAAGTCTGCAACCCATCACCACAGCAATGCCACAATTAGAGACAAATCCAGCGTGCGCTGCTTTACATTTATGATGCAGACAAACTAATTTAGCTAATTAAGGCTGTCTACAAAATGCATATAAAATAGTACTCTGTCCTCAAGGTCCAGTATCAAGAGTCTTGCTACTGAAGTCCAAAAGTGCACAGCACACAGCCTGGACACTTGCTACATTCTGAGCATGGAATTAGCTGAGCCACCTTTTCACGGGAAGTTTTGAACATTTTCTTCGTTGTCCCCCCCCAAAGCTAATGGGTGAAAAAACATCAGCTGAGAAGCCTGCAAGGATAAGTGTATACAAAACTTTCTTTGATTTCAGAATTTAAGAAACAAAACCAAGAAAAAGTGAAAAGTGCAGTTGGCTTCTCCCACTTGAGACTGTTTTATCTTACAGGTTTTGAGTAGTCCTAAATAGATGCAGGTATGATTTAGCTTCTTTAAGAGAGAAAACATTTTTTCTTTGTCAATGTAAAGATTTGTTGTTGCTCCCGCTCTCCTGACGTTTGGTCCGTATATATTGATAGCAACTGTTTGCACAGCACAGAAGCTCTGCAGAGAAATTCAGCTGCTGCATTTCTGAGGCGCTGGCGCTACCTCCCTGAGAAATAAAGCCAGGACCATTCTAAAAGACTTCAGCAATCGGTTTTGGAAAATAATTTAACGGCATGAGGTGTGATGGGAAGAAAAGAGGTAAAACTGTAATAAGGAAACAAGTACCCATTTTTCCAGACTAGTTTCAGACTTTGCCTGTGAGTGAGCACAATGCTCACGCAGCGATGGAAGGACAGTGCATTCGGTGACAACAGGTAGTGAAGGCGAGTGATGCCTCCGCTCCTCTTGCCTCACCCCCTGTGCCTGGCACTGCCTCCAGCCAGAGGGCCAGGCATGAGCTCCCCTGGTGAGCTCGATGCCCTTCTTTCAGGCACATGCCTATTTACTTCCATGCTAGCTTCTGCCCACGTTCCAAAATCTTACCTAGATCCCATGACATCCTCAGTAATGTGCCTGGGAAAGAAACAAATAACTCCCTGTACTGGGTGTGGACCAGCTCGCTCACTTTTGTCTTATTTATCCCAGAGAAGTGGAGATATTGCCTCACAGATGAAATCAGCTCAGGTCTCCACCTCTTTTTCCAGTAAAAGGCAAACGCTTTCTCTCTAGACAAAACAGAAGGAGTGGGCTTACGGAGACCACAGCATCCTTTGCCACTCCAGGCTTGCCCAAGCTAAAGAAGAGGGTCTATGTGCTACTCCGAAAGGAATTTCTCTGCTTCCTGCTGCTTGCCATTCCTGGCCTCTGCAGCCTGCGGTACATCAATGTGTGGGCTCAGCAGGGGAAAAACGCCACTGACCGAGGTGGTGGTTGCAAGATGAAAAAGGCTGATCCACACAGTGGTTTTTTCTGTCTTCCTCAGAATATGTTCATTTCAGTAGCCCCTTTCTCATTACAGCTGGGAAAGATGTAAACAGAAGCCAGGCCAGTCTGAAAATAACTCTACCTATGTCCTGTGTGGAGCCTGCTCAACTCCCCTACCCTTTTTGACTCCTAACGGCAAACTCAGTTGTCCCTCAGCATTGAGGTCACAGCCAAAGTTTGCACATAGGATAGTCACACAGGACACACACAGAATACGTTTCTTCCACTTCATTGAAAGCGCTAATGGCTTTAGCAAACAGGTGGAGCAGGATCGTATCTTATCTCATGGAATAAGCCACAAGAGGGAGACAAATATCCATATGGTGCCATTGTGGGCTCATGCCCTTAAAGCCTAGGTAGGAAAAGGTTTTCTCAGCTCTTGAGAGGTTTCAAGATTTCAGATTTTTTTCCCTAACCCGAAATCAAAATCTCAAAAAGCCTCCTGGATGAAACATGCAGAAATAAAATGCATGTCAGAAAAACTTCCTGTTTACAGTTTGTAAACATTTCATTTCCTTTTTGGATTGAAAAAAAAAAAGTTAATTAGTGCTCATTCACAGAATCATAGGAACATGAAACTTTCAGCTTTGAAAATATGAAGTCTACAGTTTGTGATCTTATTTTCTTCCCCAAGCAACAGCTGAATTTGGAGAGATGGTGAAATAGAGCCTTTCCTACAGTTTTTGGCTCCTACCAAAAACATGTAATTTGAAAGTTCCTAAGAAATCTCAAGAGACCCAGAGCTAATTCAATCATAGGATACAATGGATGCCTTTCATGTCCTCAGTGTCTCTGACATGAGGCAAAAATTAGTCTGAATAAACATACAAGATTTTTATCTAGAGAAAGAAACTTGAAACTGTGAAGCACAAGAACAAGGATGTAGGAAGAACAAGGCTCATATGTGTCCCCTACCTGCTGTAGGTGCCTACAAAAGATGCCACAACAACTTCAGGGTTCAGAAGAGCTGCTGCCACTGTTCAGCTCCATGTGCAGCCCATGGAGGAGGGAGGTCCATGGAACGGGGCTTTCAAAATATTTACTCCCCACATTTATGTCCCAGAGAGCTGGAGTGACCACAAAAAATAGGGGATGTGTATCTCACTGCCAGGCCGCATTAGTAAAGTATTTGAATTCCTGCATGAGCCTAAGGGCTCAAAATACTTAGATCTGGCTGTAAAATAGGACTAACTGGGCCCATAGCGTAAACATTTCTCATGTGAGGTAATACCTGACTTTCCAAGTCAGTGGACAAAAGAAATGTGGTGTAAATATCTGTAGCTGTAGGTGAAAAACACACACACTATGAATTTGGCATGAAAAAGGTAGTCAGTGGAAATTATCATATGGGAATGGCATGACATATGGCCACCTGTGATGGACCATTGATCTGTACAACCGAAGTAAAACATTGATGTGAAAGCATACAAAGATAGGGCATAATGTGAGATAAAAAATACTCTCCTGCTCAACCTTGTGAGACAGACTAGGGCTGCAGTAGCAACAGCAACCTATACAGTGCCAGGTCCATTCTCTGGCAACTCTGACACGGTCCAACCCCAGCCATGCTATCAAACTCTCTCAGCCTCCAACGTATCCTATGGGGTATGGCTGCAGACATGCTGGTTTCCATGTTGTGCTCGGGAATTGTTTGGGGGAATGCTATTTGCCTTGAACCAGAAGATGCCGGGGATCAATCTAACAATTAAACAGTATAGGCAACTCAAAGGCTGTTGTCTTTGCTATGTCATTGCTTTATTTAGCAGTATAGGCGTACCTTGAGATGCCAGTGGCAGAGTGACACTTCCCATGCTCCTTCTTTATATCCGAAGTCCCTTATGCTCTGGAGCATTATTCGAGATTACTAGCTGTACTTTTTAAAAAGTATGAAAGTAAACCAGGGATTTCTTTTTTTGTTTTAAAGTCCAACTGTGACTGCCTGGTTCTCTGTGCTGTGATTTCTATAGCTCTGAGTGCTGAAGAATGGCAAGAAGGAAGGAGGCGGTGATCCATTGCCCAACAGCTTTCAGGAGCACAGAGGGTATTTCAAATGTTCCAGAGGACCATGGTATCCCATGCCCTGTACCAGGCAGCATCCATGGCTCATTGCTTGTGGCCCTCTTCCTGCCAGCATCTGACATGGCAACGTCAGCCAAGGCCACACAGGGTCATTGGCACAGTTACAACAGCATGAGACTTACAATAAAACATCAGAGCCATTTCTGTGTCAGACAGAGTATTTCTCGCTGAATGTACTAATAAGCCCAGGGCCCGCTTCTCATTTCACGCTGGCATAAATGCATCACTCTCAAATGTGCTACAGAAGGTTATGAAATCACAGCCAAGCCCTCGGAGTCGTGTGTAATTCTCTTGGGCTTCGCCGTCAGGGCACGTGGCTTCACTTTGTGTAAAAGCTGGGGTGAGAACTGTATTCACTTTTTCCCTTGGAGACAGAAAAGCACCTGCAGCTGATGGCCTGGTGAGGGTAGAGACCTGCACTAACAGGTGAATGATCGGCTTCAGTGAGACCTAATTACTCCTGCGGTGCCTGTTGCTGAAGGTTGTTTTCCTCTGTGAAGTTCAGGGAAGTTTTGTTCTCTCCAAAGAAACCCCATGCTGCTCTTTTTTAAATCGGTGATAATTCAAAGTTTGCCCAAAAAAAGGGACAGTCAAGTCTTCCAAGTGAAGAGAGAGCTCTGTCAGACAGCTTCTCGTGAACCTTACGGGTTCTTGCAAGAGAAATGGCTTTGAAGATGCCAGTATAACCTCATAAAGCGTTTTTTCCCCTCTGTCTCATTCCTGTATCTTCTACCACAGCTTAGGTGCTACAGTTTTTACAAAGGTAATCTGTCAAACCCATCCAAAATTCCTAGAGTTCACCACCCTGCCAACAGCTGGTGTTCACCATCTCTCCCTCTGCAATGTGTTTACATGGGGAGCAGAATTTTCTTATTAGAGAAAAACACAGCAAAAGGTACCCAATTGATGTTGGGGGAGAGGAAACTCAAGTTTCTTCTTTTCCAGTGCATCCCACAAAAAATATTTAAACAGTTTTTCAACACCAGGACTTGGGAGAATGTATTCACTCTCCTAGCAAGCAAAGACAAGAAGCTTCCCTAAAGGCAACACTGCAAAATACTGGCGAAGCAAACACCATGCATTAAGAAATCAAACTTTTCTATGTACTCATAACAACCTTTAAAAAGTTGCCGGTATTTTAAGATGTGGTAACAGGGATTTATTGACCAGAACTGCTAGATATGTGTGTGAATACAAGCATGCACATGTGCATACACACACATACTATATTTTTTTGCTGAGCATCTGCTTGTCTGGATACCTTCATCTAATTCTCACACTTGAAGCTCCAAGGGAATGAGAATAATATCAAATGCTCACACTTTTATCTTCCAAATGCTGAGGGGGACCACTGGGAAGCCAAAAGCATCCTGTCTCAAATAAAGGAGAAGTTAAGTAACATTAGAGGTGGAATTAATGATAAAAAGTTCTGGTTTGTGCTTAACCCTTTCCCCTCACTTCTGTGACAAGTTCTAACCGCAGCAAGTGTTAGGAGCCCTGAAACATTGGTTTGTGGTTTGTTTACTCGAGGATGTGGGGAATAAGTCATGTTGCTGTTGGGTTTTCCTTTTTTTTTTTTCTTTTTGTGTTGTGCTTTTTAAAAGCAGTGATAGAATCAAAAGATAATTTTTTTTACCACCCTGAAGGATCCTCACACCCTAAAGTACTGCTGATTTCAGTTGGCAGCACGAGTTAATTTATGCTGTATCTCCATCTAGTTACTTACTGTGTTCATTCCTATCTGAAGCTGGAGGTATCGGCTACAGTGCTAAATGAAACGAAAAGTTCATCCGTCTAAAGCATCTTAAATCTAATCGTTTGCTTTGCATTCATTCCTGGTTCTGCCGTTGCTCTCGCAGATATCCAGGCCTGCAGCAGTGAGGTCCCCTCACATTACTGAATGTTTTTACTCCCCCAAAACCTTGTAATCAGCAGCCTTATTCTTGCTTCTTCCTTATGCCACCTCCAAAACTTGCTTGCTCGCTAAAACAAGGTCTGCCCTCACAGTGCTTTGTGTCAAGTGTGTTAGTTTATTCCCATTTGATTTTACAAACCTGCCTTACAGACTACTAAAACTACCGTGGGTTAAACCATCCACCTTGTCCACAATACTGATTTCATCACCCCAGCTCAGTAAAGCTCTGTAAAACTTAACCTATCCTAAAATGATATGCTGTCTCCTCTTTTGCTAGAAGGAGCACTGCTGTATTCCAGCTGCCATCCCATCTATCAGATGGTGCTTCAGGTCCTACCTTGTACAATGCTGTCTTGATCCAGCTGTTATTGAACTCCTCCTGTCACAAGTATCTCATCACTTTTCTCATCATAACCCCTATCTCCTCCTTTCTCCAGAGACCCTTGAGGATACCTAATCTTCCTCAGGATTTACTTCAGCCTGCTTGGAAGCATAGGTCCTCTTTCCCCAGCTAATGATTTTTTTATTCATTGTGCTATAATTATAATATGGTAATGAATACACACGTGTGTGTTTTAAAGGAATCCATATCATGTGTGTGCTTTAATAGAGCACAGACGTTAATGCTGGCAACTCTTATTGTTCAACATGTTCTCCCCTCGTTGCTTATTGTTTCTTACACTATTTCTGATCTGGTAAACAGCAGAGGGAAGGGACTTGTCTGTCATAGTCATTGGCCACCAAAAACATCTATGGGGCCACAGTATCAGTGCACTGAGCGAGCCATTCTGCATGCAGTTGCTGATTACATGAGTGAGTGAGCGAGCGAGCGAGCGAGCGAGTGAACAATAAGGAGCACTACTGCTTCTCCTCTGTATTTCACTCTACAGACCTGACTTTGCCATGCGTGGCAAGCCTGGCATGTAACTGGTGCTGCTTTTCAGCTCAGATTTTCAGTAAGATAGTTCCATAAACACAATGACATAGTGTCATGACATCATTACTTTCCTGTAGGTTTGAATCAGCTTGCTTGCTTTTACAGGAAATCATATATATTCACTCCAACTTAATTACACCAGGGAAGTGCCACACACATTACTTTCAACATTTAGCTCTCAAGTGCATGAACAACATTCCCATAATCCATTAGGTACCCACCCAGAACAGATTTTGTCATCATACAAATAAAGGCAGCTAAATAAACAGAAAAGTCAGATTTAGAGTGTAAAAGCTTAAAAAATTCACAGCATTACTTCTGGGGGAAGGGTGAAGCAAAAATTACAGTACCTTGTGCTATGGGGGCTTCTGGCCTGATTGAAAACACTATATGCTATGGTAATACAATACTGGTACCAAGAGACGAAAGTT
The DNA here is from genome assembly GCA_013398295.1 of Chionis minor. Taxonomy (NCBI): domain Eukaryota; kingdom Metazoa; phylum Chordata; class Aves; order Charadriiformes; family Chionidae; genus Chionis; species Chionis minor. Next base: position 378,125 of record VZSF01008733.1, read on the forward strand.
TTAATATCTTCATCTCCCATCTCCCCAAATCCTTCCTAATATTATCCATGATGTCATTGTGCCCTGGACTATTCATTTTAGCATTGACTGGAAAGGCTTTGCAGAAGAAAGAATAATACTGGAAACTGAAAGTGCATTGTATGAGATGAGATGGCTAATACGAACTAATGCACAAAACTAAACACGGCAGAAGGAAATCAAAAGAGACATTCTGCATTGTTTATGGACTACAGGACAGTACACAAAATCACAGACCTAAGATCAGCATCTCTCCTGAAAGCCTCAGTGAAACATAAGAGTGGAAAGCATTGTATTTATGGAACAGACCAGGTTTCATCTAAGATTCCTCCCTTCAGATCAATTAATATTCAACTCTATTCTACTAGTCCACCAGCAGTAAATACAGCAAATATTCATATATTTACAAGAAGTACTGAAAACCTCATTATTTGTTGGACAGAAGGGGAAGAGGGTAAAGAGGAAAGTGTCATAGTTTACAGCCATGTGTTTTCAAATAAAGGCTAATGTATGCATACCGGCACTCACTTTTACACACCAGTGCCAAAATACTGATTAACTGCAAAGTGATCTTTGCAGTGACACTACACATAGAGGAAAGCCCTTAAAATGAGGGGCTAAAATCATATACTTTGGGCCACTAGTGTTGTAAGTTGGAAATAGCTTTACGATTCTCCCTTCACTCCTACCAAAGACGGCTTTTCAGAGTTCCTAATTCAGGATTCCGGCTTTGCTCTAAATGAGCATCTTCATACGCTAAGTCCTGGGCACATGTGCAGACCTTGCGATCTCAAGGCTTTTGTGTGACAACATCTGGGAACACATTTATAGGATTTTAATTCAAAGGGTTGAATTATGCATATGAACTAACACCCTGCGTCTGATCAATGAGCTAGCTGCGGTGCTGCAGTCCCATCCCAAAACTCGCAGACATCATCTATACCAGCCCTGTCAACAGTTTGTGCACATTTTAAAAGCATCAAAGTGGTTTTCCCCATTTTTCCAAGAAAAAAGAGCACTTACAACACATAAACAAACACATAGAAGACACAGACATATTTCTTTGCATGATTTCAGTAAACCCATGCTTTTCTTATTAAACTCTGCTGCTATCCTTTGATTATAAGCATGTTCTTTCCCAGGAAATCTATGATGAAGTATGTGTAAATACTCATCTCAGGGGTCTGCCCTTGTGGCGGCTGTGGTCACTCCCAGAACTTCTCACCACATATGTGTGTGAATTGCCTCATAGTGGCGTGTATAATACATTCTCCCTTCCTTCAGCTTCCCTATCCATCTGGGCGCTTGCCAAGTATGCTGGCTGGCCACCTTATTAGCAACAGAAATGGTACTCGGGTCCCAACAAGGCTCTGGTAGAAGCTGGCAGTATCTCCCCTGACTGCGGTGGCATTCAGCCTGCTTCCACTGCTTCAGCAAGGGCTTCCTGGCTCCATTATTGGGTGGTTGTGGACTCTGGTTCCTTTAGTTCTGTGGACTGTTGAAAGCTTTTGATTCCACTTAACTTCAGCACAGACTAAGGGCGCTCCATTGTCACTAGATAAACCCGTTACAAAATGCAGCTGAATGTACGTGCTGCTCGCTCTCAGTGGCTCCTCCATAAGACAGGTTCATGTAAATGGAAGTTTGGTAGGGTTTCAGCGGCAAAAGCAGACTCCTGGCAAACTGCACATTGGAGTCTGGGTCTGTGTTTCACCCCAAGCCCCAGGCACTATGGCCAGCCCAAGAGGCTTGTGACTCCGGTGTGCTCTGGCATCGGCTGGTCACCCCCACATGGGATGAGGCCAAGCCCTACCAAGAAAGCTCAGGTTTCCCAGAAGTAAAGAGAAAGGGAGAGGTTTGAGCAGAGCTTTGTCATTGCTGGTGGTGTCTTCCAGGCTGGCAGTAAACTTGGGTTGTTTATTAGATCCCAAACTTTCTTTGCGTGTACACAGGAAAACAGATGCTTCCCACTCCCGGGCCCCACGCTCGAGCCAGGCTCCCTCAGCAAAACCCGCAGGTAGGGCACACAAGCGGGGCAGCAGCGGCGCTGCTTCCTGCCTCTGGCCGCTCTGAGCTGGCGATACCACATCATCTGTGCCGCACACTTCTTTGGCCCCCTTGCCAGGGTGTCGGGCGGGCTGGCGGCACGCAGCTTGCTTTTCCCGCGCGGTAGGAGCAGCTGCCGCCTCTGCTCACAAACGGGGAACAGAGGCCGGGGCTTGCCAGCCATTTTCGCTCAAATAGCGCGCATGGGGCATGGATGAGGGAGCTGGGAAGTGAGCCAGAACCTGAGCAGGTGGTGCCCTAACTACTAGGTTACCTTTCATCTTCAAGCATTAAAGGCCTGGCACAGTCCATCCATAGCCCTGTCTCCAGTAAGTCTCAGGTGCAGTCCTCCATTTGACTCATTTATGCCAGCTGCAAATTAAGTTTCAGGCTCTTACAATGAATTAGAGAGGCGAAGAGGAAATAGAGCACAAACTCATGTGCCTGGCCATATGCTTTACTGTGGGGCTTCAGGATGGCCCCTATCGCAATGTCTTGCCTCTTCTTCTGAAACAGCGGGTGCTGGTCCCTGCCTGTGCCAGGACTGATTTATTGCACCTGCGTGCCCTTCTGCGGTCCGAAGAGGATCCTTCAGCTTTCTGTCTGAAGAAGGTCCTTACGAGAGACACAGATTGTTTGAGAACATGATGCACTCGCTGTTCCCCTCTCCTGTGACATTTCTTTACATAACCAGCTGAATAGCAAAACATGCCAGTGTTCATTACTAATTTTGTTATTTATAGTGAGCTGCCACAGGTGGAGACTGCAGCTCCATTCTATCTTTAGGGCGTAGCGCCCGCCTGTCCATACAGACAATTGGTAATTAGCGCAAGAACAATTTGTTTATCTATTCTCAAACTTAAATAAATAGGAGAGCCATTTATCTGTCAAAATTCAACTCCCTCCCATTGCCACATCTCCAGGTTAACAGCTTCATGAATAGAGCTCGTGACTTCAGGCATTTAAGTAAAGACAAAAGGGTCTTTTAAAAGAATTCACATTAAAGAAAATTAAATACGCAATAAAAAATAACAGGTTATATACTAAAGGGATAGCATTTAGATCACAAGAATCAGGAGCACAGGACAAGATGAAGATTACAAGGATGTCAAGCAGAGGCATGGAAAAGCACCGACCGGTATGCAGGGGAGGTGTGGTGTATATATTCTGGTTACTCCTGGAATGTGTATTTCCTACCAGTCCAGCCACCCAGCTCTCAGCCCATCGCTCCAAGTGAATCCTTGCATGAGGAATCTGAGCATGAAACTGGGGAATAGAAGGTAGAGAGGATACTTGCAGTTCTCCAGTAAAATCCCACGTGTTCATTAAGATGCACCTGCATGGTTTGGATGGCAGGACCCTGCCCAATGTAAACACCATCCAACCCAGGGAGAAGACATGATACATTTTTTTCTATTTTATTGCTGATTCCAACCCTTCTTTGTTTTCTTTTATTCCCTATACCCACCCCTGAAGTTAGAGAAGAAAGGAAGAGGCTTTATGAATAGATGGACTTTGTGAGTTGCATGCAAGGGTTGGCCCCTGATCCCTCCCTCCTTGCCCCCGCCATTGCTGACGGAGGGGAATGGGAGCTGCTGAAGGATTGCTCACCCTCACTTTAAAGGCCAAAGCAGTCTATGCAGAAAAAAACAAGCAGCCCTTGTCTTTCTCACAATTCAGATGTTTTCAGCACCTGAAAGTGTTTGCTTACGCAAGCTTGCAGGTGCAGCTTTTTTGACATGTGTATGAGTATACAGTCATCCATACATACAGAGTGGGAAAAGCAACAGGAAAAAATAAGAAGGTTTTAGAGGTTACTGCTACCAGGCAGCAAAAGTGGGTCAGATCTGAGGAATTATACCTGGCCTCTGTTTCTGATCATATCGGTCTGAGTGAACAGCTATTTACTTATTGTACTACCACCTGGACAGTCTTTATTTGACCTTTTTATCCTCCCATCAGCACCCAGGAATGCGATAAAAGCTACTAAATAAAAGTAAACTATTTCAAATACAATGGCTGGAAAGAAATAACTAATGTGAAGCTCCTTCTTATGTCTTTCAGCACACAACTCCGAATTTCCCTGTTGTGGTCAAGCTGGGACACGCTCATGCTGGAATGGGGAAGGTAAGTAAAAGACAAAATACATATAGCTCAGGAAACAGGTATATATGTGGCACAGCATTCCTGTGATCGTACACAGTGTGTGGACAGACAGCAAAGGGGTTAAACCTCCCCACAGCCTATCTGAGTTACACTGGCTGTTCCTGTGGGAGAAAAAGCCTTTTTCCACTGTCACGCACTCAGAGACAGGCGGTGGTATTGGGTTGGAGGCTGTCTGGGATGCGGGAAGGGGGGTTGGGAAGAGTCGGGGAAAAGCTGGCTGGGCTGAAGTCATTAGGCTAGTCTTTTATATATTTTCTCCTCTCCTGAAAGTGGTAATGTTGTTTTTTCAAGCACCTGTAATGTGCAGCTACACCCTATAGCTCTCACAAAGAGGAGCAGTGGCACTGGTCTTTTTGAGTGCATTATGATGACTTTATTCAATAAAACGGGAGCCCTTCAGTTATTTTTTTCCTCCTTGCAAGGAAGAACAAGACCTTACAAAGCAGAGTGGCTGGTTGCCTGCCAAGGAATCCTGAAAAACAGTTCGCTCCCCAGAAGGACCTGTTTGTTTTTCCCAGGCTCTCTGGGGTCTTTATTCCCCGAGTGAATTAGCAGCCCCTGTTTCTTGGGGTGACTAGGCTCCCCTTTCAGTGAGGCATTGCCAGCACGTTTCTGCTGCACTTTAGCCTTCTCCTTCTTGCATATACCTTTTAAAAAAAGCCATCCCCTATCTGTCTAAAACTTGATTTGTTCAGAAGTAGGAAATTCTGATGTATCATCCCTGCATCCAAATGGATGGTAGATGAACTTTGTAAGTGATACCCCTGTCACAGCGCTTCCCTGGAGCAGACACATCGTCTCCCCGCCTCACACTTTCCCTGAAGATTATATATAGGTATGCCAAACTTAAACTTGGTACACCTTGTTTGCTTGCACTCTGAAAACAGAAGCCTGGCTTCCTGGATTGCACATGGAAGCTCTCATAATTGTTCTTGCTTTGGTTGCAATGTTCCCCTGCCTGGATGGTAGCTGCTGGAGAGGAAGTGGGCTGAGATCTCTGGGCCAGTGGTGGAGTTGGCTTTCAGCATCAAAGAACAAACATTTAAATAAGCAGGAAATGCTTGTTAAAATATTGGTGCTGCGTATGTTAAACAGGCAGAGGTGTTATTGAATTAGAGTACATGCAGACAAGCCTAGAGCTGCTTGTAGAGCGAGCCACTGAACATGTCCCAGGAAGGATTTCATTAGCAAAATCCAACAAGGACAAACCAGGAGGAAGAAACCTCTCCCTGAGGAAAGGTTTCAAGTTCCTTGAGACTCTGCAATCCTGGATCTCTCTGACTAATCTGCAATTTCACCTGTAATGTAGAGAGGACTTCTTGTGTCTCTCCTGTCCACAAAGGACCCTCAGTGGCTACAGAAATGAGGGCAGCATCAGAGAAAAGTACCGCAATCTTAATAGTGTTTCCAGACAAAACTCTCAGCAGAATATTTAGCTATTGCCTTCTGCACCAGACACCTGATCTTCTTTCACCTTTCGCTTTCCCTCCCATTTTATTCTTTAATGATGTTGATTTTTGCTGTCACAAGTTACAGGGGAAGAGAGTTTCTATTCAAACTCCAGGGACAATTGTACACAGTGGTACAAGGCGGGTACGTAGGAAGTCGTTCCAGATGAAGATAGGATGACAGCCAGCATCCTAGAAGAAAGAATTGGTCTGAGGCCAAATTTACTTTAGTCCGTTATGAAATTAGGGACTACTAGCAAAGTCTGGATGTGGATTTGGGCACAGAGTTTGAATGCTGCTCTGTTCTGTAGATAGGAAAGGTACAGGAAAGAAGCGTTGTTGACCTTACGGTTTTAGTTTGGGCCCTTCTCCAGCCACAAGCAAACTGAAGTAAAGTTGACACTGATTAAATTAGTCTTCTTGAAGTCTCACTGCATTGCATTGCATAGAGCAAAAAGAGAGGAAAGTGAAAATAAAATAAAGAACAAGTTGATTGATTTGAAAGATAAGTAACAAGAATTTGTTTTAAGTTGTTTTTAAGACAATAGAGTGTGTGCCCAAGCAGAACTGACAGAAAGAAACCACAGAAAATGTCAGGAGAAATATAGATAAGCAGAATTATGGATGTACTAGAAAAGTAACACCTATAGGTAAAAAAAATCAAACCTCCAATTAAGTAATTCAGAAAAGGAGAGTTTCCAGGAAACGTAATGGTGGTTTTAACCATTATAATGTACAAGCAATAACCAGTGATGATACAGAGATTAAAAAGAGATAAGTAATTTCTTTGCATTGTCTTCAGAAGTAGACATGATAGCAGGAAATAGCAGGTCTTTAGCTGTAAAATATACGTAATATGAAAAGAGAGAGGTTTGGTTTTGGTTTAGATTAGTGTAAGAAAATAAATGTTAATAAAGCACCTGCATCAGGTCATGTTTTGTATAGAAGCAGTGACCGAAGAAACAAAGGATTAAATAACCAACCTATTAGCCAAAGTACACATGTTAGTATTAAAAATAGTACTTACTGCAACAAAGGATGCCAAGATAGCAAGCCATGTATTTGTACCTGTAATGGGTACAAATGGCTTCAAAGGATGTGAGCATTCAGATTACAATCTCATTACCAGCAGAAATTATCAAGGAAGTACTTACATTTTTCTTGTTATTAATGATAAAATCACATGTAATGGGAGGCACCAAGACTTAGAAGAATGAGCAAAGATGGGAAGTCCAGACACTGTTATTCTTTACTTGTACTGAGGCGGTGGCAAGGAGCCAGAAAAACTCTGGACACAGAAAAGGCCTCTTCCCCAAAGAGTACCACCGTTGACTGCAGGGAGACTTGTGTCATTTCACAGTTCTTCTTCAGTTTCTCTGTGCTATAGACCAGAGGGATGATAATGATTACCTTATACTTACTGCTAATTCATGTTCATAAGGCCCTTGGCACTGTAAGGAGTGCTGAGTGTTTATTAATTTTGCAATAAGGGCTAGAAAGAGCATAATTATAATAGTCAGACTTCCATTTTCACATATCCTTTGTTTTCACAACAATTTCACAAAATTCACTCACCACACTTTTTAATCAGAGGGTTGAACAGAGAATCCTTAAAGCTAAAATGAAAAATGACCATGTTAGGACTTGTAAGACACAGTCTCTATTGACTGTCTTTAGCTTCGAAGAGGGACAGTTAGTAGTCAAGGTCAGAACCAAAAGGGGCAGCAGTATACCATCAGTGATAGAAATGCTCTTGTTAAGTGATGTGTGCATGTAAGGTGCAGGTGGAGATGAAGAAAAAAAAATGTAATAAGAGGCAGATTTTGAAATTTCCATTGAGAAGTGCAGAAACAGCAGCCTCTCAGTTGACTTTAACAGAGACACCAGGAATAGCCTTCACCCAGAGAGACAAAGGGACCCCAGACAGTCTTTGCATCTAAAACCAGCACATATGCCCCTCAGCCCCTCCCATGACCATCATTTGAAGTCGTTTCATATTTTGCTGCCACTGGCTGATCATAACAAGTGCCCTGCGTGCTACTGGTCCAGTACAGTATCAATACAAATACAATGTGCAGAAATACTGCTTAGACAATGATTTACAGTGTAGTCAGCAGACTACAACCTTTCTCATGTTGTATTTAAGTTGCCCAGGCTCATGGGGTCAACAATACTCAAGGATTCTTCCGTGGAAACCATGGATGGACACTGAGATGAGATGTCCTTCCCTTTGCAGAGCTGAACTATTGTTCACCCAGCAGTTCCTAAAGGTCAAGGCATTTTTAAGCATTGTGCAGTTTGAGCCTAACCACCCTAGAAGAGATTGGGGGTCTCGGTTGCGTAGGGTGAGCACTACAGTGAGAAAGGAATAACACTTCTTCCTGAATCCAAATCTCATAATGCCAGAGCTCATGGAAAGAATAAAGCTCCGAGTGTGTTAGTATCTGCCATTTGTGTGCTAACATGACCCTAAAGTGCCCTAGGAACAGAGCCCAGCACTGCAAATTCACTCAAAGAGCCTCTTCACCTCTTCCTGATCGGATCATGAGAAGGAAGCAACTGCCAGATCTGCAAAGAGAGGAAAAACAGTATCTGTTCATGTGGCTTTATATATATTTATATGAATTTAAGAAATGTATATATATTTTGCTACTCTCATTTTATTTTTAGACCTCTCTTATTAGGCTGGTTTAAGAGTCGCCTCCTGTCCCCTCCTGCCCCATAATTATAAAAACACCTCCCCAGTACAAATCCTGGCTCAGACGAATTTATTACATTGTAGAAGAAAAACTTGTTGTTCATAATAATGTGGTCAGAGTTATTTTCTGTCTTACTGGATGGGAAAGACTTCTCTACTTTTTTTTTTTTCCCCTGGTATAAATATAGCACAAACTAAACAGAGCCACTCTGTAATGTAAAAATACTGCAAGCTTTTTATCAGGAAGGACAGCTCGTCACCTTGTCTCTCTCAGGACTGGAAATAGAATGTTCCAAAAGTGAGAGCTTTGAAAATCCAGTGTGCTAAAGAGGAAAGGAAGGGGAAAGGGCTGCCTTGGTTTGTCAAGGAACAAATATTTTCTTTTACAGAGGGCAAATAATGACTTGACATGTAACATTCACAACAGAGCAGCCCAATCGCTGCATTCCCACTGACTCATGAGTAAGGAGGTACCACCCGTCTTGAAAATAGCAAAAGCATCCCCATTTCTTGCACACCAGTCTGGAACCTTTTGCTGGATGCAGAAAACAGTGAGTGATCAAGGCTACCAGGGACCAAAGCTGCCAAGATCTGGAGATGACAGAAGCTCTTCATTAGGAAGTCAGTAGGTTTAATGCTTTAAAGGCAATGTAACATGTGGAGAACTTCAGTGTGATCATAATAAGGAAATGCAGACTCTGTTTTGTATTTATTATTTTGAGGTGAGTCGAAGTTAGGCCTAGACTGAATGACTGTGTGTCAGCTGGATCAGGTATTTTCTGAGATGGGGAGTATAATTTGGGGTAGAGGGAAGGGGAGACTCTGGAAACTCTCTGTATAGAGGCATTCCTGAAGATCTGCTGTCTCAAAATGGCAAAGTCACTACAGAAAGGCTAAGTGCAGGTCAAGATGGATGAAAAAATCACAAGCTCTGTGTGGCCATGCCAGTTCCTCTGAAGGAAACACTCAGACATTTTCACGAGCCTACCAAGACTCAGTTAAACGCCATGTTGCCAAGCCTGGCCTTGGCTCAGCCTTGGACACTTACCTTCCAGCTGAACCTGCTGGAACCCCAATCTGGACACAGAAACTGCTTCTGTGAGCCATCTCCAGAGTGGTGTGGGTTTAACCTGTGAGGCAGATTTAACTCTGGATGACACTCAGAGAGGCAAGGCTAGGGCAGCCCTAGCAGACTACTATAATTACGCCACTTTGGCTGACTGAGTATTTTTTCATGTGGCTGTGTAACTAACGAAAGCAGTAGGGGACTGTGAGGCAATACCTTGCAGTGCTTAGGCTAAGGATGAGAGAGGAGTGCTGTAGCCCTGGGATCCTGGCGTCTGGGAACATCTGGGATATACAAGAGGCAGCAGATTTGGAAACTACGAGACAGAGGAAGCCAAAATTTCTGCTCAGGTCCCTCACTGCAGGAACGTGCACTCATGTGGATCTCAGGGACAGCTCAGACTGTCTGGGAAACGTCCACGGTGGGTTTTTTAACAACGTCAGAACCCAATCTCCAAAATTGTGTCTTGCAGGAAGGCCCTAAAAGAAGGTCCACAGCAGGGACGGGACAGAAGTGTTTGCTCCTGATCTGTCCCTTGGACCACTCTTCAGCCCAGGGTAGCAAGATCAGTGCCTTTTGGGCAGATAGAGGATGGGAACAGGCACCAGCTGCAGGTCACGTATCATCCTCTGAGATGCCACCACTGGGCAAAGGGACGATCACATCTGCATGAGCATGTGCCAGGGGTCCAGCCAGACTCCCTTCTCCAACTGCAGTGACAGGGAGTATGCTAGGGCTCGGCTGGTGCCTGTGTTAAAAAAGAGAGCCAAAAGGGAAGCAGGGACTCTCCCGGGGAGCTTTCTTACTCAGAAAAGGCATTTGTCAATACACTGGCCCAAACTCTTCACAACAGGTCACTAAAATGCTACAGTAAACAGCAGCTGATGGCTCCAGAATGAGTCTATTGCTGCTCAAACAGCCAGCACAGCTAAGCAAACAGGCTGCCAGGGCAGGGGCTGTGTTTGCACTCGCTGTTTGCACCCCTCTGTGCAGCTAATGGGATATTGCATTTATCCTAAGAAGGGTGCAAAAGAGAGAGAGAGAGAGAGAGAGAAAAGGCTTCCTGTTGATCTCCTTCCAACTTCTTTTCTCATTTTCACGCATTGGCCAACCTGCCATTTTAGAAGACAGATTTATCCTTTATTAGGTAAATTGGTAACTGTTTGCTCTAGAATTATTTTTAATAGTCCCTTCTTAAATAATGCCCTCTGGCGTCACACTACACCCACCCTGCCTTTGGTTATCTCTAGGGTTTTTCCTTCTGTTAGGAGAATGGATATTTTATTGACATGTAAAAGGGTTACAAGGCAAGAGGAAATGAATTATACAGAATTTAAAAGTAGAAAGCTAATAAAATGGTGGACTTGATAGATAAGGCAGGAAAATAAATCTAATTTGACTGCAACCCGAGTGCTTCCTGTTTATGAAGTAATAACCATACACTGGACTAAACCAGCATTAACCCAGGACACGGCTGTTATTTCGTCAAATTTGGCCGACTAACAATTAACAAACGGTGGCTCAGATTTCAGCATTGGTGTGGTGATTATTTTGATGCATGGTAGGAAAAAAGGCCATGGTGTCCTAAAGGGGACCTCTGTGAGGTGCTCTCTCTGAAAAGTCCATAGAAAGGGCTCTGGTACAAGACAGAGAAGATGGCAGGGCTGTTTCCAGAGGACTGTGCAGTGGTGTGGCACTGTGAAAGTCATGTTCTTTATGTCCTTGGTGAGTCCCCCCACTCTTTAACTATTCACCCAGCCAAAAATCCTCAGGCTCCTTGAAGAAAGCACCTCCTACTTTCCTTCTGTCCCCACAGGGAGGGGGTGATGAAGAGGAGGAAGAAATGGACCTTTTCCATAATGTACTGAGGTTTTGAGGAAAAATCTCATTTAACAAGATCAGCATACAGCTCCTTTCTAGCAATAACAATAGAGTCTAATTCCAGTGTGGAGGGGGAAGCAGCATCTCTGCCTCTGGGACAAACGTTCCTGGGCTGGGAATGCAAAAGTTTCAGCTGGGGCCTAAAGACATCTGTTGCACAAGCACAGCACTTTGTTTCAGATCCCACAAATGTCCTTGTTCCAAGTAGGTCGTTATATAGTGGCTTTTGTCTTTTCCTACTGCCAAAAGGGTCCAGGAGTATATGTCGTAACATTGAGCATCGCCTGCCCATGTAGTCCCTCCTGTGATCATCTCATCTGGGTGGGACTCTATCGCTTGATGTCATTCAGCCCAGCACAGCTCTTATCTGTGCAACAAAAATACCTGGCCCTGACACAGCCTGCATCGTTCCCCCTGGTATTTTGTAAGAATGTGATGCCCAGGCTGGGGGCTCCCCCATATGAGGTGCTCCCCTCTTCCGCTCCCCCACCACCTCCGGGGCTTTCCTACCCCCTCACCCTGCCTGGCCGTGCCAGGAGCAGCCAGCACCACACGCAGCCCTGCTCAGACATAGACGGGAACAACACAGCCCAGAGCAAGGCTGTTCCTCCTGTATGACGTGCAATAGTTGCCTTTACGTTTCCCCTTTGTGTTTGTTATTTCCTTTTTTTTTGCTACTCTCCCACCCCACAGACGAATGTCGTCTTCCTCTGCTCCTTTTCTCAGCGGTCTCTGAATAGCAAGAGCACAGCCCTCACCACAGCAAAAGGGAGGAGGACAAGGGGTATTTGGCATTCAGCAAAAGGAGAAGCAAAGACCAGGTTTTTTTTCCTCTTATTCTAGAAATGGTCACAGGTCAAACTAGTTGCACTTTTCACCTTCCCCACAACCTGTACAGTTCTCAAGAGCTTTTCTGCGTCAGGATGTCGCTGCGTCTTTGGATTATTTTATGGCTGGCGCTTACACAAAACCATCTAAACAGAGTAAAACAGGTTAGCAACAAGCTTGTCCTCTGTTCTCTAGTGAAGATGGCTCCTGCCCTCTCATGGTTGAAGGCAGATATGTAAAACCACTTGTTTGTTCTTTTCAAAGAAATACTAAATACCATTGCATGCGTTTCCTTCGGCCGGCTCCACATAGTCTGGCATCATCCTCCTTTAACACACGCACTGACGCAACTGGGAAACTCTTCTGGGGCAGAGACTGACCGGTTGTCACGAGCAAGTAGACACTTAGCAAAGCAGGGTTGCAATTCCCAACTGTGGTCTTGAAATGTTACCAAACTACAAAGTGTAGGTAATACGTAAAGAATGTCACTCGCTCACCCTTTTCACAGAGTGTTGGTCTTTTTCCCACCAATTAACCCACCCTTCCTGCATCCATCCAGCTCTAAGGAACAAGACTTGCACGGATTTCTCTCATACAGCAGCCAAGTTTTTGCCAATAGACTGAAGGCCAAGGTTGATAGTATGAATGAGGTGAAGTTGTCCACTATGTTCTCATTACCTGCTTGTTCAGTTTTCCTCTCCCAAATCAATGAGCTTTTGTAGAGGTTTGATCACATCGTTAAAGCCTCTACTGTTTTGGTCCTTCTTCCTTTTTTTTTTTTTAATTTTTGGATGAGATACAGAGCATTCCTCATGGCTGAATACAAATCTGTGAAAAGCCAGCTTCTCAGAAAAACGCATAGAAAAGCTCATAGGCCACTGCCCTCTCATTTCCAAGCGCGACTCAAGTCTAACACCCAACCAGCTGTCCCACATATGTGCCCATGGCATCACACTCACACAAATCTCCCCCAGAATCACAGGCTTCCCTGGAGACATGTTTTTCCTTCACAGCTTGCTTCCAGGCAGGAGACCTGCACTGCTTCTCAAAGAAAGTCTGGAGGAGGTTGATGTGAAATGCCATCAAACTGAAGCCTAGAGGTGGCAGACAACCAGCTCTCTTGTTGATTTCCTGGCATTGGTTTCTATTTCCTGACCACCCAAAATACTCTGTTTTCATCCATCCCAACATGGAAAATAGCAGTTCCAATGTTTGAATGAGGTAATGCCCCTTAAGAGATCAAACGTTTTTCTGAAGCATCATAAAAGCAATGAGCATTAGCAAGAGCCATCTAGGCAAAGTTCTACCTGTGTCCCTGATGCCGGGTTTACCAGGGCTTGTGATAAGGAAGGAGAAAGGAGTTGATTTGCTCCTGGTTGGTCTGGGGAACTCCTCTCTTTAAATCACACAACCCAGGCTCTGTCCTCAGCTCCATCTGCATGGGTTTTAACTGACATTGTGCTATTCAGGCATGGAGATGACTTCTACTCACAGAGTATTCCTGTTGTTTTTGCTCTTGTCACTTTTTCACGGCACTTTGGCAATCAAGGTCAAAGTTGAGAACCAGCATGACTTCCGGGACATGGCCAGCATAGTAGCCATGGCAAAGACCTATGCCACCACTGAGCCGTTCATTGACTCCAAGTACGACATCCGAATCCAGAAAATCGGCAGCAACTACAAGGCTTACATGTGAGTGCACGGCTACGCTGGAGTGAGACGGGGGGAGACAGTGCTGTGGATGTGATTCAGTCAGTGTCTGCTCTGGGCAGGAGTAGGAAGTTGACTTAATTTCCTTGAAGAATAACCCTACTGTTCTCCTCCCACCTCTGAACCCAGTTCCCTCATCCGCCGATCATCTTCTCCATTACTCACCATCAGCTCATTGTGTCTGGAAGGTAAATGTCTCTCTACCTCTTTCTAAAATTCAGTTAGGTCCCGCTATAACAAGCGTGCTCTGCCATCACCTATCACCTCTCCCTCCTATTGTCAAAGGGCTCATCTTTCCCAGCAAAATCCTCCAGCTCCCAGTACTCTCTAGCGGGAACTGAACCCGCCCCCTTCCCACCTCGGGGAAACAATAAAAAAGATTGACCCAGCTGCAATTCATGGAGTCCTACAGTGTCCAACCCATACCAACATCCCACCCTCTCCCCAGCTGGAAATCATGGCACTGCAGTGTCACACGAGGGCACCAGGAACACACAGCACCAGGTACAAATGGCCTCAGCCTGGCCAGCATGCAGGTTTTCTGCGGGTATTTTGCATGTGTCTTCCTTGAAGTGTACAAAGGCGAGAAAGGAGAAGGAGAGACATTTCTGTGGGTGCCCCAAAGTTCCTCCCTGCCCTGTGGGAGGTAGTGGGAGGCCCTGCGGGGTAGTGAGGGAGGTGGCATGAAGGCAATGCTCAACACTGGTATGTTTAAAAATATTTAAAAGTGCTCAGCCAAACTTCAGTAGTTGTCATGCGCAATTAAAGATGTAACCACATGAATTATTAAGACACCTGTTTCTTCTTACTGCAAACCAGTAGATGAGAAAAGCCAAATAGCACAGCTTCTCCAGAAGCTCCTTATCCAGCCACAAAATTCTGCACAAGTAGCCAGCTCCAGCAGTACATTCTTCAGGTCACCAAATAAATAAATTTCTTATGTTACCTAACACCCACAACACTGTGAGTTTTGGATCCGTGTTTACAAACCCCCAGGCCATAGTTCTGACGAAACATACTTAAATAAGATAATCAAAGGTACATGAGCACATATTTTTCAGCTATAGCTGCCTAAAATTCACGGTTGGATTCCTAGCACAGAGGTATTTAAGTAAACCTAGATAATGACTGAGTCACATTCTTCAGGGGAAGGACTTGTGGGACGCTGGACTACTTCATATGAACTCCACGAGAGAAAAGTTGTTTTGAATCTGATCAGGTCAACAATAGCACAGTTGCCTAATATTACATTAACATCTCAGGGAGTCTAGCTCAAATTGGCCAAAGGAAGGAAAGTTTAAAATATCAATTAAAATTCCCTATTCCTGCCAACCTACTCAGCCTTGGCTCCAGAGCCTGCTCCCAGTCTGCCTCTAAGTGAAACAAAGGCCCAGTTAGCCTGACCATATCCTCTCCCTGTTTATTATTCGCACTCACCATGCACTCATCCAGGCAGGGATCAGAAATAATACCAGATGATTGAGGAAAGAAAGCAGTCACACTAAGAGCTAATCCCGCATGGGAATATAGCTGCGCAAACAATTGTTTGCTAAATGAAAAATGTTTTCACATGAAAACAGCCCCAAACGGGAAACACCGTAATGAGAAATGAAGCTTATTAGCAAAGAAAGCAAACAGCAAAATTCACCCAGCGACTTGCTAACTCAGAAGGTTAACTCATATTGAGAGAGCCATTTACGGACATAAACTTGAAGAGCAGTATAGTCAGTCCCGTCAGGGGCTGTTCCTTCTGTCCCAGCATCAGACAGAATTGAAAGTTATTTCTACAGTATAAAAAAGTCACTGCTATGTCCAAGGACAGAGGTAAAAGCACCCAAAATATCAGAGCTCTCACTGGTGTCCTAAATAGAAGACTCAAAATCATTAGTCATGCTAGCAAATCTCAGCCTTAAAGGCAATTACAGCATCTGCAGTAGCGCCATATTAAGTGAATTGCTTTGATCTGTGAGCCATGGAATCTACCCAGTATTTTCATACCGTCACCCACACATATAGGCTTTAAAAACCCCCTTCTTTCTGAGAAAAGACTGTGTACCGAAATTCTCCAGAATATGTTTACTTTGCACCCAGCATCTGCCAGAGGGAGGATGCTGCAGGGTGACTCATGCATTCCTCCCCGCCCCAGATGTTCAATGCACTTCCTTCCAGCCCATGACCCAAGGCTTGAGTTCAGTTTCCCATTGACTTCAGTGCAGTGACTCCAGATTTACACTACTAACAAACACCTACTTAGCCCGTGCCTTGGGCCAGTCTCAAAACAGCAGATAAGCAGCATGTGATACATGCCTAAAATTCCAACAAATGTATTTGACTGTCATTGTAATACTGGTGAAGAGAAAACATGAATACTAGCCATGTGGCAGGGTAAATTGGGGCAGAAATTATGCTTCCACCCTCACCCCAACTGGGGGCAAACAGAGGGGTCATTTCCAGTTAAAATTTGTGAATTGTTGTTCACATTGAATGAAGCCAGTAGCTGCTGACTTTCATGGGTGGGATATTCCTTGCCTTCTCTTAATAAGAAGGTAATGTCCTTTCCTTTCTAGTTTCATGAGCGTGACTTCTGATCTTGTCACCTCAAATGCAGTTCAGTGTGCTCTACACAGGATACAACATCAACTGTGTCTAAACTAGAGCTACTTTTAGACTGAAATGGCCCAGCTGGGAGGTGGTGAGTATAGGACTGCAGCAGCCCATGATCTGCTAGTCGATTCACTTATCATAAGCAATGCTGAAGGTGTCTTGGTCAAAAATCTGCTTGATCAACTGATCTCTAAAAGCCTGGGGTCCTTTCCTTTAAGATACTGACAGTACATTGTTTTGGCCCTGTAATGGGTTGACCCTGGCTGGACACCAGGTGTCCACCAAAGCTGCTCTATCACTCCCCTCCTCAGCTGGACAGGGGAGAGAAAATATGACAAAAGCCTGGTGAGCTGAGATAAGGACAGGAACATCACTCAGCAGTTGCTGTCATGGGCAAAACAGACCCAACTCGAGGAAAATTAATTTGATTTTTTACCAATCAAATCAGAGTAGAATAATGAGAAATAAAACCAAATCTTAAAACACCTTCAGCTCAGCCCTTCCTTCTCCCTAGGCTCAACTTCACTCCTGATTTCTTTACCTCCTCCCCACCAGCAGCACAGGAGGACAGGGAATGGGGGTTGTGGTCAGTTCAACACACGTTGTTCTGCTGCTCCTTCCTCAGCGGGAGGACTCCTCATACTCTTCCCCTGATCCAGCGTGGTGTCCCTCCCACAGGAGACAGTCCTCCATGAACTTCTCCAACATGAGTCCTTTCCATGGGCTGCAGTTCTTCATGAACTGCCCCATCATGGGGCCCTTTCAGGGGGTGCAGTCCTTCAGGAACAGACTGTTCCAGTGCAGGTCCCCCATGGGGTCACAAGTCCTGCCAGCAATTCTGCTCCAGCGTGAGCTCCTCTCTCCATGGGTCACAGGTCCTGCCAGGAGGCTGCCCCAGCATGGCCTTCCCACAGGGTCACAGCCTCCTTCAAGCATCCACCTGCTCTGGTGTGGGGTCCTCCAAGGGCTGCAGGTGGATATCTGCTCCACTATTAATCTCCATGGGCTGCAGGAGGACAGCCTGCCTCACCCTGGTCTTCGCCATGGGCTTCAGGGGAATCTCTGCTCTGGTACCTGGAGCACCTCCTCCCCCTCCTTCTTCACTGACCTTGGTGTCTGCAGAGTTGTTGCTCTAACATATTCTCATTTCCCTCTTTGGCTGTCGTTCCACCACAGGGTTTTTTTCCTCTTCTTAACTCTGTTATCACAGAGGCACTACCACTGTTGCTGATGGGGTTGGCCTTGACCAGCGGTGGGTCCATCTTGGAGCTGGCTGGCATTTGCTCTGTCAGAAACAGGGGAAGCTCCGAGCACCTTCTCACAGAAGCCACCCTTGTAGCCCCCCCACTACCAAACCCTTGCCACACAACCCCAATATACCAACAGGCCATGATCTGCTAGTCTATCCACTTATCCCTAAGCAATGCTGAAGGTGTCTTGGTCAAAAATCTGCTTGATCAACTGATCTCTAAAAGCCTGGGGTCCTTTCCTTTAAGATACTGACTGTGCACTGCCCCTCTGATGTTTAGGATGATTGGAAGCACTTTGACTTTCAGTCCCTGTGAGAAATGGGGTTTGAGGCAAGGTATCCTTAGGGAAATATTTTTGTCTTCAATCTCCTTTTCACTTCAGGTTGAATACTAAAAGGAAAAGAAAAAGGAAAAATAATTTGGTGGCACACTTGACACCTAAACTGCTCAGACATATTTGGAAGGGAGTGATCCTGACAGAGGCTGTGGTGGAAGAAATGCTTCAAATGAAGCTTTTCCATTTAAAAACAGGAAAGCTCCGTAACAGGAAAGTTAGGGGTACAGCTGAGAGAAATATTTTACATATTATGCCCAATATTGGCTGGAGATAGATAGGCATAAACAAGTCAAACCAATCAGCCCAATGGCTACAGCAGAGTTCTTATTTTGGGAGTTTTCCCACGTCAAATTTCCTTGTAAAACTGTATAGCTGTGATTTGGTTTTCTTAGGGATGATACAGCTGCTTACATTTGGTATGCCGGGTACATTTTCTAGACACCGATATCCAGTCATCTTGTCACTGATCAGACTCCATGTTCTCATCAGTACTAATGGGATTCTGGATGCCATCTGCCACTGCAAGGCAATTTTCTGAATCTAGACGATAGTAAAGAGTGGTTCTTCCCATTGCAGAACTGAAAAATGTAATCCTAAGAATCCCACGTCAAAAGAAAAAGAGAGCCTGAGAGGTGAACACTGACCTTACAGGCCATCAAAGGGCCTACAACAGCCAAAGCTTGAGGAGGAGTCCATTCTTTTGCTTAGAAAGTAGGAGAGAAATATGGAGGTTGGGTGAAAGGAACAAGGGCCAAGAGTCAACTATACATAAATACAGTTATTCAACACAGTAATCATGCTCTTTTGCTCCCCCCCCTCCCCTTTAAATAGGTTACAAAGACCATTTAAATTTCACAGCAACTATACATACCACTTCAGCAGAGAAACGGGAAAAGGCCTCCAGACTGTCCCTCACTAGTGTAAAGGGGAATCTTAGGTAGTCAGCTATAATGATCCAGGTTTATAGTGTAGCAGGACATCAGGCAATCACTGCTTCATGTAGTTTTGCAAGTTCTAGTCTCTTTTCCACATCATGTTTAAAAACTGAGAGAACTGGCAGTGTTCCCATAACTTCATGTTAAAGTGTTGGATCACACCTCATGCCCTCCTCATAAATCTCTACCTAAATCTTCTTCAGCATGGAGATGCTCCCTGGATGTATCCTGTCAGCTTGTTGACTTGTCCTAGCTTGTACACTATGTATACTGTACATAGTTGTACACTGTGCCAGGCAGATGCACAGTGCTGTCACAGCAGGCTGTCCAAGAAAAGGAAAATTTTCACCCCTTGATGGATGATGGTCAAACCCAGGATTTGCCAGCGACAGTATCTTTTTTGGAAATCAACCATCAGTTGCAGCTAATGAGAATCCAACAATTTTGGTAATTATAAATTATCTAAGTGCAGCCCCAGTGAGCCACGGACAAGTCAACGAAAAGGGTATAAGCATATATTCTATGACACTAGTACAATTGAAATCAAAGTTAGGGAGACCCAGAATGTCAGAGCTGATATTTGTGAAGCTGCTCAGGGAGACGTTTGCCTGGAGAGTTGCCCTTCCATGGATGGAGGATGCTGAACGTTGCAGAACACAAGGGTGATTATCCCAGATCTCCTACGGATATTTCAGCTCTCCTGGGCCTGATGTATAAAGAAGGAAAGTACTCACAGAGCTTGATGTGTGCTCACGATTCCTTGGAGGTTTCCCTGTCTAACTCCTCATTCAGTTTTTCATGAGTGTGAACAACATATCCTGTATGGAGTGTTGTTGAGGCAGGATTTGGAAAGGCTTCTCTGAGGAAGAACCTCACCTCATGCCCTCCTGTTCAAGCACTGAGTCAAGAATGAGGACTACAGTATGAGGGAGGATGGGGCAGGAGTGTATTTGCATGTTCGGGTTACGTTTTTGGTTTGTTTTCCTAGGAGGACGTCCATCTCTGGAAACTGGAAGGCAAACACAGGTTCTGCGATGCTAGAACAGATTGCAATGACAGAGAGGTAAGGAAGAGGGTTTCAAGACAGTATTAGCTGTTCTGGGGTTAGAAGGGAGGAATTGTATTTCAGACTTTGGTTAATTGAGAGAACTGGTAAGTGTGGTCTCCTGGGAGGCTGGATAAAGAAATTTAAAAGACTGAGTGTTTCCTTAAAAAAATACTAAAGGCACAAAGGCAAACTGTCCTATTTTGGAGAGCAGACTGGAAGTACAGCTAGAGACCAACATTGCTAAATCATTAGATCTTTAGTGAATGCAGCCACAGGAAACAAGACCAGCATGCTAAGGTCAAGCACACGAGCACAAACATGTTGGGATAAAATCAGAAAGGTCACAGCACAAAACAAGAAGTAACAAGAAGTTATTCTAAGTACATTACTAATGAGAGGCAGGCACAAAAAAGTGTTTTTCTTCTGCTCAGCGGAGGGAAAAATCTGTCAGCTGAAGTGTTGAAAGCGCTTTTTTGCATTAGTCTCCCAAAAGTGGACACTGTTTCAGCTAAGGCCTTCTCACTGCTGAACAGAGCAGAAGGAATTGCCTCATGCATCTTACAGACTAAAATTTGCAGGTGGTACTTCCATATATTCAAATAACTGATAATTGCTGATATTGCAACTGCATGACATTGTTGACTCATGGTAGCCTACACTTTGCTGTAACTGCCAAACCCTGTTCTGCAGAACTGCTATCAAGTCATTTGTTCTCCATCCTATTAAGTAGTTTATTCATAGATTTATAGAATCCATAGATTATGCGTAGGCACTCATCGCTAGTGAATCTAAGATTTTTTTCAGATTATACCTCCCATTTGTCAGGATCGTGATTAATTCTGACTCTGTCCAGGTTTAGGCACCACATTTGAAGAGAGATGGCAAGGAGCTAGAGAAAGCGAAAGGACAATAAAGGGAATGCTCAGAGGAAACATAATCAACCTATGAGAAAAGCATGCAACAATTGCTTATGTAGTTTTCCACCTTTTTCAGTTAGCAGACCACTGATATTTTTCCAGTAGAGGTGTAGACCTCTAATAATGAATAATAATGAATCTATGCCTGCAGTGCAGAGGTTTCCTTTCCTTCATTAGCTGTCACAGAGCTGGAAGAAGTTGTCCACAAGCTGAACACCACTTCATCCTAAAGATCAAAAAACTTAAAGGGCACAAGCTCTTCAAATATGTAAAAGGCTGCTAATATGGCATTACTCACTCTTTATGTTACTAGTACAATACTGTAAGGAATAATGGGCTTAAATAAGAGCAGAAAAGGTTTTTTGAACATTTCCTATATTTTCTAACAGTAAGGATAGAATAGCACAGAAATGCATTGCCTGGAGGTGATGGGAAATCCCATACTCTTTCAGGCCAGGTTAAAGAAACATCTCCTCTTTGGGGTGCAAGAGTTGTACAGGTGATCATCTAAGGTCCCTTCTGCACCTTTAGCTCTGTGAAACAGGGAAGCCAAACCAAGCCCCAAATCAGATGTTGAAGGTGACTCTGTAAGACCCTAATAGGACTGTGGGAACTGGACATTATTATGCATTCTGGTTGTTTATAACACAGCTGAAGCTAGTGAGACGAAGGGTAGACATTCCCTCATTGTAGTGTTGTAGGACTAAAACCCAGATTCCTGCCAGCCTTCCGTGCTGCATTTTGAAGGTTCATTTTATAGATGTAGTACCACAATTCACCACTCTAGCCTTATCCAGCCATAAATGCAACAAATCCTGTTGAAATCCGAGTCATTAGTGCATGCAAAAAGGCAGGAGTGTGCTAAAACACTTTGATGAGTAGCAGCAACGGGAAATACTGTACTGAATGTTAGCCCAAAGGATTGACATGTACAGGTAATAATACTAGGCAAAATGGCAGTAAATCCTCTACAGATGCTACCCCTGATGCATATGCATCCCACCCCAGCAGCCCTTATGCCTCCTAGAGCTCACCTAGGCCCAGCAATGTTGAAGACATGTAGTTAGGGGGGGTGCTCGCCTGGGCAACAATTCCCCGAGCCCAGCTGCTGAATCCAGACACCTCAGGAAGAGAGGTGGCTCCCATGGTTGTGCTCCTGGGTGTGGGACCACAGCAGTGCACGAGGCGGGCTGGCAGTGCCTCTTGCCTGGCTCACAGCGTCCATAGTTCTCCTCCTCCTTATCCTACTGACTCCTCCTCAGTGCTGACTTCCTCAGGGGGGCTGGGGTGAACATGCTTGGTCTCCTCATTAGGGATAAGAGGGCACTGGTAGTCATATAAGCCATATTCTTGCTTCTTCCCACAGACATTGTGTTCGCACAAGCTGATCATTATGTTGTCAAGCGATGGGGACTCCGGCTGGCTTCAAGGATGTAAACTCGTTCTTTGGCCAGAACTGCTCTTTTCTCAGTCCTTGTAGGGTCTGCAAAATGTCAGTGTTTTCATGAGACTGTGGCCTTCCCTCCCCTCCCTGCATCTTGTCTTAGTCCTGCTTACAAATCTGCTGTTCTGAGATTATTATTTTTATTGAAATGGTCAGGACTGCAGCGCAGCTGCACAGGAAATAAAACCAGGCCGCCTCATTCCCTCCCCATTTCCACAGTGGGGGGATGCGGTCCCCCCATAATACGCCTCTTGTCATTCTCTCTCCTGCCCTGACACCAGGGTAGCTAAAGGGGGCACCTGCCAGGCCCGGCCCCTGTTCATTCCAGCTCAGGTTCCCACTCTGGGACGACTGGAGAAAAGGGCTGCAGCCTGCAGCTCTCCCTCTGGCAAAGCACCGCCGGATCTGTGTGATGGGAACGCCGGGCTAGGAGCAGCACCCAAGGGGTAGAAGGGAGGCAGGAGACCGTAAAAGGATGGAATTGAAAGCTTAAGTTGTAAAAAGCAGGAGCCGCTGGGTTACAGATCAGGGAGGGGATGGCTACTCCTTGCTAAATTCTGCACTCACTCTCTGAGCCTATTGCATGTGCAGGACATCTTATCGGGAGAGAGCTGCCTGCATAATGGAGGGCTTTCAGGCAAAGCCAATACAAACGCTAAGGGGCCAACACTACTGGGAGATTAAATGAGCTAAATATTTATAGCTTGGCTAAATGACAACTAACTGGAGATCTGATGTAAACACTGAGGAGGGAAAGAAACATTTTAAGGTGGCTTTGAGGGCAGGATTGAAACAATCTGAAATGAAGGGAAGCTTTAGGCAAGATTATTATTTTTTTTTTTGCTCCATCTGCTATGCAAGAAAGGGCGGCAATGACCCAGCAAAGCATATGAAGTATGCCTTCATATGGCTTCAAAAGGGATCCTGAATCTCTTTGTGCTCCTTTGGGCAGCAGGACAGGTGGCTGTATTTGGTGGATTACCTAATGACAGCTAATCCTAGGCCATGCTGGTCTCTTCTCTCAAGTAACTAGGGATAGGACAAGAGGAAATGGGTTCAAGTTGTGCCATGGGAGGTTTAGGCTGGACATTAGGAAAAAAAACTTTCACTGAAAGAATTACCAAGCATTGGAACAGGCTGCTCAGAGAGGTGGTTGATTCACCATCCCTGGATATGTTTAAAAGTCATGTAGACGTGGTGCTCCGAGACATGGTTTAGTGACAGACCTGGAAGAGTAGGGTCAATGGTTGGACTAGATGATCTTAAAGGTCTTTTCCAACCTAAATGATTCTATGATTCTATGCTTCTGTGGTTTCTGCAGGTACAGACTCTGGGCGGACGCCTGCGCGGAAATGTTTGGAGGTCTTGACATCTGCGCTGTCAAAGCTGTCCACAGCAAAGACGGAAAAGACTATATCATTGAGGTGAGAGCACAGGAAACTGGAATGCAAGTCTCCTTTGGGAAGTGCATCTGCAAACACGCTCCCTCAGAGCTCACATGCACCAGTGTGCTCACTTACCCTTGTGTGCACTGTCCATAAGTCACTGTTCTTCAGTGCCCACCTGTTTTCTCCAAGCTGTGGCCCACTGGTACACAATAAACTGATTCAGAGTGCCAGGTAAACTGACAGATATGCAGCAAGGTGTCAGGGTTGAAGTGCCTCCACTTCTCAATGTGGACTATGAAAGGAAATGAAGAGCCACAGACTGCTTGGGCACCTCATCTTTCCAGCTGAAAAATCCCCACAGTGCAGAACCTCACCAGCAAGGGACAGGTGTGAATCTGCCTTCTTATTGAGCACATAACAGCCTGCAAGTGTTGCTGGCAGCATCCAAAGTTTGGTGTGTCCCAGTGCCCCAGTACCATCCTTCATAGGCTGAGCACTTGCAAAGCCAGAGCATCTCTTGTAGCTGTTAGTAGGGATCAACAGCATTGTGAACAAACATGCCTATATTCGGCCCAACCTGGCTGCAGGTGCCAGATGATGCTAGAGTATTAGTCATGTTAACTTCCCCCATTGCCCATGCAGAGGTCCAGGAGGTGTTCAGTCCATTAAAATAAACTCAGTTTCTCTCTGAACGAACCTGTCTTTCTGCAATCACTTTAAAAGGAACCCCAACAACAAAAAGCCTAGCTGCATCTAATTTAAAAGAGTAAAATACATGGTGAGGATGTAGCAAAAATGTCTATAAGTAGCAGGAACATTTTTATTAAAAGAACAGGTGTATTTTCTAAAATCTTTTGCCCAGGCAGCATTCACTACAATAACAGACCAGCAAGACAAAGCACCACGGAGTTACTATGGGCAATGTGGACTACAAACATTCGTGTTCAGAGCCCTGTTTGCTGGACAGACTGTTGCTCTGAGAGCTAAAATTTGACATGCTCTTTGCCAGGCCAGGGGGCAGACGTGGGAGTGGGGTGGATAGCACGCATGGGTCATCCTAACAGGGCAGAGAAGGAAAAGCTGGGCAGAAAATCAAAGTGGAAATTTTAGACATGCTTTGGGGGAGAGAAAATCTGCAAAGTAAGCAAGTGCCTCTGTCACTATGTGACTCGAGAAGGCACAGCATCTGACCTGCTGTAAACTCCACCAACACAGGCCAGCTGAGGAAGATGAGCAGAGCCAGCCTATGGCTTCATGCAGGGGTGCTGACACACTGGAAAGCTATGTGTGGGAGAGCAGTCCCACCCGCTGAGGGTTGGGATGCTGATGAAAACCACATGAGCCCTCCAGCGACTGCACATTCCTGCATTATGTATCTGCTCTCTAGAGAGCAGTGACCTGTCAAAGGCCATGTGATATAAGTGCGCTGCCAGCAACAAAACACTGATGAGCCTCCGTCTTTCCTGAAGTGATGGGGCCATCGCCGATGGGTCTGCTCCTGTATGCAATACATCAGCACCTAGAGGAGCATCCCCCAGAGCAGACTGTCTCCCTGCTGTGCGCTTTTATATCTCTATGAACACACAGCTGAGAAAGGAAGAGCAAGAAAGCAGTCTTGCTAGGGATGACTGTAAGGACATTTGGACTGTGTCCATACGTGGTCAGATGTGAGATGTGGATTTTATACCCCTGTATCTATTCTTGCATATAAGCCCACATACGTGCACACGTGGCTAATTCTGTGCTTAAGGATTATGTGCCTCTGTCTGGGTATACCTCTGGGTTTTCACATCTGCCCCTGTGTGTGACTGACTGGATGAAAAGCACATCCATACGCTAACAGCCATCACCGGCTTGCACACAGAGAGAGAAATGTGCACTAATACTCCTCTCTCCGAGATCAAGGTAAAAAGCAACGGATCTAATATGGTACAAATCAGAAGAAACACATCAGCTTCAGATGCGTCATGCTGAATTATCCAAGTGGAGAACTTGATTGAACAGGCCTGATGTACCAACATCTAGCAGGCATTCAGATGCCAGGCTGATGGACATTGTCAGGAAAGAAGTAGAGTAGTGCAATACAAAGAGCAGAACAAAGCCAAACAGGCACCTTTTCTGCTTTTTGCAGATCTGAGGGAGATGCTGACAAGTAATTAATTGCCTCCAGCCTACTTCCTGGGGTACTTTTATTGGCCTGAAACTGATCCTTTATTTTGCTTTTTTCTTTTGATAGTGGGAGAAAAACGTTATTTGACAGTGCGACAGTTGTATTTTTCTCGGTGAGAAGGAACAGCGTGCTGTGACATTTTACAAGAAAGCATGCCTAAATGGCCTGAACAAATAAGGAATTTGCACAACGCAATTGCAGGCAGTAATTAATTTCCACAGTGCAAAGCAGTTCTCCAGGAAAGATTCGCAGAGGTAGTGATGGGCAGTTCTATCAAGTGAGATTTATCACAGTGGTTTGTTGCAAGCAGAATCAGATTAAGACAGATGAGTTATCAACACGGCACAAGAGTAATCCTGCACCCATGGTATTTGCTGTTACTTAAACTTCACCTTCTTTTCTTTTCCCATGGCAAACAGCAGAATCTAGTACATTTCTTGCCCTCCAAAGCACTAGCACTCTTAAACACCATTTTCAGGGCTCATATTGAAAACTTCGAAGAAATCAGTAGATTTCTTCAGTTTTGTTCTGTTCAAGCAGCTGTGAATTTAACAGTAAGTGCTGGTATTTCTTTTTCATCTGCTGTAAAGAACTTTGTCACTTTAAGGGAATATTCAGCATGAACAGTCAGCACTTGATCAGAAGGCCAGATCCTCAAAATAGTGCAAGTTCGGTACCACTGTTAGCAGCCAGATTCTCAAGAGAGCTCAGCGGCATGTATGGTTTAATAATCTTCCCCCTTACTTTTTTTTTTTTGCAATCTAACCTTTTCCATGTCTCTGCTATGCTGACAAATATAGAGCAAGCAGAGGGCGAGTAAAGTGATCCATGTGATTTATTCTTTCTAAGCTAAGCCCTACCTGCCACACAGCTAAGCTGTGTTGCTAGACATGCTCCTCGCTGCCCTGCAAGAAGGCCTGCCTGTCCCTTCAGCGCTGCCATATCATTTCTTTTGATATGTCTAATCATCTGTTTCCTTCCTTCCTTCCCTAGAAATCACCTAACACCCCGCTCTCGCACATCAGAGCATGGAATAACAAGTCCAGCCTTCGGGCCTCAGCGTCAGACAGGCGCAGGGGGAGGAGCGGGATGGGGTTTTCCTGAGCCTCTTCTCTGCCCAGCTGCTTTCCGCTCCTGCCTCATACACCTTATCAGGCAACAGCAGCTGCATCAGGAGCAGCCACTGACCTTGGGCAGCTACAAAGGCCGGGTCCATGTGTGCTGACGCCTTCTTGTCTTGCCCAGCTGTTCCGTGATCTCCCCAGGAAGAGATGAGTGCAATCTGTCTGTGATTCACATATGCCTTCCAGCCGTTTGATTTATTTCAGCATTAGCATGTGTATCTGCCCGGTTCCAGAGCAATTCCCCCATCACGGAGGACAGATAAGGTGACACCTCACGCTCCTTTTCAGTTCAGCAGCAATCGGCTGTGTCACTTTGCCAACAGAAATCACTGGCATTTTCAAAGGCCTTCCCTTCTGCATGTGATTGTTCATTCCCATATTTGGAGTCTCCCACAGCTCACGTTCCTCTGCCAGACACTCCAGAGCGGGACAACAGATACCCTCATCCCTGGTGCACCTTCTCTGGTTCAGGTGGGACCTGCTCCAGGGTTCATTCCCCCTGGTGCCTTTGTTCTAAAAAAAAGCATCTTCCCCTTCCTCTACAGCCACTGCTGCCACAGAAATAGGGAAAAGCAATCCTTAAGGTAGGACAATGAGGGGTTTGGGGTGTTTTGCTGCATCACAGTTACTCACAGGGAGGGCTGGAGAGTCGGGAGCTGGGCTTGGCCGGCCAGGCTGTTAGCAGAGTAATGGCAACATCTAGTGGTCAGACAGGTCCCTCGCCCGGTGCGTACGGGGAGCCGGGACCTCTTTTCTCGCGTGTGAGCTGGAACTGCCAAATGAAAGGGAAAAGCTTTTAAGGTGGGACTGGAGGGGAGGGAAACCCGCGGGGGAACCTGCTGGGGAGCCCCCAGGAGCCCCTGGCTAGTGAGACACGGGCGGGAACTGCCCCTTCCCTGACACCACCAGGAAACATCTCCTCTCCCCACCTCGTTTTTTTACAGAGAAACAGCAAAGCGGAGAGTGGAATGAAAAACCACCTCGTGTATTTAGCTGAGCACTGCCATCTAATTTTCTAATCTCCTCCTCTCATGCCCTGGGTCAAGCAGGCCATGGCAATAAACACCAGCTCGCTCTTCATGCAAACCTCAGTTAAACCTTCCTACGTAGCTTCTCAAGTGTTCATACGAGACACCTATGGAAATGAATCCAAGTTCATAGCTAATTTGCAAGAAGAGACTAGAATGCAAACTTGGTGAACTCACCTCATTGATTTCCCTTATTTTAAACTTCAAAAAAGGGTGTAAAAGTTTCCATTTCACTGGAAGAGTGGACTCTTGCAGCCTTGCCAGGGTGGAGTGTGCTTCTGATTGTTATCTGAGCCTGAGTCAGTGCCTTTCTTGAGCAATGCAACCTTTAACTTTGCATTTCCAGGGTTTTTACTGTTTGGTTTAAAAATAAAAGCAAAATAAAATAAACTCTTCCAACCCTGATATTTTGGTACAATTATATTTACTCCAGCTGAATCTTAACTTCATCATAGTGCAGTTCTTCCTGTGGGATTTAGCTAATGTTTGCAAAGCACTTGATTTATGATGAACTGTTGAAAATTATGTTTAGGGCTGCTATGCAGCTGAAGGTCTGCTGTGCATTTATTACTATTGTTGTCAGACCATTTCTTACCTCAAAGACCCTCTGACAGTTCTCCTTCCCCAATCCCCACAGTCTTGCTTCCCAGCTTTCCCCAGCTCAGTTGTAGGACTTGCTTGGGAAGCGCTTGCGTCTCAACACTATCAAGAAGACAATCAGAGAATGTTTACTTTCCTGCATTGGGTGCTGTTGTTTGGGTGACATCCTATTCATCTGTGGTGTTTATTTCACCTCTCAGGGTGCAGCGCTTTGCGTTGATTAATCCCAAATATTTCCTCATTTCCTCCAGACCTTGTTGCTTTCATCTCCTCAAGCTTTGGTACTTGTTGTTTCCCTTCTCCTATGGCCCTTTCTGCTGCAATGTCACCTCCAAATACTGTGCCAGAGAGACCTCATCCATCAGAGGCATCTCCTCAGGACATGTGAAGAAGCAAGTTTGTGTTGAGTTGATTTAGAAAGCCTCCAGCCACCAAAAGTCTTGGCTTGGCTTCCATGTTGTGAAGGGAAGGAAGATGGGGAGCAGGGGGAAGTACATACAATTTCCAAAAAAAAAACCCCAGTGAAATCCCACACCTAGGAAAGTAAGTCAAACATGTTTCAGCATGGGGGAGTGGTGACTAGAGGTGTTGGCAAGGATGTGGAGACACAAAGCAGGTTAGTGTGAGAGGTGAGTTGAAAGAGGCATTTGCCACCAGGAAAGCTCCTTCCTAACTGTTATTTTCCCCTCCTGTGACAGGTGATGGACAGCTCGATGCCCCTGATTGGGGAGCATGTGGAAGAAGACAGACAGCTTATAGCCGATCTGGTGGTTTCCAAAATGACTCAGCTTGTCGTCACTGCTGGATCTACACCATCACCGCTGAGGCCTTGGGTATGAGCAAATAGAGACCTTATGGCCACGTTGTTTTCCTGAACTCTTTTTCCTCTCCCTCCTCCCCGTGGGTGTCAGGCAGTCTGATATCTCAGGGTTGAACAGTCCCATATGGGAGTGTATTGGCTAGATTTATTCCCACTCTTCCAAATAAGTCTCTCATAGACTTTCTGAAGTGGGTGCCCCTAAGAAACAGCTCTCTCCTCCTTTCTCTCCTTCCATATAATTGTGGATTCACACTGGTAGTGTGGGCATCTAGGCATTCTGGCTTATTAAATTCCTAGACTCATATTGAAGACAGCCCTTTTTAGAGGTGCTTGTAACACCTGACCATCTCAGTCTAACACCATCCCTCAGGATAGGTTTCATTCCAGTTTTTGCATCCCTGATGAAAATCTGTGCTTCCCAGAGCAAAAAGTGGGAAAACCCCCAAGAGTTTTTCCATTCCTTACTGCAACTTTTCTTCTTTGGAGATGCCCTTCACCCCCTTCATCAGGAGGAGGCCTGACTAACGATGAATTCATATAAGAATCTGTCATTTTTGCATTTAAACAGACCCCTTAGTGCTTCTCATGTACAGTCATTCTGAATATCAAATGCGTCTAATCTAAGTGCTACATTTCCCAGTGGCAGTTCTGCAAAAATGAAACACACCAAAAATGAAACATAATCTGTGTCTCCAGGTGTATGTGCTACACCTCTTTCAGTACCTTGCAGGGAGCCAAGCATGAAGGTTTGAGGACAACAGATCTGTACAAAAGAAAGAACAGGAGAGTAAACAGGTTGAGGGATAATGCTGGCTGCAACGCACTGGAAGAGTTTCCATTTCCACTTGAGACAAAAAATGGAAGAAAGCACTTTATGGTTCTCTGGCTTTGTTGTATGACAGCCCATTCCTGCTTAACCAGGTGCCCAGTATTCAGGTTAACTCCAAACCAAGTTTTAGCTAGAGTGAGGGGGTAAACATTTAACAGACACTAAAAATGCTTTGAGGCAGGGAAAGCGATACAGAAGGGATAGGATTTACTCTGGCCAAAGTGGAATCAACAACTGCCATCTGAAACAACCAAGATATAGAGTGGATAAACTAAGAGCAAAGGGGAAGCCAACGGAAACTGAGAACATGGACAGATGCATCTGTTTTCTATGCTTGTCATACACTGGTACAGGATTGGATTGGATTACAACAGACCTAAAATAGGGCCAAAATAAGAACAAAACAAATGGTCTTGGAGGGATAGGATGTCAAATAGAAGAGTTAAATAAGAAAAGGGTCTTCATCAAGAATATAGCCTACAAATATCTGTATACAAAAATCAAGAAAATTAAAACCACAAATATGTTAACTACAGTGTCTTACTATAGTGAAAGACCTTGGTGCAACAAACATTGCAGAAACTGCACAAGCTACAATTACTAACATAATGCTATAACACGTAGTTATAAATGTGCAGGGAGAAGCAATTACACGTGAGGCTGATGAGATGCAGAACTAGAGCTGCAGGTGAAGACTTCCACAGGATGAAGAAAAATAACAATTCTGAATACAAGGACGGCAGTACTGAATACCTAGAAATACGAACCCTTGGATATCCTGTGGGTATGCATAGAATATCTACATGTATTATTGGAACTGTCTATACTAGTCTCTGGATGAAGAAAGACTGAAATTATGAAACTGAGTGCGCAGCAGTGACAGACATGGAAGAAGCAACAAGTCATAATAATGTGAGACTGCAGCTACCAAGAAGCAAGTCAAATAGTACAGTGGGATAGTAAATCAGAGTCAGTTCCCCACCTCTGTAGGTGTCTGCTAATAACGTACCTAGACTGTCAAAAAAGCCTTACACAAGGTAACAGACAAGAGCTATTAAAGAAAGCAAGCAGGGAGGGGCTAAAAGGCAAAGTTTCATTGTGGAGAGGAAGCTGGCCTCAGATAAAGACATACATTTGAGAGATGTTAATTCTTGCAAAGTTAGCAGAGGGGATACTTAAAGGATGCTAAGCCTGGTCATGTTGATAATTGGGTTGGTTGAGCCCAGGACAGGATAAGCTGTTAGTGACAACCTGGTTTCATAGCTACAGCTGCAGTTTTCTCCTCACCTCTCTGCCCCACCTCCATCCTTTCCCTTCACTGTTTTGCTTCCAAAGGCAGAAGACCTTAGGCTGGCCCTCACTCCTTCATCTCTGAGCCTCAAAATCCTGTTTTGCCTTCGTCTCTGAGAAGCCTTGGCTTGGCTGTAAGCAAAGGCCACAGAGGTGAATATGAGATCTGACTCCCTTCCTTTGGCTGGTCTAATCAGGATGTCTCCCGGCATTAGGACAGTAAATTTCCACTGACACCAAAGCAAGGTTTAGTGTCCCAAGATACGTAGGACCAGAAGCCATGAATGGAAAATTTCGTCCCTGTCCAGACAAACCGTGTAAAATATGGGCTGGCAACCTCCTCACATTTATGTTAGTCAGTTGAAAATAATTTCAATTCTTCCAACTGTGAGACATTTCTTCCTATTTCCAGAATCACTTAGCTCATTCTCCTGACCATCTAGGAACCTTGAAGACCCTTTTATCATTGTGTTCTCCATATAAATAATCCGGCACGTACCAGCCTATCTGTCTCCAGCTTCCCCTGCTTTCATAAACAATTCTGTGCAATAGGGTTACTCAGACTTTTGTTAACTTTGGACCGGCCCTTTGTGCAACAGTTCTGTGTTGCTTAATCTGTTTATTAAAATATCTGTCAAAAAGAGTAAACAGTGAGAGAGAAGAAAGTGCGGATGGCACCAACTTACTTGCATTAGTCAGGACCAGGGATGGCAGTGAAGAACATCTGACAGAGCTATGTATCTTAAGTTGCCACAGTAGCAAATGAAACTCCGTATGGAATATTGAAAGGTAAGCTAAGCTGAGGGTAGAGAAAGGGAGAACATAAACAATCTGTAGACCTTGCAAGTGGCACTAGCCATTCCCCTTGAGAAAGACTCTGTCGCATACAGGCTAATGAAAACCATTGCTCAGCCTACGGTTGTGATGACAAGGGAGAAGCAGGAAATTAGGACGCAGGAGAAATGAGCTGGTGATGTATACAGAGGACCCAGATACTGCTTCATCTGGAATAATGTAAGCAGACCTGCCTCTGGCATCTGCAGAAGGAATTGCAAAGCTGGGAAAGAGAAGAGGGTGATGAAAACAATTAGGGGCCTGGAAACATTCCCGTGGAGGGACCGAAGGGATTCAGTCTCTTGGCTTTAGAAAGGAGGTGAATGAGAGAGAGAGGGCAGTAAAGGTTTGCAAAATAATGAATGGCCTAGCAAGGGCAGGTTGTGAGAACTCTTCTCAAAACTCAGAACAAAGCAAGGGAGTTAAGGAATGGGAAAGGCAGTGAGGTTGAGAGCTCAGCAAGACTCAAAGGGTCTGCGTATAAATATCAAAACAGAATATCTGGAACTGTTGCAAAGATTTTGTGGAGCAGATAATAAGCTTCATGTTTCAGGGTTGAAGCTGGCCCTTGCTTATTAGCAATCAAGAGGAGACCCCTTAGGGTAAAGAGATGATTGCTCCGTAGATGTTTCCACGGTTCGTCCCTCCTTTCTTTGGAACATCTGGTGCTGGCAGCTGTCCAAAATGGGAGAGGGGACTAAGAGACCCCCTCAGGCCTGATACGTTTGGGTAATTCCTGATTGCCTAAAAAACATTCTAAACTGTAACTTCATTGTTATTCCCTGCAAGCAAACAACTTCTGTGCTCTTTATTACTCAGCTCTCCATTTTAGTCCCATGAGGTTTTACCAACCAGATGCTGCATGTGTGTGTGTATTTAAGGAACACTTCATGACTCCACAGTTCCTGTATTACCTCAGGGCTTCTCTTTTGGGACTCTGTATTAACCGGAATGGCTTTTTTTCCTCTAGCCTCCACAAGTTCAACCTGCATCAATGAAAACTCAGACTGGACCTCAGCTTGGACAACTGTCCCAACCACGGCCTCCTCCCCAAGGTACAGCTCTTTGGGTCCCACGACAGTGTAAGACCTATCAGTATGCCTTCTAAATAAAAGCCATCAGGATAAAAGTTTCACTCACTGTTCCAATTCACTGACAATCAGGCAGGAAATCCAGTGTGCTGTTAGAGCAGCTGCTGTCCTAGTCCACAGCAGCTCAGAAAGTGGAATGAAAATTTGACACAAATCCAGTTGTTACTGCTGGCAGGACTTGGCTCAGCAAAATGAGGCCACTTGAACTGGCTCTGCAGCAGGATTCTGGGCACAGAGTGTATTTGTGTTTACAGAAAGCTGTAGTGGCTAAAAGTGTTAAGAAGTGATGGGAAGATGCTAGTGCTGTCATGCCTGGAACAGACACCAACATGGTGATCCATCTGTCCAGGTGTTCCCCTGCCAGCAAGAGCACATCCCAGCTCCTCCTGACAGCAGAAGCAGGCTTGACTCATGTGGCTTGGTCAGAACAACAGTTTTGGTTTATTGCCCTGATTTACACTGAGGCAATGAAGCACAGGGTTGCCCCATGGGTACCCAGGCCACACCAACTACTCAATTCACATAACCAATTAGACCCTCCTTTTTGCCACCTTTGTCCCTCCCTTTCTCCACTCAAATCTCCTACCAAATTAACACCCACCTCCAATTATCTTTTCCTCATCGATCACAGTTTTGCTGTATCCAAAATTTAGTCTTTCTGATACCAAATACATCTATGTAAACTTGGCGTTACACGGAATTACTGACATGAATTGTTGGCTTTGCAAGATACTACTCCCCATCTGTATCCAGTACTCCTCCTCAATTCTCTGTGAAGTCTCTTTTCACGACTCCTCCTTGACCACCTGTAAAATCCAGCCAGTCCTCACAATGCTATCTGTAACTTTTGTCAACTTTTCACACTATTACCTGTCATGTCCAGCAATTTCTCACCTCACATCCAATTGTTTTACACACGCCCTTCAGTTTTGAGAGTCTGCTACCAATATGGGTGAAGCCACCTGCTGATAATGCTGGAAAAGATGTATTGATAGTGATAGGGTGCACAGTCTCACATCAAACTGCTGGGCCCATGAAGGGGCTGCTGGCCCAAACCAGCACGTCAGCTTTCATCTCCTGCAGAGATTCTGCAGTGACTTTTCCTTCCCACTGCAGGAAGTATTTGCCAAGGATAAGAAATATTATTTACATGGAAGAGTACAGCACATGGACATGACTTCGTTTGGGGAAAGGGGCAGAGCTCCTTTAGTGCTGAATAAGGTAGAGAAATGAACAACTCTAGAGGCATGGGCATAACACCAGGTTTTGGCCTGTAAGAGAAGTTTTCCCTTATCCTTCTGTATGAAGCTCCTCTGAAGAGTCTCTCCCCTTAGCAAAACCCATTCTTCCATATAGATGCTCCTTGCTGCTTTTCCACCACACGTACTTCCTCATGTTTTTGTTTACTCATGTTTTGTCCTCATGTTTTGTCCCTTTCAGGTGGACCCCGCCAACCTCAGGCATCTCAGCCTCCACGGACAAATGCACCTCCACAGCAGCGGCTCTCTCCTCAAGGACAGCAGCCCCAGAGTCCCCAGTCCACTTCACCCCAGCAGCAAAGGTCACCTGGATCTCCACAGCAAGTCCGATCAGCAACTGGGTCCTCTCCAGTCCAGGCTTCCAAGGCGGGCATGTTCCCTCCACAGCAGCCTAGACCTCCTGCTCAAGGCCGGGCTCCTAGCCAGCCAAGCCCCACTGAAACATCCAAGCAGCAAGCCGCCCCACACCCACATCTGAAGTAGGTGCTCTGTTAAACTGCTAATATCTGTAGATATTAGAATAAGGCTGTCAAAAAAGTATCCTGAGCATGAAGAACGTACTGCCTGTTGTCAGGCAATAGTCTCCAGGGACCAAGTCCCGGACAACTGCGTGACTTCAGAGGTATATATGCCTGGGCATAACAGGCCACCATTGACCTTCCATCAGAAAAAACAAGTTGTACTTGACATCTCTAAGATTTCACAGTCTTCCTCTTATTCGTGTGCTCATTGTTAATCATGTGCTCTACCCAAGCCGTATCAACACAGCTACCACCTTCCCAGCAGGGTGTATGCTCCTTACAGGCTGTAACCAGCACATTATTGTCCAGAAGGCTCAACAAGAATTATTCCTTCACTATTCCCTGAATGCAGGAGCCATGCAAGGTTCTTTACTGGGCAACTTTTTGCAATTGGTAGCAAAAAGGCGGGGCGGGATGGGGGCGGAGCAGAATCATAGAATCATAGACTCACTTGGGTTGGAAGAGACCTTCAAGATCATCGTGTCCAACCATAAACCTATGCCAAAACCACCCCTAAACCATGTCCCTCAGCACCACGTCTACCCGTCTTTTAAATACCTCCAGGGACGGCGATTCCACCACCTCCCTGGTGCAGAAGTGGCACTACTCATATATATGAAACTCCAGATGGTGACTGTAGGTTTAAATGCTCTTCTGGAGCAGAGCACACCACAGAATTATTATGTATTTTTGTTAGCAGCCTTTGCTGCCACCCTTCATAGAGCATATCCGTCTGGCACCATGGCAGGAAAGATTGGCAAAAAAATGTTTGGTGTTGACAAAACATTGACACAAGAGCAAATTAGCATGAACAGGCCAGAACAAAATATAGACTAGGAATGAGAAGACAGTTTCTATGCAGCAGAGGAAGGATGTTCTGGAACAGGTTTTCAGTGATGATGACTACATTAGCAAGGCAAACCAAGACCAGTGTACTTAAGGATCAAAATGTTGGTGCTAAGGATGCAGTCGCCACACTAAACGTATTTCAGGTACTTTAATTCAAAGTCTGGTCTTGTGCTGAATGCCTGTTACTGACCAGAGGAAACCACTCAGTGACAAAGCATGGTAGCGGGGAAAATTGGGAGATTTAGTTCAAAAGCACAGTCCTGACCTGAACTTCAACATTAGCAGGTACGCACCCAGCAGGAGTAGCATGGCCAACCAAAAGACCTGCGTAACACAGCTGACAGTCAGAGCAGACGTGCCAGGGAGGGCAGGCAACAGCACAGGGGACACAGCTACCAACTTGCCGAACCTCTCATGCTCTCACACCTGAAAGGACAGGACCTTTCACAACAGTTGCACCAAACAGAAATTGCATGTTTTTAGTCAAATGTTTTCATCAACACTTACTAGCCTGGACTGTGATATTGGAGCTGCCTGCCCATGCCCCATCCTCTTCCATCCCCTCCGCCTCCCCCACTCCTGGATATCTTAGTATACAGAGATTCTCCTTCCTAACCTCTCCTTTTATCCTTGAATTTGTCTGTGTGATGGAACACAAAGCACCAGTAACCAGCTTTGAACTACCACCTTCTCCTGCTGAGTCCGAACTCTGTTTTCCATTTCAGCAAATCACAGTCCCTGACAAACACCTTCAGCATATCTGAATCATCCCAGCGGGGAAATGCGAATGAAGATGAAGCAAAAGCTGAGACCATCCGCAATTTGAGGAAATCATTTGCAAGTCTGTTTTCCGATTAACAGCCCTGCAGCTGGATCTGTGCTTTTGTCAGCCCTCACTCTTCATATCAGCATACCTGATGTCATCCTGGAATATACTCAATGGTACCCCGCAATTTACAATTAACACCTGGGTAAATGGAATTTAGAAAACTATAGTTGTTTTAATACAAAAAAAAAAATAGTCTAATAACAGTCTGAAAAGTGACTGTATAAAAGTGGCACTATTTCATTGTTTTTTGTGCATAATCGGAATCACATCTGTTCAAATGACTGAGTTGCAAAGCAGATTTTACTCTTGCTAACCCCTGTGGAGTCAACACAGTTATGACAGTGCAAACTAGATTTTATTTTGATTTGTATATAGTCAATATAATTGCTCACTTCCAATTACTGAATCCGTGTTGAGGTCAAGCTGAAAAAAAAATAGGTTTATTTCAGAAACAGATGTGCAAAGACGAAGTCAATAAGTATTCATTGACTGCTAAACTGAGCATGCTTGAGCATGGAACACAGTGGACTTCTGTGGAACTTCACGATAGCGACTTCCTAAAAAGTCACTTTTCAGAGCAAAACTACATTCAAGTTACACATGGTACCAGGCATCAGTAAGCACCAAAGATCACATGAGCAGGTCATCCAAATGGACTGCTGGTTTGTTCCAGACCACTCTGCTCATAGCAGATAAAATGTCTCTGTTTCATGCCTTGCATTTATGTCCGCTGCACGTGATTCCTGCGTTCTGAGAGAAAAATGTCATGTTCTAACCCTGTAGCCTTAGCTCAAAAATAACCTGAGAAATGGGCCTTCCACGCAAAAAAACAACTTCTTCCCCTGCCCCTGGAAACACCAGAGTTCACGTTCACAGTTCACACAAATTCCAGACAAAACCCAGCTAAACTCCAAGTACTTTGGTGACTTGGTCACATCTGGCGAAGTATGTCCCCCAGGAACATGCTTAATTAATAGCAGAGTTGATGAAGTGCACATACTTGTGTGCTGAGTGTTCCATAATACCAAATGGACAGAGAGATGGGAGAGAAATCCTGTCTCCCTCCTTGAACTCCCACTGACTTCACCGGGGTGAGTGCAAAATGAATGCAAGGTGACAAACCTGCAACAGAACAGGAAAACTATCCTTTACAAATAAGATGAGCTGGGGTCCATCCAGAGACACCAAGCCATGGGAGGGCATGTATAGGATTGCCCCAAGCAGGTAATAATCAGTATTTCTCCTCCCTGGCCACCCCCAAGAATTATTCTTCCAGAGAAGACAGAGATGGATCTTTGCCAGGTGTGCTTTTCCTCTAAGCCTGCACCACAGAATGAAGCTGCGTATGAGCACATATACTAGAACTGGGACACGGCACAAAACAGGAATGACACAAGGTACATTCACAGTTGGAAAAAAACACCCTGGGTAAATCAATGTATACACGGCTATTTCTGCCAACTGAGAACCTACCCCTTTCACCCTGCTAGTTCTATTTATATCACACCTGATGCAGGTGCCAGCCCCCATCCCACCTCCTTGATTTTTTTTGCAATTTTTGTTAAGTGCTTTAGTCACAAACCACACATACAGCTTCAAGGCCAGCCTTTTGGCTTTGTGCTTCCCTTGCCAATTCACCTTGATGACACTTCGGAATGGCCAGGGAAGCAGGGAGGTCAGTAAGTTAAAAACAGTTGAGCCAATGACACAGATCTTTGCTGCAACTTAAAACAAGGAGATCCTCAAAGCAGCAAAAGCAACAGCAGCATTTGCCATCTTGGATCTTATAATTCACTGGCGGGAATAAAGCCAAACAAGCAATTCCTTCCACCTGTAATGAACATCCAAATCCAATGCAGTCATCTGGACCTTGTATGACTTTCCCCTGCGCAGGCCTTTACACACATCATGGCTTCTGTGACCTGTGCCCTTTCAGGCAAGTGACAGCATAGCTTTTCCAGGCTGGAAGGCTCTCGAGAGACTCATCCGGATCAATGATTTATACCTCAAGCTCAGTACTACAGAGCCACCCTATTCCCTGATGATTTGTCTTTCCTTTTCTTTTTTTTTTTCCCCCTCCAGTTCTGTGTCGTCCTTCCAGGTTTGCTAAGCTGTTTACAATGTAGCATCATAAATACATGTCATTATCTGAGAAGAAAAAAAAAAAAAACAACACAGATCCTGATGTTTTGCAGTCTCCAAGAGCAATAACAGAGTGACAAATGGCCTTGAGCAAGCATTGTCCCACTGGCAAGAACAAGAACAGATCAACAGGCTCCAGTACATGGAAAGGAGGTAATACAACCCCGGTGGGGGAGGATTTCCTTCTGTAACACTTCCCTCAGCATGGTTTATGCTTTTCCCTACTAAATGGTCACCAGAGATGCAAAAAGAGAAATAAAAGTTTACTACCAGAATCCTCGATTGCTCTATACCCTGAATCTTTTTATATCTCCCTTACCAACACAACCCATACAAAAAATAAGTGACTATTATGGCACGGCCCCATAAATCGACCCCAGTTCATCACCGTAACCACAGCAGTGGGATCATGTGCTGGTGCTGCGTTTGAACACAGCAGGGCTGTCCTCTGGCGGGCCACAGTAGCAGGACAGCACTGTTGACTTGACACCCAGCAGTGACTCAGATCTCTTCATTTGCCTACAGCTCTCAGCTGTCACCTTTCAAGGGACAAGCAAACAGAAGAGCATCTCCCTCCTCTCTCCTCCCCCCAGGTCCAGCTTGCAAAAACAAGTAAAAGCAACAGGTACTCTCAACTTAACTTGGTTACTCCTATAGCTCCTGAAAAGCATCTTCAGTTCTATCCACAGAAATGCTTCAGTGAAAACAGCGTTGATTTCCTAAATTAAAATGACGAAACTCTATACTGTGTCCTACAAATGTTCCAACATTACACTTCAATCTACAGCTACGATGCTCACATACTAGCTGTTGAGGCTAGCAGGAGATTCACAAATGCATCATCGTATATCCAGGTTATCGCCTTTGATGCACGGTTTCTATTCCAAAAACCCTGCAATCTAACAAAGCCAGAGAAAGAGGGAATACATGGGATATATTCTCCATCGATGTGAATGGGGAACTAAGGTATACCCAAGAGGTATTTAAATATAATTTAAATATAAATATAAGAGCTGGAGTCAGGGGCAGCAAGAAAGCAACAGAAGAGTTGGTTAACAGAAGCTACATTTAAATCACAGGGCAGACATGCCCCACAGCATGCCTTGGGATCTTTCTCGCACAGCTGTGAAAACTGAGCACCTGGTCAGAGCTTCCCTTTTGTCCCACGCGCTTTAATTTTCTTTACATGGAAGCCAGGAAACACAAATAGATTTGTGCGTTTGGATCCAGCCCAAGAAGGAGCTGGGACACAGCTAGGACACCCACTCATATCCACCACCTGGAAAATTAGTTTGCGTTTTGCTGTTTAGATACGGACTGAGAAACATCTTGACTTTCTTATAATAGCTAGGTGTGGTATTTCAAGAGGAATGTCACTTTTGTTCCCATGCAACTAAAAGTCTTGTATAAAGCTGAAGTTCAGAAGAATAGCGGTCCTGCTCATAACTGCAGCAGTATTTTCTTCTTTCACTAGTCACAGGCAGGTATGTAAGACCTTACACCCTGCAGTTACACTCAGTTACTTTATCTGCTTGGTTTAAGTTTCATGAGTAAGACAAAACAATAAATAGAAAAGCCAAGGACAGCAGTTCCTTATTTCCAAGCGACTGTTAGTAGCCAC
Source organism: Chionis minor (assembly GCA_013398295.1). Taxonomy (NCBI): domain Eukaryota; kingdom Metazoa; phylum Chordata; class Aves; order Charadriiformes; family Chionidae; genus Chionis; species Chionis minor. Next base: position 418,916 of record VZSF01008733.1, read on the forward strand.
CCTAACAGGGCTGGATACAGATAAACAGTACAGGTAAGAAAGGCCCATTCAGGCATTTCATCTGTTGTGATTTCTCTTCTATAGAGTTCCCAAACAGCAATGACACACAGCTGAGGAGCTGGCGAATAAACAAAATAAGCTGCTAGTTTTCAAACGTTTTCTGTTTTGGCTTCTAATTTTATACTGTTGGTCCTGAGGTATTCACTGTGTACTTCACATCCTCTTTTACAAATAAAGGGAACTCCTCTTTAGGGAGCTTGACAGTTCAGGATAAGTCCTCACGGTATCTTCACTACAATGTGAAGGAACAACGAAGAAAGGGAAGGAACATCCTCAGATCACTTAATGGGGTATCTGTGAAAAGGCTGAGTTCATTTCTTCAAAAACAAACATTCAAATGACAAAAATCCAGGATAAACAGAACCTGGGGGATCAGCCTGGCAGAAGAATGATGAGGTTGTCTTCATGGCAGAGAGGGCCCAAATCCAGAGCGGCATAGGGCGTGCCACAAGAGCAAGCAACACAACTGTCATCATGGCACTACTAATGCGAGTACCATTGGCGTCACAAAAATTAACATCTCTCACACACAGAGAGATCATTGTTCCCAGAAATAGCTTGAAAAAAGCGAAAAGTTACAATTTTTTTTAATCTGTTAAAGCTGTATAACCTTATCTGAATATTATGCATGCATTTCTGAAGCGCTCATCACAAGGACCAAATAGTGCAAGACCAACGCAATGCAGATTTCCCTTTTCCTGTTTATAATCACTGGAACATAAAGAATGAGTAAGAGGCCTGACTATACACTTCACTTAAGTGAAAATTCTGTTGGAACAAGGCAATTCAACCACTGCAGGAAAATGTTAAAAATTAAGGCTAATCTTGGTATTGAAGGGAAACCACTGTCCCCAGACTCCATAAATACATTCTCTCAGGTGTTTAATTATGGCAGGATTTGCACTGGTATGCTGTTGCTGTGAAGTAGAAAAGAGAAGAAAGAAGCAATACAACTTTTGGCAGCAAAATAAAGTATTATATTTTACTTCCACTGGAGTTAATGGCAAAACTTCCTGACCCTACTGAAGTCAGCTGACTTTATACAAAACAAGAAGATGAATCACTGAAATATCACCTGAAAAAGCACGTAAGTATTACTAACTAAATAGCTTGTATTTAACAGAAAATGTTAAATTTCTACTGCTGGAATTTCAAAAAGATTTTAGAAAATAGTATCAGCTGTCACAAGTCATCGGTACCATTATACATATATAGAAACATTGAGATCCATCTTAAAAAAAAATACGTAAGAAATGAAAAGTTCTAGCAAAGTTTAGTCATTCCAGTCTTCCTTTAATTAAGCTCCAGCATCAGCCTGCAGATCTCATCAGGAGACTTTAACAGTGGTCTTGTTAGTTGCTCATTAGTCAATAAGACAATACTTGAAAGGTGCTCATAACATGCTACAACACATTTCCTCTTGGCAAGATATATTTTGATACTTAGTTAACGGAATTAAATGGAATTTACTGCAGTAAAGTAAGGATTCATTCTGCTTCTCCTGCTGTGATCCCATTTCCACTGCAACCAGGTCAACCTATTTAATTCCTTAAGTAAGCTAGGCAGGAGGAAAGATTTATTTTTGCACCAGTTTTAGTTCACACGCAGTAAATGCAGCCATGTACTACAGCTCCTTATTTGTAAAGACAAGGAGAAAGACAAAAGTTTTGCTGCTGGTTCTTTGTAAAATTGCTCCGCTTCCGTTCAGACTTCCGAGTTGCACTGTAGCATGACTTTACTCAGTTGTTTGTAAAACAAATTGATTTGTGTTCTAGTATTTCCCTTGTAAAGAAAATCCCTTCCCTGTATTCTTTGTGTATTAAGTAACAATACAAAAATGCTTTTTACCTAATAAAATATTAAAGGAAAAAGAAAATGTCATCTTTGAAAGTTTCTATGAACTCACATCTACCATAACAGCGGTAGCATCCTGTTCTATGTGGAACATGATAGATTTTTTTGTTAATAAAGATTATTAGCCAGGTAGATTTGAAACATCATTTTTCCTGGCAATTTAATAAAACTCTTCAAATAAGACAGACAAGGATAGGGTTTGTATTTAAAGTGCTCTTTATCTGATGTAGCAAGTACTTGGCCGGTATCCTTCTGGTCTCTAAGTAGCACTTCACAGGTTAGGGCAGGGGCAAGGCGGGGAGGGGTTGGGTGGGAAGCAGAACAAACTGCTCTAAATTGTCACTCTTCGTGAAGCAGACCCACATGTCAGGTGGCACGGTAGTACTACCAGAGCATAAAACAAACCCAGCCTTTGTGGTTGAAACATTACCATGCACACGTGTTCTTGCCACAATCTGAAGAGAAGGTAGATGTTAGTGCCTGGTATTTGCAATTTCCTGCAGTTAGAAAGCAAGCTCAGGAACTAGAAAACTCACTGAAGGAAAAAGCAGCCATCAAATGAATGCACGGCGAATGTCCATGGGGCGGCCCCGGCTGGGTCTAGGTGGAAACCGGTCATTGGGACCAGCTCGTCCTGGAAGTGTAGGGTTTGCTCCAGGCAAGGAACCAATTGGGTCAAAGTGTGGTCTGAAAGGAGGAAACTGGCCTGGTGCTTCTCCCGGGCCAGGAATGAGTGAGTTAATTGGGTCGCCAACATAAGGAAGTGTTGGTCTCTCATCGTATTCTCCACCAATGATCACTGGGGGATAAATTGGGTTTGATGGGAATGGATTGGGAGGAAAGGGATTAGGATAGAATGGGTTGGGATGAAAGGGGATTGGATGAGGTGTAGGGGGCAGAAACATCATGTGCCTCCATCTCAGGGCCTCCTTTTTCTGTTTCAACTTTTTCTTGTATAGCTGCAGACAAAAAAGAAACAAAGGGATTTTAAAGCTCTGTAAGTGATTTGTGTTCCACCTTCAGCAGTTGCATTCAGTTCTGCAGCATTTCTCAGAAAAACACTCCTCACCAGTCTTAAAACCCAGAACAGCAACTCCCTGGCCTGCCAAAGACCAAACACAGCACCTCTGGAAGACCAATAACCCATGATTTAGGCATGCAACATGTAACTTGTTGATACTGTTTTCTCCTACTCTGACCAAACTCACCGTCTGTACACAGAACATCACACTTTTAAACTAAAATTTAACTCAAAGTTACTGCCTCCCAGAGTTCTATGCTTTATTCTCAAATTAGCCCGTGGAGACTTATTGCAGAGAGATTATATAAAAAAGCCACCTACTTCTTTCCAGTCTGTGTCACGAGGCCTGGCAATAGGATCTACAAAGAGAAGCAAACAATTAAGAAGAGCAATCTATTTCGTTTTTAAGTAGCATTCATGCCACAGATGCCCACAGTTTTGTTTGAACTTCCAGAAGAATCAAGAGATGAAAAAACACTCTTGTTCAATAAATCTTTATGAAAGATAATGCATCTTATAAAGCTCCAGGACTGTTCAATAGATACTCTACTTGCACACCCATTCTATGTAAAGCATCATCTATAAAAATTACTGAGTAAAGAAATCCCAGAAATACTGTCCCCATCTTTGACTTCTGGCAGCACTTCTCTTCATCACCTTATTTCTTCAATCTAATCTCTTGTGAGAAGTTATAGCAGGAATATCCCTTCACTCCACTTCTTAGTATCTGCAATAGCCAGTACACCAAGGTAGCCAGGGAAACAGATGAAAACAAGGAAAGTCTGCGCCACACAACGGGAAGAACTATGTGGTCCATCAGTAATGGCTCAGCTGATCATCACCAGTTTTCCTGGCAGAAAACTATGAATACACCTCAATTACGCTTGACCAGCTGCACTGGTTAGCATCACAAATGACTGCATTTAATCACAGTGTTCAAAAATCAGTAGTGGCTTCCCCAAGGAGCATCTTATCAAAATATGCTTACATGGGAATGTAATTAGAAAAACGTGTTTCAACATTACCTCGGAAGTCTCGCAGATACATAAACCTCCACAGAAGCTGGTCATTTGAAGCTGTGTAAAGATCATGGCAAACAGCAGAAAGAGAGATGAGTGAACGAACATCCAGAAGTCTGAAAATCCGAAGCTTGAGCTCAAGAGGAAGGACCACTAACCCAAACACATCTGGCAAGTTCAGAGCTACGAAGTGGAGAAAATAGAAGCATTACCTAAGTGGTGCAGAGTTTATTTTATCTCTAAAGACCCTAAAGGAAAGAAAGAACATTATAACCTTTCCCTAAAATAATTTCCCTTTGATGCCCGAGTTACACCACTTTTCTCAGAAAGTACTATGACGTGACTTCTTATAAAACAGATCTCTTACAACTCTAAGTACATTTACGGAGTCCACAAAATAGGGCAAATGGCACTTTATACTGACCACTACTGGCCACTAAGCCTAAGAAACATTCCACGCACCTATGTTTGTAGGCTACAGAACAAAGGAATAAGTTTAAAAAAAAAAAAAAAAAAACTGCCCATTTTCATAAGGCCACAAAAAACACATTAAACAGAGAGCACATGCTTCACATAAAACCTTCCAGCACTGAAGTCTAGAGAGAATTCCAGTGAATAGTCTTCAGAATACAAAGCTGAGACCTTTTATGGCAATATCTACGCAGTGAAAGCCTGGCTTCCTACTGCTTCACAAACACCAGCTTGGGTTACTTCCTACCATCCTTTCCAAGCCCTCAATGACCAGTTATGGAGATCATTCCCCGGGTTAGCCTTCCAAATATGATGCTATATAAATTTTTCTGCTTTGACAAAGAAATGGATCAAAACTACAGAACTACTGCCACAAAATAACTGCGGTATGATTTTCTCATCACTAAGTGTGGAAAACAGCCACTCCACTTCAGTCTCTTAAGTGAGACTACAGCAATCCAAAATTAAAACCAGGAAATTATCGCTATATTAACATTTTCTGAGATCCAAAGATTAATATAGTTTCTTTAGAATGTATAAATTACTTTATGCTTACTCTTTACATACCCATCACTAAACAGCTTTCACTAAACTCTAACACTTTTCCTTCAAGGCATTTAGACCCCCTTCCTTCCATCCTCAAAAATGAAGTACCATCTCCAATTGTAAAGATTTTCTCTCACCTTGTCGGGCAGCAGCCAGAAGAGAGTAAACCAGCTGGTCTTTAAAGAGACGGGATAATTTCTGAAGGTCTTTGTAAACACCTGCAACCTTTTCTATCAAATGAGAGATAAAAAGCTTAACTTCAGGAGGTTATGATGCAAAAATTATATAAAAGCAGAACAATTATGGTTTTCTTATACACAGAACTGTAATCTGTTCGCAATCTTGATGGGAGCTGCTCTGCAGCCATAGTGTAACAATCATGCAATAAATAATTCATTGACGAACTACAGACCAGTTCCACAGTCGGGCTGGGCTTTCCTTTGGCCTTAAAAGGCACCATTAAGAAAAATACTTCAGTTCTTCAGAAACGAACTGACTCCGGAGCTATCAAAGCTTTCTTTGTCATATTTCAAAGCTCCTCTAACATGCACCTATGCTGTAAATGCCTGCAATATTCATTTTTTCTGTCAGGAACGTTTTTCCACTCTGTTCTCTGAAGAAAGAGGAGCCAGAAGACTCTACTGTTGTATCAGACATATTTCTGTGCTCAATTATTCTTCTAAAGGCTTTCAACTAGACTTGTATATCAGCAACTGGGACTACCTAGGACACAGCATAGGACACTGAGTCAGCCTCAACTGCCAACAGTGGTTCACACACTTCAGAGAACAAAGGCTAGTTAGGTCTGTGCTTGCAAGGATCCACGTCTATCTGCCTTTCTCTCCTCCCCCGCCTTAGTTTTCCCTCTAATTTTGGCATTCTGGAGAGAGCTATGTGGTCAGCACATTTTCTGACAAAAGGAACATAACAATTATGGTGCCGCAACAAGAGTGTAGGCACCATCAACCTCTAACATCCTGAACTGCCAGGCAGAAAGGGGCTATAATCCAGCACTGCTGCCCCACAGATTCACACATATATAGGTCCTCATAAATAATAGGCATATGGATCAAAGGATGACTCAGGTTTTGTGAGATTCTTTCCTTACACTGTTAACCCAAGAAATTAAAATTGTTTTAACAGCAAAAGGTGAGTAAATGGTTACACTCCAAATTCTTTTTACCACAAAGCTATGACTAACCTAAATGGTAGGTGATTTTTATTCTTCTTTGCTGTTCTGTAGCTATTCGGTCCTCTACTGAAGTATATCCTTACCCACTCTGTCACTTCTTTACTTTTCAGTTTACTACTACGAGAATCATAGCTCAATCATACCTGGCTCCTGAAAGCAAACAAAGGATGCTGGCAACAGCTGTATTCTCTTAACACCTTTAATCTCTTTGTTGATTTTTAACGTTGCTGCAAATATAAGAAAAAAATACATTTCAAAATTCAAAACACATTGAGAGATGACAAAGACCACCTCATTACTGCCTTACCCTTCGGGGGTGTTTTATTTTCCTCCCTTTCCAGATTCTCTCAAGGAAAATACCCAACTATATAGCAAGCAGCTAGACAAATAATAATTTCAGAAAAATAAAATGGAACTTAAAATAGCAGGGAATAAACAAAGATCTTGGCGACAGAAACCAAGCATTGCCTCCAACAATTCTATCAATCACACGGAAAGAGAAGTAACACAGCTAAGAGAGGTATAGAGCCATTATCGTAATGTAGTCATTAAAGAAATATTAACTAGAGAAAGACTCAACAAGCTTGCTATATGAACATTATATGCATGGTAGTTATAACACTGTCCTAAACCTAACCTTAACCTGACTTGGTTAAAACATTTGATCAGAACGTGTACACGTTCTGAGAAAACGCACATGCTTAAGCAATAATCACTTAAAAGTTTTACAAATAAACACAAAATTTTAATCAGATATCTTGAAAACAGAACCGAGTCTCAATACTGGTTCTGCAAAAATGTGAAATTGCTCAGATGCTAAATAAAATATGAAAAAAAAGAAAAAAGCCAACAAACAAACAGACTTTCAAAAAACCACCAACTGACATGGAAGTTACTTCAAAAAATTAGACCTCCCTAAATTTTCTGGACTGAATAGCTTAAACTAAATACAATTTTTGAGACCACATTTGAACAGTTAGTGTGCTACAGGAAAGATTATAAATTAAAGCTAAAGAATGGATAGTCTGGAAGTTATTTATAAGCCTTGCAAAGAACATGAGACAAGACAAAATAGTGTAGTTGGAGCAAATCTACTTCTTTTAATGTTTGGCAGTACATGCCACAGTCCCCATGAATGCGACCAGAAACAGATTTCTACAACATTGCAATGAAAAGGCCAGCTGAATCCCCTAAGCATTGATCTCTTCTGATCAGAGGGAGAGACACCGTTAACATGGAGACAGGAAATGCCAAGAATATTCAGCATCAGGAAGTGGCATCTCTTGCACCTCAGCAACCTGGATAATCAAGATGCAGTTCTAAACAGAGTGCACAAAAGCACGTTTAGGTTTTCTCTCTCTTGCTAAACAAATGGTGGTATTTAGCAATGTGCATCTGGGATAAAAACTTGACTAACTTACCATTAATAGCAACAAGATCTCCCAAAGGCACACAAGTCAAACCGGCAGAACCTTCTTCGCAAAGGGGATGCGTGTACTGTAGCTTATAAACACCATTCCCTCTCCATTTCTCTGGCATAGACACTGCCTTGGCTTCTGTCCCCTAAAAATACACAAAGATAACACTGCCACACTTTAGCAACATACCAAGACTAAGGGGCAAAAAAAGAGAATGAGAAGTTAGGCAATGCTAGAATGCTGCTTGCAAATCTTAGTTCAGTCCCAAAGCACATTATGACACAGACTGTAACTGCATGATTACATATTATTTTCCCCAAGACCAACAACAAATCTAAGGAGAAGTCTAGTAATCTTTTTGTCCTGTCCCAGCTTCTGACAAGGAAGGCTGTTCAGTGAGCAGACTCACAACCATTTCTTTGAGACATGTACCTCATTCTGTCATTTTTTCCAGCATTCTGACAACTCCTGCACGTATGTTAATTTACTGCATGAAAAACATGTGATTGCACCTTTTCTGTGAACTTACAAGGTCTGACAGGGCTTGGAGAATCATAGCCTGAAATCCATTCAACAATCTGAAAGGACTAACAGTTTTTCTTTTCAATTCCAGTTAAGGCTCCAGAGCAAGACATAATCACAAGTACAAGTAGACCTCTTCCTTCTTAAATCTGCACAGCAATCCCTACTTCTCTCTTCCAAGCCTACTGACTGACACAAACAAACCTTATTCCCAGGGGCAAATGTATTCTTCAGATAGTATTTCAGGCTATAGGAATGCAATTAACTTAACAGATTTATTCAACTGGTATTGGTCAATCAGATACCTAAACTGATCCACTATATGTGCTTAGTTAGCCTCACCGAAAGAGAGATGAGAATTTAAACACCTTGCCTAGAACAAATGTGGTTTTTGCATATTCAGCCACATACTAGTAAGCAAACAATGCAAATCTGAACAATGTATGAATTCTCCTTTTCCCTCTAGACTTTCAGAGGTACTGCCACAGGTGCTCAAGTATGAGTTAGATACCTCTGTAGGTTAGTGGAACCAAAGCCTCATTGAACTCAGATGAAATAAATACAGAACCAGAGACAACATTTTGGCAGACCTAGGCCTTGTTAACCACTATTTGAAAGGGATACATTTGAGACGATACCGATGTTAAGGCAGCACTTCAACAAGTGCCACAGTCTAAGCACATCTAGACAAACTCAACAGTATAAAGCCAAAACAGGGGGTTATCAGCTGGGTCCCAGCGAGGCTGAGGACTGAAAGAAACACAGGGACAGGCCTCTTCTCTCACACCTAAAAGCTACTCTAGTCTTCAGCCTTAAGGCTTACGGGTGCAGGAAATTAGAGAAGCCGATACTTCAGCAGCCCCTGCTGCTGACTGAGGTATACAAAGCCAGAATTGGGCCTTCAGTTTCATCTTGTATCACACGTTTCCATTATATTCCACAGCGCTCTCACACAGACCAAGAAATTTGCCGATTGGTCGTGCACCTACCTGAGGAACGTAGCCTGTCTCCATCATGAGAAGATGTACTAGAACAATCAAGGCATCAGTGGCACTGGTACACTCGGCAGAAAGGTAGAGCATCTCTAAGGAATGTGGTATTTCACCATCAGCAGCTTCACTGCACAGCATGGGTTCGGAGGGATAGGAACCTGTACCTTCTTCCAACTCAACATCTTCTGGGACTAATCCAGAAGGAAATTCTAGGCTGGATCCTGCCTTCAAGGGAAAGCAAAACATACCTTCATTCAGAAAATTACACCTCTACATACATCAATATTACTTGTCTGCTTATTCCAGTCCTCACAGGCACCAAGTCTAAAGGGAGCATCTGTCGTTTGCTTAGTGGCGAGCCCAGCCCAAACCACGACAACTGACTTCTCATGCAAGCTGTACAGGTTCATTACATCTCTATTCTCTAGTATCTCAACTGGAGACTGGGATTATACACATAGCCTCTGTAATTTTTTATATTTATAACGCAGGCCCTCCATAAAAGCATCTGTCATTTGATTGCCTGTACTACTTGAAGACAAAGTCATGATATATTAAACCTTCATCAGAATTTTCACAACATACACAGGAATAATTCAGGTACTCACTGCAGTACCACCATTTATTTAAATACAGCCAACACAAATGGCAAGTAACCAAAACGACTGCTTAGCACCACAACAGGCCTAAATAGCTGGGGAAAAAAAGTCATCAATGGAGTGTATCTGCTGACACTTGAAGAGCACTGTGATTTTATCGTGCCTTCCTTTCTTTTACCAAAAATCACTCTATATTATTACATTAACTGATAAAACTAGTCAGAGACATATTTAAAAAAAAAAAAAAAGCGAATGAAAACTTTAAGCAGATTTACCTAAGGAAAAGGTCAGGGGGAGGGAGTTTGAAGCAGCCATAGCTACTTCTCCCCAACATCCATGCCCAATGGCACAAGACACTCTTATGTCTGTATGAGGCTGGCATGGCCATCCACCCCTGGAATGACTCTTCTCTCACTAACTGCAATGCACATAGCCCCAGGTAAACACAGATTTTCAGACTTCCAGAGCTCTTCACCACAATTTTGGTGGAAGATGTGAGAATCTTTCATCTCGCCTTTCAATATTAAATAAATGTGAAACAGATACTTCTGCACAGCTTACTATGGTCTGACTGACACACATAAGGAGTTTGCACACCCACAGCACCATGCAAGGATTATTGCTCCTGACAAGAATCAATGGGATAACGGTCTAACTACATTTTCTTTCATTACTTACAATCCTTTTTATCCTAAATCTTAATTTTCATACGTTAAAATCATATTTTTAAAAGACCACTTATCCATATTCCTCATACAAGGTTGTATTAAGGAACATTTTATATTTGAAATCAGTTCCAAACCAAAAAACTACTTGCTTTGAAAGAATGTTGGAAGACAATTTCTTCCCAGCTTCTCAAGCTCCTGCCTACAAAGGACAGGACCATGTAATGAGACAGACCACGGCACTAGGCTGTACCTGCAGAGTCTCCTCCAGGGAGAGACTATTCACCACAGGACCCAGGAGTTGGTGGGAGCTGTTATCTACTTAACTATTGCATGTACTGTCACACAGAAAACAAACCACTGAGTAATACGCAAAATAATGTGCCTATTAGCTGCATGAAACATTCAGGGTCATACGGATCTACGTCTATGAAGCATGAGGCAAGAGCTATCGCAGCAACACAACTTCCATGCAGCAGACAGACAGGTCTCACTCTGACAGGTCGTCTGAATCATATGGAACTGTTAAAACTATTAGAAAGGAATTGTACACTCATCCTGTGAGTGGCATTTCCAACAGGCAGTGTCTGTTGCATTTGTTCAGTACCTAAAATCAGTCTCCTCAAGAAGACAGCACTGAAGCAGGTAAGAAACACACCCCTAACTTCCTTATGGAAAGCGCATGTTCCAGCAAAAACATTCAGTCCTGTTAAAATGGCAGACCTGAAACATGTCAGGGTCTCTGAACTTCTGTGTCATAGCCAATATACAATGAATAGAGACATATTTTCATCCAAATAACCGGCTATATTTCAGACAAATATGAGGAGCCAAATCTTCTGAAGAGATTTTCCACTATATAGTTCAGCAAGTGACACAACAAGATATCATCTTTTTTTGCCTTGTGCTGTACGCAGCAATTCTCATGTACTTACCCTCTCGTCACTCTTCTGAACTTCCACCTGAGCTTTCTGGCTGTCAGATTGCTCTTTCTGCCCTTTTTCTTTTGGGCTGTTGGCCTGACTTTTGTTGGGGGTCAAGGTGGACGACTCATGACCATTCTGAAGTGGGGGAGGACTAGAAGGAGGACGAGGTAGGCTGGGTTGTCCATCTGCTTTTTCTAGTAATAAGCATATCAAATCCCCAGAAACAATCCCATACGAAGCTAAGGTCTTCTGATCTTCTGTGAGAGCATCTTTTCTGTTCAACGTTATTGAAAACTCAGTATCAGAACTGCAAAACAGAAAAAAAGTAAGGAAACATGGTTGGCTGCACCTGGGTAACTGCACACAGAGGTATAGTTAGAAATGCATACTGTGCACTACAATAGTACTATGCCATGGGGTTTAATCCATTAAATTACCTATATATTAAAGGAAGAATGAGGAAAAAATATGGTATGAAATTATTTCCCCAGTGTTTCTTTCCAAGTACATTTTATGTAGCCACAGCTACTTGGTAGGTATAACTTTATTTATAGTAATTGCTCATGAAACAGTTACAACGGAAAGCAAACAAGTACCCTCGAAATTAGAAGACATCACACTTAGCAAAACAAGCTTTAAATAAACCGCTGGCTGAGCTTATTTAAAAACAAGATAGGGTTGCAGACTCAACCGTCTTGCTTTCTCATTAAGCAAAACATTCATTTCAAAAGGTCAGCAGCTGCCCCACAAGATGCTAGGTGCAAATGAGGGTTAATAAAAAAAGATTCCTCAGGTCAAGCACTTATAAAAAAAACCTAACAGAAATGAAACTGGTTAGCACAGAAGCAGCTGTCCAGTATCAGCAGTGAAACACATCCACTGTGGCAAGACAAGCAGTAACTTCGTATTTCTTCTGCTGTCACCTCTATGCAGCACAGTGCAGTGCTATCAAATGTGTGTTTCACCAGTGAAACATTACTACATTGCATCTAATTAAAGGTTTGTGAACACAAACCCTTTAGCCACCATCAGAAAATGAGCCCCTTCTGTAGGCGTTTCTTAAACTGATTTTGCAGACTTCACTCTCCTATAAAGGCTGCCATGAGCTCTTCATAGATAAAACATTTATGAAATTTAAACCCAGAGGTTCTCCAAGAAGCCTGCAAAACTATGAAACTGATACACTACAAAAATTTTTGTAAAGTAAAGGCCACAGTTCTGACTGAGCTGCAAGCCATAATTCATAGTTGAGCATCTCCCAAAGTTTCACTTTCCTGTTCTGCAGTGAACAGCCGGGAAGCAAAACTGGTTCTGCAGTGACCTGCCACGCTACCCCCAGCGCTACCACGGGGCCTGTCAGAAGGAGTCATAGAATTGTTCCGGTTGGAAGAGACCTTTAAGATCATCGAGTCCAACCGCCAACTGGGCACCGCCAAGTTACCACTAAACCACATCCCTCAGCACCGCATCTACCTCAGGGATGGCGACTCAACCACTTCCCTGGGCAGCCCCTTCCAATCCTCAACAACCCTTTCAGGGAAGACATTTTTCCCAATATCCAATGTAAACCTCCCCTGGTGCAACTTGAGGCCATTTCCTCTTGTCCTATGGCTTGTTACGTGGGAGAAGGGATTGACCCCCGCTGGCTACAGCCTCCTCTCAGGTACTTGCAGAGAGCGACCAGGTCTCCCCTCAGCCTCCTCTTCTCCAGGCTGAGCACCCCCAGCTCCCTCAGCCGCTCCTGTCAGACCTGCCTCGAGGCCCCTCCGTTGCCCTTCTCTGGACATGCTCCGGCACCTCAGTGTGTGTCCCCCAGCCGCGAGGGGCCCAAACACGAACACGGCGCTGGGAGGTCAGCGACACCCGGCCTTACCGAGCCTTGCTCGAGCTTCAGGAACGTGCCCCCGCCAACCGGGCCAAACCTATCGGTCGACGATTTTCTACCACCCCCCCCGCCAGACGCGGGGGCTCGGCCGCTACCCGCCGGCCCGTCCTTCCCCCGCCCGCCCCGCAGGGGGCAGCAGCGCGGCCGGTGGAGGCGGGGCGGGGAGAGGAGAGATGGGCCAGCCCGTGGTACGGCCCCGCCGGCCCCAGCCCGCGTGCGCACGGCCGCCCCCAATCACCCTCCCCAAACCCCCCCCGCGGCCCGGCGATGGTTCGCTCCACGCGCTACCTGTACCCCCAGGCGGGCAGCAGGGCCCGGCGCAGCTGCGCGCGCAGCTCCCCCAGCGTTGGCTCCGCCCCCTGCACCTCCAGCGGCGCCGTCCGCTTCTCCACCCGCACCCGCAACTTCATGGCGGCGGCGGCGGGTCTCCGCGCCCGCCTGGCGCCCCGAGCGGGCCCCGCCGAGCGGCGGCGGTGATGGTGGTGGCGGTGGCGGGGAGCGGGCGCAAGGGCTGCCGGGGCGTGTCGTTGTTTTGGTTGGCGCGGCACCGCCTCAGCCCGCCCCGCCCCCGGGGCCCGAGGCGTGTCCGCACCCCACCCCGCCCTCCCCCTATCGGTGCCTCGGCGTGCCGCGGCGTGGCCTGCGCGGCCGCCATCGATGGTTGGGCGCTCGGCCTGCACCTGCGCATGCGCCCTGAGGTGGAGGGCGGGGGCGGCGGGTTAGAGGAGGCTGCCATTGCTGCTGTTGGTGTGCGGCGTCGCTCAGCGTCGCCTGGTCCCCTTCAGGGCTTTGACGCCGCCGGGCCTGGGAGGGGATAGGCCGCTGGCGGGAGTTACTTCTGCACACTGGCTGCCCGGCGGGTCGGGTTTGGCTGGGCCGCTTGTCTGTCTTCCCTCCTCCTCAGTGTGACGCCGGTTTAGATGTTCTTCAAAGAAAAAAAAAAAATACCGCCAAGGAGGGCCTTCTGCTGTTTGGGCGCTAAACTCTGTTGGCGATGTGAGGGAGGACACTGCCCTCAAGAGCACTCAGTTTTGTAACGGAAAGTGGGTTTTGGTGTGTTTTTTTTTTTAAGGCAAGGTATTGAACTACCATCTCTGAGGCAATGTTTCAACAACTGCAGTGAAATAATCTCACTAGAAATAACAAGGTGTTGCAAACTTCACTGGGTTTAGTTTTCCTTTATCTCTCATACTTGAAAAAAGGTTCCTCCCCACACCTTTTATGCTCAAAAGTACACTCAGCTTCATATAGAAATACGCGCTTTGGAGAAGTCTGATAGCAATGAGGGAAAAAATGTAAAAGGCACTCTTCAAGTTTTTTGCTTAGTGAATTACATTAAATTTCAGAGAACAGTGAGTTCAGAAGTAACTTCAAATTATCTTGGTTTTCTTTCTAATGATATAATTTACTTACGTTTCTCCACACGAGGAATAATATGAGAAATCAGAGGTGCAGGAAAACTGGGGTATGTTCTAGGAATACCGTACTAAATTAACAGTAGGTAAAGTGAACTTGCAAGACCTAGCTTGCACAGCTACTGCCAAGTGCAACAGTTTATTACAGCAGTATTCACATTACTTAACCCTGTATTTATAGGAACAGCCCTATTTGTTCTGCACTTACTACACTTACAGGGCCAGTCAGAAAAATGAGACTGAAGCTTACAAAATTCTGTTCGAGGCTACAGCTGAAATCTACTTTATGCCATGCAAACATGGTCATCCAACTCGGGTAAATGTGGTTGCTAAATTTCACCTCATTTCTAGAGTTTGCTGTCAAATATATTTTAAAGCTCAAGGGCAACCATCATCTGGCTTCAACATGTCAGATTCCTCAGTGGAAGGGAGAGACTTGTATTGATGAAGGTGGTATAGGGAAAAGCTAAGAGACTATTGAAATGGAGTACCGCTTGTTGAACAATGGAAGAGCTGATGTGAGCTTACGGTGAGCTTAGTGTTGTGCCCTCACCTGTGAGCATTAAAACAAGTGATTTTCTAAGAAGCTTGCTGTACCCTTTGCCCCTACCCCAGTTGGAGAAGTGCTTATTCAGTCGTCATCAAATGGGGCCGCATCCTGGATAAATCCAGAAGAGTAGGCTGCTGCGGCAGAAGGGATGAAAGTGGAAAGAAGTGGCAAAGGCAGGGACAAAGAGGATAGAAAGGACAACACAGAAGGAGGGATCAAGAGCGCCATGCCTGTCAGAAACCCTGTTTTCCTCTCTCTTGAAGAGGATTGAATCCAAAGTGGGTCATGCTGCAACCATAACCATTTTCCATTGGCCATGGATATCCTGCACAGTTTGTCCTTCAGCATTGTCCCTGTCCCAGCCACCTCCTGTTTCCCACTGGCTCCAGGGCTGCTAAGTCTTGTACTCTTGAGAATGGGTGGAGGAGGCTTCCCTAGTATGAGAAATGTTCATGGGTACAGTTGTGATGTTTCCAGCAGAAGCACCATTTCAGCAGCTTGCACAGGCTAAACTAACTGTGTGAAATAAAATGGTTCAGTTTCTCAGAAGCTGGCTGTAGTACTCCTGAGGTAACCAGCTACACCAGTTACAAGTGAACATTTCTGCTGGCATTCTGCTAATTTTTCCTTTTATGAGTTATGCCACAATGTGCCACATGCCACATACTCCACACGGCAGTAAATATTAAACAGGAGTAGTTCCTAAGAAACAATCATGATGAAAGGCTAAAACATTTTCCACAGCTTTCAAGTTTGCCCATGCAAATTTCAAATGACCCAAAAACACCATCTTTTTTTTTTCCTTACACATCTTTCTAAAACGGCAGTTATTTGATAAAAAAAAATGCTTTTTTTTCTGCACCATTTTCATCTTGTCTCAGTCTGCAGGCAGGAGACTTCCAATGGCCAAGTATGAAGTTGCACTCAGGCTGGGAAAGGCACTATCAAAATAGTACAGGAAACCTGTGGCTTACAGGCTTGAAGAAATGGTTGCATACAGAATAATTTTGACTTCTGGAAATGGTGATTTTTTAATTAGTCTAATTCATTAGAAGAATATACAATGTCACAAAAGAAAGCTCTTTATTGGCAGTAAGTAACTGTTGTTAATGGTTGATATAATGGTTGTTAAAGACAATGCTGTTTCTCAGTTCAGAATACTTCATTGAGGGTCTTTCTCCCCTGCATGGTCAGTATAAAACACAAGCAATAGAGCCCATTCCACCAACAAAATAAAACCTTATTGATAGCCCTAGTGTTTTCTCTTGAGAAACTTGAAACTTAATATAGCTGTAGTCCTGTTGACCTGCAGTCAACTTCCCATGGCAGAGGAGAACTATAAAAAGTAAAGGTCTCTTTGGATCAGTTACATACCTCATGGAATTATTATTTTTTTCCTGAAAGCTGAGTGTAGTAATAAAGCTGTGAGCCAGTGGACCTTTTCCATTATTTTTCTTTCTGTATTTGCCACTACAAAGTGTCTTATTTTATAATATGTATACATAAATATATATGTGCATATATTAACCCTTAGGATACTGATATTTAGAATGACTAGGGTCACACTGAAAGATGCGAGAGATGGTGGAATTAGAAGGAGAAGGGTTTGAATGCTGCAGTATCATCACGAGATCCGTGAAAGTCTGAAGTACCATTTAAAGTGTGCCGGTGGGGGAGGAGGTTCAAACCAAAGCCAGTGGAAAGAACCTCCCAACTTCTTGCAGCTTGATGGTGGCCATCTTTACTCCTAAAATGTATTTTAAAGCCCTTTATGCTAATGCTCTATAGCTAATACATTTACTGGAGCTCTGCTTTACACCAGCTCAAGCTGCCTGTCTACAGATGACCCTTAAGCAGCATCTGAAGTTTGCTCACGTGGCTCTTAACTTCTCTGTTTCTGATGAAAAACTCATATGGAGCAAAGGACCTTTGAGTGGGTTTTCTGCGGTTTGCCAGATTGCTTCAGACCATTTTAGTTACCACCATGTTTTCTTGGATTATGTATTTATTTACAGTATTGAATTGCTGAGAATTGTGTGCGGAGCAAAAGACTTTGAAGTGGCACATCAAAGACAGTGTTCAATATCTTTGCATTAGCAGAGCAAAAATCGCATTTCTCTGGGTAGTAAAAAGAGGCTCCACCCATGGAAGAAGATTTTCAGAGGAAGATTTCCTATGCCTTGGGATGAACGAAAGGGGTCAGGTTTTTCTTAGTGAAATTATTGCATCTAGTTTCTAGGAATCTATGGTGACTGGTTACAGGACTGTAGTTTATACAAAACCTAGGATAGGGGCTGCACAGGTTGAGAGAGCACGTCATTCTGCTGTCAGCTCCATGAAAATAAGTGAATAGGTAATGCATATTAGAGTGGTTTTATTCTTTCTATTGCAGTTGTGTTCATAGGCTGTTGTGAGGATCAGGACCCATTGTGGCAAACATAAAACCACCTGGTGTGGCTCTGATCTTGCTTCAAATGGTTGTACAAGAGGCTGAAGAGTGAGCCAAACAACTGGAAGGAAAGCAGATAAAAATGCGGAGAAAAGAGACCTACTCAGATGATAAACTTGGGTCTGAATCTGGGCAGATCCCAGACAAATAATGCCTGCTGCATTCCTGTTCAGGGCCTTAATATATCTTACTCTTCCCCCATCTCTTGGGGACCAGCTTAAGAGCACCCTTACAATTCTTAGCTGTGAGGGCAGTGCGCAGTGCAGAGCTACAACAAGAACACTGATTTTTTTGCTAAATGGGCTTTGTTAAAAATGAACTTGTTAGTTCTGGCTCAAGTGTTAGGGTAGGGCAGTTACAGAAGTCAGCAACACAAGCTCAATGGATCCAAACAGTGGAAAGTGGTGTTTTTCCATCAGCTCATCAGACAACCACCTCCCGACATAGTTATCCATTGTTAATGGATTCTATGTAGGCATTGCAGCTATGTTATTTATTTTGTAGCCTGGCACAGATTAATAGTTCTCTGGCAACTTTTCTGCAAGGCTTTGAAAGCCTTTACAAAGGGCATCAGTAGGCAAGCCACACTCAGGAAAAGCTGTGGTAACACAGCGCCGTTGCAAAGCCTCCAAAAGGTTGGGGGGGATCACAGACCTACTCATAAATATAACCTGGGAGAGGAGGGAGTGGAGGGGGCAGGAGACTAGGGGGGTGGCTGCTGCCTCCTATGGATTCTGTTTGAAGATTTCATTGACCTAGATCACCTGCTGCCTCGTGATTTGGGAGGTGGGTAGCATTGCTTTCCACACTGAATGGAGGAAACCATGAACAGGGACCTGCTGGAGTTTTTCTTTTTCCGTGGGTATTTCCAGTAGTTCTGGAGAGGTGGAGGTCACCTGCTTTTATGTCATTTAGAAGACTCCTCTCTGTATCATTTGCTGTGTTTCTTTAAGCATTTCTGCCAATATATCTCTCCTGTCAACCATATAAATTTTGAATTCCTTTTCCCTCAGTGGAAATTCCAACTGGAATATCAGTGTGTAGGAAGGGTTAAAATCTTGAAGCTATTGAGTCCTTTTTGATTTGACATTGTTGAGTGAGCTGCAGAAAACCTACCTGTTCTTAAGCATACAGCAGGGTAACTAGAAACAATGGAGCAAGGGAGAAACTGAAAAATCCAGTCCCAGTTCTGTGATAACAGCAGAGAGATTTGTGAAACTGAAGGGCTCTTTCTGGACCTCAGGTTGGCTAGACACTATATTTGCTATTATGTTTGAGAACTGTTTGTCTTGTGTTTGTTAATTATTGAGGTTTCTTTTCTGAAGTTTTGGAAGTGAAAGAAGTTCTTCTGTGGGCTGCAACTGGAGAGTTTTGTGCAGGACCAAGGCAAGACAAGGACAAAATTCTTTTTCAGAGATACTCTGTTCTACTTCCGAGGTTGGTCAGTTTAAGATAGTGTGTTTTTATGGCTGTGTTAAACCTGTACAAGACAATGACAAGGACTTTTTTTGCATCAGAAGCTTTCTTAGTTCTCAGGCAGATTTCAGCTCTAATCTTTATTGCAAGTTTTATTTAAAGTTTTTGCAGAGTGTTCACAAAGGAGAATACACACTAGTAAGTAGAGTACTTCATTAGGGTCAGACAGGTACACAAACTGAAACAAAGGAGTTCTTCATCTTTTTCCTCTACTTAAAGTACTTGAATACGCTATCTCTGAGAAGACAAAAGAATTAAGAGAATTATTTACATAAAGGAATTGGTCGGTGCGTGCTCACTTACTGAAGATAAAAATCAGAGTAATTTGTCTGCCATCTATTGTCATCAACAATGCAATTGGCAGCTCTGATTTAAACTATCAGGCAGCTGACAGTTTCCATCTCAGCTCTGTCTGTCTCAGTCATCTGACTGACCTTGTACAATCAAACTTAGCATCTGTCAGAGGCTTGGGGCTTTGATGAAACCAAGAGTATCAGCCTTGGAGAGCAAAAGAAAAGCTTGTTGGTTTGAGAAAGCAGTATGAAACGATACCGTCTTTTATTGCCGTGGCAGTTCAGTTGTTTGTTCTTTCAGCCTCTCACCTGGCATACATTTAAGAGCCAAACAAGAACTTTATTAACTACAAAGCACGGTAGTGACAAAGATTGCTATTTTCTCTTACTCAGTGGGAATGAAATTCAATAAGAATGAGGTATCTCACCTGCATCAGTGCTTCCAGCAATCCTGCTAAATAAATATCTATTAAATATCTATGTACTTTAATGATAGAAAAAATCTGTCTCTGGTTTTATATTGATTTTTAATTCGCCCTTACCGCTCTCTACAGCTACCTAAGAGGAGGAGGTAGAGAAGTGGGGGTTGGTCTCTTTTCCCAAGTAACAAGCAATAGGATGAGAGGAAGTGGCCTCAGGTTGTGCAAGGGGAGGTTTAGATTGGATATTAGGAAAAATTTCTTCAGCAAAAGGATTATCAAACATTGGAACAGGCTGCCCAGGGAAGTGGTGGAATCGCCATCGGAGGGATTTAGAAGATGGGTAGACGTGGTGCTGAGGGACATGGTTTAGGGGTGGTTTTGGCAGTGTTAGGTTGATGGTTGGACTCAATGATCTTCAAGGTCTCTTCCAATCCAAGTGATTCTGTGATTCTGTGATCACAATCAGACATGTTAGAAAAGGATGTGCCACTGTCCTCACTGGTAAGGCCAGGTAAGGCCTAAGTACCATAGGCCGCTACAAAACAGTTTGCTGATGCAGTCCTGGGAAGACTTGAAGTTGTTTTGAGAAACAGTATTTTTATTTCTAGGAAATTGAGCAGAGGCTGTCAGTAGTAGTGAAAATGAAGATGAATGCAAGAATTTTGAACACCTTTGTACTAGGAAACTGTAACAGAAAGTAATAAATTGCCACAACTTTAGTGGAGCTGTGTGGTGTGGTTATGTCCCACCACGCTGTGGCTCACAGTCTCGCTTTGCGCTCAAAGATACTGCGCTGCAGGCTTGTGCCAGGACGCCCTTCTCTACCCTGGTGTGATCATCACGCAATTCTCATGTGTGCTTTGACTTTACCGTTTGCACTCCCTTCTCGTGTGGCCTGATTTAGTCAATTTCACGTACCAGTGTTTGGATAAAGTCAGAGGTTTGTGTGTAAGAGGGAGGCAGGTTTTGTAGAGAGGCCTACTGTATTTTATTAGATCAGCTGATTTAGTTGAAAACCTTTTTGACTCAAAAGTGCAGTATATCCTAAGAGGGGGCGTATATAAAAAGGGTGTTGTCCTATAGGAGGACAGACCTGTTCCTCCTTGGCTGGGATTGCTCCCTTGTCTTCACTTTGCAGGAGGTAGGACAGATGGTTTAATAAACCGTCCAAGACATGGGTGAGGGGAAAGCATAGAGCATAGAGGGGAAAGCAGAACCATTCAGTCTCACCAACAGCTAATACCTACCAAAGTGCTGTCAAAGTAATCAGAAATCTGATTACTAAACCTCTCTTGATTACCCACCCTCGCCCCAGTTTCATGGAGGGAAGTGATGGATACCGATTTTTTGCAACTCACTGTATGCATCATTTTGATGACGTTTGCATCATAAATATTGTTAACAGGTCCCTGTGACAAAGGTGTGAAGATGCTAAAGATGCAGTATTCTTTCCTGCTGTGTTTGCTGTCCTTGCAGCTTGAGGCTAATCCTGGTCTTAAAGTGAGGATTACTCAGAAGGGGCTGGACTACGGTATGTCTAATGTAGTTAATTTATGATAAATTAATGCACAGAATATAGTTCATTAATAAAGGTGCAGTGTAGAAACAAGATCCTTAAGTATTGAAATAGAAAAAATTATTTTTGTTCTATTCTCTCTCTTTGTTCTATTCTCTGTTCCTGCCTCACACCAGGAATACTCTTTCTCTCTTCTCTCACATATTTCCTTTCTTCACGGGCACCCCAGGTGTGAATTTATCCTTGCATTGGTGATTGCATTCTCCTACAGCCCAACATTGTTTCTACCACACTCTTCATATTTATCTACTTTCTTAGAACCAGAGTGATATGGTCATACAGTCATTCCTTTTTTAAAAGTGTTGAAAACTTAATTGAAAGTGTAATATCGACAATAATAAGGCATAATTGGGGGGGGAAGCATACAATTTTGGAACAGCCATGTAACTGCACATCTTTACTCTTATGCCTTCATTTGGGGTAGGATAGTATCTGCATGTGCCATTCTTTCAAAAAAATCTAGTAACCATCTGCCATAATTGTGCCCCTTAACAGAACATCGGCACGCTTGTGCATGGTACTCCTGATCTCCACAATATATTTTCCTTACTCTTTCTCCTCATGCTAACTCTCACTGTCTCTTACCAAAGACTTACTGCATGGGTGTGGAGGGCACGCAGTATAATTTCAATTGTTTACAGAATTAACATCAATAATAAAAGTTAACAAGGCACAAATTCAACAAAAGCTGGGTCATGCTAAGGATTAATTGTCATTTATGTACTGAACATGCTGACAGGTAAACAATGGACTTGTGAAATGAAAAATAGAAGCTCAGAGTTTATGCCTTCGAGATGAAAGCAAGGATCAGGTCCACTTATTTCTCTGTATGAGCATTGTTTTAAAGGCTTTTGAGGAGCTGTGAAGAGCAGGGCAAACATCAGTCACCCAAACCAGAACTGTTCTCTATATCTTTTTATGACACATAGGAGAAATCACACCGTAGGGATCTCTTGTGCCTTTAGAAATGAGAATTCAGCCTGGTATTTTATAGTGTGAGCCCAGCAGTTTTTGTGGCATTCAGCATGGCCTTCAAGTGCGGAACGAACGGGCTAAGTTTGCACACCCCTGCATTAGTAGTAAGAATAGGCATTAACAGTGTGCCTCCTAAAAGTCTGCAGAGCACAGTGCCTGTCATGTCTTTTCCCTAAATATGAGATCTGAAGGCTGAGGCACTAGATCCTGCCTGCACACTCCTTGCCTGCTGCAGGAATCTTGAGAGAAATTCCACTTCGAATCACTGGCAGCCTTCGCTGACCATCACAAGAGAGCTTTAAGTTATTTCAGTTAGAGCCCATATTTCACTTTGGAGGCAGAAATTCACAGGGAATCACAACTTGCCTCTCCTTCATAAAAGATTCATTTTATAAAAATGTATTCCAGTATTGAGTTATCATTGATTTCAGTTCTTTGCTTTTTTAATATGCTGAAGTCTCGGGAGAAAAAAATAGGTATTTTGTATTCAGCAACTGTAAGCCCAAAAGCTAAAGAAACTCGTGCTAAAAATATCTGAAAGCAGGACATCATTCAGTATTAAAATTTTATCTGTGTCTTTATCAAAAAGGAGCGAAAAGAAGGAATACACACCGAATTTGGGATTTAAAGATGTTCTGTTTGTTGATGACAGGGTCTATGTGTATTACCAATGCTCAAGTAGCATTGAAGCATTCAAGAAAGTAGGGATTCCTTAAAGCAAGGAGAGAAGGTAAGGAAGTAAGTCAGAGATCGGCAGCATGCTGTACTGGATAAAGTGCAGTGGCAAAACGCGTGTACTCTGAAAGAAACGGGAAGAAAACATTTAAAAGGATTGTCTTCAAACCTCAAACAACTTCCTGTACACAAGCAACAATCCAGTAGTTCCGCATTTGACATACCAGGACTTCAGATGGATATATCATGCTTTTTCTATAAGTAAACTCTAAATATAGAAGTCCTCTTGCTACTTCTTAACTGGCTTTTTCATTCAACAATTATGAGACAATCTGAGGAAAAGGTGATGACCAACTGTTTCCCAAGGCATTCCTCATTGTGAGTGAAGTGATGTGAAGAAAGTATAACAGTTTCAGAAACCTGACAAGAGTTCTAGAATATAAAATACAACTCAAGGACAAGATGATCCTAACAGATAATCTTGATCTGGGGTTAAATGCTTTGTATATGAGTCTAATAGAAGTTATAAAAGTGTGTATAAGTAGGTGGAAGGAGGTCTAGGTAAGGATCATGGAATCAGAGCATTTCAAGAACTATGTTAAAAGTGATTATTTGGCAGTATATCTGCACCTTTGGGTGCCTGAATCCAATCTGCAAGGCATGTGCTTTCATCTGTCCCCTTGTAGGCAGGAGGATTGGGATGGAGCTCCTGAAGCAAGCAGTGTTGAAAGAGACCTTCCCAAGCTGGAGTGGGCAGGAAACCTTCTCGGTTATTAAGGTCAACTATGTAATTTCAAGGTAAGTAAAGGAACTACAGTTCAAAGTTCTAGGATGAAACGGCTTATTATGACTGCATAGTAATAACTGTGCAGCCATTTTTTTGTTCAGTGTAAAGTTGTTACGGTTCATCTAATTCTGCTCCCACTGCGCAAACATTGATTTGTTTCATAAGTACTGCAGTCAAAGATGAGCTTTACAAAGCTTCTGAAGGAGCACCTTGGCTGTTTTCTTAGTCAGTTTGTATCAGAATTTGGGGCAAGACAGGTTTAAGCACGTGTATGTTACAGCAGGGAAAATGGGTGAGGAAGAGGGCAGAATTGGTGTTATTAACAGTCTGCTACTTTGAAGGACCTGTAGCAGTAAAAATAATTCGTTTGTGTGTGATGAGAAAAAGCCAACAAAGGGACAAAATGAAAATGTGTGCAGAGGGATAGTGTATCTGGGCTGACATGGCAGGCAGATGACTCTTACGGAATCTATTTTGATGAATTTACAATGGTAAATCAGCATTTTGATTGGATAGGGCTCGACACCTATTTCCTGCCGGGGAAAGTCATTGTACCAGGAGCAGTCAGGAGAAAAACAGTTTTATAGAGTTTCTTACAATTTTTCCAAATAAGGAGACTAATAGAAAAGCAGGGTTTTTTCTGCAGCCTTCAATCCCATCTTCCAGTTAAAGCTTTTCCAACAGGCAATAAACAGAAAAACAAAAAATTCTGGTCTTTTAATATTACTATCAAGCCAAGCTCCGCTGCTCAGTAGCATTTTACTTCCTTTTCCTTACAAATTGCCCAGAGTAACAAATGCCAATCTGGGAGACTTCATGTATTTCCTGCTAGATAGGCCCTGCTTTTTTATCTATACCTAACATTTTCCTAATAGCCTGCTTTCTGCCAGGCTTCAATGTATTATACCATCCTTGCAACCTTAATCCCTGCACATCTGAGAGCGCTGTGTTTGGACAGTCTGGAGAAAAAAAGGCTACGGGGTGGGGTGAGGGGGATGTCTGACTGCACGTCTTACTGTCTGCCGGGTGATGGTTGTAGAGAATATGGAGCCAGATTCTTCCTGGAGGTACGCATCTGAAAACAGACACAAGTTACATCAAGAAAAGTTCCAAGTAGAACTAGAACAAGAGCCCAAAGAGGTTGGGGAATCTCCATCCTCTGAGGTGTGCAGAACTCAAGTGGGCAGGGCTCCTGCATCAGCCTAGCTTTGAGTCAGGGGTTTAATCAGAAAATCTCCTGAGGTCCCATTCCAACCTAAATTATTATATGATCTTCAAAACCCCAATTTCTTCTTCCAACCATAGTGCTTGAAATTGGCCATCTTCCTAGTGGATAATCTGATTTTAGCTCACTGCATGCAAACAAGCTTACTAAAGGCAGCCTTACTGCTGCCCATTATGTTATTGGAAAATTATGGTCATTTTAACTAAAACTAGCTGGTGCCTTCTGCCCCAGGGAAAGTAGATTAAAGGCAGTTGTTTCAGAGATCTCTGCCAGATATTAGGAAACAATGAGGAAAGTATACTACATGATAAGATTACAGCTGATATCTTTACAATGTTTATCTCAATTCAGCACACCCATTTGCAAGACAGTATCCTTGAGTATCAGAAACATTTGTTTTGGCAGGGAAATCTTCAAGTGAGATTTTTTTAGAAAAATGGATCCTCTCCAGGATCCTTGCTGAGGCAAGGGAGGGGATACAGAATGGGGAGAGAGAAACTTTGATGTTTTTCCACAAATGCTAGCATTCAGACAATGTAGATTTATTTATAGATGTAGCATCTGGGTTTAACACACAGACTTATTTTCCCCCAGCAAGCACATTTCACTTTAAGGAGTTTGTTTTTCTCCCAAGGGGAGGCTTTTGTTTTGGCTAGGCATCGTTTTTTCACTGGCCACATATCAAGGATTCTTTTTCCAAGGATGCTACTAAGTGTAACGGTAGAGCTGTGTCTTTTTTTCCTAAAACATACAAGGGTCATTAATTTCAGAGAAATTCTTTTATCAAAGCATAGACTTTGCCTTTTACAGCAGAAAGATTTTCAGTGAAGTCCTTCTTACTCTTGTGACATGCAGTCTAATATCCCTCTTTCTGTATTCTGTAGGCTCAGAATTAATGCTGTAGATTTCCCAGAAACTTCTGCTTCCTTTATTCCTGGCACTGGCATTAGCCTGTCACTGGCACATGCTTCTGCTACGATTAGCGCAGACTGGAGAATAAACGCGTGGCTGCTGTAAGTATTGTACGGTGCGATGCAGGTGCCGGAGACAGGTTCTGGGAAAAGGATTGCAAATGAAATTGAGGAAACTAGTTGGTAATTTTTATTTTTCAGGTCAGATATGCTTTGTCATTTAACAACAATCTATTTGAATAAATTTAAGGAAACATCCCTTGCCAGCTAATGCTTTTTTTTGCTTTTTTTTTTTAATTACTCTACCTACCCCACAGGTTTTCTCTTTGGGAAGTATCAGATCAGACATCTGTTAGCATGCTCAATTTTTCCAGACTGTATGTTACATGATATTAGATGAATATTCAGGACCACAGAGTTTGCAATGGCAATATTTTTTACTTTCTTTGTACAGTATAACTGGAAGGTTGACTCTGAAGGTATCTAATTATCTATTTGCTGGTACAGTGTATATTGTCTTCCAGGGTGCTCCTGTTAAAGGAAAGGCACCGTCACAATGCCAAACGTCCAGAACTTTGGAAACTTCAGAATTCAGGTCCCTATGGAAAACTGATTTAGCTTCATGAGCCTATGCAGTATGAGATTACTGTAATGACATGATTGCATACTGATTTTTCCACTTCTTTGTCTCAGTATTTTCGCTATAGAATTTTAATATAATATTCTAGGTTTTCTTGGGGTGGGGAGAGGGCTACAATTTCTGGGATATCAGCAAAGTTTGCAAGGTGCTAATCTCTACAATTTGTGTTAATGGACTAACTGGTAATAGCAGTAGGTGTTGTTCTGTTTGCAAACCAGGTAGTACAGCAAGATGGATCACCAGGTTGCAAGTCTCACAGTATGTCGTAACTCCAAAAGAGCATGGAAAGGAGCAGTTCTGCGTTCAATCTTAGCACTGGTGGCTGGAAACTGCTGCCACTGTGTCCCTAACCTGTCATTCCTTCTGTCATATCAGTATTGTGAGGAAAAGGGTACTGTGTTCAGCGGGGCAAATCAGCTTCCAAACAGGAAGCCACCTGTCCCTCTTGCTGATGGATAAGGACCTGGGCATAATCTGGAGAGAGCCCAGATGTAAAAGAGTCCAAAGACTTCACAGACAGCAAGGGAGGCAGGGAGCTGGTATGCAGGATTTGACAGAGCAGATCATGGTGGAGGTGGTCAAAGCCAGATTTGGTGGTGTTTAGGGGGTGAAGGGTTTTTCTTGACTTTTTGTGGGGCAGAAGGAGCAATCTGTGCTGCTCTGTTCAATATGATGTTTTGTGAATGGCTGTAGGTTTAGACAGATCTAGAATATGCCCTGCTCTTCATCCCTTCCATTCCCTAGTCCTACATGTTGCTTTCAGCTTAGCAGACTAAGGGGGACCAGATGAAAATGAGCTTTCCAAGGAGAGACCATTGACAACCCACTCATCCCAGGCTCTTTCCAGTGTCAGTAAGATGGGTTTTATCATAGCTTTTGAATTGTGATACTGTTATCCCTGCATTTCTAGCTCTCACTGTAGCCCTCCTCTCCTCTGTGTCCCAGAGCACTCTGCCAATTACAAAATCTCCTCGCAAGCCTTTTATTCCTGGAGGCCTGGAGCTGAGACCCTGCCTCAGTGAATTAGGATTCCTTCTGAAGAAGAGCAGATGTAAGGATGCAGGAACAGAGGGCCTAAGGAGCTGGGCTTCTCCCCATCTCCCAGGCAGCTCAAAAAGGGAGGAGGAGGGCTGGGATCCTTTTGCGATGGCGTCTGTCACTGAAGGAGGGTAAACCTAGGTTGGAAGGATCTCTGGAAGTCATTTTGTCCAGCGTCCTGCTCAAAACAGAGCAGCTGCCAGACTAGATCAGGTCAGCTTCCTAGTGGTGGGGTTTAGCCAAAGATGGGATGCCACAACCTCTCCAAGTAACCTTTCCTAATGCTGCACAACCCCCCTTGGTAAAATGTTTTTTCTAGTGGCTTGTGGGATGGGGGTTTGGTTAGGAACTGGAAAACAAGGATCCGAAGAGTGATGCTTCCTCCAGATAGCCACTTAATGCACATATACTGACTGAAAGGTGAGTTTTTAAATGGTAGTGGTGGGTTGGAGGGACTTTGTGTCTGGCAATACTACTCGCTGGTTTGATCAGGAGTAGTCAATTATTTGGGTCTGGGTTAAGATTAACCTTTTGGGATTACAACTGCTTTCCCCAGGATATTTGCTTAGCCTGAAAAATAAAGAGGAAAGCAGAGGGACTTATGGTTTGAGCTGCATATTAGGCTAAGTTTTCTGTCTGGAGTATGATGCAGCCGCTGTAGTAATGCCTGCCAAAAGAAAACTGAGTAATCAGGATGAAGGGATGAAAAGTGATGCTTTTGGTGCCAGTTCTGTTATGGTAAATGAGGTTTTTATAAGGGTATTCTAACATCCATTCAGCTCTCAGTATCTTGCTTGGTTGGTCTACAGCTCCTAACAACTCCTAACTGTAGTCCTAATACCTACATTTGCTAGAAATTCGTTGTAAGGATATTTTTGTTGGGGTCTTAAGGATTTTTACAGGAAGGAGAATGAATGGGTTTGGAGCAGGACAAAAAATGGAGGAATGTGTACATTTAAAAGGGTTGTTGAAAATTCTTAGAGGAAACAGGAAAGTGGAACAATTGCAAAATTGAGAACAACTGGGTTGTATATTTAGGAGTTAACTGGCTCCTGCTGCCGCAGTCCCAGAGGCTTTCAGGGTGATCTGTCATGAAGGACTGGAATGTCTTGTGTTGCTGTGAAATTGTGACATTTTTGCAGACTTGTCAAATTCTGCACAACACTGGAAAATTATGTTTTGGAAACTCATGCATATAATCTGGTTTTGAATACCATGCATGTCCCTAATCTACTTTAATCCCTAGAAAACCCATTCTTCATTCTAGATGACAGAAGCAAGATGTCCTTTCAAACTTGATTTACAGGTAGCTTCTTAAATTGTTCCCTTAAAGCAGATGTTTCCTTGACTGAGTTTGGTTTGTTTTTTTTTTTGTCTGAGCAGCAAAGACCAAGGAGGAATTACTGTGTCCATCTCAGGACTGTTTATTGCAGTCATCTTCAGAGTGTCACGGGATAGCACAGGCCGCTTGTCCATGTTGCTACACAATTGCCAGCTGAGCATTAATAGTGTAAAAGTCAAGTTGAATGGAGGATCGAGGTATGTACACAAGATTTTCTAATTACTCAGTGGGAGGTAGCAGGGTTTGTAGCATAAAGGCCACTTCTGAAATTTTGATTGTTAGGAATCCAATTACAGGATATTAATAACTATTGAAGGTTATGACAATAGATTTTTAAAAGTCTGTTTTCAAAACTATGCTCCTTTGCTGAGTGTGTGAAGTGTGGTTAATCTACAGTTTTTTGTGCGTGTGCCAGCAAATGAGTTGATAGACACACTGCATGTGAAAAAAATTGCCATTTGAGCATATTAAAGAGTATAAGATTGCAAATGGAGGTTTGCAGATATGAAGGTAGTCTAGACAAGCTGACCTACAATTTAAGGATAAAACTTTCAAAAGAGAACATGAAACAATGCTTGTAGTCCTCCTTATTTGGATTTTCTAGATTTTTTTTGGTCATACTCAAAGACAAAATGTGGCTAGTTGAGCATTGTTTATCAACACATTAACGTGAATATTCACAACTTTGCAGATTGTCTTCTAAATAGCTCTTATGAGACTAACAACCCCTAGCATTTGTCTGAGACTCACAAACTAATAAAAACAGTCAACAGTCAATATTGGTCAGTCTACCAATATCGCTGTAATTGCTTCTCATTAATCTAAATGACATTGATGTCCCAGTCTGGCAGATGTTATATTTCAAAGATTTCAATCCATGGTAAAAAGTCTTTGTGTTAATTTCCTTTCCTCCAGCTGGATCTACAACTTTCTGTCTGGTTATCTGGAGAAGCCCATTCACACCAAATTGGATAAAAATGTAAGTTTGCAAAGATGGTTTTAGCTAGTGAAGGGAGGAGTTGAAATACAGACCTTACATTATTGACTTGTCTCTCCTTTCATATAGCTATGCCTAAATATCAAATATAAAACCCAAATGATGGCTGCACAGCTTAGAAAGCATAAAGGTGAGTTGTTGATAACAGATTTTTATTAACTAATTTCCATAGTGCTCAGATAGTAGCCTTTTTTATTAGATACCAAGCCATTCCTGTGTTCACAAAAAAAGTGAAGAAAAATATAGTCATTGTTGTGTACATTAACCTGTTCCATACTCCACTCTAGACATCTCTTACAGGTACCTCATATACAATACTCAGATTTCTTCTGTGCTCATAGCAAGTCACCAGTAATTTTTCAGTCTGTTGTAGCTGACCTGTGTTGTTTCCTTAGATTTTCGAGATGAACATTTTATTGCTGATCCTTTATGCTCTTGGTAGTGTGGACGTAAGAAAATCTGAGTAGCAGTAATCCACTAAAGACCTAGCAAACATTCCATCCTGCACTGTGGGCCTGTAAAATCTCCTAAACTTAGCGCATCTTGTTTTGAACTTAATTTCAGTGAGATAACAAGATGCTCCAGGAAGGCAGCGTCACACCAGGCATGTTTCTCTTCACACCAGTAACAATTCCTGTGTCACTCTTGCAGAGACATGAAGACAATAGATATCTGAGTCCCAAAAGCATACAAATGTAAGATTTTCACCACTATAAGAAATCCCACAGCTTTTTTTTTTCTTTTGTTATTGTTGTTGTTGTGATATTTTTCCAAGGCTAAGAATATTTGTAGTTTTCACCAATTCAAATTTGTTTAATTCCCCTAAGTCTTATAATTCAGGTCAGAGAGTTTGTTCCCACTCTTCACTTTGCATTGTGCATATTTCTATTATCTGCTGTTCTATTCGGAAGTGAAGTAAGTAGACTTTTATTTTTTCTAAAATGGCCTATACTGCTGCGTGCCAAGCACTGGCAAATATTACTGAAAATCATGGCCATCAAGAACATTTTCTTATGCAGCACATAAACACTAAACTCTTCAGACTGAAGGGCACTCCAACCTTTGCTGTCATATTGAGGAGTTCATAATCTCTGTGTGAATTCACCATTTCTCTTTAAAGCCATCTGATTATTTATACAGCATGAACAGAGCTTACAGTCCAATGAAAAGTAACAATCAGACTGAAGTTGCACGCGAGCACCTTTCCAAAAAAGTCTTCAATCATATTGTCTGATAAAATGCCCTCTATTGTTGTGAACAAACATCCCTTGTCTGCAACACTGATATGTGTAAAAATGTGCTAATGTCATCTTCCAAAGTATTTCATAATATTTACCATTGTTTCACTAATCACATAGGAGAGTTTAGTTCTCTCCACAAACACGTAACAAAAAAAGGAGACTCTATCCTACTATACTATCCTATACTATCCTATACTCCGTTCACTGCGTGGGAGAGATTTCTAAGGAGTGTATTCAGTTATGAACAACAGGAGAACAAGGCTTAAAAAGGGAGGAATCTGTGACTTTTTGGAGGAAAAGACTCTCACTTTTTCCCTTGTAACAAGTTTTTTATTTTCTTCTTCCTTCTCCCACCATTCTTCTTCAGATTCATCATTTCTATAATGCCTTTGACTTTAACTAAACAATAACTGTTTGTGATGTGGTTTTGTAATAATGGCTGCTTTGTTTTTGTCCATCATTCTTCTAGTCTTAAGCCAGATTGATGCCTTTGCACAAATAGATTATTCCCTAGTTAGTTCTCCAACAGTCTTCAAATCGCACATTAACCTGGATTTGAAGGTAATTTCTCTTTAATATCAGTGTGCTTTCTAACACTCTTCTGATTCTCTTTTGTGTTGATTCATTTTCTTTCACTACAGTCTCAGTCTCTCCACTATTTAATTAGAAAAGCGGTAAGACATTTGGACATTTTGGGCAAGAGCTATTTTGGAAACCAGATACAATTGTTTATGTAATAAATTAACTGCATTTGTTAACTAACTGAGGCTATTATTTAGAATTAAATTATTTCAGAGTTGAAACCCTTCAGAGGTGCTTTATAAGCAGCATTAAAATGTTCTTTAGATATACAGCTCTTCCACTGCTGTTTAGTCTTCACCTGTAACCACTGATATTTAATGATGGCTACCAACGGATTTGTTTTGAGATGATTCAGCATCTTGTATATGTACAGGTCACACCCAAAAAAAGACTTCTCACAGACAATCCTTGAGCAGCACATAGCAGTTCCTTTCTTACCTATTTTTCATCTTTGTTGGCAAGAGATATCTCAGCAACGCCCAGCTTTTCCAGCAGCTTCAACAGCCCTTGTAATTCAGAGCATCCCCATTTGTGTCAAAACTGGTTTCAGTTAAGAAAAATGTGCTAGAACTACAGTTGAAACTCTCGCTCTTTGTTATTTTGCTCAAGGAACTTGAGCGAAAATCCACAAAAAACAATCTGCAAGCAGGATATACATAGCTTAAAAGTAGTAAGCAATTATTTGTCAGCTACTACAGCTAGCTAGAACTCACAGGCTAAGCTTTAATGTCCTGATACCCTGATGGGATACTGGATGAGTCTTTGTAAATCAGTTAATCAGTTCAGGAAGTTACTGGTCTTCAGTGCTCCTTGGAACAGGCTAGTTCTTGACGGTTATGAGTTAGAATCATAGAATAGTTTGGGTTGGAAGGGACCTTTAAAGGCCATTTAGTCCAACCCCCCTGCAATGAGCAGGTACATCTTCAACTAGATCAGGTTGCTCAGAGCCCCATCCAACCTGACCTGAATGTTTCCAGGGATGGTGCATCTACCACCTCTCTGGGCAACCTGTTCCAGTGTCTCACCAGCCTCATTGTAAAAAATTTCTTCCTTGTATCTAGCCTAAATCTACCCTCTTTTAGTTTAAAACCATTGCCCCTTGTCCTATCAGTGCAGGCCCTGCTAAAAAGTTTGTCCCCATCTTTCCTGTAGGCCCCCTTTAAGTATTGAAATGCCACAATAAGGTCCCCCCAGAGCCTCTCCAGGCTGAACAACTCCAACTGCCTCAGCCTGTCCTCACAGGAGAGGTGCTCCATCCCTCTGATCATTTTTGTGGCCCTCCTCTGGACCTGCTCCAAGAGGTCCATGTCTTTCCTGTGCTGAGGGCTCCAGAGCTGGATGCAGTACTCCAGGTGGGGTCTCACACCAGAGCGGAGTAGAGGAGCAGAATCACCTCCCTCAACCTGCTGCCACGCTTCTCGTGATGCAGCCCAGGATATGGTTGGCTTTCTTCCAACTCTCAACTTTTTTCTTACTGTTTCTACCCTTCCATATCAGTATTTTTCCTGTTGAATCTTTCAGCTACTAACTGTTACAGTGTCAGGAATTGCACTACTTACTGTTTGTTCTTACTTTTCTTGCCTTATATGGTCTGAGCTCACATAGCTTCTCACATTTTAATAATTAATTTATTAGTATAACTGAACCAAGGTCCTACACCTGTGCAGCACCCAAACTAGGTCTTGGAGGACTGGCAGGTAGACCAGGGCTAAGAGTTAGATGGTATGAAAAGCTCCTTTGTGTCTCTGTCCTGAGCAACTTCCAGTGCTTCTGGGGTGTGCCTGAAGATTTTCTTGAAATGTCACCCTTAGAATTAAATTAACAAATGTGTCTTTGCCACAAGGGAAAGAAAACTGTGGTCCAGAAGGGGGTTTGTTGTGTCTTGTAGCTGCAGTTCAGAATACTCACTTGAATGCTCAAATTCAAACTTTGAAAGGATGGAGGCCAGATTTTCTCTGTGATTCCTGTATTTTTCCAAAAAAGCCTGAATTTGCTGATTTTCAGGGCATATCCCAAACTTATTTGCTTACTTCAGGTTTTCTTTAATGTCAAGCTTTTCTTCATGTTAGGAATAATTCTTTCTGTTCAACCACTACTAGTGCATCTGACGGATACGAATGTTCACAACTAGAAATACTTGATAATGACTCTTTGCAGGGCACAGTCTATCCAGTAGGAAATCACACAGACCCTCCCTTTGTGCCAGCTCCATTTGCCCTCCCAAACCAGGGTGATTCCATGCTGTACCTGGGAGTCTCCAGTTATTTCCTTAAGTCTGCTTCACTGGCTTACTACAGAGCAGGGGCTTTTAACATCACCATCTCCAAAGAGGTGAGTATAATTTGCATGTACTAGAATTACGAATATCAGCAGTATGGATAGTCAGCAAAGGAGACTAACACATTATATTTGCCATTTCACACAAATTTGAGTCATAATTCTACCATTTGTAGGAGGGATTAATGATATTCATTCTGTATGTGATCATTTAAAATAGTCAAAATCTCCCTCAGACCTAAGTCTGAACTTCTTGGCAGCTCTAGGCAAGGACTGACAGACATGAACTTCTCAGAGTCGGTGTGCAAGGAGTAGCAGAAAGAACCAAAAAAACCCCTTTTCTCTGCATGGATTCCACATAGGAAAGGAAAGACAGGAAAAATCGTACTGAAGCCACAGTCTGCTGCATTGAGGCCCACAACAAACGTATTGGCTGTGTTGAGAGCTAGAACAAACCCTCAGACTTAACAGAGCAGCAAAATGAGGCAAGAAACAGGTACAAGCAAACTAAGCTTTCAGCTGTAGGTGAAGAACATACAAGACTTCTTTCAGAAATGCTGTTTCCGCACTGTCATTAGTAGCCAGAGTTTCCAAGAAGTTTTGCTGACTGAAACAGTGCTAAGAGGGTCTTTATAAAAATTCATGACACAAACAGCGCTGACAAAGATCATCACGGTGGTCAGCAGCAAAAGGGCAAATGAGACTTGAGTCCTGCCTCTGACAGTATATTTCATCTAAGAAAGTCCTAAAGGCAGGAACTAAGCAGGATGCTGTGTCTGTTTTTTTCAAAGAGTAATGCTTGTTCACTGGTACGTGCTTGTAAAACATGTCCATGAGAAATCTGTCTCTCCTGTCCCACAGAGCACTGTGGGTTCTGGGGTGAGGAAATACTAAATCAAAACATGGATTATCTAAAACTAAAGTAAACAGGATATGTTCTTTTCCCAAGGAAAACCTAATTTTCTAGCTGATATAAGGATCTAATTTATTTCATTTGTTTACAGCTTGCTACTACTTTTAACCTAAATACCGCCTTATTCAAAGATTTTTTTCCTGAGGTGGGTACTTTTACTTGTACAGACCTTTTAAGAAAGAGCAGTAGCTAATGTTTCTTACGGATATTGTCTGGGTACTAGTTCATTTGCAAAAGCTTGGAGTAGACAAGGAAACTGAGCTGGTTTATGATTAGTGCAAGATGCAAACACACCTGTCTACCCCATCATAACTCTACCTTTTTCCTACTTATATCACACTACTCTTTAGTCATTCTCTACCCCTCTAAGTGCTGGATTTGCTCTCAGTCTCCAAAACAGTTATAAAGACTAAGTGGTAGACATCTGTAAGATAAGTCTCCTTGTATTCCTGTTCAAGGAAATGGTGTCTCTGCTATTGGTAGCCTGACTTCTCTATGCAAAGATACCTGATTTATGACTACCAGAGTTTATACACAATAGGAAGTAATAGTCATGATTAGCTAAGTTTATAAATGTGATGCAAGAAACTAAGATACTATGGGATGCTTTAAAAATCCCTAATATGGCCACATTTACTATAAAATTATGAAAGTTGAACTCTGTGGCACTGCAAACTAAAGTTTTGTCCTCAAGGAGTTTCTCTGTTTTTCAAAAGATTGGCTCTTTTGGAAGGTTACCTCTTTTTCAAATTCTTTATATTGTCAGGCTCATTAATATTTTCTTTTACGGGAAATGGAATCATTCATTTCCCTCATTTCTTTAACACGCAGTGCTAATTCCCTCCTCTGGAAACACATTTTTCAGGATCAACCTTTAAATTATTTCTCTATATATGTTCAATATTGGTGGGTCTACAATTTCATAATTTGTTTTATGGTCTCTGAATCTCAGAGTACATGCAATGCTAATTTCATAATTGGTATAATTAAAATAAAGTATTTTTAATATAGGTTAATAAGCAAAAGGATTGGTATATAGCACCTGATCATGATACAGCCGCAGAAATTGTAGCTTAAGAAGAGCTTAACTTTGCATCCAACGCTTTTTTCCTCTGAAATTCCACAGATTGCTCTGAGTTACCTAACAGCGTGCCCAGTGCTGCTGAAGCTGATAGCTACATCACCACCTGTGGTCAGTTTAAATGCAGAAAGATGCATCCTACAGATCACTGGCTGTGTAGAATTCTTTGCTGTTCTGCCAAATTCAACCACCCGGTACATCTTTACAGGGAATCTAGTAAGTGACATGAGTTAGAAGATAATATTCAGCGCTGGGCCTTGAACAAATCACACAGTAATCTTCCAGATCCTTTAAAAATCATTGACATCAGCATAAAATAGCATATACTGGTGTGCCACAGATATGCATAATGTTCTATTGCATTTCACAAGGAGGAAACATGCACCAAGTATTGTAGAATTCAATAGGCACGTGCAGAGAGCTACTTATGAAAGCCCTTTTTTCCATGTGGGAGGTTGAATGATTATTCAAGAATAAATTGTATTATATAAAAATGTGATTATCTGATGCCCAGTCTTCTAACTTGTTTGTCATAAAATAGTTCAGCGAGTCCCCAGACATCTTATCGTTGGGCTGAAAGTGAACCAGTTATGTCAGCCATGCAAGGATTTAAATGAGCCTAATGATAAGGAGGCAATCAGGCCAGTATTATCACTTTGCTCACACAATCTCAGTTGCTGGTAGAAAACAGCAAATTCACAAACGATTTCACTATCTACATGTGTTGACCAAATAAAGAGTTTAGACATTGTGTTTCCAATCACAAAAGCAATTGCATTTGTGCCTGTATCTAAGACAGTATCTACCTGTGTATACAGTCACAGAAGACTGTTTTGTTTTTTTCCCTGCAGACAGCCAGTACCAGAGCCAATTTGACAATAACCAAACAGAAGTTGATTATCTCATTACTTCTGAAGAGGTAACCAAGGAAAATTCAGAAAGCAACATTAATGATCCCAACATTAGGACACAACAGAACTTCATTGTCTCAGCCTGACAATGCTTGTTTCACCATGAGAAAAAGAAAATTAGTTACCTTCTTTCTCACAGGGCTCTAAAGATACTTTTGACTGGTTGGTCTAAATCTTGCAGATGAAATATAATAATATTGTGGAAGAACCATATCTCTTGTGCAACGTGATACTCCTCCTTTCTGTAGGTTAAATACCTTTCCAGATGACAATGTTCAGTTTATTGGTTATCTTAAAGGCATCTGTTTCAGTTTGTGCTGATGCTGGAGAATTAAGTTTAGTAGTTAATTCAAAACCCTCTAAATGTTGCTTCCATTCCATGTCTGAGCATCATAAGTGAAACTGCCAGAGTGCAAACACTGCACTAGACCACCGTAACTAACCCTCTGTACGCCCTCACATGAAGGGACAGGAAAAGTGAGACTACACAGCACGTACTGCAACTGCAGACACCATGCCACCAAGCAAATGAGACTAGAAGGATGTCTGCAGTTTAAAATTAAGCTCAGAGCTTTTTAGATTTTGCTTAGATCTTGTTGGTTTTGTGGTTACCTACAGTAACGGGTGCTCTCAGCTCTCTTAGAACAAATTTTATTCATACTTCAAGCTGGGCTGGGTTTATAGCCCTTTTCTCAAATGCAGCAGATGAGTAGAAGCACAGATTTGCAGGCAAGTAGCTCACATAGGTGTTTCTTCTTGTTAGCTCTGTACTCCAAGTTGGGTCAGAATTCCAGAATATATGATATTTTTCAACCTGTTATATTTTCATTAAAGAAAAATGTGAGCAGCCTTTTCTTAGTTTTGGTCACAGGACCTTTTTAGCAGGAAAAGAGGACTTAGAGTGATCAAAGCCTGTCGGTGTAAGTTAAGAAGTAATGATGCCACTCACTTAAAGCTTTTGACACAAGAATGTATTCTTCTGTTCTTCAAAATGTTGGTTTTACCCAGGATTATATTTACAGTGATCTGAGGATGCACTACGGGCATCAATGGAAAAAGTTTAGAAATCATAATGGTTAGTAATGGATATGAATTTGTTCAAATCATAACGAACATTTTAGGAATGTGTAATTTAGCCATTGAAGGAAATGGCAATTCAGAAAAAATTGATTTCCCGAGACTTACAATCACAGCCCAGGACTACACATGACTGTAGGAGGAGACTAGCATCAGAAAGATCACAGTGATTCTGGAACTCATTTGTAGACTTGCCAGTTTTGATTAAAAGCTTTTGGGAATCAAAGAGTCTTTGGTAAAGTTAAAGGTGTGAATCAGCATGAAATCAGTATGAAATTCCACAAATTAATCTTGAAGCAGCGGGCATAACTTGTGCCTTCATCCTTCCTACTGAATCCTCTTTTACTTCTTTTCTTCAGGCTCCAGTTCTCCCTGCTGCACTCCACTCCTGGCTTCTCTGAGGTAAGCCAGTGGTTTCAGTGCCAAGGAAAGGTGGCTGAGCCCTTCCAGAGATAGAAGAAATTCATCTGAACTTGTTGCTGGATAATTCTTGGTCTGTCTTGGGGATATCATCTGCCAATGGTCTTTCTGCTTTGAAATAGTATATTCTCTGCTCTTTTTCTTTTCAGTAAGAGGAAATACCTCTTGGAATGTTAGGGGTTTTTTTCCTCATCAGAGGCTCCAAATGTTATGGAATTACTACTGTGTAACATTAATTGAAACAAAGAGAAATGTCTGCCTGGGTCTGCATGACCTAGCAAGTTGTCATAGTTGATTCTGCTCACTTCTGTATCCAGCAAGCAGCTCAAAGGCAAGCACGGGGCTGGCAACTCTTCTAGCTGTTTCTGACAGCCAGCCTGAATTCACAGCTGGATTGAGTAGGTGTAGCAGTTGCAGTGAATACAAAGTCCGGCTCAAGCTCAGTTTCAGGAATTATCTTGAATCACTTCAAACAAATATCATAAAAAGGGGAATCAAAAATAAGGAATACTTGAAATACGATGCCACTGCTTAGGTCATTCACTGTAGACTGACAAGTGGGCAGTGTGATTTTGCAGCAGCTCAGCCCAATCTATATCTTTAAGTGAAAGGAGGAGGACACTAATCGCAGTGGCATAAGACAGACCACCAGGACAGGGCAGTTCTTGCCACCCAGAGAACAGTTCACTTCTGAGAACTGAGTTCTGGCAGCTGAAATGGGGTTGAACAGATTTCATTCCTAAAGTTAAGGTTCAACCCAGATACTTAGCACATAGGGAAAAAAAAGACTACAATTTAACTTACTGTGAGAAAAATGGACACCTCTTTGCCATGTGTATTTTACACTGTTCAGCTGCAAGTTAAGTCAAAAAAGGTCTTTTTTTACCTGGGATTTTCTCTGCCAAGCTCTGTTCTGATCTTTTTGTGTGTCACTCCATTTCTAACCTTCCATCTCCCCCATGAAGCTGCAATCCCGTAGGCATTCAGCAATAATCACCAAATGTGTTTTCCCCCTCAGCAGATGTCACCGGTGGACAATTTTCTGTCTTATGCTTTACGGAGTGTAGTGATCCCAGTAATCAATGGTAAGGATTGTGGCCAGTTCCTGAGTGCAGTTGGTGGAAAAGCAAGGCTGAAACCATAAAAGGGAGTGTCCAGCTTTTCAGACTGTGTTATGGGAGGTTTTCTGTCCATTTGGCTACGTCTGGGAAGGTCTACTCTGTGCTGGACTTCAGTCCTGGTCCCTCAGTCACCTGGAGAGGGGCTGGGACAGAGCAAGTCTTGGCCCCCCTTCCAAACACTGGGCTTGAGTGTCCTTTTCATTGGATGCAGCGTGGCAGCAGAGGTGAGACATGCTGGAGTCTTGTCCTGACACAGAGTCAAGCCATAACCAGAGAACGGCCCAGAGTGGGGAAGCGCAGAAGCACACTTGTATGCTGGGGCTTTGGGGGAGCATCTGAGACTTTATCACCTCCCTCTGCCTTTGTGCTTCGCCTGCTGCCACAGGTAGGACAAAGCAGAAAATCAGTTCAGTGGGATGCAGAGAGTGAGGGATGATAAAGAAAGAGGTGAAGGTGGAAAGAAGCAGGTGGAAGGGTACAGAAGGTGCCCATGAGGTAAACGGAGGTGAGAAGGCTGCTGAGGAAGGAAGTGAGCTATTGATGAGGAGAAAGGAAAGAGAATGAAAGGGAGGGATGCAGAAGTCAGATGTTTCGAAAAGCAAGTGGGAATAGAGCTGGGGCTTGATCAGGAAAGTAGGGATAAATGAGAATAAGAGAGACCAACAGGATTGGAGGATCAGGTAGAGTAGAAAATGAAAGGAAGACAGAGAGTAAGTCAGAGTGGGAAACAGCAGAAACCAGATCTTGTGGGGCAGATTTCTGGAGAGGAGCAAAGGCAGTCAGATCCCAGTGTCAGGCAGCTGAGAGATTGTAAGAGGTCTGTGTGCAACTTTTTCACAGGATTTTTTGCTTTTTAGCAAATGTAAATAATACCTCTTTTGAAAGGTGCAAGGACAGCTGATTAAAGGGAAATTGCAAAACAAATTCAGTTCCTTGAGAAAGATGCTTCTGAAACGCATTTTGTTATTACATTAAAATGTATTTATATTTGTCCTTTCCGAAGATAAACTAGGAAAAGGATTTCCTCTTCTTAACTTGTCCCACACTACCCTGACTGGACCTGTAATAAAAATTAAAAAGGTGAGAAGTGTGATTTCTTGTTGAAGAATATTGCTTCTTCTTCAGGCCTGTGTATTTGTGTGTGTTCCTCTGTTGGGTAAATCTAAATGCTGCTAACGGTAAAGCTTTAACTATACACTAGATATAAAATCCAAACTCCACCCACCCTGCCCCTAGCAGCTGTAGGTTACGGAGGGTCCACTGGCCCTTTGGGATATGCCAGCATAGGGACACCACAAGACAGCTCTGCTATCCCCAGCCGGGCTTAGGAGCACTGAGTGCTTAAGCCCTCACTACTCTGACTATTCTCTAGGAAGGCTCACAGGCAGCCTCAGTGTCTCTGTGGTGTTGCTTAGCCTTTTGGAGGGTTGTATTAACTTACAGCAGAGCCCATTCCTACCCTAAAGTTAATTAAAGTTCGGGAGGCATAAAGTCACTCTTGTCTCCTGCCCGGCTGAGGGGCTTACTGTGGGATTTAGGCCCAGAGTACTGACCCTGAATACATCTGTCTGAAATTTAAGGAAATTTTTCATGTTCTTCTTTCCTCAGGGTCATCTGGTAATTTCCACTGATGTTCGCTACAAACGTGAGGAAGGGGAAGATGAGGACCTTCACAGTCACTCCTAATGTCTTTTTACTCTTAAACAATAATGAGAAAAATGTAGTCTTCCTTCTGTTGGCTTGTAGGAAGTAGATGCTGTAACATTAGAAGCATGGCTTTTTGTCACTATTTTTAATGTTTTAGTAAAACTTCTTAATCACTTTTCACAAACTGAATCTGTTGGGTTTTCATATAGTGAGTGTAGCTGACTGTTACTGATGCTTTAGAAAACTTGTTGTAGCCTGATGAGAAGGACTGACTGCTTCTTTTCACTAGAACTATAGACACCACATTGTATTCATTTTAGGAACCAGTTCATGCATTATTCAATTTATTTCCATTAGTGTTAGCAAAACTTTGTGTATGGAGTGAGACGTTATTCTTCATAAGAATTTCACAATTTGTCCCTTTGTAACTGGGATACCAACTTTGTAACTGGACACCAAGAGTGGGAACAGATTTATAAAATCCAATGAATTATCATAGAATTATAGAATCTTATCATCTAGTCCAGACCCTGGCTGAAAACAGGACTAATTAGATCATTTGCCGAGTTCTGTGTCCAGTTGAGTCTTAAACCCCTCCAAGGACAGAGGTTCCACGACCTCTCTGGGCAACCTGTCCCACTATTTAACTACCTTCAGAGTAATTTTTTTTCCTAATATCTAATCAGTATTTCCCACGTTCCAACTTGTTCTGTTGCCTTTTGTCCTATCACCACACACTTCCAACAAGAGTCTGGCTCCATTTTCTCTGTATTCTCTGATCAAAAAGTTGCAGGCAACAAAAAGGTCTTTCAAGCCCTCTCTCCAAGCTGAACAGGCGTGATCTCTCAGACTCTCCTTGCAGGTCATGTTCTCCAGCCCCCTTGGTGTCACCTGCTGGACTTGATCCAGGATGTCAATGTCTTTTTTGTACTGGGGAGCGCAAACTGATACAGTACTCCAAATGCAAGTGTCAAATAGAGGGGAAGGATCACTTACCTGGGCCTGCAGACTTATGTTCAACTTGTTGTCCGCTAGGACTCCCAGATCCCTTTCTGCAGAGCTACTTTCTAAACAGCCACCAGCCTGTACTGCTGCAGGGAGTTATTCCCTCCCAGATACAAGATTTCACACTTGCTCTTGTTAACTTCATGTGGTTCTTGTCCGTTTACTTCTCCAGCTTGTCCAGGTTTCTCTGAATAGAAGCGCTGCCTTCCAGCATGTTGACTGGTCCCCCCAATTTGGTGCCATTCACAAACTTGCCAAGAGTGCAGCCTCTCCTGTCATCCAGGTATCATTAAACAATATTTGGCACAGTATGGATTCCTATGGGACTTCCACTAGTTACTGGTCAACACCTGGACTTTGCTGACCACAGCTATTTGATTCTGGCAGCCCAGCCAATTTTCCACCTACCTTCTCCAGCCCATATGTCTCCATCTTGGTGATAAGACTAAGGTAGACTCTGTCAAAGGCCTCGCTGAAATCAAGATACAGAACATCCACTGCCCTCTCCTTGTCCACAGTACCAGTCACCTCATCACAGAAAGCAATGAGGTTGGTCAGGAATGGTCTGCCCTTGGAAAACCCATGCTGGCTGCTCCCAGTCACCTTCTTATCCTTCATGCACTTTAGAAATGGCTTCTAAGACATTTTGCTCCATAACCTTCCCAGGGACTGAGGTAAAACCAACTTCTCTGGATCAGCCTCCTTCACTGTCTTGAAGACAGGTGTGATGTCTGCCTTTTTCCATTCATGAACGTCTCTCCAAGTGCCATGACTTTTTGAAGGTGATAGAAGGAGCAGCTTCACAATGACATCAGCCAGGCAGAACCTTCAGCACCTCCAGATGCATCCTGTTTGGTCCCATGGATTTGTGTATGTCCAAGTGGGTTAAGTGATCCTGAACTCAGTCTTCCTCTGCTGTAGATGCTGCCTCACTCCCATGGACTCTGCTAGGAGTTCAGCTATGTGGGAGGCCAGAGGACAAGTCTTGCTAGTAAAAATGGCCTTTTCTATGTCTCTTGTCACTAATCTCCTGGCCCACTGAGCAATAAGCCCACATTCTCTTTAGCCTGCCTTTTGCGATCGATGTACTACAGAAATCTTTCCTGTTGCCTTTCACCTCCCAAGCTAACTTCAGCTCTGACTAAACTTTAGCTTTCCTGACTTCATTGCTACATGTGCAAGCAATAGTTTGTGTTCCTTCCAAGTAGCTGGTCTCGGTTTCCATCTTCTGTATGCTTCCTCTTTGTGTTTGAGTTCACTCAGGAGCTCCATGTTCATCCACGCTGGCCTTCTGCCACAGTTGCTCAACAGTCTGAACATTGTAATGGTCCGTTCTTATGCTCTAAGGCGGTTGCCCTTGAAGATTAGCCAACTCTCCTGGGCCTCTGCTCTCCAGGGCAATTTCCCACAGATCCTGCCAAGCAGGTCCCTGAAATCTGCTCATCTGAAGTCTGTGGTTGTAATTCTGTTCTTTGTCTTGCTCACTCCTCCCAGGATCTGAAACTCCACAGTCTCATGCTCACTGCAGCCAAGGCTGCCCTTGACCTTTCCATCATCCAGCAGTTCTTGCTTGTTTGTGGGCAGCTGCAGCTCAAAGAGGGTATCAATCTCCAAATAATTATGTACCTCTCATTTTTGTAAAATGGAGCTGGAAGCTTTCTTTTGTCTTATGTCGGCGTCACCAGACACATTTGACCAAGAGATATTCAAAGTGTATGGAAAGGTAAACTAGTCTATGATTGTCGCACTATGGAAAGTTCAGTTCCAGCTTGGGACAGAAATATAGCTTGTGTTTGATTTTTGGCTGAACCAGTTTATTTATCTAGCTGGCTGCTACAGTTTTTTACTTTAAAAAAGCATCCTGATACCAATAAGCAGTAAATCACAGCAGGGCTTCCAAGTCATTGTATTCTGTGGTAGGTGAAGAGTGACTAGAGAAAGAATGGAAGAAGAACTCAAAAGAAATAGAGATTTTTAATCAGTTTGGTGCCCCTCATTGATAACACTTCAGGCACTTTCTTCTGCCTATTTGGGAGAGAATTCATGAGGTGAGAGGAAAAGAGGACTAACGCTCTGGTACCCATCTATTCTCTCTTCCAATGGGACACGGGCTGCAGGACCGACCAACAAGTCCCCCGGCTGTTGTTCACAAACAAAGCAATTGTTTTTCCTAGGACTAAAAAGGATACTGTATATACCAGCAGTTCCTATGCTTACCTACTGGTCAGTATGCCATTTTTGATCTGGTATTGTTGCCCAATTGACAGAACAACGGAAATGATGCATGTCCTTCAGCGTGCCGTAGACCAGAGCGTGTGTTGAAAGGGGAGAACTGGGAGAGGCTGGGAAAGGGAACCCCTAGAGCACTGAGCCAGAGGCAACAAACGGAATCATGCAAAGCCAAAGTGATCTGCAGAGATGCAGCGACAAGTCTCTACTGATTGCCATACTGATAAGCTCATTGGGTTTCTTGTATTTTGGGTATATCCCCTTTAGCATATAGATCGAAGCAAACGCTTGGTGGCTCAACAGAGAAAACTGAAATAAAACATTCCCTTTAGAGGCTCTTTGTAACA
The DNA here is from genome assembly GCA_013398295.1 of Chionis minor. NCBI lineage: Eukaryota > Metazoa > Chordata > Aves > Charadriiformes > Chionidae > Chionis > Chionis minor. The sequence goes on from VZSF01008733.1 coordinate 463,708, forward strand.
CCCTGAAAGGTGAAAAGCTTGGATGTATTTATAGCATATTTGAATGTGCTGTCTGAACGTGTCGGCAGGCAGATATTTGGCTTTTACTGCTGTATTTGTAGAAAGAATTGATGAAACTGCTCTGGAAGGCTTAGTCTATCTTTGTTAACTTTTGCTGCAAATTTTATCTGAACTGGGTGGTACTCCATTAGAAGAACCGTAAAATGTTAAAAGCATATGATGAGGATAAGCTGAGATAGTTTTCAGACAATTCAGTTGTTTGTAAATCTTGGAGATCTATATGGATGGAAACATTGGAGCTTTTCCCTTCCTTTGAAGGAACCAGAGAACGTGTGCAAAAAATTTACATGAAGTTTATGTAACTGAGGGTGTGATTTTTATTCATTCTCATTGCCGGAGATATAAATAATGAAATTATTATGCATGTGACTCCCTGTGGTGAATGTTAAATCTGTGTAAAGCATGAGTATTTGTTGACTGACTAACAAATGTTTCTACCCTTTTCTATTCATGGATTGCACAACGAAGTGACTCAGATTGTCCAGCACAGTGCTCCACGCCTGAGGGAATTTGCTTGGTTTACATGCAAGCTAGTTGATTAAATCACCTCTTTGACAAGCCAAGTTAGCTGAAGTACTGATTAACTGGATAAGCAAGCAGAAGAAATAGAAAATATTGACTACAAGGGCTTGATACTACATATTTGCACCACAAAGATACACTATAGTGTGTATATACATGCTGTAATATAAATACTGTGTAATTTATGGTTTTCTGTATCCTAAGCAATTTCAGAACAGGTGGGCCTAGACAGTTGTTTTCCATCTGTTCCTCCTAGCAGTGGCACATTCATTCATTTCTTTCACAAGACGGACCTGGCTACTAGTATTAATCCTGTGGAACTACTGAAATAGAGTCTCCACTGGGGTCTCCTCTCAGGTCCATCTGAAAAGGTAGCACCGAAACAGTATGTCACCCCGAGCTCAGCAACCCGGCGCCAGAGCACCCCCACCCAAGAGTTTACACAGCCCTCTGCTTAGTCCCTAAATGAAATTAGAGCAATAGATTTAACCTGGGACACCCAAAATCGTCTGGGACGTGATCACCGCAGAGGCCCCTCCCTGCGTGATACTGCTGAATGAAGATGGCAGCAATTGGCTCTTTTCAAGCCCACAGCGCTTTCCTTTAAAAGACAGGCCGTGGCTGCAGAGGGTTTTCCCTGCAGCACCCTCAGCCCTGTGGTCTCGTAGAACAAGGGTCTTCTCTTCAGCCTCTGGAGGACAGGTATGGTAACAAATATGTTGTGATTACTCTTTGTTGTGGAGCGGCTTTGTTGGGAAGGGATAAATCTGGCTAAATTTTGAGATCTTAAGTTATGAGAACTATACCTGCGTCAAAAACACGTTTCCTTCCAGTATTTTGGTTTTGTCCTACACATGAAGCGTGTTTCTTTCACCTCCAATTTCTGTCAGTTACAATTAAAAAGAAAATATTAGTCATACTAAAAGGCAAGGGTGTTCTGTGGGATTACTTGAAACTGTTACACAAAAATTAAGTCAATATTATCTCATGATTTTGCAGTTTGCTTAAATTGTGGTCATGACTGAAAATATTTTAGATATTTGAGATGTATTATTACCTCTGATAATGAATTGGCTAGTGAAAGATGCAGCAACATCAAAACAAATTTTCTGGTATTACGGGAGAGACAGTTGTCTGCTTATAGATGGTTTCATCCCAGCTCTGCAACAGCCCTGTGGTAACTAAAGAAATTATTTACATAAATGTAATGCTAGAAAAGATACTCTCATGTATTTTCAGCTGTCCATAATGCAGTGCAGTAGTAGGGAATAAGGAAAACCATCATAATATGATCTGTTTACCATTCTTGCTGTGAACCTCAGATGACAAATAACTCCACAGAGGACTGTGCCCAGCTCTGGGGAAAAACCAAAACCGTTATCTGACTTCGTTCAGTTTGGTGTTCAAACTGAAAGCCACCTCAAGGTGGCTTCTCTCACTCTCCCTGGGAGATAGCGCTGGCAGCAGCAACTTCTGAGTTTCACCCTACGTGCAGCCCATGGTTCACACAGCATAGGTCCAGCTCAATTTAAACCTGGTCACAGAAGCCCCTGGGGTGGGAATTTGCTTCACTCATTCACCGCCCCCATGGTAAATCCCGTAGAGGCACCAAGGACTGCCCTGTGACAGGCATGGGAAGGTAGGGAGGGCCAAGCGATCATCCACTGCGTAGCCAGTCAGTGTTGCCACCAATACATTCATTATTGTGGGTTTCTGTTTGGGTTTGGGGGGAGGTGCGGGGGACGTGCATGGTTTGTTTCATGCCATCAAAGGGAGTGACAGTTCTCCCTCACAGTATTACAGAAAATCTGCCACTCGTAGAACTTACTGTCAGAAAGTAAATTGTCTCCTGTTATCGGCAAGTTACTTGTTGGCATTGTCCAGAAGATGGGCGTCTTTCAGAAGGCATCTGTGTCTTTAGGAGTAGGTTCTCTATATGAAGAATGACAAGAAGGTGTGGGGCTCCCCCATTAATTGAAGGATCAATCATACAGTGATTGGTCCGTACAGTCACCATTGGCACAAAATATAAATACATATAATTGGTATAGGTTCAGCTTCTCTACCTTGACCCACCTCAGAGGCAGACATTGAATCCTGTAGTTACAGGAGGAAGATGAGCACTCCCCACAGGGCAATTTGTTTTAACATAGGTGTTTTTAAGATAGGTGTATCCCTCTCCACTATAAAGATGACTCTCTTAGATGGGGGACCTAACTTTTGCATGTCTCTAATTAAATAAAACCAGTCCCATCCAAGTATTTTGCGGCGGGGCAAACTTGTGTGAATAATAAATTTTTTTTTTTTGTCCTGGACATTAAGTCACTGCCCAGGCCATGAGTATCCCCTTAAAATTTCTGAGAGGAGATGATAAAAGAGTAGAGTCCATTGCTGATAAGCCCAAACAAGTGAAGGGAAACAAGACACTAGCAATAATATGTAAATTATCAGTAAAGGCACTTATGTTGCCTTTATTAATTTTTCCTTATAAAATACTTTGAACACTGAAGGCCCTATCTGTGAGTGGAGAACCAGGCTATGGTTTTCTGTGGGCAAAATAGTGGTTTAATGGGAATGAAAAAAGCAAAAACAAACATCCATTTGATATGAGGTTTGCAAAAAGAGGTTTTGGATAAAACAATGCATTTATGAACACGCAGTCTAGGGGATATGAAAACATTGTCTGCTGGAACAAAATTATTTACTTTTGTTGACTGTTGGAAGGGAATATAAAGGGCTTCTCAAAGTTGTGGCTAAGATCTTAATAAGTGGTTCCTAAAATGGGAGTGTCTATGTCTATAACTAAATGAGCCGATCAGGTTTTCCAAAGTGCTAAGACTCAGTAACGACTGTTGAATTGCCAGGAGGCACTGAGAGCTCCATACATTTTGGGAAAAATAAGATACTTATTTCACTAACTAGACAGGGGAAAAAAATAAAATTACAGCCTAAAAATTCAGTGCCAGTTCCCTTTCAACGGGGTTTGTCCAGGAGGATGTATCCCAAGTACTTTCTCTGCTCCCTATGATAGTGAATAGGCTGACTTTTCTTCCCTGCCCTGAGGAGCTCTATTTTTCTAACAGTTTGTGCAGAACAGTTCCTCTCTTCCACAGTTGCTGGCCTTTCCACGTTCTCCTTTCTGGAGGAAAAGCTGGTGTCACAATAGCTCCCTCCAGGGAGGGTAAAAGGACTACAGCCATCATGTGATATAGCATGAACTTCATCCATTATTATAAATACTTATTAACAGGTCCTGTAAAAACCAAGGAAAATGGTGAAGATTTGCTGTTCCCTCCTTCTCTTAAGTTTGCTCAGTGGGCAACTCAACGCAAACCCTGGACTCAAAGTGAGGATCACCCAGAAGGGGTTAGAATATGGTACGTGTGATATTTTCAGGATCTGGCGGTGGTATTGCATTGAATCCTGGTATGACAAACATCTTGGGAAGCAAGGGCAATGGAAGGAAATGACCTGATCACAGTTTATAAAGAAAAGGAAAGTTTAAGAGCATAATATGGCAGATACCAGTAAGCTGCTTGACAGCATTGTACATTATATCAAGGTTCATTTGATTTCAGACATTGAATTAGTAAGTTCAGCTCTTGCCATGACAAGGAGTGAGATCTGAAATAGGACTGCCGGCTCTCAAATGAGATACTCTCTTCCTTCTGACTCTGTGTCTATCCCATCTCCTAAGCCAGAAGCACGTAACTATAAACTCCTAGGCAGTATCAAAGGCAACCAAACTGATCACTGTTTTCCTGTAGCCAAGGAGGTTGGCCTGGAAATCCTGAAGCAGAATATGGAGAAGGAGCACTTCCCTGATTTGAGTGGCTATGAGAAATATGGGCTTGGTAATGTCAAATACAACATCTCAAGGTAAGCATTCTGTCTAAGGGCAATTTGTATTTGAAATTTGCATCTTGTTTTGTGTTCACCCTAACTCATGAAATACAAACTTTTCCTTTTCTTTTTCTTCCCCTTGTCTCTTTCATGCTCTAGAATACACGTCACTGCTGTTGAATTCCCTAGTGCTTCCATCTCCTTCATACCTGGGACTGGGATAAAACTGGTGATTGGAAATGCTTCGTTAACCATCGATATGAACTGGAACATAAGGACCTGGATGTTGTATGTACAGCCTCATGTGTCCCGAGATTTTTCTTGATGGAGAATACAAAGATAAAAATGCAAAGTTTCGTTTTGCTTGTGACCTCTTCATGGCAAAGGTGCTCTTTAACAGCTAGCAGCAGTAACCCAGGAGTACAGACTGGTCTTTCTCGACAGGTCTGCTAGTGGGAGACAACCCCTGCCCACGCAGCCATGGGCACTGATAAAGAGCCCATGGCTGAGAAGCACCTCTCTGAATAGTAAAGGACTGATGCTCTAGCTAAATGCTGTTGTTGTCCAGCCTGCCAGCTAATGACACATTTTGAAAAATTGTAGTACGGTGGACCACAGTCCAGTATAATAAACCCTCCCAGTGCAGCTACACGGTTAGAAACCCTGTGCTATGCCTAGAAGAGATACAGTTCAAAAGCTGATGGGAAATGGACAGAAAATGGCAATATCCTTAAAGCAGTCTCCGCACCTTTCTAGTCCCAGGCTGTTTCAGAGGAAAGAAATCCCTCCTCTTCCCCACATCACCTGTATTGCGAAACTGACTGAATTACAGCAGTCTTTGATCTGCAGTTCTGGGCTTCTGCTGTGGAGGACAGCAAGGGCTGGCTGCTTGCAAGAGGAGGGGACCTGCGTGCAAGGGGGAGCTGAGGGCGCTGGCATGGCAGGAGGGGCAGTGTCTTCACTGGCGAGTACCCAAGACAGGCAATCAAAGCAGGTTAGTGGCAGTGACCAGGAACACCCACCAGTCCAGACTGCCAAGTAAGTCCATGGTGAAGAGGCAGGTCTGAGGCAAAGCCAGGAAGCCAAGCCAGTAAAGCACCATCAGGATTAACTAAGGACAAGCTCACACACAGGTGTACCTAAGACATAACTCGAGCAAAGACCTGAGCTCCAATGCAGCTCATAAACCAAGGGTGGAGACCTCCAATGAGGCTTTTCACAGCTCTTTCTCACAACCACGTTATGAACAACTTGGTCCAAAATAACACAGCTTCACCATATTGGAGCTGGTCTGGAGTGTGGGCTGCCAAACCCCTGGGAGAGATGGGGAAGAGGGCACAGAGACCATTGGGGCACTGCAGGCCCTGATATTGGTTTGTATGGATCCTCCTTAGACACCAGTAGATTATATGCCACAACAGCTCTCTTGCCCTATCTTAAATCAGGCATATCCCAATTTTCTCTGCTGTGGGCACAGGTCTGGTAACTGGAACAAAATACTTTATGATACTGAATTATCTACTTTCCTAAATCCATCACTTTCCAAAACTCCTAGCTGGAAATCTGCGTAGAATACTTGATTCTTTGCAGACATATTAGAATCTATTTTCATTAGGAGAAATGAAATAAGTGTTCAGATAAACAGCTTCATCTTCAGTGAATGGAAAAGAATCCATTTAAGAATTAATTGTGTCTTGAACATTCATTAAAAATAGTTTTTTTCAGTTATTTCTTCGTTTTTACTTTGTACAGCAAAGACAGCGGAAAAAGCACAGTGTATATTTCAAAGGTGTTTGTTACTGCAATCTTTTCAACACCCCCGGATAATACAGGTCATACATCTATGTCACTTACCGGCTGCCGGACAACATCTGGTGACATAGACATCAAGTTGAATGGAAAAAGTAGGTAAGTGGAAGAGATCTGTATATATACTCCAGGAGAAAATAACTGTCAATGAATGGCACTAAGACAACTTCACAAAACAGGGCACCTATTTTGGCATCCATAGGCACCACAAGTGAGAACCAGGGCCCTAAACCAGTGTAAAAATAGCCAAATTTGATCATCGTTCTTGTATTTGTGCACACGGTTCCTTAAGTAGAGGATAAATACAGCAGTTCTGGTCAGATCAAGCAATCCCTCGTGCTTCTTGAGCGCTCACTCCTTTCTAAATACTGCTCTAATCTTCAACTCTAGGTAGAAGCTACATGCTTGTACTATGCTTTAAGTACTCCTAGTCACAGTGCTATCTAAACTGAACTAGACTGCTGCCTGTTGTTGTTGTACCTCTGGTTACAACCCTGTGCAACATTATTTCGTTGTTTTCTTGTACTTCTCTCACCATCTGAATACAACTCTTGTCACCTGGTTTTAGGTTCGGGGTTTTGTCTGTTTGCTTGTTTTTACTTGCATTGGAAGTTCCTAGTGCAGAGACTATTTATTTATTCTGTGTTTGTACATACACAATGGTGGTAACATGAAGAATTCCTTATTCATAAAGATGAATCTACAAGGCTACTTGCTGAGATGCCTAGTGGTGAAATGATCTCCTTTTAAATGGTGGCTTTCTGATAGATGTTACATGTCAGAACGCTCCCTGGTGTACAAGAATATCACACTCAGAGGCCATTAAATTCATGTTTTTCGGAGATATCTGATTTCCTGTTACTGACTGTAGTACTTGATTCATTAATTGCCTTCTTCCTTTCTTCTAGTTTCCTGCGTAACTTCTTTATCAAGTATCTGAAGAAACCCATTCACAGGAGCTTGGTCACTAACGTAAGCCTTTCAAATTGTCTAGGGGCATGGTTTAAGAAATATGACTTTCACAAGTCAGTGCTGTGAACTTGGCAAAGGAAGAACTAAGAAAATAGTATAGTCTTATTCTGGTCTGATCAGCACAATCATCATTTTGCCAGCCAGAAATGCTTTCAGATAAAGTGCCAATTTCATGGCCAAGATATTTACTAGTCCACAGCTAGGTTTGACCAAGGCAGCAGTAGGACCAGAGTATGCAGATACTTTCCCATTCCAATGCAGAGTTAAGTCTCTGCCTACAGGCATGCTGGGTTTTGGGTAATTTTTATACTCAGCAGAGAAAACATACATTGGGTGATGCATAGAGAAGTTGTACTACATCACCTGATAGTATGACATAGTTAAACTTCATCATATCAAAGAGGTGCATAGTTCAGATGACAACCTATCCAGGGCCTCTGAGAGGAGACAGAGCTTGAGATGGCTGTGAGTCTGCCCCAAGACAGGGATCCCTCCTGTGAGACCACTGTGTGATCTCTGTCGCAGTCCTGCACTACTTAAGGCTATGGTTTTGTCACCCCCATCAGGCTCCCTTTAGCCACTTCTCACTTTGTTGCCTAAAGGCAGCTCTGACATAAGACACACTTATATTGCACCAATTAGGAACCTTGGGGAACCAGTTAGTTAAAGAAAAACTAGATAAGGTGTTTTGGCAAACAAATGTGTGTCACAAAAGCAGACAGATTTGCTAGCACACAGGTGAGAGGTGCTTACAGGTCCATACTAATCAGGCCATAACTTGAGTGTGCTTTTTTATACAGTCATGTCCCAACATCAGATCTGGGATCCAGTTGCTGGATGAAGACCTCCGATCACTGAATGGTGAGTTACCAGTGAGCAGTATCAGACCCTCTGATCTGTCTGCTCCCTTGCTTACAGAACCACAATTAAATAAAGGGAGCTCTACTCAGACAAGAAAATAATATTGCTGAAAAAGCAAGGGACCTGGGAGCAATTCTCAACTCGCAAATGTGGCAGTGTGCACTTCTGTTGTCAGAAATGCCACTTAGAGGCCACATAGCACTGATGCTAAGGTAGTTTTCCCTTCCCTCCCACGCTCTGAGTACTCCTGCAAGCATAACACTTCACAAGCTGAAGCCTGCTCTCCTAGCCTGCCTGGAAATTTAAGTTTTACTTGCCTATTTATCAGACTTGCCAAAGGCAAAATGAAAAAGCTCTTTGTAAAAAAGCCTCTTACTTAAATGCCGGCAAATCTAACCCAAAACGGTTAAATACACCCAAAGTGCTGGGCAGATACCATGTGCAAAACACAAGTGTGTAAGCAGATCAGACACCCACCTTTCTGGGAAAGTATTTGCATGTTAGAGGCGCTCTGGATGCTCTCAGAACTGCTTGACAAGAAATCCCAACACCTCCTTATGCCCTGAAGCATTGGTATGGACATTTCCTTTTTTTTTTTTGGTTAGACCAAATTTACTGTTCCATGATGAGAAAACATTAGACAAACTAAAGAAGGTGCTTTGAGGAAGGTTCCAGTAGAAACATCAAGCCTTAGGTTAGAATGCATGTTAGGAGGTCCCTGGTTGTGTTTCCCCTACTCTTTGGAACAACTTATGTTCCTTCAGAAACTGACTTAAATTTTCTGTGCACATAAAATTCTTTCTGTGCTTTTTGTAATATTGGGTATTTTGCCTTATCTACCACCCTTACAGTCCTAATGCCAATTGATGATTTCACCGAAGTAGACTATTCCTTAAATAGCCTGCCAGCAGTATTCCAACAATTCATTGACCTGGACTTAAAGGTAATTGCCTGTACTTATATTTGCCAAGATTTGTGTGGCTTTTATTGTTGTATGATCCACTTTCTAAGATAAACGTGATTGCTGTTCTGAACACTAAGACTCAGTATCTGAGAATACATACATTTCAAAGCACTATTGCATTTGTTATTACAATAATCTTTAACAATCCTGTTACAACATGAGTTATTATCCTGTGACAATAATTAATCCTGTTACAACAATTATTATGCTGTTACAACAAATGAATTATTCAAAAGCCACATCCTTTTTTTTTTAATTGCTGTTGAGTTCACTATAGCAAATAGCAGTAAAAATTGACTAAGCCAGTTAGTAGAAAAAGGGAAAGGACAGAAAGACAAAGGTATTCAATTTCATCCTCCTCTTGCTGTCACTTAATATCTGGGACTTCTTTGTTCAATCAGTCAAGGAAAGATTTCCACACATTGCACTAACTAGATGTGTCTGCTGTCAGATGACAGAGAGGAAAGAAAGAGCAAGACTATAGGAGCAAGAATTAAGCCTTTGGCATCTCGAATGGGAGGACAGAAGAACCTTGAAAAAGCATGGAAGCCCAAGGAGTGCTGCTGTTTGAAGACCTGAAAGTTTCTGTCAAATAAAGGAAAAAATCTCCTTATGTACTGAAACTAAAATCATACTAGTTCCTAGTTCTAGAACGACTTGATTGTCATTCTGCATGAGGTTGTTGTTGAGGAAAGCTATCATCATAGTATCTAAGATCCTTAATTAAGTTTGAGATGCCTTGCACTAGGTGCTTACTAAGAGAGAATGCAAAGATAGTCTTGTCACAGGGATCTTATAAATTAAGTATTAACAAGAGACAACAAGGAGATATTAACAAGAGGGAAATAAGAGAGGTGTGAACACAAAGGAACAAAAAACTAGTATCTGTCAATATGGCAGACACTGGTCTCAGCACACCAGCCCTGCAGTTGCTGTCAAGCTCTTCTGGGTATTTTAGTAACGAGATTTTAAGCAGGGACTTGAGGTAGACTGAAGAGGTCACGTCATGGCTGTTTACAAGAGCTGCTCTCCCACATAAGATGCAACATGGGGGAAAAATACAAAATGAATGACTGCTAAATCCAGCAAGTGAGGATTGAATGGGGAAGTCATTGGCAAAGTGACTCTGTATTTTTTAAGTGTTTTCATAGTCCTTAAAAAGGCATCACGAAATTTAGAGATAGATGAGGAGAAGCTGAGAAAATAGAGACACATGGAATACATTTGAGATGAAAGAGAAAGGGGGAACTAAAAAAAGGGATATAAAAAATCTTAACCTCTGAGTTCCTTCCTCATTTTAAATCAGTTTTACCTTTTTGTTTAACACGGATGCATTTGGAAGTATTAGATCTGCAAGCCTGGGCTAATACCATGGGCAGTGTAAAAGACAACATAGGTGTTCTTAGGATTGTCAGACATAACTTTCCTTTCTTTCATAAGCATTCTTGTGTCAGCACAAGTTATCAGCTTGCTTCTGGGTAGAATAAGGTGCTAATTTTGACCTAGAAAGACCTCTGATTTGAGAGATCCATGTTGTAATTGAGACCATTGGATAGCTCTAGGCAGCAGTTTTCAGATTTAAATTCCCAGAGATGGGGAGAGGAAAAAGTAAGGCTTTTCAGTAAGGAGGACCCTTAGTCACGCTCTTCATACAATATATAGACCCTTAATTTAGCGGCTTTGTTTACAGAGGTTGTAGAATGTCTTCAGTAGGTGAGCAGCATCTCAAAAGGTAGATTTCAGGCATCATCTGTGAAGGTGTCCAATCTCTGGAACTTGTCTTCATTACCTGTTTGAAAGCACCAAGCCTTCAGAGTGTAATACAAAGCCTATCTACTCATTTACACACCAAATGAATAGCCTAAGCAAGGGAAAGGGAAGTAGCATTAATTTTCTGCTGTCACGTTAAAGTCTTATTTTGATTTTTTTTTTTTATCTCTGCCAATACCTTTCAGGGAATAGTCTATCCAGCTGGAAACTATACTGGCTCTCCCTATGTGGCAGCTCCCTTCACTATCCCACATCAAAGCGACTCCATGCTCTACCTTGCCTTCTCTGAGTATTTCTTTCGGACCTCCTCATTTGCTTACTACACCGCTGGGGCCTTCAACATCACCATTGCAGAGGAGGTGAGTAGGGCACAGAGGAATGGGGTCAGAGTGGTTCAAGTCATCTAAGATGGGGCTTTGACCTGCCAGTTGTCAGCATGTGGCTGTATAAATCTGCGAATTGGCCTGCAAAGTCCTGAGACAGTAGATCATACACAGCATGGTATTGTTATGCTTTTATTTGTGCTCTCTATAGATGCCTCAGGCCACAGCTGGGGGTTCCAAGTTCCACTGAGCAAGGTACCAAATATTGGCAGCTTTGCTACAAAAAAGAAAGTTTTTGTAGACCTGAGGCATAGACTTTTCTGACATAGACAAAGGATCTACTCAGGGGAATTTAGCAGCCTCAGTGGCTGTTTTCTGAGGAGTCTTCACACCCTGAAAGTACTACAGGGGCCATGGAAGAAAAGCCTTTGTCAAAGCACAGTAGCTGTGGACTGGGGGCTAGCAGACTTGGCTAGCCTGTCTGCAGGAGGTTCAGTAAGTCCCAAAACCTATCGATTGCAGCCTAAAACTACAATGATATTAAGCATTTGCTTTCCCAGGAAGTATTTTGGCATATATTATTGGGAATCAGCTTTAAGTATACTTAGTCCCTTAAGAATATTTCTGAGAAGAAAAGATACATAATCAAAAATTCATTGAAATGACAGTAATAATGCATTTAAATAAAAGCCAACCATGAAGGTCAAATCTGGTAAAATCCTCTCTTTTTTTTTTCTTTTTTTTTTTTCTCCAGACTTGCAGCTATTTTAATATAAGCACAGAGATATTTGGCAGTATCATCCCTGAGGTGAGTATCATTACTTCCATAAACTCCTGGGAAACTACCCAGTGTGGGTGTCAGACACCTCACTAGTGGTGCATTCCAAAGGGTTGTAGGGCAAGGAGGTCTCCTGTGCCGGAGAAGCGGGCTCACGTATGCCTCATAACAGCAGAGCAGATGGGCCTTGTCACCTCCGACGCTTACAAGGAGTTGGATGACTCTCACTGTTACCAAACTTGGCCCATAATCTTGCACATCCATCTTTTCTCTGGGCAGTGTGCCAGAGCCACAGCTGTTCCCACCTAAAACCAGGTCTGGGCAGGAAAAAGCTTCCAGTCATGAGTCCTGCTTTGAGGGACTTCTGAGAGGACTTCAGCTCAGAAATAACTCCTTTCTCCTACCCAAGCCTGCACAATTGTCTTTCCTTCAGTGCTAGCCTGTGACTGTCTAACAGAAAGGAATTCATTAAAGATCTGGGAAGGGACTATAGTGGCCACATGCAGGAAACTGAGCTAACAGATGGGCAGGAAACATTACATCTATGGAACAGACAAGGTAGATGCACAGGACTTCCATTTATTTTAGGTGGAGGAAGTGAATATAACAGGACAGAGAATATGAACATGCATGGCTCCCACCAGCCTTCTCAGACAGAATGAGAAACCTAAAATCAGCAAGAGACCCTAGGCCATAAATGCTGGAGTTGGATCAAATCCGACTGATGGTTTGAAGAACTTCACATCCTTGTTTGCTTCCCAGATGACATTAAGTTCCTTCCTCAGAAATCTAAGAATGCTCCAAGGGCAGTCATCACACGGTCTTCTCCGTAAAATGCCATGAGCATTGATGCTAATATTCCACTCCCTCAGTTGTAAGTAATGAACTTGGTGAACTTCCTTGCTTTTCAGACAACAGACAGAGTAAGACTCCTCTGAAGACAGTCCACAGCAGGAACCTGTCTCATGAGATGGGCAAATCTCCAAGTGAATGCCTCCTGAGTTCTTTTATTGTGTGACTTAAATATCATATTCATGTTCCATTCCTTATGTTCACAAACAAGAATTTAATTTCTCTCACAGTGATTTCTCTCACAGAAATCGTATTCCTAGAGTGGAAAGAACTTTTCACCACATTCCTGATGTGGCCAAGACTGTTAATTTATCACTACAGAAAACTTCTATCTCCTCCCTGCCTGAAAGAATCTTATGTTAGCAGCTGTCCTTAACCTCATCTTAAGGAACAACTTGAAAACAATTTCTTCAAGAATGAGAAAATGTGGTATTCTGATCTGTTTGACAAGACAAGCATTTTTCTGTCATCTTTGGGTTTTTTTTTTTTCCTTGGAACCTTACAGGTAGCCAAATATTCAGTTACACCCTACCCAGTGATGCTGAAGCTCACGGCTACCGAAATACCTATCATCAGCTTAGAGCAGGATTCCTTCACAGTAGAGATTCAGGGCTCCATGGAGGTGTTTGCTGTTCTGCCAGACTCAACCACCCAGTTGTTGTTCACGATGAACATGGTAAGTACAATGAACAAGGTGATGTTTAACTCAGGGTTAAATACGTTTGTTCCTTCCTTCTGTTAAAACTCTGTACAAGAAACAAAGTACCACATTTCTAGTACTTAAACATGTAAATTCCCCTTAGTCACAGGTGGTACCTTTGTGGCCCCACTTCATCTGTAGAATATTTCTATGGCAAAGAACCTTTTCCTATAGATGGACAAAAATCCAAACATATAGCAACTCTGATTAAGCAAAGTTTTGTTCCCTGGAATGACAGTTCTGCGGGCATGAGTCATGTCTCTTGGCAACTTGTTCATTTAACTGAAAATGTCTTTGATTAGTGAAATCTCATTACCAACATTTCAGCTCTTGTCAGTGCCACTCAGACAAGCAGACATTTACTGTGTGTAGCCTTGCATGGGCCATGGGCTAGGCAGAAAGTTGCACTTCCATGAAACAGCTTCCGTACATAACTGGGAAGATGGTAATTCTGTATTTGTGACTAATTCAGAGCAAGGGTCGTGGTTTTTTGTGTCTGTTAATCCATGGCTTCTTTCTTCTGCAGGCAGCCAACACCAGCATTGCTCTGAATATATTTGACCAGAAACTGGTGGGCTCACTATGTTTGAACAGGTAATTCAAGGGATGGAACTGATTTACAGCCATTTGGGGGTGTCAGCAATCCCAACATTAGCAGCTTAGACACATGATCAGATAATCATAATTTAATGAATGTGTTTCCGTGGTGAGTTCATCTGCATTAGATTCTCTGATTCTCTATGTGGCTGTACTTGCACAGTTTAGAGGAGTCGGGAAGCTTCTCTGAGACAACCTCTGCAGTCCCCAGGGGACTGCCCACCAGCTGTGGATTGCTGCCGGGCTGTGGTCTCATTGGACTTCTCTGCTCCTGACATCCACTCTCCCCTCTGAGCTAGCTAAATGAAGTGTGCACGGCAATTATGATGACTGTGAATCACCTGGGAGCTTTCCTCATCCCTTTCCAGCTGGCAAGATGCAACTGCTTTCCAGTCCACCTGTGCCGCTAAAAAAGTGCAGAGGAATCCAGAACACAGGAAAGACCCTGGACCCCTGCAGTTCCCCTACACTGATATTCTTACAGCAGAGATTCTCCAGCTAAGGCACTGCAGCTCCCAAGAGTCAGAAAGATGGAGACCAGAGGCTTGAGCATTTATACATCTGTCACATTTTATAGAGAGAAGCTCTGTATATCAGGACCTCACAGGTGGGAACTGGGACCTTGATTTCACTACAGTCCCTTGGAAAGACAGTTATAGGGTTAAGAATACGCAGAGTTTATCAGGGCACAGAAATGTTAGGAATTCAAGGAGGATAGCCCTGCTAGCATTTTTTGCAGCAACATTCAGAGAGAAAAATCTAGAGTGTGCTGAGAGCTTGGCTGCTGGTTCTGTGGAAACTCAGAAATCATGTTTTGAATACACCTTTGGATATTTGGATATGTACTGAATGAGTATTTGAATTTGGATACGGGTACATAAGCAACACAGACATCAGCAGCAGTACCACAGGATAAACAGAATTTTTCTTCCCACCCCAGTAAGGCTCACATCAAAGCGTTATGTAGATGTACCAAATCCCTTGCAAAACATCTGACATCCTGCAACACATCGATGCTAGCCCTGGTCAAGTCAGTTGTCAGTAGGATTTCCAAAATACAGGACAGAGGGAGAAATGCACTCATATTGCTGGCTGCAGCCCTTCTATCACACGCTTTTGTGTGCGTGCTTAGCACTGCTCTAAGCAAGCCTCACCTTTCCCTATGAGGCAGTGTGGAAACAGAGTCAGAGACGACCTTGGGTAGTCAACAAAACATTGTCGCTTTGGTCTCAGCAGAAAGCCCTGGCAGCATGAAGGTTAGGAGGAACTGCAAATTGCTCCAAGAGAATGTTGTGGTTAAGCAAACAGCTCTGTGTGATAACACGACTTTTTAGTTATGCTCTGAAAAGATACACAAGGAGTGTATAACTAATAATAAAGGTCTTCGCAGTCTTCGTTTGCAATGAGCATTGGAGTCCGTGACTTAATTGCCACAAGGCAGTAAGCATTGTATAAAATATATTGCTTCCAAAGTCTCTGGACAGATGTTTCTTAAGGCCTGGAGCGCTACAGCAGTGACTGCACGTGACTAGAATAACGTGTATTTATCCTTTCTAGTGACTCATCTTGTTTCTCTTCTTTCCCTCAGGCTCCAGTTCTCCCTAGCCCACTCCAACGTTGGCTTTTTTGAGGTAAGCGGGTAGTTTAAGCACATAGAAAATATGAACCAGGAATATCAGTGATATCAAGGCTAAAGAGTAAATTTTATTTGTACTTCATTTCATTCCTAGATGGCTCTTTTCCTGTCTTCTGGCAGCCACCTCTCTGCTGTGGACTTAAAAAAAAGTATATTCTTTGGCGCAAGTTAGTGCTCTGAAAATGAGATATTCTGTTTCCCTGACTGGTGTATCCTATTTCATCACTAGCAGAGAGATCTCTTGCATCGTAATGGTGAAATGCACAGTGATCATCTGAACTGTAGTAACAGGCGGAGCAGTGTGCTGTCTAAGCGATCCACATGCACGAGTGAGGCAGAGGCACTCCATGCAGTGCCCTGGTGCTCATCACAGATGCTCAGAATTCCAGTAGGGAATGGGAGCCAAAACACTAGTCTCAGACGCCTGAAATAGTACAGTTGTAGCCTTGCAGGGGAAAACCCCGCCTCCGCAGAGAGTCACTTAATTCTAAGTACAGTCAATCAGCTCTGAGTAGCTGAGGAGAAAGGATTAAAACTGTTCTGATCTCTCACCAGTAAAGCAAACAGACTGTTTTAAGTGAAAATGTTGTCCAAGCATGATGAAAGCCACTTGCATTTTGCATCTCACTTCCTTTGCATCATTCCAAAGACTTAAGATCCACAGGTCACTTTAGCTTTTGACTATTTTGGGCCAAATGAGAGCTGAAATTTGAATATGAGCCTACTAACTCCATCCAGGATTAGGACATGCCAGTTCCATCACTATCAGGAAGTGATGGCTAACTCAGTCTTCTTGTCTGTGGCAGATCTCACTTCTGGAGAACATCCTGTCTTACATCTTACAGACTGAGGTCATTCCATCAGCTAATGGTAAGGCTGTATTTCTAAGCTAAAAGTTAAAAGCTTCCAGCAGAGTGGGTGATTCTATGAACTTGTACTGACTTTCTGCTTAACTTTCCGGTTCCCACTAACTCGAGTGGAAAACGACCATCAGCCAGTAAGCAGTGGAAGGGGGAGATTGATTTGTAGGGGTGTAAGAATGGCCTGGCACTGGCACTGTTCAGCAAAAAGGGCAAAAAGGGCCTGGAAACTCCTAATTCATCTGCCTTCGCCTCACTTAAGGTGGCTCTGATGCACCAGTGAGAAGCATGTCTGCCTAGCCTGCACACCTGCCTGAGGCCACTGTGTGTGAAATGTATTCCTCTTTATAAGACCAGAACAGCTTTTGCCTCTTATAAATCTTTTTTAAGGCCCTGGAGGGAGCCATAGCTTTGTGCCAGCCCTCTTGAACTTCACCTTCCTTAATGAACGGAGAAAAATGGGAACAGGTTCTAATGATGCTAGAGCTCTATTAGCAATCCCCCTCATCACTGGGGACAACCAACTGAATATGTAATGTGTTGAACAAGAAATGCCTTCGTTTGGCTACAACAATCTGCCAAGAGAAAAGCATCTGTAATTCTTTTTCCCTGTTGGTAAATGACCATCATATCTACATCCCAGGGTTTCTTGTGAAGATTGAGAGGTTAAATGCTATAAATGACCTCAAAGTCTCTTCAACAACAGGGTTGCTGAAGGGCAGGTATTTATTATCTTTCCAATCCATACCTAAATCACCGTGTTTGTCTCTTTTTTTTCTTTTTTTTTTTTTTAAGCTAAATTGTCAAAAGGATTCCCTCTTCCCAATCTTGCCAATGTTACCTTGACGAGACCTCACATTACACTTGTACAGGTGAGATTTTGACACTCTTGTGAAAAGGTTATTCCTCTTTTTTTCCTTTTTTTTTTTTCTTCTGGGTAGGCATATATTCACCTTCTGTCTGTACAATAAACTTGCTAGATTTCAGCTGGTTAAGCAGTAAAAAGTTCTGGGTTTAAAATGAGATCTGTAATAATGGTAAAATCCCATTAGAAACAAATTTATCTATCTTTGAGAGGAAAAGCCAGAACTGCATTAAATAGCTAACCATGAAGTGATCAAACAGCTTCCTCAGCCTTCCAAGTTGCAACTGAGTGTGACAACAGGTTTACTTTTAACAATTCATTCAAGTACGGCTAATCAAATCGAATTAGTTATCGCTATCCATACAATCCTGCTGAATTTAACAGGAATAGTTGAAAAATGAGAGGGAGGTGAATTCAATTTTTTGTACCTAGGATGATTGGAGTTTGTTAATAATTGGTGGTAATGGCTGGGGCTATTAGTCAAAAGTAGTTAGTAAGTTTTCATAATATATTCTTTGCCTTCTGGTTATTCTGCTCCAAACCACACCTTATTCTGTGCCTCTCACAACATGCTCTAGCCCTTAATTTGAAGACACAGAATGTTGCTAGACAATCAATCAGTACAAAGGCATTGCTGACAAATGAACTCCCAGAAAATGGGCAAGCCGGTTAGATTTCTCCATTTGTTTACCAACTTCTCAGTGATTTTCAGCTCTGCAGAGACAGTCCTAAATCCTTGTTTGTGGTTAAACACAAAGCACAGCCCAGGAAAGAAACACAAGGGGTGGGGGGTTTTTAATCTTTCTTTGCATTCCACATACCTGGCAGCAGCCAGCTATGCAGTCCCTGCAAAAAATAATTGCTTGAAGGCTGCTTTCAATGGCAGTAGTTGCCAACACCCTCATAGGCTAATGATGAATGAGGGATTTTTAGTGGTTCTGTGGGGCCCATTCCCCACCTCACTTTCTTTACTCAGTCTCCTCATCAGTAAACAGGAATGAGAAGGCACACAGAATTGCTATACGCTATCAAAGTGAATGCAATTCCTATTTAAATGCTATTTTTGTAGTCTCCAGTTCCAGTCCCAGTCTATTGGCTACGATCAATAGTAAGAAAGACAATTCTTCCCACTTTTAATAGCTAACCGTATTAGACTGTGATGGGCTGCCCTCTGCAGACTCCTTCTCTGCATGCACTGACAATGGGGGAAGCCTTAAGGCTAGGTTTAGATTAGATGGCTAATTCTTAAGTGGCTCAAATTAGTTAAAAAAATAATCCCACCTTGTGATGATTGCCTTCAAGGCTCAGATGAACTTTCCTGTGCAGGCTGGATGATCTTTAGATGTCCCTTCTACTGCTAGCATGATGCAAAGGGACTGCTTTCCCAGGGGAAAATGGGGCTCTTTTGCAAAGTTCAAAGGACAGAGTTTAATAAACTTCTTACTTCCCAGGCTCAGCTGTTTTCAGTAGATTTTTCTGATCTTTAACACCGGAATTGAGTTGAAATTAATAAAAGAAAAAAAAACCAAACAAAAACAAAAAAATCCCAAAAAACCAAGAAACCCACAACAAAACCAAACAAACAAACAAAACCTTCATTTCGTAATTCATAGCACTTCAGTGACCGTTCTTCTCCCAACAGGGATACATGTTGATTTCTACTGATGTCCACTACAAACACTAAAGGAGAAGAGAGACCATTTGTTGACCGTGAACTTCAAATCAATAATGTGACTCTGAAGGCTAAACACTGTCCAGTTCTGCTGAAACGTGCAACCTGAGCTCTGACAAGGGCAATGTCATCCTGGTTGGAGATGAGGGAGGATATGGGGAGGTAAAGAAAGCTGATGGAACGGTTAGGCTGTACGAGGGAGGAGAACATATGATGCATGCTTGACATTATTTATTCTGGAGTTTAACTGATGCAAAAAAAATGTTTTTAAGATTAATGCCTCTCTTGAAATACAGTCTTGTCTATACAGTTCCAGAAAGGTGCCACAGTCTCTCAAAAGAAGGAAAAGTACATTGTCAAAATGCTGCCAGGGCAGGCATGCCTGCTAATCTGTTTCTACTCTAATGACCTTAAATAACTTCCTTCTGAACATGACGCATTAAGAATGAAGTGAGCCCTCTCCAGAACCATGTCAGCCTGGGAACTGTCCCAGTTAGAGTAGGAACTAAAACGTTTGCAGTGTCTTAAGTAAACCCTTAACATAAATCTTAACAAAGATACAGAAGCAGTTCAGGTACATAGACGAAGTGGCACTGCTACTGCCTTTGGTAGTCCCTCTTCCCCTGTGACTCTTCAAATCCTTGTGTCTGTCACGCCCCCTGTTTAGCATTGCTTAGCCAGGTTAGATACATTTAACTCATTCAACGTTTCTGTGTAAGTCTTCCAAGTCTTTGTCAGTGTTCCTCTGGATTGAAATAGTTACAGATACTTTACTTCTTATTTCATTTTGGTATGTTGTCTTGCCCTCTTTCTTTCTGCTCCTTCTTTTTCAATACTTCATTAGTTTGCAAATCCAAACACAGTTCTGCAGAGGGATATGCCTGCCCTGCAAATGCTTAGGTGCTTGTATTTTGGCCAAACCTGGAGGGGAAGCCGGCTCAGGCCTCCCGAACCAGCACCAAGAGAGGAGAAACAAAGGCTGGGATGCCACAGCCTGCTCCATTCTCTTGCTTTTGTGAGCCCCAAACTGCCCCTGCGGCAAAACCCCCCCTGCCTGGCGCGCTGCCCAGCCCCTAGCCACCCCCACGCCTCCCGCTCCGCAACAGGAGCCCTTTTCGAGCCAAGGCTGAACACCAAAAGGCTGGTTTTCACTCGTGCGGAGAAACGCGATTGATGATGGGGTGCAGGCGGCTTTTGCCCGACTGTCGCTAAGCAAACTTCTCCATCCACCCGCAGCAGACTGGTACCTCAGTACCCCGCAGGCCCAAACCGCCCTGCCCCCGGGTGACAGGATGAGGGCACAGGGCTCCCGTTATCCACAGCCACGTGAAAACCCACTTGTTCCTTCCGCACAACCATCCCAGAGGCTGCAGGCGGTGTGAGGGAGGAGGTCGCCAGGCACAAACCCCAGTCCCTTCGCCCCAGCACAGCCCCGGGCCTGTGCTCCCCTTCACGCCCTCGCCCCCACGGCTACTGGCTGCCTCGCCCGGGCTGCCCCAGCGCGGCGGGGGATGGCTGCCGGGAGCCTCGACCCCGTGCCTCCGCCCGGCTGGAGGCCCTCCAGGCCTCATGGCGTCGCATCCCGCCCGGCCGCAGGCAGCGGTGAGGCAGCGGCACGGCGCAGGGAAGGCGGGTGGGAGGAGAGGGGGAGCCTCGGCGGTGAGGGGAGCGGGCGGCCCCCTCTCGGACGCCCCAGCCGGGCCGCCTCTCCCCGGTACAGCTCTGTCCCCCGCCTGCGCCGCGCCGCGGCGGGGCGCCAGGGGGCGCTGGCGGCCGGCGGCTCCCGCCTCGCCGCAGGAGGTTTGACCCTCGGCGGCCGCCGTCGGTTCCTGCCGTTGCGCCGGGTGCTGGTGGCCGTGCTGACGGGGAGCCGCCGACCGGGAGAGCGCCGCCACCGCCGCCGCCATGAGCCGCAGCTACAACGATGAGCTGCAGTACCTGGACAAGATCGACAAGAACTGCTGGCGGATCAAGAAGGGCTTCGTGCCGAACATGCATGTGCGTGGCGGGGGCTGGGCTCAGCCGGCAGCCCTTGGGTGCCCGGGGCGGGTGGGAGGGCGGCCCGTCCCGGTGCCGTTCGGCCTGATAGTCTCTCCCCGCAGGTGGAAGGCGTTTTCTACGTGAACGACCCCCTGGAGAAGCTGATGTTTGAAGAGCTGCGCAACGCCTGCCGCGGCGGAGGTGCGTCCGGCGTGGTGAGGGGGAGGCGGGGGTCGGCCCTGCCACCCGGCCGGGGTCTCTACACCCCGCTCCCACCCGGAGAGGCAGCGAACGGGAACGAGTTTTCTCACCTTCCCGGCCGCTGCGGGCTGGCGAGCAGCACAGGGCTGTCACCTGCAGCTGTAGAACGGCCTGTGCCCGGAGCAGGCGGGTGGGCACGGCCTTGCCCGGCTGCCGTCTGCGCTCGGCGGCGCTGCCTGAATGCCTCCTCGCAGAGCCTATTTTGGTGGGGGCTGTAGGCCAGGCCTGTCCCTTCTGCCTAGGGCTGGAGCGCGGGGCTGGATCCAGATCTGACACGTGTGGGGCTGGCAGTAACGTGCTGCTTCTGCTGGTCGCACAGATCGGTCTGCGTTGGTACTAACGGAGAAGAAGGAGAACTTCAGCATAATACTTCGTTTAATGAAACTGCAGATCATGTGTAATGCTAGGTGCTCTGTACCCGATTAGCATGCTTGTTGGCGACTAACTTCTGATTTGCCAGTGTTTTGAACAACCCTTTTAGAACATGCTTCATTGTGATTACCATAGTACATTACCAGATTACTTACTTCTTTTTTTTTCCTCCTTTTCAGGGGCAGGTGGCTTTTTGCCTGCTATGAAACAGATTGGAAATGTGGCTGCATTACCTGGCATTGTTCATGTGAGTAACTCCTATGAAGAACTGCTCTTTTTCTCTTCATGTTTGCCAGTGATTATTGCTATTCAAATGGGAACTCCATTGTGAGAAGGGGTACGGACCAAAGTCGTAGGCTGTAAAAACTAAGTTTGCAGAAAGGGAAGTATCTACTTATCTTGAGTGCCTTTTGAAGTGAGGCTTTTTTAGCGTTGCATTATCCTGTTTTAGTTTGGTTGAGCCACCTTTCCCCAAGGGTTCATATTGTTTGTTTGTTGTTTTTTGAGTTGCCTCTGCTGACCTGGAATGTTATGGAGAAGTGAGGAGAGAGCAGCAGGTGATATCATTGTCTGTATTATTGTTGCTTCTCTAACGTTGGTAGTGAGCTTTCCCATGCACTCAACACTCCTTTCTCTTGCCCTTTGCATTTTTGGAGGCAAGGCATCAAATGTGATGGTGCAGGACGAAAATACTAGGCTGAGTGACTTTTCAAGAGGCTATACGTACAATGTGGAAATAGTCTTTTTCATGTTATATATGACATATTAATTTATTAATTATATTATGTATTATAATATATATTGCATATATTAAGACAGCTTTGTTATTTGTTACTTACTATTTTAATTGTTTGTCTTGGTGATTTGGCAACAGTTACGAATTTCTGGCTGCAGTAAAAGGCAGCCCGTCATGCTGTTAAAATGCCTTAGCGATCAACCAAAAAGGGTGTAAGGTAGAATAGTGGCAACCTGTTAAAATAGGAATTTTAGCTGGTAGTTCATAGGAGAGATGTTACGATCATCTGTATATTCAAATCTTCACTTCCTTTTTTTCAGACCAAGAGATTTCTTGGTGATGGCAAGGGGAGGCAGAAGCAGCACACAATCCCACTGGAAAATACTGTTCTTTTTAATGTGTAACAGTTTTAAACACATTGAAAAGTTCCAATTTCTGTCAGTTTTCTAGGTGTTTGGGGCTTGCTTTTTCGGTTGTTTAAATAGATTGTGGAGTCCTAGTTGTGGTGTCCTAATCTAAACTTGCTGGCTAAACATACCTTGAACTTGTGGAGCTGTGTGGGAGCACGTGCTTACTTTCTTTAATTAGTAGTAATATAAAAAGGTTCAATAAAAGATATTCTTTTGTAAATTAAAACGACACAGCTCCTCTCCTATTAGGATATCATTTTGAAAGGATGACTTTTTCCTGCCTACAAACAGTGCAGTCTTTGGTCAGTGTTTGATGACACAGCTAAGAAGAGAAAATGCTGGCTATTGTATGATTCCATTCCGTAGCATTGAACTTTTTCCTTGTTACATTTACAGTATTAGATATTGCAAATGTCCCTAGATGGAACTTGGTAAAGACAAACTCATCCTCACTCTTCTGTCTCAGCTTTACACTACTCATAGGCTGTTGCTTGCGTAAATTTTGAATGCAAGGACTCTTCAGGAGAAAGCTAGGTTAGAATTCAGCTTGAGATCACAATTCTACATTTAGGTGTTTCAGAAGTTTTCCTGGGATCTGATCAGTAGAGCCAAGAGGGCTACTCAGCTTACTAGCCATGGAGTGAGATCAGCTGCTTCTCTGCTTTCTTTGACTGTCACTCCAGTAACTGTAGGAGTTTAGATACTTTCCTGAATTGATATATGTACTCCGTCTTCATCTGAACATCCATTCTTTTTTGGTATATTTGTAAATGGGACAGCCACTGCCACAAGGTAAAGCATGACCAAGTTGACTCTGTGCAGCACTGGGTTTCATAAAACTTTAAAATTTCCTTCATTCTCTTTCAGAGATCAATAGGCCTTCCAGATGTCCACTCTGGCTATGGGTTTGCCATTGGTAACATGGCTGCCTTTGATATGAATGATCCTGAGGCAGTGGTGTCACCAGGTAAGGATGCTGTATGACTGACTTAACCTGACCTGAGAAATGTCTGTGGCGGCATAAAACTGCTTTTTGATATGGCAGGTCTTTACAATACTTAATATGCAGAACCAAAGTGAAAAATAAGGGAATTATAGGGCGAGGCTGAAAAATTGGGTCTATTTAAAGAGTTTTCAAGTTTTTCTCTGCAGGACTACATTTTTGGCTATGTTGAAACATGAGGCTTCACGTAAATCTGTTAAAATTAAACTGAATGCAGTTCTGCTCTTTTCCCAGTATTGTGTCAGAAAGAAGGTGTAAAATCACAGCATTCAGTACATATTCTCTGTCAGCAGGGATAGTGATTTAAGATGAATATTCAGCAATTGCTCACCATCAGCACGCTTTCCTTATTAACTCCGTGGCTTTTTCTACACTTTTAGGTGGTGTCGGATTTGACATCAACTGTGGTGTCCGCTTACTGCGTACTAATTTGGATGAAAGTGATGTACAGCCAGTGAAGGAGCAGCTCGCCCAGGCAATGTTTGACCACATTCCTGTTGGTGTTGGCTCCAAAGGTGTCATCCCCATGAATGCCAAGTAAGAGAATGACTTTGTGCACACATCACTAGAGGGGACATCTCTGGTGTTCATTCTGATGAGAGATTAATCAGTGGGAGACTTTAAGAAGGAAAAAGTAATTCTAAAACTCTTTCCATTCTTTCTGGTTATGTGCTTCCCCAGGAGGACTGGCATAATCATCAGTGCACAAAGTCAACTGTTTCTTCCCCCATTTAAAACCCTAAAATAACTAAAAGTTCTTGAAAAGGTTCTAATTTCTTCTGACACAAAACCTCCATGAACATAAAGGTATTTTTTTGAAAGAGATAAAAGGGAAAATAGGATATTCCCCACACAACAGAGAGGAAAAACTAATGACCTATCTAAAGTTAATATATTTGTAGAGCTTGATTTTCATTAAGCATTAAGAAGTTGGACTTCTTGTTAGGGGAGTTGGGGTCTGATCATAAAATCACAGAATAATTTAGGTTGGATGGGATCTCTTAAGGTCATCTTATCCAACTCCTTGTGTGAAAGAGGACTAATTCTGAAGGTAGGTCTAACAACAAAGTTACATCAGGTTGCTCAGGGCCATATCCAGTGGAGTACTGAGTATGTCTAAAGATAACTACCTTATGTAGGTGTTTGATAATTCCAGGGATTTGGAAGAGGCACTAGAGATGGGTGTGGACTGGTCTCTCCGGGAAGGCTATGCCTGGGCAGAGGACAAGGAGCACTGTGAGGAATATGGAAGAATGCTGCAGGCTGACCCCAACAAGGTCTCCTCAAGAGCAAAGAAGAGGGGCCTGCCTCAGGTAATGTTATGTTTCAGGAGGATTGTGAGTGCTCCCAGGGTTCAAATGTAAAGGTTAGCAGGTAGTTCTCTAATTTTGTGTCTTTTCTTGAAACTCTGCCTGGCATTTCTGGGCAGGGGGAAAGATGAGGTCGTAGGGCCGTTTATTAGTAATTTTTGACAGAACTGTAAGAGAGGGAAACAATACTGGGTGTACCCTAGGTCCCTGGGGCCATCAGTTTTTCATCAGTTAACAGCTGGTACTGGAATTCCATGTTTGGTGGCATTTCCTCATCCAGATGTAGTTTTGTTTTTAAGAGGCAGGTGAGTTACTCTGCAACTTTTCTCCTTGTTTGCTCAGCAAATGAACAGCAGGGCAAGCAAGGATATTATAATAAATAGGACTAGCTCATAACTTTGAATTGCACTTCAAGAGTTGGATTTCATTTTCGTCTCGTTTCTCTGAGTGGAACACTTTTGAGATGGCTATACTAATGCTACCATTTGTAAAGCTTTCTATTATATGACTTCTTGAGTGTTATGAATTGAGGTGCTGCAAGATTATAGCATTTTAACCTCAAAATAATGCTATGCCCTTAATTTTCGCATTCATCTTGCAAATAAGTGATCATCTGTTACAGAGTTGAAAAAAATTAGGCTTGGAAATAGAATACCTTGCTTTAATCTACTGAAAGATTTCAAGTACCTAATTAATAGGATGTTGTAACTTCCTTGTGGACTTACAACCAAGTATAAGACTATATGTCTACCTAGCCTGTACAAATTGAAGATGAATTTTCAATGCTCCGTATTCTTCCCATCTTTCAACTAGGCCTAAGTAAGTTGGAAGAAAGTGGCATCACAGTCTGTAGATTCTAATCCTTTTCACAGAATCACTAGGGTTGGAGGGGACCTCTGGAGATCATACAGTCCAACCCCCCTGCCAGAGCAAGGTCACCTACAGCAGGTTGCACAGGATGGCATCCAGGCAGGTTTTGAATGTCTCCAGAGTCAGAGACTCCACCACCTCTCCAGGCAGCCTGTTCCAGTGCTCTGCCACCCTCAAAGTAAAGAAGTTCCTCCTCATGTTCAGATGGAACTTCCTATATTCAAGTTTGTGCCCATTGCCTCTTGTCCTGTCACTGGGCACCACTGAAAAAAGACTGGCCCCCTCCTCCTGGCCCCCTCCCTTTAAGTATTTATAAGCATTGATAAGATTTCCCCCTCTCAGTCTCTTCTTCTATAGACTAAGAGACCCAAGTCCCTCAGCCTTTCCTCAAAAGAAAGATGCTCCAGCCCCCTAATCATCTTTGTGGCCCTTTGCTGCGCTCTCTCCAGCAGTTCCCTGTCCTTCGTGAACTGGGGAGCCCAGAACTGGACGCAGTACTTGAGTTGTGGTCTCACCAGGGCAGAGTAGAGGGGGAGGATGACCTCCCTCCACCTGCTTGCCACACTTCTTAGTCCACCCCAGGATGCCATTGGCCTTCTTGGCCACAAGGGCACATTGCTGGCTCATGGGCATCCTGTTGTCCACCAGGACTCCCAGGTCCCTTTCCACAGAGCTGCTTTCCAGCAGGTCAGCCCCCAACCTGTACTGGTGTAGGGGGTTATTATTCCCCACATACAGGACCCTACACTTGGCTTTGTTGAACTTCATTAGGTTTCTCTCTGCCCAACTCTCCATCCCTTCATCCACGTCACTGATGAGTACATTGAACAAGACTGGACCCAGCACTGACCCCTGGGGAGCACCACTAGTTACAGACCTCCAACTAGACTGTGCCACTTATCACAGCCCTCTGAGCGCAATTGTTTAGTTGCAGTCTTGTTCCAACAGTAAAAATAGTTATAAATCTGAACAAAGAAGACAGTGGCGATGCTATTGTGTTCTACTTCCTTTCAGTTTATATGGGGATTTCTTTTTTTTCCTGGAAAAGCTTTTCTAAAACCAAAACTTTGCTGTAGCAATTTGCCCTATTGCCCATGTTCCCGTAGCTCTCCTCTGTGCTCCCAGAGGCTGGGTGACGCTGTGTCTGATCAGTGTGTTGTGATTGGCAGCTGGGGACCCTGGGAGCTGGAAATCATTACGCCGAGATCCAGGTTGTGGATGACATTTACAACGAATATGCTGCCAGGAAGATGGGCATCGACCACAAAGGGCAGGTGTGCGTGATGATCCACAGTGGCAGCAGAGGCCTGGGCCACCAAGTTGCCACAGGTACGATCTGGCTGGCGTAGGTACCTGAAGTGAAGCAAACTCTTCATTGTGGTCTTGTCCTTGACAGTGAACTCCAGCACCAAAGAGCATTTCTTACAGTGTAATCGCTGAGTCTGAGTTGCCTTGACAGGGGTTGTCTGTTTGCAAACAGTTGATAATGTTCTGCCACAGATTTGCTTCTGCGTTTGAGGAAAAGGCTGTAGGTTTGACCATCAGAAAGATGAGTTCAGTTTTAGAATAGAAATTATAAACGCTCATCTTAATCTCACAAATGGAAACAAAATGTAGAAGTCACTTAGACTTACTGTGTTTATTTCCCAGATGCTTTGGTGGCCATGGAAAAGGCTATGAAACGGGACAAAATCATAGTGAATGAT
Source organism: Chionis minor (assembly GCA_013398295.1). Taxonomy (NCBI): domain Eukaryota; kingdom Metazoa; phylum Chordata; class Aves; order Charadriiformes; family Chionidae; genus Chionis; species Chionis minor. The sequence goes on from VZSF01008733.1 coordinate 491,440, forward strand.
CGCCAGCTGGCATGTGCCAGGATTGCCTCTGCAGAGGGACAGGATTACTTGAAGGGAATGGCCGCTGCTGGAAACTATGCATGGGTCAACAGGTCTTCTATGACTTTTCTAACAAGACAGGTAGGACCAGAGTTGTCTCTGATGCACATATTTTGGTAAACATCTCCTGCTTTATCCCAGACATATGGAACACAGAGTAGCTGCAGTATTTAGTCATTTTCATTTTTGTGCTTCTTAAACTGTGTTTTCTGGGGAGACTTAGACAAAGCTGCAGTCATGGCAATCCATCTAAAACCTCTCAACATCGCTGGATTGTACTTGCAGAAGCCACTTAAGCAAATATTTTTGAAGTGGAAGAAGAGGATGCAAGAAAATTGTTTTTACACTGACGAAGCCATCTTTTCAGAGTTGCGAGGATTTGTGTAGCTGATATCTGCCTGAATTCCAGCATTAAAGCTGCCAGTGGGCAGATAAACAATCTAGGCAGTCCAATTCTGTGACACCCAGCACTGTTTTATTCAATTCCATTGTAGCTGAATTTGTTTGAAGTTTCTTACCTGCCATGCCAAGTGTTTATCTCAGTGACCTACCAGCAAGAAACACTTTCAAGCAAATTTGTTCTTTTTAATTCCTAAAAAGATTGTAAATCTTCCATGTTACACAGCAGTTATCTTCTTGTATTTCACATCCTGATTTGCTCTCTTTTCAGGCCTTTGCTAAAGTCTTCAACACAACCCCAGATGACCTTGACATGCATGTTATCTATGATGTGTCTCACAACATTGCCAAAGTGGAGCAACATGTAGTGGATGGAAAGGAGCGGACTCTGCTGGTGCACAGAAAGGGATCAACCAGGGCTTTCCCTCCTCACCATCCTCTTATTGCTGTTGATTATCAAGTAAGTTTAGCTGTGGGAGAAGGAAATCAGAAGAGGATTCTGGATGAATCAGGCAATATTAGGGTCCCTAACAGAGATCTAAATGCTGCGAGTTCCATTTTTGAGCTAACAGCACTGGAACCCTAGTGGGATGGCAATATTCTGCTTGTCTGTGTGTTAGATCTGTGGGACACTGAGCTGCTCCTCCTGCTCCACACCCACAGTGGCTGGAAGATCATGAAGGGAAACAAGTGTTTCATGCCTAGGGCAGGCTTCAGTGATTTGCCTTGTCTGTTGGTTGGACACAAGTCTTTTCATCCACTGGTCTGCATCTTTCAGTGCAGTTAGTTCTCCAGAGTCCTTGATACCAGGCACCTGAGGCAAGCAGGGATGCTCTGAAGGAATGTGAACCTTACCTTTTCTGGAGATACGGTTCCTCTCATGCTTCTATTAAGAATGAGTTTTTTAGTCTTTTTCATGTGAACTAATACTTTGCATCCACAGCTGACTGGACAGCCTGTTTTGATCGGCGGGACTATGGGCACCTGTAGCTATGTCCTTACTGGCACAGAGCAAGGCATGACCGAGACCTTTGGAACTACTTGCCATGGAGCTGTAAGTCAAAAAGTCATTTCAGGAAGGGATTAGAATGGGACTGTCATCCAGAGAACAAGATTTTTCAAGCATCATCCAGTGTGTGATTCATCTGTTGGTCATACAAGTAGAGAGTAGTCTTGCTACAGTAATCCCAGCCCAGGAGGACTGCAGGCTAGAAGTCCTCTTTGTCCGTTAATGAGTAGTTTTGACTACTTCTGCAGAAAATTTAGGGGGTCCTGCTCTATACAAGGCAAATGTTAGGATGAAGATGAGTAGAGTGAGCTCGTTTTATTAAATTCTGGTATCTCTGAGCTAGCAAGAAAGATTTAACTGTGCTGAGTCTGTCCATCTAAAACTCCTCGGTGTTTAGAAGAAGGTATTTCTTCCCCTGTTATTTACAGTGTGAGACATGATGATTGAGGAAGATAAATAGCTTCCAGTAAAACTCCAACTCCTGAACACTGTCTGACAAGTGGTTTGGGTAAAAAGACACTTGCAGACTAGTGTATTATACCCATAAAACTTTCCTATCCATCGTACCAGATACGTGATTTTGCAGGAGCCCATCACCTAAAGTCTAAATTTATTTCCCATTTTGTGACTTACTGTGGTCTGTGCTGTCAGCCATTCCATGTTTACTTATAATGTAATAATGTGTTTCTTTAATAAGAAAGAGCTCTGTTTTTCCAAACAGCTACAAAAATAGAACTAATAAAACTGTTGTCTAGGGTCGTGCACTGTCTCGAGCCAAATCACGACGTAACTTGGACTTCCAGGATGTATTGGACAAGCTGGCTGACATGGGCATTGCCATCCGTGTTGCTTCTCCCAAACTGGTCATGGAAGAAGTGAGTTTAATACTTCCTTATCTGAGAGGGAAAAGGGAGTCTTGCTCCTTGGCTGAGTGTGACCCTACCTGACTTGATTTTTTGCAGCGCTAAGTGATCACTAGTATTCTAAATATACAGCTTGTGCAATTTCTGATAAAGCTATCCGATTTTTTGGAAAATAATGTGAAGTCTTCCCTGTCCCTAAAATGCTGCTCAAAGGGGAGATGCCTGTTTGACAGGTTTTGGGGGGGGGGGGGGGGTATGTTTTTTCCTCTTCTGCACGATGATAGTGATAATTACTATGGATCTTGAGAAGTCTTTCTGTGAGAAATCACAAAAGTAGTTATGTGTTATGGATTCTCTTAAATTATTTTCTCCCAGCTCTAAATTTACTTTACACTGCAGCTGTCATGTAGATTATTAGCAGTGTATGTGAGATCTGCCTCTTTTAAGATTAATTCCTGTATTTGCTCAAGAAGAGAACTGAATTACTAGAAAACTTTGAATATTATGACTTCCAGTTCCTCTGCATTACCATGGCAGAATGTCTTTTCTGTTCACCACCTCACTCATAGAAGCATCTTAATCATTTGGAACTATGCTGTTATGGCTGTTGGTGTTGTACAAACATGTTGATCACATTAAAATCTCTATTTGAGCAGCTTCCTTGTCAGAATGCTGGAGGAGGAAGCTCTAGAGTTCAACCCTGATTCCTGTCACTACGGAGTAGTGAAGATAAATCTTAAAGGCTATCTGTAAGGAGGAAGTTGGAGTGAGTTGCTGCCAGATAATGAGGCTTGACATTCTCACATGCTAGTGGACTGGATTATCTGACAATATAGGGAAAATTGAACCACAACAGCTAGTGTTTTATCTGAAATATGGCGAAAGCTTATTTGTAAAGCTAAGTATCTCTTAGATTTCTTAGATATGTAAGGTGGCCAGATTCTCAGTTATGTTCACCTACTTCTACACCCTTGATTAATATGATTCTTTTTTTGTGAAGAGAAGAGGGCTTATCAAAAGCCTAAACTAACTTCCTGTGACTTTGGGTTGTTGATAGTTTTGTCTTTTTTTTTTTCTCTCCCCTTCCAGGCACCAGAGTCTTACAAGAACGTGACAGATGTGGTTAACACCTGCCATGCAGCTGGCATCAGTAAGAAAGCCATTAAACTGAGACCTATTGCTGTTATAAAAGGGTAGGAACTGACAGGCAGCAGAAACGCACCAACATCTCCAGGCCTTACGCAAAACTGACTAGAAGCGTCATCTTCCCACACCTCTTGGACTGTGTAGGATGCTCAGATACCGCATCTGTGTTCTGGAAACACAACAGTTGAAGATACTCCTATTTTTAACAACTCCTAGGCATAATTAATGCTCCGTTCCTCTTCCTTGTTATACAGAGTTTTTTTCTTGTGAAGACATGGCAAGGAAATCACTAAGTTTTGTGGTTTACATGCAGTCCCTCCCCCATTTGCCTGAGTTGTCAGGCAGGACTTCAGACTTGCCTGAGTTGTCACTAATTGCTGTGCTGCGAGACCACCTCCATCAGCAAAGATGGCGTCTGACCCAGACCTGCTGTCTCCACACCTGAGTGCCCGGAGCTCTTTCTGCACAGGGAAGTACTCTGATAGGCAGGGTACAACGCTTCTGGGCAGGGAGAGGTTGCTCTGTCTGCAGATACCTTTATGCATAGTCTATATTGTTGCATGTTTTGTGGCAATTGGGTAAGAAATACGGAGCTGGGAGTGGTCTCCCTCTTGGGTTGAGAGGGACTAGCTAGGCTTGAGGCACAGTTCTCCCCTCTCCCCCACCCTCTCCCATTTTACAGCACCTGGTGTACTTGGCTCAGTGCAAGTGGGTGTTCCACAGTCTTGTGGAAATACTAGTAGGACTGAGTATGTTGCTTTGAAAGGTTTTGTTTGCCCAGTAAAAGTTGTGACTTAACAACTTCGAGATGTGCTAATCCAACATTTTGCAAAGTGCTAAGCGTGTAAAAGTTAGGTTGGATAATACTGTTCACTCTGTCCTGCGGCTCTGATTTAAGTGAGTCCAATTGCAGGGTCCGGCCCAGTATGATGTGATTTCTGATGTTTCTTTTACATTCATTAAGCAAGACTGGAGGGGAATATGACCATCCCCACTGGATCATTTGGAGGATTACAAATAAAACGGGAAGATGGACACTGCAGTGTGTCTGTGTTGTGTTTATTCTGTGGCTAAAATATCTGTTGCCCACTTTTAAGTACCCATGCAAGCTTGAAACCCACCACCTTTTGTGACTTCAGCTGATGAATCTTGGAAAAAAATATGCAGATGTCAGAATTCCCTGCAGGATATGAGGAGGGCAATGCAGTGCTGTTTTTCCAACTTGGTTATGGCAAGAGTGTGATAGCTACGATTTGTCTTGCTCGGGGGCCTGCTGGGTTCACCTCGCTGGATAGGGGATGGAGCTTGCCTGCAAGCCTGTGTGCAGACAGAAGAGGGCGGTTGGAGGAAAATAAAACCTCAAACCAAGCATGGAGCCCTGCCAGGGACGCGTGTAAAAGGAGCAGGTAGTGATTGATGGAGTCGAGTGCCTTTTGATGAAACGTCCCTTTAAGCTTAGGCTCCTGGCTGAAACCTGTTGATCTCAGGACACATAATGGTATTTTACTGTCTTAATCACTTTGTGCTTATTGGTTTCTTAAGTTCAAATACTATTTTTGCTGCAGGTGCAGAGGCAGCCCATGCAGTAATAGTCACTGCTGTGAGTCCTTGTGAGTCTGACTTTAAAGAGAGTTTCTTGTTTTCCCCTGCTTTCTCCAGTGGAGTTGTTCCAGATTGCCATCTCTGAGGTCTGAGACACGCTTGCTGAATTTCAAACAAAAATAATTTCACTTAGAAATGTGAATTATCCTCCAGTGACTGAAAAACAAATTGCTGGTCTCGAGTCTTCTGCAGAAGTGCATGTTCCATGCAGAAGTTCCTGTCTATAAATATTTCAGACTCTCTGATGTGAAATGCAGGGGAACCCTTAAAACATTCATATTTAAAAATAAAGCAGTTCTCAAACACAGTTCTTTCAACTTTTACCTACCGTTGCTGCTTTAAAACAAGCAGAAATGAGGTGTACCATGGAGGTGCTCTCATATGTATGCCTTAAGTCTTCTGACCATCAGTGTTTATGCATTAGCATTCGAGAATGCAAGGAGTGCTGTCCATTTTGGTTTCTTGTTGCAAAGCTAGTACTTCTTTTGGTTATATGTTGCGCTGTATGGAGGAGAGTGCTGATTTCCTAACCATGCTAAAAAATAAGAGTAAAAATGTAAGATGTCTTCCATTTCTTCATCTAACCTGTATGTTTTTCTCATTCAAGTCTGTCTTTTTTTTCTCCAAATAGGGCTGCTCACTACCTTTTTATTTAATCTGCATTTAAAAAACTAAATTTGAAAAATTGGTAGGTAGGGATGGCACGCAGTATTAAAATTCATGTGCTGAAATACAGGTGGATCTGCCGAAGTACTTTGGCAACACCAAAGAGACCATGTGGTTATTGAACCATCTCTGCTTCCATGGAAGGTTACTGAGAACTCGGGAATACCTGCTAATGTATGGTGTGCTTCCCTCTCTTCCCCAAAAGACTGAAAAAGCTTTGGTGAATGATTGTTAGGGTCTTTTTTTCTTATTTTTTCTTTTTTTTGGTGGGAAACCGCAGGTAGGAGATCTGCATCTACACCACCCCCCTGGAGCTGTTGTGGAGCTCTGCCAGACTGCAGGAACCCACCTGCTCCCTGTCGTAACTGTAGTCGATTCGGTCATCGGTGGGATGTCCGACAGCAGGAGGTTTGCTGGCCTTGGGCCTTACACAGCGCCTCTGCCTTACGTCTGCCTTCAGCCGGTGCAATAAAACCAGTCCTTGGGTGCAAACTTCTTTTTACTGGGAACATTTATTTTACACTCTGCTCGAGAAGGAGATGTTTTAACTCACCCATTGGACCTGCCAAAACAGAGCTACTGCCTCTGGGAAGTAGAAGGTATCGTTTCTGGTGGTGTCTTCAATGGCGCCTTCCTTCTCCCCGCGCTCGCAGGGACGGCGCTGTGCAGGGACAGCGAGCGCGGGTGAGCGCTTCCTCTCTTGCCAGGAACTGACTGTTTGGAGTACACTCGGGGGCTTGCGCAGGTGCTGCTCCCGTCACCCTCAGCGCAGCGTTAAATAGCGAAGAGAAAAGCACTCGGGGGTTTTTCGGTGGCGCCGGATGACGCTGACAGAGAGATCCCCTGTGCTGGGGGTGAGGTGCAAGGCAGGAGGGGCAGCGCTCAGCCCCTGGGCTGCGTGAGACCCCCCCCCCCGGAAGGCAGTTCCTCCCGGCAGCGTTGCAAACAGGGAGATCCAGATTTTGTTTGCCGTAACGGATGGCGGAGCTGGGGTGCAGCTGATGGCCTCCTTCTCTTTGACTTGGTTGAACTTTGTGTACTCCAGGGCTCCTAGGGAAAGGCTGGTCACCTGTCCTGTCCGCTCCTCCCCAGAGGTGTGACTCCTCTACGCTTTTCCGCTTCCAACCCTCCAAATAAATAACAAATTTGGCTGCCCTTGGGTGCCATAGCAATAGGTACAAGCAAGGGCCTCTCTGCATACCGTGCCTTGGCATCAGCTATAAACACAGGTCTTACCGCTCTGAGAAAGAGCAGTTTTCTGCACGTTATGCTGTCATTTCAGCAGTTAGAAGAGGCCTAGTTAGAAAGCAGAGTTACTGAGCAAAATTGGTCCTGTTTTACCTCAAATCAGGACACCAGGACCCAGCAAGGTACGTGCTTGCAGCGTCATCTGCGGTGCTGTATTTGTGCCGTATTGCACACCTCGCTGGTTGGGAGCCCGGTGTCTATATTGAGTCACATTTATCGCCACCCTAAGTCTCTTGGAAGTTGGGTGGTTTGTTTTTTTTTTCTTCCCTCTCTGCTCTCCCTCTCCTCTCCCTGCTTTAAACACGGCTCCGCACACCCCGCTTCCTCCTCCGCTGGTGGTNCCTCCCCAGAGGTGTGACTCCTCTACGCTTTTCCGCTTCCAACCCTCCAAATAAATAACAAATTTGGCTGCCCTTGGGTGCCATAGCAATAGGTACAAGCAAGGGCCTCTCTGCATACCGTGCCTTGGCATCAGCTATAAACACAGGTCTTACCGCTCTGAGAAAGAGCAGTTTTCTGCACGTTATGCTGTCATTTCAGCAGTTAGAAGAGGCCTAGTTAGAAAGCAGAGTTACTGAGCAAAATTGGTCCTGTTTTACCTCAAATCAGGACACCAGGACCCAGCAAGGTACGTGCTTGCAGCGTCATCTGCGGTGCTGTATTTGTGCCGTATTGCACACCTCGCTGGTTGGGAGCCCGGTGTCTATATTGAGTCACATTTATCGCCACCCTAAGTCTCTTGGAAGTTGGGTGGTTTGTTTTTTTTTTCTTCCCTCTCTGCTCTCCCTCTCCTCTCCCTGCTTTAAACACGGCTCCGCACACCCCGCTTCCTCCTCCGCTGGTGGTCCCGGGCTGGTGTTCTGGCCCAGGAGGAACAAGTGATCTCTGACACATCTCTGGCGCAGGCACCCGCTCCCGGCCTCTCCTCCCCTCTCTTTTGTTCCTCTCAAACATAAACACACTTAACTGGCCTCTTCTCTTCTCCCTCCGCCCCCCAGTCTTCAAAGCCACCAGGCGAAGCAATATCCCTCCCGCGGCATGTGCCAACACGCTCCCCTGCTCGCAGAAGGAAGGCTTCAATTAAGCAGCCGGCCCTGCCTCTACCTGGCATTCGCTTTGCTCCCCCAAGCCCCGTCCTAGCGCCAGGGGGTTTGATCACGCCAGCGCCCCTAGTTTTCTGCCCGGAGGGGTGGCGGTGGGAGGCGTTGGGCAGCGAAGCGGGAGCTCCGCCGCTCCCCGGCCGGGGCGATACCCGCCGCGGGTGCTTTGTGCCCGGCACGGTGGGAGGGAGACGAGGATGGTAACTGCCCGGCACCCACAAACCGCCAATAATTATGCGGTTTCTGGTGGTGGGTTTTTTTTAGTTCTTAATTGCAAGACGTAACAGGAGGGTGGGAGTCATTCCTTGCAGCGGAGAGGTAGGGGGGAGTGCGGAGCGGCGTGTGAGCCGAAGGAGGTGTGGAGAAGAGGGCATGGAAAAGCCTCTGAACTCCCCGGGCAGATGTGCCACTCGGCCTCCTCGGGCACCGGCCAAGCAATCCCCAGCCTGAGCTGCTGCTGGCTTTTGTGGTGCTGAGCACGTCCTCATCTTACTGCACCCTCATTCCCAAAGCCCAGGAGACTGCTTTGGGTTGTGTTGTATATAAAGTTCAGAAACCAAAATAATCACTACTCTTTAATTGCAGAGATTAGGACCAGGAAAGGGAAATGGAGTCATCTGCCAGCACTTAATCTAACGTTTACTAGTTTAGCAGCAGACACGCAGGGGCTGGGCTGCCCTCTCTTAGACACCAAGGTCTTTGAGTCAGCCTTGTGATGGAGCCTGTTCCTAAAAAGAGGTGCCAGGGGCAGCCTGGACTGCTATTCCCCGCATTTCCCCACCCCAGCTGAGCTACAGCCAGGACCGTGCTTTCCGCTCGGGCTTAGCTTTGCCCAGCTCACAGTTGGAAGCAGGGAAGCATTTTCCTCCTTTCATTCCTCCCTCGGTGCCTGAGGAAACTGAGGCACCAATCCCTTTTCCTTCCCTTGCGCAATCTGTGCCTCATGTCGGGGAGGTGAGGTGGGAGCCCGGGCTCTTCCCCTCTCCGTTCCCAGCCACAGCAAGCCGGCGTGGGGTGGGAAGCCAGTGTAGGTCGGGCTTTCTGCTCTTCCCTGTGAATTGCAAACCCGGGGAACCTGTTCCCCTGCTGTGTGTCAGGAGGGGAAGAAGAAATAGATGGGGAGGGGGCCCCTGCGGGTGCCCAAGGGAAGGGAGGGATGCAGGTCCCACAGGCAAAGATGCAGCGATGGGGGTGTGCGTGCGCGATAAGGTCCAAGCCCTGATGCATTAGAGCAGCATCTTATTACCTGAGTCAATTAAGCAGTAGGAGATTATCAAACTTGAGCACCCTTGTAGGGAAGAGCCGCCCAGGGAGAACAGCAGCCCGCCGGCAGCATTGTGAATATACGCGCTCGAGGGCAAGGCGTTAGGGTTTTATGACAAAATTTAAGGGGGAAAGGAGGGAGACAAAAAGCAATCAAATACAGCACTTGGAATAATGGAGGAGAATCTGGATCTCTGAACCGTGTCTAGCCTGCAGCGTAGGAGCGATTGCGTAAAGCTCTTCTATGTCAGCGTGAGCACCAACTGTGCTTCTGCCCCCAGTTGTTGCTCTTTGCCCCCCCAGGGCGGAGGGAAGACATAGAACAGCCACCAAAACCCCCCCAGACCCTGTGGGCAGCGGCATCCCACATCCCGGCATCCTGTGGCAAGGAACCGTGAGCCCTTTGGGTTACAGCAGTGGCATCCTGGGGTACCAGCACTGCGCTTTATTTATGTTGCAGTCCTCAGATAGTAGGCTCCATGATGTACTGCCAAAAAATAATACAACTTCATAACTTTTTATTGCCCTTTTTGCAGTTCCAGGCAGAAGCAAAAGGTGGGCTTCCCAGCTGGAGGGTTGCCTCACTGATAAATCACCTGGTTGCTCCGCTCTTGGCTTTTAAGAATTGCAACCTGTTTGCACTTTTAATCTTAAAAAAAACCCAAAAACCCAAGCTGGTTGCTTTATTTTTGACTAACATTTATTATTGTTGGGCTATAAATTTGTGGCATTCACAGACAAGTTATCAAGCTTTAAAATCATAGGTAAGCTGATCTGTTCCTCCACTGTTTCCCTGCCAAATCCTTAACCGCTTCTTGGATGAGGAAGAAAAAAGTATCACTGTAAATTACTTTTTCCCTGGAGGGTATTTATACTGTAGCCGTTGCTAAAGGGATTTTCTCCATTCACCTCTCTCAGGAGTTCTTTTTATCAGGCAGACACAGAAAGGACTCTGATGATCACTTTCTTCTCCATTTTGACTTTTTTTACTATTTTTGAGTATTTATTTGTCCGTTTCGAGTATTTTGAGTATCTGTGTATTTTGAGTCTAGCCCAGACTTTGTCTGGAGGAGACTTTGTCCGCCTCCTTCCCAACATAAGCCTGTGTATGTCTGCAGGGCCACAGCCCCTCTGTGGAGGGAGGGGGGGGACTGAGCCCTGGGGTGGAGGGGAAACCTCCACCCGTGGCAGCCCCCTTGCCCACCCTGAGACGTGGGGCTGTGCTGGCAGGAGGCTGCCTGTGGGTGCAGGCAGGGCCATGCAGGCAGCGCCGGGCGCTCCCCTCCCCTAGGAGCCCACAAAGCTGGTGGGAACCTCCATAGCGCAGAAATTCCCCCAGGGAAGGGGTGTTGAGGGAAGGGGTCTCGGGGGAAGGGGCTGCAGCACCTGTAGGGCAGCCAGCCAGGCCATGGAGGGGCAAGCAGGGAGGGAGGGAGACCCTTGCTCACGGGTGGATGGCGCGCCGGGAGCTGTGCGCTGCTCTGGAGAGGGCTTGTCCCTCCTGTTCCCCCCATCCCTTCCCGCTTCAGTCCCAGGGCTGCAGATAACCTGGGCAAGGCTTCCAAAAATCCCGTTACTTCAGGAGACATGCACACATCTGGTCGCTCTTCCTGCCAGACCCCATGAGCTCTTCCATTAATGGTCAGTGGATGAGGCAGAAGTTTTATCTTGATTGAGAAACATGAAGCCTTGTTTGTGAGACAAATATTCCTTTCCTTGTCTCTCGGGCAGGAATTCAAACTATTTGATGATTATCAATAGCAGCCAAGAGCATCATTGCTGTCTCCTTTCCTCCCTGCTCCTCTGGCAGAAATTGAATCCTATGTCACAGGCTGGTTGCTGGAGAGGAAAGTTCAGCGTAAAGCTGAGGCATTTGGGTACAGCTCCAGAAAGCAGCTTTCAGCACTCTGATCCACTACGGACTTGTCCAGCCTGCACCAATTCATGTCATCTTCCCATGTCTCGGTGCCTCATCTGCAAACGGGGATAAAAATCACTTCCTTTACTCTCAATTTTTATTGGTCTTTCCTGTTTAAATACCAAGCTGTGATTCAGGGACCATCTCCTTCTGCCCCTACAAGCGCTGCTGAGCATGGCGGTACCTCTCTGCAGAACCCAGCCCTGGCTGTACCAACCTCAGCCCCAACCCTGCAGGTGTGCAGCAGCCTCTCCTGCAGCTTCTGGCACTGCTGGAGCGATGGGTTCATTCCTGTCATAATCTTAACTAGAAGCAGAAGAGCTTGTAAGCTTTCAAGTAGTCACTGCAAAACTTAGAAAAGTTTTTCGTAGTCCTCTGGCTACAAAGCAGAGCGCCCGAGCCAGATCCTCACCTTGAGTGAGGTGCCAGTGAGGTGCTGAAATTCCTCTGGGCTCTGAGGATACAGGACCTAGACTTGTGGGAAGTGCCAACCAGGCCACCCCACTTTCGCCATCTGCATGTGTTCATGCACTAAGGGACAGAAGCCGAGAGAGGATGCTCAACGGCATGTTTGGGTCCCACCGTCTCCATCACGAGGAGGATGAAGACACAACCTATGGCTCACAGCATTCAAAACCCCACTGAGTGGCTCTGTCTAGGTGCAGCCTTGACTTCTCTTTGCAAGAGGAGATGCAACACGAGAACAGGCTGAAGCTAGCGGGGAGGCGGGTGAGACATGGACAAGCAGTGCTGGGATGCCAGAATTGCCCCATGCAACCTGCAGCGTGCCCCGTGCAATGCCCTGGAGCTGACCAAGCTGCTGGGGAAAGTCACTGTCACTCAAGGAGGTGCCCTGCTGAGCATCCAGGCTGTGCTGCTGCCCAAAAAATCAGCCATGAGGCAAGTGGATCAGCAAGGGAGAAATGGGAGCTGGTAACTGAGTTAGCCCTGATATTAATGCCAGCTGCAGAGGCAGGAAAGTCTTCTAGGGATCTTCCCACAAGCCTGCCTTGTGTGGGTGTCGCTTGGAGACCCCTGTCGCTTGGAGCAGAAGATTCAGGAAAAAGTGTTGGGGCAGTCCTGGAGTATTTGAGTCCTCCTTTATCTAGACTCCGGTCATGTTCTGGGTGTGAAGCAAGTTAACAAAGTTTAACAAAGTTTTTGGACATCTTCACTTGTGCAGATAGCCAGCAAAGGCTCTTGCGGGACCTCTCCGGAATGTCCCGGTGTTAGGCCAGAACTACCCCCGTCTCCTTGACCTGCAAGGGTAACATCTAGTGTGGAGGAGTGGAGGCTGGGTTAGATGCTGAGGTGTGAAACCATAATCTGATGCAATAAAAAAACCATACACTGTAAAAGAAAATAATCCAGTGGCAGCTCCTGGCCGCTCCAGCTCCATCTGCACAAAGGGACTAAAGCTGTGCATGAGGCAGCCTTAAGCAGAGAGGTTGCCACCAATGGCCTGAACCAGCTCCCTCCAGCTACCCTCCCAGTGGAGGCAGTTTTCCAGGGCAAGCTGGGGTGTCATGGGGTAGGTTTTGCTCCAGCAGATTTTTTTTTTTAATCATTATTGCTGATAAAGCATATTTAACTCATCTAGACTTCACATCAAATTCATCATGGGGTTGTCCTGGTTAGAGCGACACAGGACTAATTTCTCCTTCAGTGATTTTACTTTGCAGGAAAGTCTCTTCTAACACTTGAGGAAACTGCACTTTTAGAAGACTCCAGTGTCTGAATTTGTGAAAATATTTACTTTATAGCCAGCTTTGGTATGCAGGTTTCAAGTTCTCAGTGTTTTTATGCTTGCCAGGTGCAGGGATGAGGAGGAGCGAGACCCGGGCACTTGACCCAAGCTGGCCAACAGGATGATTTCATACCATGAATGTCACATTCAATACAAATTAGGAAGTTTGCTGAGGAGTTTCTCCTCTTCTATGATGGCTGCCGTCCTGAGAACTTCTTGCCCTAGTGCCGGACCCCTGCGCCCTTCCCTTCCTCCCGAAGCCGCAGCGCTGGCAGTGTCCCACATTTGCTGTCCACTGCTGGGAGCGCCCGGCTTCCTACTGATAGAACGGGCTGAGTATAATCCTTGTACATTTTATATTGGTCTCGGGATCAATATTGGTTCTTTAGTGTCATTAACTGTAATTATTTAGTCTATTAAAACTGTTTACATTTCATCCCACGGGTTTCCTTGTCTTTTCGTGATTCCCCTTTCCAGGTTGGGGCTGGAGGGGCTCATCAGGTGATAAAATAATTGTATAAATGACAATAAATTGTTGTGGGTTCCTCAAGCCATAACAGGGAAGGTGGGAAAGGAGGGTGGACCGGGGAAAGGGACAACATTTGACCGGCATTTTCAGTGGGAAACATTTCAGCAACGCCTGTCAGCACGCGGGGTTTTCTGTCACCTTACTTTGTGAAGGACTTAAAAAACTCCAGAGGTCAAACCAAAATGCTGCACTTCGGGGAAGAAAACATTTAAGGGAGGGAGGCCCTTGGTTCCAGTGGGAAAGTAAAACAAAAACAAAAGCCTTGCAGATCCACCAGATATGATTTTCTTCTCCAGTGACTCGTGTTTGCCAGGGAAATGAGAAATTAATACTGTGCCCTAAGGGGTGAGAAGGGCCCCGAGGCCACCCCAGCCCCGAGCCAGCCCCTGTGCGAGGGCAAGAAGCCACTTCCACCATCCCGGCAGCATGCAGGGACCCTGGCACCCGTGTCCCCTCCTCTCTGCCCTCCTCGCCGGTGTCCTCCCGGCGCGCACCGGGGGGAAGGCCGGCCGCCATGGCACCCCCAGGGATGAAAAGCTGGATTCAGTTTGTTTTGTGTTCGCCGCGGCCAGGCGGACTCGCCTCCCCCTCTTCCCTGTCTTTGGTGACTCATCCAAAGAATTTTAATCTCCGTGGTCTGTCTGTAGTTGTAAAATATAATACCAATGGCGTTGGGCTTGTTTATCCCGAAGCCATGAAACTCTTGTCAGAAGAAATTGATACACGCTACCGAGGAGGGGGGAAAAAAGCGCTGCTGCTGGGGAGGATTTGACTCGGAGACGGCACTTCAAATGGAAGCTTCCCTGTTTGAAGTGGATGCGTTTTTCATCTCTGCGCCTTTCTTTTCTTTGGCGCTGCGGGAGCGAGGGCACGCGGGCTCTGTTTGTGGGAGGACCGGCTCCTCTGGCCGGCAGAAGGTTTCCACCATCCGCCTGCTGGTGCCCACAGGGACCCTGGAGAAATGGTGGCTGGGGGTGAAGGGGCTGGTGTGGCCGGGCTTGGGAAGCACCTCGGCTCCTGCCCTCCCACCCCACACCTGCGAGCCAGGGGCCCTCCACATCTGGCCAGCCCTGGCCACCGCGGCATCTGTCTGCCTGAAACACCAAGCGTATCCCAGGCACTCCAGATCAACTCACAGGGTCTTCCCCTTCCTTCAAAGACATCTGAAGCTTAAAAGAAGCAGATCAAACATGTAAATTTGAACTGAGATTAATTACACATTTGCAACTGGAGGAGGTGGGGGGGAAGCACCATTAAGGTTTGTCTGCATTAACTATGCCCGTGGGGGTGTTTCCTTGTCTTTGCATGCGATGATACTTCGTAAGATACCAGGTCTGGTTCCACCAGATCTCTGGAAAAGCCTTAGAGGCTTCAGGAAACTCTGCAAATGCGTTTCAGCAGGAGGCAGACAAGGAGAAGGGAAGTGTCGGCACCGCTTCCTCAGAGCACTGGAGCAGCCTTTGTTGAGTGGCTGGAGGCTACTTCTCAGCTCCCGGATTTCAAACAGGTATAATTATCACTTGGATAGAGTTCAGGACTCAGAGGGAGCTGCCAGATCTTTCATGAGGGGGTGAGTTTGTCCCACTGAATCTAGGATAAAAAAAAACAAAAAACAAAAAAAAAACCAAACCCAACAAAAAAACCCAAACCCACAGAAAGAAAGGAGGGCTATGATTTAACCATGTAGGTGTTGTCTCACATGCATAATGTGCCAGGTAGAATATATTCTCAGTGCTGCCCAATGGCCTGGCTTATACACACTTTGCCTTTGGAGCATCTGTGTTGTAATATTTTATATATATAACCTGGCCGAAATGAAGATGTGTGGGAAATTTCTCTATAAAACCTATTCTCCAAAGAGCGCCATCCCAAGGAGTCTCAGGAAAAAACAGCATCTGATCTTCCGGCAATCTCACTGAGTCTCCAAAGCTTTTGAGCTTTTTTACTCTGCCCTACAAACTGCCTTTTGTTAAACCTCTCGAAGTAAATTCTAAGTCCAGTGGCTTTCTGTTCACGTTTTTCATGGTGTGAATGCCTTAAACCTTCAGATCTGCGAAGCCACTTCCCTAATCATTGCGATCAACTCACTGTCAATCTTTGAGCATAAGCTTGTGGACTTTGTTCTCAGTATTAAAAGTCAGGGCTAGCTGATAAGGGGGGAATGTTTTCAGGAAAAAAATAAAATCAAAGCTGCCTTTGTTTTGCCAGCATGGTTCAATACAAATACATTTTTACAGTATTTTCAGCTTTATACTTTCGAAATGAAAATGGCCTCAGATGATTTACAGAATAAATGTTTTCTTCTCTGTAAAACTTATTTCAGGTATAAAATAAAATACATCATCCTGGTGATTCTTGGACAGAGGTTGGTGTTGCCATCATCATGCCCAAGTGATGCGTTATACCAGACACTGATAGCAGATGCCCCTCTGCCCTGTCCCACGCTCCAAGCCCGTGGTCCCCAAATCCTGACACCTGCTGTAGTAGGTGCACTGTGGCATTCACCCCATGCACGTCTGTGACCACACTTGCATGCTGGACCTGATTACTAAACTCTTACTTTATCTCTTGCAATTAAGGAAAGTGAAGAAAACTCACGAGCGACTTTCCTACAGATGCTCTTCTTAGCCTGTGCTTCAGCCATGAAAAGTCTGGCCAGAGATCCCACTTTAGACTTCTTGGGGAAAAAAACCCTGATATCATGAATATGCTTTTACTGCCCCCTTCCCAGTAGGTCCACGTGGATGAAACCTGGGGATCCTTCCCCAGCACATCAACAGGCGTCTCCTTTAACTCAGTCTTTCTTTCCAACTGTTCCTGTCCAGCTGCTCTCTGCAAATGTCTGCTCCACGTGATGCCACACTGGTTGTGTTGCTCTCACTAATCCCCACTCTGCATGACCGTTTCCTGCCCAGGCACAACTTCTGATACCCACCACTCCACATACGCAATAGCTTTATTAGGTTTTGTGATGATTACTAGGTGATCACAGAATCACCGAATCACAGAATCACTTGGGCTGGAAGAGACCTTGAAGGTCACCAAGTCCAGCCATAAACCTAACACTGCCAAAACCACCCCTAAACCATGTCCCTCAGCACCACGCCTACCTGTCTTTTAAATACCTCCAGGGATGGTGATTCCACCACCTCCCTGGGCAGCCTGTTCCAATGCCTGATAACCCTTTCGGTGAAGAAATTTTTCCTGATATCCAATCTAACCCTCCCCTGGTGTAACTTGAGGCCATTTGCTCTTGTACTATTCCTTGTTACTTGGGAGAAGAGACTGACCCCCCCCTGGCTACAGCCTCCTCTCAGGTAGTTGTAGAGAATGCTAAGGTCTCCCCTCAGCCTCCTTTTCTCCAGGCTAAGCAATCCCAATTCCCTCAGCTGCTCCTCATAAGACCTGTTCTCCAGACCCCTCACCAGCTTTGTTGTCCTTCTCTGGACCTGTTCCAGCACCTCAACGTCCCTCCTATAGTGTGGTGCCCAAAACTGAACACAGTACTCAAGCTGCAGCCTCACCAGCGCTGAGTACATGACTTGTGATGGCAGTGATAAAATGACCTTAACTGTGACTTTTTCACCAAAGATGCAAACATGAAATGTGCTCTTTGAGACAATGACCTCAGTAAAATTCCAGTAATGTTTGCAGAAAATAACCCATACTAAAAAAGTTTTACCAAAAATAAAATTTAAAACATTTAAACACAACATACATTTTTTAATCACAAAGCCAACATATTTAATTCATCTCTGAGAAAACTGACCATCCCCACTGCAGAGTAATTCAGCCATTGTGTGGTGATGGCATCGCTGCCGTTTTTCTTGTCCTTTCAACACAAGCTCCCCCAACACATGCAGCTACAACTTGGCGCCCTTATTAAACTCACTTTTGGTAAAAAGCAAACCAGCTGGTGACTAAATGAGCTTCTCAGACAGGGTACTATAAACAACATTTAATAACCTTATGCTTTATGGGCTTGTTAACGTAAATGCAACTTTTGAAGCTTTCATAGTGCTGCAAAATGGAAAACTATGGAGCACGCTGCCCATAAACAGAGGCAAATGCCTCACGTTTGTACAGCATGTCACGCCGACATGTTGTAGGTGCTCAGTTTGGATCTGTCCTAACAGGCCCCTCGGGATGTGCCACCACCGCTTGCACTGGGGCACCATCCCTCCGAACCGGGGGTGCAGCATTACCCGACTGTGTTGGGAGCGTATTGCTGGGGCCGGGATGCTGAGGGAGGCAACAGTGGAACTGGGCAGGGATTTTCATGGCTTTCTGCCTGGCTTCAGCGATGGTTTGCATGAGTCAGCAGTGGGGTGCTGATGGCAGGGAGGATGCCAGCAGCATCACTGGTGTGACAGACTGGCAGAGAGATTTCTTTGTCCCTGCTACCCTTGTTGTATCTGTAATCCTTGGGAATGGAATGGAATGGAATGGAATGGAATGGAATGGAATGGAATGGAATAAGACATGCAGGTGCCAGCTCTGCAATAGCAGATCTGGGTAATGGGCAAATTTGTCTATGAGTGCAGGGGACTTTGGCGCTTCCACTCACACAGGGGACAATCAGCCCAGCGAGCTCACGGCAGCACCGTGGTTGCAACCAGCTCCTGGTAAAGTGGTACAGGGGCAGCCCAGTGATATTTCCCAGTGAGACAAGGCAGGATCTCCCAATGTTCCCAGCACAGAGGCAAGAGGAGGGCCACGCTGCTGTTGAAATGGAGGGAAAAACCCGAGGCTGAAGTAATCTGGGTTTATCGCTCGGCTCCTGACAGCAGGTGGGCTGAGCTCTGTAATCACCCCCTCCGCTCCCCAGCTAGAGCACAGCCTGCTCACAACTGCTCAGCACTTTGATAAGAAATATGCTTGGAGGTAATTTGCAACAATGAACACGAGAAGACGAACGAGATGCGATGGTACGCAGATAAATGTGGTGTGTCTGTGGGTGCAGGCAGACAGATTCACTGTCATGCAAATGCTGTGGTCTCAGCCATTTTTGCACAACGGCTGGTGGTAAAATCATATTGCTGCTTCTTTTCTGGAAGAGGTTGGGCTTTTTTTTAAATTTAATTTTTGCTTATTAAGCAGCGCCCTGCCCACCTCCCACCCAGCTGCTGCAAGGCATATCCGTCTTCACCAAGGGCCACATGTAGTGTAAGCAGCAAGAAGGGATGCTAAAATCAGGCTGCTGTATGAGAAGGACACAAAATACACAGCCAGAACATGCCCCGATACCCTTGTCCCTATAGCAATATCCAGAGCAACAGAGGCAGACAGGAGGGAGGAGAGGAAAATGACAGGATTTGATGGAGAATGGCAAAATGCAAACAAAGTGGGCATTATGACTGTGTTCTAAACCTATATCCACCCTCTGAAAAACATGAGCAGCAGGGAACAGCCCTTCCTATAGCCCTGAGCTTGGTGAAGCTTTCTGTCACAACCAAGCCTGCAGCTCTCTGATTCCTCTTTCTAACAGATGTCTCGCTGTGTTGGGTTGGACATTCATGCTACAGACTTCTTCCCTGTCCCCTCATCCCCGTTCACAGAGCCAGCCCTCTCCCTTTCCCCTGTGACACCCAGCGCAACCTCCCCATGGTTTCCTGCAACAGTCCTTACTCCTGGCGTGGGGGACAGAGGAGGAGGAGGGAGGAAGAGCGGTGCTAGTGGTGTAACTACTCATTTAAGAGAGACACCTCCTGTGCTTGGCTTTTCTCCATGCTCCAGACTCCTTGTCCCAGCTCTCATCATGGTGCTGGGCTCCTCTTACTCTCCCCACTATTCCATTTTGCTCCTTCGGGATTAAGGCCCACTCTGTAGTTCAGCCCCAGCCTGCCCCACCTCTCATTTCTGCCTCCTGACAGAGACAGAAGATGCAGCTCATCATGGCCAAGCTTGTGAGGGACACCTGAAGTGAGCAAACCCTCAAGAGGCAAAGCCGAGTCCTCCCTAAACTCATGGCACCCCTGGGCTAAAACTGTAAAGCTGCTCCTCCCTCCCAGCACAGGGAGACAGGTATGTCTGGGGAAGGAGTAAAGCACTTTAAACGGTGGAAAACACCCACATTGGCTGGTGGTGGGACCAGGGGGGGAGTCATGCCTCTCTTCAGCCCTGCCTATGGCTCCAAGTCCTGGTCCATGAGAGTCGCTGCTTTGCTTGCTCTCATTAGCATTTCTGCTGTGCAAAATCTCACAGCCTTTTTACACCTCCACGGGGTTTCCCTGCAAATATCTTATTGTTAAGTCTTTTTTTTTTTTTTTTTCAGGAATTAATCCTCCCCAAAGGTGTCCTATCTAATTTGTTCCTATTTCCCTTGTTCCAGACAGGCAGCTGATTTGATATCAAGCAGTGTGCCACACTTCAAAACCACTCTTTTCTCCCTCCCCTCTGCCATCCTTCCTCTTTTACCCATGCACAAACACCACAATACACACTCCTGTGATTGTACATCTGGCTTATTTCATTTATATACTACACAGTTTATTATCAGTTTTGTTCATTAAGCACCAGTGAGCTTTAAAGCCTCTGGGTGTGGGGATGCACACATCACCTCCCCATGAGTGTTCCCCTGGGATAAATCCTCTGCAGCTGAGCCTGGATTCTGTGCTTCTTAAATTTAAAAAGCTACATCTAGAGAGTAGCCTAATATAGCATAATGCTGACAGTAAAGCAAATACATAAAAAGGCGTGAAAATTCCATTTATTTGTAACTACTTGTTCTCTTTGTGATCTCAGTGCAGATGGAAGAGATTGGTTACAATTCAGTGCCGAAGGCTGACAGCCCTGGAACACAAAAATCTGCTATATATGCCCAGAACCACGTTTCATCAAAATAAAGTCATGGGGACAAGCAAGGTGTTTTAAGAGCAGCACTGCAAATGTAGCTCGACTTGGATTTGTGTTATATGCCCCCAGGCTTCGCTGCCCATTACCTTCCCCACATTTTCAACCCTTCAGCCTCTCACAGTGCATTCACTCAGCTTCTCATTCCCAAACCCCAAGCTCCTCAAAATACTTATATTTTCATCTCCTGGCCCCAGTAGAATAGGCAAGAGGCAGCATGTTATACTAGCCCAAAGCATGTGTGCCTGCTGATGGCTGGCTGGTGCCCACGGGCTGGCTGACCATCAAGCGAGTTAAACTGAAAAGACAATTCAGTGTTAGCTTTGTCCTTTATAAGTACCAATCTGGCATGTCTTTCTTCTCCGATGCCACCAGTGTTCATGGACCATGTAGCAATTTCATGTCTTTCAGACTTCTGTTCCCAGTCATATCTGAAGTGAGCCGAGGGGTCTCCAAAATTTTGAAGGGGGAAGCTGGCAGAGATGTATGGGCTTCTAAGCTTCTTTTAGCCTGGGTAAAAAGCATCATCCATACCAATATATCTTTTTATTTTCTTTCTTTGAAGCTTTTGAAAAAGAGTGAGGGAACTCAGAGTGAAATACAGGCTTGCTGGCTGCTCCCCGCTCCTGTAACTCAGTTTTGGGGGTATTGGCCCCTTCAGACATAACTATAGACAGTGGAGGTAATGAATCAGTGTCTTCAACCACCCAGCTTCACACATGGGTGTTTTGACCTTGACAAATCCCCTCAGTTTACATGAGTACACCAAGTTATGACTGGAGGTGGCTACAGAGCAGATGTACAGCCTGTTTTCTGTGTCTGCCCCTGGGGCTGTGGCCTCCAGCAGTTGCGTGAGTGGCAAAGAAATCTGACCCAGCACGAGGCGTCACAGCTCATCACCCAGAGCCATGAGCCCTAAGATGGGCTCCCCACCTCTGCCCAACCCCTATTTTGGAAAGAAAAAAAAGAGAAAAAAAAAGAGAGAGAGATATTTGATTTGCATTTTGAGACTCTCTTCCCATGGGGGTTGGCTGAAAATCAGAGGTTCAGAAGCTTTTGGAGAGGGGACGTCTCACGCACAGAGCACAGCCTAAGCTTTGTTTCTATTGGAAAGCAGACAAAAAACTGCTAATGGGCTTTGTCTTGGATTTGCAAGGTGTGAGACTGCACGAAGCTCCTGCTCTCCCCAGGAAAAGCCCGGCGGCAGAGCCCTGCTCCAGGGCTGGGTCATGGGTACGCCGGCATTTCCAGCTTGTACGCGAGCAGCTACCCTGTTTCTTAGGGAAGAACGGTTCTTGCGTAAGCCGTGACAAATACAGGGAAACCAATTAAACCAACCTTTTCTTGTGCTTGTCCTCTGAAGTGTGTCCAATAAACCCAGCCTCTGCACATACCCGTACTATCCATTCCTGAGTTGGGTTTTCCTGAAGTTGTTCGCTTCGTTTTTCAACTGAGTTTGCAACTGGGCAAAGGCATTTTCTTCCGGGGCTGTACCTCGCTGCCAGGCTAGCGCTCTGAGGCTTTATTCTCACCCTCAGCCCAGGCCTGGCAGAGACAACGATCCACAACCTCCGTGTACTCCAGTAGCTGCCGCGGTGCTGGCTGCACCCTGCGCGCGTGCTGCGTGCTCAGGCCATGGAGGGACAAGCTCTAACCAGGGTGACAACCAAGCCCGGGTGTGACACCAGGTGACTTTCACACAGGGCTTTACCCAGTGAGAAAAGCTCTTTTGACTTCAGTGACAGACTTGCTCCTTGAGAGCCCCTGTCTTCTCCCAGGCCTGCTTTTTGACTGGGCTTTCTTTAGTGATACAAGAGGTTAAGGCTGCTTGGACATCTTGAATCCCACTCTTAGAGAGCGGTAGCTCCCATCTCACCCCCCATCTCCTTCCAGAGTGAACCAACAGCCCTTCTCTCACCCTGACGTCATCTGCCTCTCCAGAACCCCACTGCCACCCAAGCACAGCTGGGTGCTGGGTCCCTGACCCACCAGCTATAGCAGCCGTGCCTGCTATGCTCACCACACCTCAGGGGCAGAGGAGTAATTTCGCAATGTGGATACGAGTGGGTAGGGGAAAGGACACTCTGATGACAAAAAAAAGGTAGCCTTTTCACTCCTGAAAAGCACTACCAGCCTCTTGCACAGTACACTGGATGAACATGCTGGTTCCTGTTGAGTTCTCAGGGTCTTGGCTCGTGGTAGCCGAGTCATCACATTTTCAGCCAGCTCTGGGGCATCTTCTGAGCAGTGCCACCGTGTCAGACTGCTGTAAATTCCAAACAAATATTCTTGGTAGTCTGTGCTCCTTTCACAAGCACCCTAGACTGACCCTTCTCTGTATCGGATTCACCACCGACTGTGTGGAAACCCACCGGTACGTGGAGAGGGACATCTGCTAGAAACAACTTCACTCCTCTAGTTTGTTGTCCCAGCAAGGGCAAGTTGGAGAACTTTTCCATTGCTCTGTCACAGCGAGGTAGAAATAATGTGTACAAATCATGCGGGAAATACATGAGTGAGCATTTATAGCAGACTTTTACCTACAAGCACACCTGCAGGTTGATGAAGAGTGTTCCTCGTCTTGTGGTTACAGGGCTTCCAGATCTATAGGTGGACAACCTTGCGTAAGAGCTAGCTACAGCTGCAATCTTACCATTTTGCTGCTCCCCCTTTGTCTAGTACAAATGTACCTGTTACCCTGGAGCCATTTATCTATACACTAAGGGTTACTAGCGATGAGCACCCGCTGAAGTTGTATTTGCTTGGAGAGACTTACCACGACTTTGCTCAACTGATCGACCTCAGTCAACTTCAGCAGGGCTTTCCTGTTGGTACCTCTCTTCAAAATGTTTTGGCTCTTGTTTTGCCTCCTTGCCAAGTATGCTGGTGACAAATGTTTTCAAAGATTCTTTATTTTTCTGCGGACATGCCCTGTTCATTTATTCCAGTGAGAGAAATTGGCCCCGATTACTTTGCTCTCTGAACATGACTTTTCAATAGTTCCTTCTGGTTTTCTTTGGCCATGTTATTGACACTGGGTAATGTAACATGAAAGGAGTGTGGATGGGGCTTTTACAAAGAAATCAGCTAAATAGCTATTAGAGGATTAAAAGCAATCCCATGGCCAGGATTACACATCTTTAAAATGCTGATAATATCAAGGAGCAAATTGATTTAATGGTAGAAGAGGGAAGACTTCAGATGTGTGTTTTTTTCACATTTGATAGAAAGATTAAAGTGTCTGCATTTGGTGTGCAGGAGTTTGATAAAGCTGTAGCACAGTTGCCTAGGGATATCAGTGTTTGCCTTTCTTGTAAATAGTAATTGTGCCACATGGAGAGAATCCTTCTGGTCAACATTTTTATTAAAACTTCAATTCTCAGGGTGACAAGTTGGATCATTGTCTGCTTTCAAAGTCTGATAATGATACACTTTAGAAGCTTTGAAGAAAACCTTTGTCTAGACAGAAACAGCTTAAGAAAGCTTTTGAAATGTAGCGTTCACTTGAAACCTTTGTTGATGCCTGTAGGAAGCACTGATCCATATTTGGGAAATTTTGAGCTGTTTTCTACTTCCTTGTGTTAAAAGTGTGCAAGAGGTTTGCATGACAATAGGAACTGTGAAAAATAAAAACATATAACTTTCCTGAGGAGAGTGGTTCAACCCGTGACAGATATTCCCCACAGAAAGAATTTCCTTTTCATCCAGAAATTAATTTTCCTTTAAAATTAAATTAAGCTGCATGTGACTTTCTGGCTTTTGCATGTTCAGCATTGAGGTTGGATCGGAAGGTATTTTAAGGACATCTCCAGAGCTGTTAAAGATGTATAACGTAAATTTTTTTTGAAATGTAGACTTTTATCTAGTCTCCTTGACTTGAGGCCGAGAGGCCTTTTCCAGAATATTATTTCACAAAATCCGGGTTTGGTTCCGACTGCAGAGTATGAAGGATATGCAACAAATAAACCAGCCCCCTCAGGATGTGCAGCAGATCAGCCTGCGTCTCACATGGAAAGAGACACCCTACAGCGGCAACAGCCAAGCAGGGGCCTAGGGGCTGATGCTCTCCGCTTGGTTACGCTCCCGTTGAGGAACATCCAACACGTGAAATGAAGCTAAAAGGGGGCAGAGCCATGACCTAGGCCACTTCTCTGGCCAGCCTAACGAGCTGATCATGGAGAAGGTGGCATGCTGCACCATGTCTCTGGGATTTGGAAATCGGAGGATTATGGCTCCTAGATATATCTCTGTGATGACCATCCGACCAAAAAATCTATTTGGGGCATTATTTGATGCCTCCGGCCTGTGAAGTAACAGTCATTCTGGTAATTTTTATTTTTAGTGGTTAGGTTTAATTTGGCTATTTATTGTGATTATATGTATATTAACTGCTTTTCATCTTCAGAGTGCTTTACAAACAACTATATGTTTCACAGAATTTGTCTCAGGTAGTCTGAGGAAGTGTTATGTTTTTCCTAGATAAGGAAGATTTAATCTCTGCTTTGAGGGAGAAATGCAATTCAGGCTTACTGACAGAGTTACCAGCAGCACTACTGTATTTCCAGAAATCTCAAAACTGAGGCACAGAGATGGGTTGAATCTCTTGTCAGAGACTGCAAAGGGAAGGAAAAAAGTCAAAAAATGACGGATACACATCAGGCATTCAGACCATTACCTTGCCCTTCCCCCTTTTCTTGGATAACAAATGTAAACAATGAGTTAACAGCTTCAGCTCTGGTTCCACAGAGACAACTGTCCAGGTAACTAGACCTTTATGTCTGGGCTCTGGGAAATAGACCCTGCAGAAGTAACAGCCCTTAGAAAAATGAAATAGTCATTAGAAAAGGAAGCTGGCTACCACATAAAGAATAAAGAATGCAGCTTGTGACTGCTGTTGACATTTTTTAACAGTGCTGCTTCAGTGAGGTGATTTGCAGCACATTGTTTGGACAATTCATTTAGGCTTTTTGCATTTCTGAAGTGTGTGTGATTTGCCTAGATGCATTTGTTCTTTCAAGGTTATTAGCTGTAAATTAAGATAAAATAATTGGCTCACAGTTCCAGCAATACCTAGACCCAGACTTGGACTGCAAGTACTTACAGACAGGCACTCCATAGCTAAAAGTGTACAAAAGTTCAAGGTAATCTGCTAGAAATCAGCAGAGTATTTTTATACCAAATGATTTTGATTAAATGCTTGCAGCACAAAACTGCTCCTAATTTAGATTTAAAAATCTAGATTAAATATTTAGTTTCATGGGTAGCAGTTCATATTTACTTCCTATCCATTTTCTTCACTCTTCCCTGAGAATTCATTACTCCTGCAAACAGTCCTGCCCCATTCATTATCAACTGAGAGTGAAAAAACCCACAGCCAGGATTAATTCAATTTTTTATTTAAGTGAAATTTATGGACATGTTTTGAGGTATTTGATCAGTATCTGTTCTTATTTATATATGAGTATTTTTTCAGGTGTTCAGTCAGCATGACATGAAGGAAAGACAAAAAGATACAAAACCATTTCACCAACACGAGGCCAAAAAAGCAAAAGTTTGAAAGATCTGTGGAAAGTGTTTGGGTAAGAAGGAGTTTACCCCATATTCATAATGGGATTTAAGCACATAGCTAAATGTTATTTAAATCTGGCCTTGGAGAAAGGAAGATTTTAGAGCAATTTGGAGACAAATTCTTATTTTACGTAGACATGGTCCAAATTAAAGGTATTCCATAGATTTTTATATGCAATTTAAAAGGTGTATTCTTTGAAAAAGTAATACAATATTATAAACAAAAGGAGAAATACCTACATTTTCATGCAGATGTAAACTGATATATTTAATGTTACCCTTTTTGTCCACACCAGTATCTAACCACTACAGGAACATATTTCTAAGCATATAATCTCTGACCTGCTAAAAAGATACAATCAAGATTATTTTGTCCACAAGCTAATTTTTCAGAAAAGAACGAAAAACAATGGCAACATTTTTTTTCAGTATCATGAGTGGAGCTTTGCTTTTGAAGGTGCAGTTTTACAGAACTCTTCTAGCATTGATTGGAATGAAAGTGTCACATTTTCTTTTCCTGAAAATTATCCTTCGAATAATCACCAAATAGCCAGTGTCCAATGTATGAGCTGCTTCTTTCACTTTAGATGCTGTAAAAAAAAATTCATTCCCAAATACAACTTTATTTATATTTTTAAAATTGTCTTTTCAGAAATAGAAGTATTGCTGTGAGTTTTCTAAAAACTTTAGGGAAAGACATTTTATCTAAATCTTACCTTTCCCAGTCCGAGCGTTTGCAACCCAGTGCATCTCAGGTTAGCTGTCAGGCAAAACAGACAATAAAACTTACAGGAGGAACCAGGAGAAAGGGGAGGAGGATTTCCTGAAATGGATTTATCTGGTTTTGTTGTCTCATCGAGTGAAATGCAAAAGAAAATAAGACAAACAATAGAAGCTGAATGAAAAGTAGAATGCAAACGTTGCTTCAGTTTTAACAATCCAAAGGAAGTTTAGTAACACAGCTGAAGCAACCTGAGAGATACCTGTTTGCTTACAAATCATCTTTAGGTTTTGTACAGACAACATTTAAAGTCCTTTGACAGACCAAAAATACCTTTTTTTTCCCCCTTAGGTGTTTTTCCTTTTCCTGGTATTCATTTTCATCTGTAGAAAATTCCCCAGGGTTTTAGATTTGGTTTTCAGCCGAACTTGAAGCTTTCTGTCTCCAGAGAGGCCATTACCTAGCTGCCCGTCTCCTCAAATTCACTGTAGGGGGATGAAGCTGAAGAGGTTTTAGACTCCCCATCACTGTTGCACTCCCGTGGGGGACCAGGACTGGGAGCTTCTGGGAGCTCCTTGGCAGAGAGCGTTTCCTTACTGTTAGACCCTGAGGGATGGCAGTCCAGCAAGCTCTGCAGGTGTTTGATGTAGCTTATTGCAGCTCTCAGGGTCTCCACTTTGCTCAGGCGCTTGTCAGCAAATTCCTTGGGCAGGTGCTCTCTCAGGCGCGTGTAGCCCTCGTTCACGCAGCGCACCCGCTGTCTTTCCCTCTCGTTCCTCTTTCGGATGAAGGCAGGCTCAAAGGAGTAGTCATAGACGCCCACGTAGCCAGGGAATGGGATGTAGGAGATGCGACCTGCATGCCCGCAGTAGGCTTGCTCCCAGTAAGACGGGTCCAGATGGAAGGAAACCCCAAAGGGTTCTCTCAGGGGGGCCCCATGAGGATGCACATGCCTGTTAGCCAGGGACACAGCTCCTGGAAATGCAATCCTGTTGAATAGTCCATCGTCATCTTTATTGCTGTCCATGCTTCTTTTTTTTTCTCACTGGTGAGATGTCAGTCCCGAATTTGGCTTCCAAATCTTGTATCAGTCCAAGCAAAGAGGAAACATTTGTGTAGGTACTCTGCCCCACAGGCTGCAATTTCCTCCTGCAGCGTCTAAAAACTCAGATCTCAAAGCACTGCTAACAACTCATGAGGTCCACTTTGTGCCTGGAAATCAGCTCTAAGCGTTGTTGTTTTTATAGATGTAGGATGCCAGCTAATTTACAGGCGGGTTTTGAGGACCATCACTCCACACTTTAAACCCTTCTTTTCCTCTGATCTTCATATTTCAAAAGATAATAAGAGGGTTCCTGTGTATTCCTTTTCTCCCCGCTTGAAATTATGACCATAAGAGTTAATGCCAAACATAAATAATCTTCCAGGCTCTAAACATGTATTGTAATCCACGATATCGTTTGATATAATTGTCTCCAAAAGATGGGTAATTTGCAAAGTTTACAGGGATCTTCAAAGTTTTGGCAGAACTCCTCCCTTTCTGGAATCAAGGATCTTCTGTCATCTGAAAACTACCCAAAGGCTTTTCACAATGAAATCCAAAAGACAACTGCAAGCTTTGTTGTTTCGGCTGCTCTGGTCTAACTGAAACAGCACACAAGCAGTGTGCAAAACTTATATGGCATGTCTCTGGCTTTCTGGGGAAGCTGAGAAATCTTCAAAGGAAAGAGTGCTCTCTTGTGGTTGCAAGTCATGTCAGATCAAGAATGCATACGTGCAAGCATAAGAGGAAAACTGCTTTCTTCACCCAAAGAGAGGCTTTTTCAAGAAGTGTGAGTTTCACAAATTGAACATGAGCATTTTCAAAAAACCTTCAACGTTTTGCATGTTTCTGCTCATTGCAGGAATGTTCTGGTCATCCCTATGAGCACCTGCCTCAGATAAACAAATACAAAGGTGATGCCCTGGTTGCCCCCTGTGGAGCTATTACTAGATGTTTACACAGATATTGGCTTACCTGATGGACCCTACGCACTGCTTTAATTGGGGAGCAGCAAATCACTCTTGACTGTGCCAAATGTGTGCTGCATCCTCCAGTTTGCCTGCAGCTTGCCAAGGAGCAGAGGTGAAAAAAACCCAAGAACTTTTGGCAGTATAAGGACATAATGTCCTCATCCGTGCATTTCTTCTAAGATATCCTGTTGTGTTAGGACCTTCTTCTGCGGCAGATGGAGGATCTTTGACTTTTCCCACATTGCTGTCCAAGAGGCCCAGTTATAATTTTTTCTGAAAACACATCTTTGCAGTTAACTGAATTTCCTTTTGTTGCCACCATCAGCTTGGGGAGTTGAATGTTTGGTCTGTCAGAGCTGTGGGAAGAACGTGAAAAGGTTCAGGTATGTAGGGTCTATTAAAACTGTTCTTTTGCTCAAAGTGAAAGTTTCCACCCTGTTCAGTCTTTCATGTGAAACTGCCACAGAAACGTAACTGAAACAACATCCTCCACTCTGAGAAACGCATCTATCTCTCTGCTGAGTCAGAAACCAGCAGCAATGATGTCAGGGTGCATTTTGAAGTCAGCCTTTGTATCTTTACCGGCCTGTTCTGCAGCTTCAAAAAACAAGGGTAAGCTTCAAAGTATGATGAACACACAGGCAGACCGCTCCAGACAGACATGAGTGAGAACAATCCTGGGTTCTGATTTATGCCCGGGGCAGGATCAGCACCAAAATGGCTCAAAAGCCAGAGCAACTATCCATCTACTTTCACCTCCATCACTAACATTGCCTAGCAATAGCTGGTGTTTGAAGCTGAAGGTTTTGTAGCATTACCTAAGAGTTAGCTAATGCATTTCATGAGGGGTTGAGATCTTTTCCAGTCACAACTAAATGTCTTTCTAAAATATGTGCCATAGCTCAGATGGAAGGTATGGGCATGAGGCAAGAATTACTGGGGAACGCCCTATGGTATGTACAACTCATTTCAGATCAAATAATCAAGAGAGCCTTTCTGCCTTTTAAAAAAATCTTTGAAAACAGTTGAACAGCATGGGCTTTTCAATAACACTTGCACTATAAACTCTGTTGTCCAGTAGAAATGTTTTCAGAAATGAATGCTTAAATGAAAATGGCTCATTCACTGTAGCACTAAGGTAGGCCAGGACTTAAAGTTTTCTTAAAACAAAGAGGGTGTTGGCCTCTAAGCAAATACCTGAAGTAGGAAAAGGACATTTGATTTCTGTCATCATTAGATTTAAAACGCTGCTCTCTGGCAGTATTCCTGTAAGGAAATGGAAGCATGTCTCTTGGGGGTCTCAGGGGCCAGATTGTTTCACAGCTCTCCGTGACCTTGCCAGAAGTTTAGCCATGTTCAAAAGGCAGGGTTATGTTTCAGTTCCGTCGCGCAAATGCACTATTCCCTGCTGCCAGACCTCTTTTCTATGTTTACTGTAAATGCAGGTCACTGGCACTTCCCAGAGCGTCAGAAGTGCACCTGTGCTAAGCAGACATCTGCTCTTCCCACAGAAAAATCCACGTTGTCAATCCGTTAGTGAAATACACGAAGAAAAATAACAGTTAAATGTTATTTGTTTAGCTGAATTATTGAAGCTGATCTCATATCAAATGGACTCTGCAGTCTGATTTTGTTTCTGTGCAAGAGAAACAAGAAAATATGCCACAGGCTTTTGTTGAACATCATATCTTGTTGACAATCAAGTGTCACTTGCTCGGAAAGGGATTTGCCCCTGGGCAGGGAGCCAGCCCAAGGCCAATGCACCATACGTCTCACTGAAGGTCCCTATTGAGAGCGTGAGCTGGATTAAAGCAATGTACCATTCTCATACGCATGTCCTCCACACGCTTTGTGTGACCTCCACACAACGCAGGCCCTTCCCAAACTGTCTGTACATGCAGGCTTGGTGAAAGTAGCAGGACTAGCCCACCAAAGGGTGAGGCTAATATGCATTCTTTTTACTTTTAAGAGTAGGTTAAGACTACAGGGATAATGTCCCTCTTCTAAGAAAAGCCTTTGATCTTTTTTTCTTACACTGTTTCTCCAATTAACTCTTCTTCACACCTTTGCCCAGATCATGCTTTGACTCCAGAATGCAATATCCTCCATGCTGATACGAAGCAGATGGCCTGGTTTGCTTTCCAGGCGGTACAAATCAGGTGCTATTCACTGGTCTACCATGGCAGAAAAGTCCTGCTTCAAAACTCTTGCAAGAGGATACTCAGGCTCTGAGATTCTGGAAGTTGTGCTGTTTTTATTGTACGTTTTGCTTTGTTGTTGGTTTGGGGTTTTTTTAAATACAAAGTTTAAATGGAGACTGTGGCATTCAAACAGGTTCCCTTCTCTCCTTCCGTTTACTTCACTATATGCACTTAATTACCCAGCCAAAACTAATAGAAAGTACTTCTGACATACCTAAAAATAAACCACTGAGGCATCTTCCTTCCACATATAACTTAGTTGTGGCTTTAATTGCATATATCCTAACACAATATCTACCAGAATGTAATCTTTGTACAGAAGAACCCTCAACTTGTTCACACTCCCACAAGAATCATGAACAACGCTACTGAATTTACGCAGTGATTGCTTTAAATTACTTTGAATTACTCAAAGCAACAGATTCTCCTTGACACCATGTCCCTCTGTGTCTGAAATTAAAGTCGTCAGTGGAAATACTGTGGTAGAAACACAAGAGTGAGCTGAACACATGCAAGTCCACCTATTTCCCAACAGATGATGTCTCAACTATTTTACCTGTGAACACATCACTGAGAAGGAGGAAGATGAAAATACATGTAATTATACTAAATTCTAGTATTTATTATACATATCATAGTTTGCCTGGGCTGCTGCAATTTATTAACAGATATAAAATTGTGAAATTAACAGTTTCTCGTGTTAACTGCATGCCACAGAATTATTGCAATAACTGCAATATAGATTGAGACTTGGGAATACAAGATAGAGTAGTTTTGTACCTCTCTAATCCTGTTTTATCCCTCAGCATGGGCCGTTTCTCTCCAGCTCTCTAGCTAGAAGTGAGAGCTGCAACTAACCTACCCAGGTTTCATCACCAAAATACAGTTCTGCAAAGTGCTGCCAAGCCAATAAAAGGTGGTAAGAAATTTGGATTTTTGACGTTAAAACGGTTGGCTTCAACCATCACTTTTTGCATCATCTTCGTTTGCTGTAATTCTGCTCCATCTGAGAAAGAATCTGAGGGCAGGCTCGCAATAGCAGAAGAGAACTGGTCATATTGAGATGTGGGCATGGTCCAGCAGGGACTTCCACTCACGCTATGGAGAAGGACTGAAGCATGCTGACTGCATCTCTTTCCCTCTTGGTTTCACTAGTCTCCCTGATCTTTCAGTATGTCTCCAGGATCCAAAGACAACCGGAAAAATAGCTCTGCAATTTCTTCCTCACGCAGCAAGTACTGCTATAAATGTCAATAAACCGAGCTTTCAGGGGACATAGTGCAGTTGTCTTATCAAAACACTTCATACATAATAAAAGTGTTTGGTATATAAAAAAAATCCTCCCTTGCAGAAGAAACAGTTCTCAAATGTGTTTTATCACAATACCTTGGGTGTGCAGAGTACATCTCTGTAGACACAGATTAATTTCTCATTCAGTGACACTTCATATTATCACTGGCTTCCTTTGATACTAGTGCTTTAAACTGGTAGTTAAGATATCATTCGTTCAAGGGAGTAAAGTGACTACAAAAAAGGCTGGAATCTCAGAGGACTCATGTTTGACAGTAGGAAAAAACACTCTTATCTGCGTATGACTACATAGCTCACAGGCTTAAAGTATTACTTTCAGCTCAGATAGCTGAAATAGTACGAGGATTTCAGCGCCAGGGCAGTTGTGTGGTAGAATTACACTATCATAATTGGCATTAAGACGAGCTGAGGGCTTGGGATAACCTAGCATTTTCAGGACAGAACCGAGATGTACTGAGTATAATCGCAAAGTTGTAAGGATGACAACTGAAAATGGAAGGTCTCCAGTCATCTCCTACATACTAGGGAATGCAATGTGAAGTGAGAGACTTTGGGGCTTGTAATCGCAGACTGGAGTTTCTGAGAAAGATGTGAAGTATTAGCACCAAACATGTGAATATGTGGCACTACACACATAACAATGAAGCACAGATAAACCCCCCATTGCAAGCTTAGCGGACTCGATGAGTTCTTTCTTGACTTGATGAAATAATGTTTGTGGGCCAGTTCAGATACACTCGGTCATGGTTAAAGATTATCTGGTTTAGTGAAGAACAGGAGATATGTGGGATATGTGGTAAACTAAATGAGGTCCTTCTTTTGGTCACAAATGACACAGACGTGGATTTACTTTGCTTAAATGTAGTCCTCTAGAAGTTATATATTTAGACTAAACTAATTACACAGGTCCCATTTACAGGCCATTGACACAGAGAGGCAGCTCCAAAGGGGATCTTCTCACACATGTCAGACACCTACTTCAGGGTGGGATGGAGGGCTCTCTGCAGCAGCCTAATTCCCTCCTTCAGCTACAGAGAGAGCTTGAAGAACTAGTGTATACAAGGTGTCTAACTTTCTGACAGCTAACGCCAAACGAGGAGACCCTGTTTCCACCCCTAGAAGAACCGATGGGTTTGTACTGAACTGCAATGACCCTTCCAGATCCGACATTTAGGCTTTTGGGATCAAAAGATAGTAGGCAGAAAAATACCTTAAGTTTCCTCCTGCGCAGACATCCTGTCAAGGGATGCCTCATTTAATGAGGCATCGTTTAAGTGTCAGACATGATCAAATTACAGCAGCACATTACGGTGTTTCAGGGAACAGCTGTTCACCCCAGTGCTTAAGGAACTTGTAGATTGATTTGAGCAGCATATGTGATGAATATCCGTGTGTCGCGGGCGAAAGCGAGCTACTAACTGCCTGTGCACATCACTAGATTCCTTTGCAATGTATCCTTAGCTGGAATTGGACATTGAGGTGCTGGAGTGTGTCAAGAGAAGGGTAATGGAGCTGGTGAGGGGCCTCGAGCACAGGTCTGACAGGAGTGGCTGAGGGAGCTGGGGTTGCTCAGCCTGGAGAAGAGGAGGCTGAGGGGAGACCTTGTTCTCTAGAAATACCTGAGACGAGGCTGTAGCCAGGTGGGGGTCAGTGTCTTCTCCCAAGTAACGAGGAATAGGACAAGAGGAAATGGCCTCAAGTTACACCAGGGGACGTTTAGATTGGGTATTAGGAAAAAATTCCTCATGGAAAGGGTTGTCAAGCATTGCAAAAGGCTGCCCAGGGAATTGGTTGAGTCGCCATCCCTGGAGGTATTTAAAAGATGCAGTGCTGAGGGATATGGTTTAGTGGTGGACTTGGCAGTGCCAGGTTAATGGCTGCACTCGATGACCGTCTCTTCCGACCGAAATGATTCTATATGAGCCATAAATCACAGAAAATCGAACAGCAGCTGATGTCCAGGAGGTAGCTGGGCAAGTACAGGCTGATGGTTCTGGAGGCCCATCAGCGCCTCCGGAGAGAGGCAGGACACGAAACCAGGGGCTGAAGGGCAAGGCCTTTCGGTCAGCCCACCGTGCCGGGGATGGCCCCTCACGACCGGGAGAGCGCCAACCCAGATGCTTCTCCTCAAGGGGAGAACCGCCTTGCGCCAGCTCCCCGGCCTGCTCTCCCGCTCCAGCGGCCCCCACAGCGCTGGGAATAACCTGGAAATACGGCGGGGCGGCGGCGGTGAAGCGGGCTGAAAAGCCGCGGAGGTCCACACCAGGCCGCCAGGGCCGGCTCGGCCTGACACGGCCCCGGGAGGGCCCCACAGGCACTCCCGGGCGGGCCCCTACGCGCCGGCACGGCGGAGGCGGCCGGGCCCGGTGAGGCGGCCGGAGCTGGGCCCTGTCACGGACCCGGCAGGCGGGAAGCGGCCGAGCGCTGGGGCGATGGCGCCGCTTCCTGGATGCGGCGAGCGGCGGCGGAAGCGGCCCCCGTCCCCCTCCCGCTGCCGCCGCCNCCCTGATGCGGCTGCGGACGCTTCGCCGCCGGCAGAGGTTCAGCCCCGGCGCCGGGCCCCATGCACCCCAGGTGAGCGCCCTTGCGGCCGCCGGGACCGGGGGACCGGGAAGGGGGGTTGGGCCGCGGAGGCGGGCGGGGCCGGGGGCCGGGTACTTCGGGCCTTGCGGCGGCGGGCAGCCGGGGCGAGGGCGCTGCGGGGGGGGTCCATAAAGCGTCCAGAGCCTCCCGCAGGCCCCGAGGCTTGGCCCCGGTGCTTGGACACCTCGCGGTGCCGGAGCGGGGGTGGTGGGTCCCTGCCTCGGGCATCGCCGCCCTCAGCGGCCGGTCGGGCCCGGGGGAATGGGGGATATCTCCTGCCCCTCTGGGTAGTGGAGCCCTCGGCTCTGTCCCTGGAGGCCAGCGGGGCGGTTGGCAAGGGTCAGGGCGCACAGGGTGCAAGAGCTGGGCAGAAGCGAGAGGAAAGTCGGTGACTTCGTTTGTGCGGCTCAGACCTTCGGGTTAACTTGCGTGAGTTTGGTATATTTGGCCCTTTTCCCCAGCGTGAGCAGTACCTTTCCATACCGGAGCGGCAGTCCAAGCTCCAGCTCTCCATTGGTACTGCAGAGCTCGGGCCTGCTGCTTCCAGAGGGCATGTGAGGGGCTCGGGTCAGCGCCGAGGCCGTTCGCTCGGCCTCGTTGCTGGTGGTGTGACCGCTGTGGGGGCAGCAGGTCTTTCTGGCCTGACAAACTGCTGATTAGAGACCGTGTGTGGGCAGGAGTGCCGGGATGGGCAGAGCTAAGGCCAGGCAGAGCTTGCAGAGTTGTTGACAAGCGGGAGGAGACCATGTCTCTTTGGTGTCCCCATCCCCATGGACCGGTTCGGGCTGCATATGCAGGCTGAGACCCCAGAGGACAGATGGTTTCTCCTAGGGCTGGGGTTTTGGGTTGTTTGGCAGCCTGGCGGTTTCCACAGCTCTACAGCCACTCCTGTGGTGTGCGCCTGCTTGAGTAGCTTGAGAGATGGAGGCACTCAAGAGCCACTGGTTGATTGCTTTGAAATAACACGTTATCCCCAGTGCCAGTTTTTCATGCGATAGGAGCATGTGCCGTGTCTGCAGAAACAGACCGAGGCAGCCTGTTAAATCTCTGTACAAAGACTGTTCTGCAGAGGTGACTCTGGTCACTATTGGCCTGGTTTGAACTGATGGTGAATTAAACGTTTTGTGGACATTATCAGTTTTGAGTGATCTTTCCCCCTCCTCTCCCCTGATTTTGGTTTTTGAACATGAATTTGGTGACCAGAAGTCATGAAATGTAAATCAGATGCTGCTGTCCGAGTAAATTGTGACATTCAGATTGCAAAATTATCTGTGTTCACTATACTTTAATCACAGTGGCTTTGACTACAAACAGTAAGACTTTTTTGAATGGCAAGGAAAAAGCTGTGGTCTGATTTGTCTTTTTGAATTGGCTTTTAAATGCTGGTTATTGCTGTCTAATATGATCAATATGTGTTGATCGTGACGTGATCACGGTGTGAGTGGTTGATGTGCATTATGTTTAGCTTTCTAAGGCGGAGCTTTTACATGTTAGTATCTGATTTTGAGTTTGTTGGCTTAGCCCTTCCTCACCACAGTACAATCAATAATCAGGAATGCTCTTGCTTCTGTTTCTCTTTCTTTTTTCCCCCTCCCCTCTCCGTTCCCTGCTCCCCAGAATGAATGAAATGAACTTGAGTCCTGTAGGGATGGACCAGCTGACCTCATCCTCTGTGAGCAATGCCCTGCCAGTCTCGGGGAGTCACTTGGGGTTGGCAGCGTCACCCACTCACAACACTATACCAGCACCAGGTAATGAGGAAAGCTCCCACGAAGGGTATTGCTCTGTTTTACTGTCTGGGCATGTGCATAACTGGGTAGCAGTGCTTGCTCTGATAGCAAGTCATGTCTTAAGCAGGTAATGAGGTGACGTAGAATTGGGGGAGGGTAGACCATAAACTACTGCTTATGTGGGCAAATCAAAAGGGATGTGTGCTTACCAGGCTTATGCCTTAATGGGAGTCTCATTTTGTTCTAATGGAATGGTTTGCACTGTGTATGGTAGCAGAATCCTTTGAAATATGAATTGTACCTGCCAATCAGTCTCCATCTATGCCTGTCTTCACTCAGGTGAAAATGATTTTTCACCTGTAAAGCAAAACTGGTTTCCTAAGTTGGTTTTTTTTTTTCAGACAAAAGTCCATTACAGTTGTGAAGTAGAAGCAGTCCCTATGGAATGTATCCAAAAAAGAGCTAGCCACATTCAGGCATGCTTCTCAGTGCTGTGGCTGTTCTCAGTGCTGTGCGATCCTTTCTTTGAAGCTTGCCACCTTACTTTGACAGTGCCATACTGTACTTCGATAGGAAGCTCCTAAGGAATTAGTAACCTCTTTGTTAGCTTATGTGTTCGTAAGCTCAGGTAGTTCCATTGCATTTAAATGGGTATTTTCTTTTGCAGGCTTGCCTGTTGCAATTCCAAACTTGGGCCCCTCCTTGAGCTCCTTGCCCTCTGCTCTGTCTCTGATGCTCCCAATGGGTATTGGGGACCGAGGCGTGATGTGTGGTATACCAGAGAGAAACTACACCCTACCTCCGCCACCATACCCTCACCTGGAGAGCAGCTATTTCAGACACATTCTACCTGGTAAGTGGTCTGGTGCTGATGGATAGGAACAAAGAGAGAAATTGTTTTAAGAGCCACCTGTTTCTATGCCGAAGCAGGCAAGACTGACTGGTTTGCAGAGCTGTGAATTCCTGGAGCTTGTCTGGAGTCTGTTGTGTCATTTACGTGCCTTTTTTTCCAGGACTTTGTGTATGTGTATGAAGATAATTGCAGCGTATTTTCTACTTAAACTGAATCTCTGGTCACTCCTCTTGCTGTTTTGTTTTTAAGATTAACAGAAAAGAATACCTGATTTCTATCTCAAATTGCTTTAGTTTGAAAACTGCTGCTTTTTTTTTCCCCCCCTCCTGTAGTCTGAAGCAGTACTTGATATGTGTGTGATGGTAGGTTACGGTAGGTCAAACCTCAACAAGAGCACACCATCAGCTGAGGAGTTTGGGCTCTTTTCCACCCCTTTAGCCCATGGCATAGGTTTTCTTAATTTTTGTTCAAGGTTGGTTTCCAAAGGCCTAACATACCAATTCCTATCTTGATTCCTCTCTCACATGTGTTTTAGAACATAAATGTAGAGCTTTACATGTTAGTATATGAAGACTCAGAAATTCAAGCTTTAAATGTAGTCCTTGTTTTGTTTTGTAGCTAAGATTGACAGTGTGGAAAGGGGCGGATAAAATGCTTCAAGGTCACCTAGTGAGTGTGGTTGGTTCAGCCTAGGTTAGGAAAAGAAATACAGCGGCCCAGATCTCATCGGCTACCTTACCAGCTGCTTAGGAGTAATCTTTCCTACTGCATTACATGCCTGTCCATTTTGTGGGCAAAGAGTAGAGGAGGAGACAGTGCATTTGAGAGCTGAAGGTATTTGCCATTCTTCTGAGCTGGAATAATTTATGCAGAAATGCATTTTTTCTTTCTAGTCTGCTTAATGTTTAGCCAGATGTTTTATAGTGCTCTTCCATCAGTCATCTTACTGCCTTTAAGGATCCCCCTTGTTCAAGCCACAAGGCAGCATAGCATGCATAAATATTTGATACAGCTGATTAAATTAAACTTTCTATTTCTTGGCTTAGCCATTTTTAATGGGGTTGTGCTGCAGAAGGACCATCCATGTTTGCATGCTTGTAATAATGGGCATGTTTGAATGGAAAACTTTTACAGAACAAATGGCTTACAGGGTTCAAGGCCAAAAAGAAACATGCTGACTCAGATCTTGCAGAATCGGCAAAATCTGTCTATGTCTCCACTGGAAGTACTGTTTACTTGAATGTGCTGATGTATTTCCTCCAAAGGTGGTTTTTTTATTTTAGCTTTGTCCAACAAGAGAAGTTGGTAGTATGTAAATACAGGTTAGTGTTTCTTTGTATCTTAAATTCCAAGGTCGTTTGACGCTGAGGATCTTTCCAGAACTAGTAAAGAAGTTAGGATTTCTGATTTAAATTTAACTGGGCAATTGTTTTAAGAGAAACAACATACCTCTCATCTAAGGAAAGAGAGCAGATGACTCGCGATACCTTTGAGAGATTTTATCTGGGTCCTTCAGAATTGCAATTGGTGATCTCAGAGATGGACAGTTGTGTCACTTAGTCTTAGAGGAAGGAAATAGTCATTGTTAAAACTAAAATACTGAAACAAAAAGGGTGTATCCTGGAGAACCATTTCTACTTCTACTAAAGATGACCAAGGGATCATCAAATATTAGATTCCACATTCTTTGGGAGCGATTTCTTGAGAATGAAGAATTGCACCTATAGTGTGAAGAACCTCTTTCTGATTCAGTCTGTGTACGGAAGAGCCTAGATTGGATGCTGCCAGAAACTTGGCTGTTCAGAGTTTAACAAATTACTAGAGACTTGCTGTGTTGGATGAAAGCTCTGTATTTGTTGTCAAATGATACTCTGACAGGAGTAGTGGATTGGCATATGTTTGTAAGCCGTGTTTTAAAATTAGTGGGTTTTAATTGGACATACTGTAAAGAGCATGTCTGCGAAGATCTAGGTCTTAATGTACTATGCTGTAATGGTGGGGTATTTTTGTTCAAGATTTGAAAACTGATGTCGTCTCACTCTCTTTCCCTCTCTCATTCTATCAGGTATCTTATCTTACTTGGCTGACAGACCTCCACCTCAGTACATCCATCCCAACGCTATAAATGTTGATAGCAATCCGGCATTGTCAGTCTCCAGCAATCCCTCGGCCTTAGATCCCTACCAGCCCAGTGGAACCGTGGGGCTGGAACCAGGGATTGTCTCCATGGACTCCCGCACAGTGAACACGCACGGTGCTCAAAATCTGCATCCTAGTGACAGCCACGAAGTAGCGCTGGATACTACAATCACTATGGAGAGTGTTTCGAGGGTAACCAGCCCCATCTCTACAGATGGGATGACAGAGGAGCTTACGATGGATGATGTAGCCGGGGATCATTCACAGATCCCAAATGGCTCCCGGAGCCACGAACCTTTAGCCGTAGACACGGTGGGGAGTAACTTGACATCAGACGCTGTGGGACATGGCGGTGTCATTCCCATTCATAGTAGCACTTTGGAACTCCCTGTCGTCATGGAGCCTGACCACATTGCTGGGCGGGTGACAGGAATATCAGACAGCACACTAAATGACTCCATTCATACTGTGGCCATGAGCACCAACTCCGTGAGTGTGGCGCTCTCTACCTCACACAACCTAGCTTCCCTGGACTCGGTAGCCTTGCATGAAGTGGGCCTCAGCCTCGAGCCAGTGGCGGTGTCTTCCATAAATCAGGAAGTAGCCATGGGGCCAAGTCACGTGGATGTGTCTGCAGACAATCTGGCCTTCGTACCATCCTCCCTGCAAATGGAAGACTCCAATTCGAACAAGGAGAACATGGCAACCTTGTTTACCATATGTGAGTGGGCATTTCCTGCTTTGTTGGGGTAGGGTTTGTTATGTAGCTATTGTCTGGTGGGATAACAGGACTCTCGTTGCTAGTCTTACAGATTTCTGGTGAAAGGAACTTAGTTGCTTATTAAGTCCACGAAAGTTGGAACATCTGCAGTGGCAGATTAACCTCACCGAAATGATACAAGCTGGAAGTAGACATAATAGGATGTTTTAGCGTTGTTCTCTTTGTATCCATCTCCCATGTGGCCTTGAGGCTGGCAGCTGAGTTCTTCATGAACCTCTTGCCTTTTGTGGATATGCTGCTATTATCCCTTGCAATGAGGCTTTTGTTCTTCAAAGTCACATCAGAAATGACTCTTCTTGCTCCGTTAAAAAAACAGCCAACACACACCACCACAAGCCATAACGTTTCACTGAGTGGGTATAGTTGTTATGATGTTATGTGATTTTTGCAAAATTTTTATTAAACATGAACAATGATCACGGCAATGTTCTCAACAGGATCTGCTGGGAAAAAAGAGCAGAGAGGGAGGGAAGTTTTTAGTGTTTCTAATTATTGTCATCAAAGGACTTCAGTCCAGAGGTTAGTTGATCTCCTAGGAAGAGAGGAGCCCTGGACATTGCACTCTCTCAATCCTGTTCAAGGAGTGGTGTTTGAGAACTGTGAAGTTCTCCTTTGCTGGGACAGAGACTTGAA
Organism: Chionis minor; assembly: GCA_013398295.1. Lineage (NCBI taxonomy): Eukaryota > Metazoa > Chordata > Aves > Charadriiformes > Chionidae > Chionis > Chionis minor. The sequence goes on from VZSF01008733.1 coordinate 532,354, forward strand.
CTTCCACCTGCAGCATGTCTGGCTTCCTGCCACTGAAGCGTAAGGGCGGCTTTTATGTTGAGTTTTATTAGTTGTGGTAGCATTGCTGAATGTTGTTCTTGCCTGCGATCTCACCCTATAACTGCCAGAGCCTTATGACAGGCTTTGCGTGCTGAACATTTTTTTAAGAAATTGAAACAAATAGTGCCATGGTTAGCAATGGGAGAGGTGCAGTTTAGTGCCAAATATCTAGTCAGACATTTGAATTTAAACTTCTCTTCAGTGGCATAAAATATAACTTCAAATGAGGTGGGTGTAGATCTATGACAAATTTACAACTCCTAGAGGAGGAGTCTGAACAAGTTGAACAAATAGTGATCAAGATACTATGATATCCAACGTGCTCATGGTGAAATTACTTCTCTTATTCACCTAAGTGAGATTTGATGTGCCAGCTATTGTCACTGTACTTAAAATAGTCCTAAGCTGTTTTCCAGGGGCTGTTTCCCATTGGTAGGATCTTATAATGGCTGTTGCATTCCTGGTGCTTTCATGTGATTTGCAAAATAGATCTTTGACTTGGGAAGGTTTAAATTTTAACTTTTTGTTGTTGTTTTTAAACTTCTCCTGAATAAAACATGAATTTGTGTCCAGACAGGCAGCAGTGAGGAGGAGTTGTTTTAGAGCCTCTTGGTGGTTTTTCCTCATGAAGAAGGCAGGAATCACGGACATTTTCAGAAACTTTTTACACTGTTCCTAAGCGGGAATAAAAAAGTGTACCTTTGCTACAGTCCTAAATGCTTGTGAAACTTTTAAGTAGCCCTTTTTATGACTGTCTTTGCTTACAGTTCTGGGTACCTACATCAGAGAAGTAATCATGGTGATTTTAATTTTTTGTTTGTTTGTTTTTTCTTCCATTATTCAGCAAAGACAGAAATGGAAAGGAAATGGTGTAGTTCGCTTCCTGTAGAATGTAGGATTTTTATTTTCAACTTCTTAAAAAATGTATGTATCCCTAAACCTTTACAAGTGGTAGTGTCACTTGCCTAAAGCTTGCTTTTCTTCCTCTTTGCCTTTCCTTGGAGCTAGTCCACAGACCCATGTGCTAAGCAATGCTTAAAAACAACTGTTCTAAATAGTCTTCCTCATTACTCAGGGCTGGTTGTTGTCATTGCTGTACTCCCACATGTCATCTGTGCACATGAAGCAATTCTTACTTAGGCTCTACCTAATAATTTTCTGAGTACCTTCCTATCTGTAACTGTGTAGTTGCTTGATCTGTATTCGGTATGGGGGTCAGATTCTGGTACCCTGATGTATGAAAGGAGTGTCCCAAAAATCTCTTCAAACAAATAGTAATGGAGCTGCTGTTTATGCCTGCTGAAGACTACTTCTGTGTTAGGTCTTTTATACTGGAGTTGGGCCATCAAAAAGCCAAAGAAGGTCTTTGTGGGAGGTTCTGCTTAATTAGCTGAACATCTTTCTTCAGAAGAAGAATGATTTCTTAGGAGACTGGTTGCTGAGTAGGTGTTGGTTGCTCCATTCATAAAAAATTAAAATGACATAGTTTTTCTAGATGCGAATGGTTTATGCTGTACTTTTTCTCAAATGTATCAGGCTGAAGACTTTCAGTGGTTTGTTTTTCAGCAGTACTTCTGCTGGATGACAGATTGGGAAAGTGATGCTACTGATTCTTCTTGGGTTTTTTTCTTCTGTTCAGTGGCATCCCATAGAGGTGTGCTTTATGAGTTTATTGAAGTAGGTCCTTTCAAAGCGGCAGTGAGGTCAGTTTTTTGCTGCCATGAAGATTTGCGCTTTGTCTGTACTTAAATGGAGATGAAGGGATTTGTAGGTTAGATTAATTCTAAAATTAGAAAAATTTTAGAAAGAAGACCTTACTGTTCCTTTACATGAGGTTATACATGCAAGAAAACTCTTGTGTTCCCTGGTAAATTCAAAAAACATAACCAGTTATAAAGTGTTTGGTTTGATATGGCTTGGATTTTTCTGCCAATAAGGGTAGTTAAAGCTAATAAAGCGGACAAGTTAAACCAGATAGAAGCAGCCTTTGCCAGGAGCTCAGCTGAAACGTATTGGTAGGGAGCTGATTGCACTGTGGGGGCTGTTGCATCTTTTTAATCCCCGTTGCCCTTTCTACTCCCTGCAGGGTGCACGCTGTGTGACAAGGCATATCCATCGGACTGTCCAGATCACGGGCCTGTCACCTTTGTCCCTGACACCCCGATAGAGAGCCGAGCCAGGCTTTCTCTCCCGAAGCAGCTTGTCCTCCGGCAGTCTATCATGGGAGCTGAAGCGGGTAAGAATGAGATTCCTATATGTTCTATGCAGCAGTTTGAAATACTCTCATTGCCTGAAATAAAAAAAACATAGGGAATTTAATGTGGGGGAGAAACACTGCAATCGAGAGGTGGTTCCCTCTTCTGTAATCACCCTGGCTTACATTGTGCAAGAGCTTCTTGTCCTCTGGTTACTGCTTAGACTTCAGCTAGACTCTAGGTGTGCTGCCGCGGAGCGTTACTGAAACACTTGGTAAGATGAAGCACAAGCAAGGTATGGTGTTTATTTTTATTGTGTGCTAAACACTCCATGCACAGATTTGATAAGGAACCATTACAGCAATTGGAGTTTTGGGGAAGATAACGATTAGAAATAATGGAGGAGATTTCTGCCTGCTTATTCATCAGCTTCGTTTGCTACCTGTGGGTCTTCTCAATACTCATTGGGAGAATTAATCACGAGTGCCTTTTCTTTTCTTTCTTTTTTTTTCCTTTCCCCCCTCCCATTTACATTTGGCATATAGACTGTGACCTTGTCATTGGATGTGGACCTTGTTACTGTATTTCACGCCATTGTCACCTGGAAATCGAAGAGTACAGTGCAATGCCCTAAGGATCTGAAGGATAGAGAAGAATGTGATTATTGGCTTGCTTAGCAATGCTGCTTGTTGAGAGTAGATTACATCTGTTCTTTTCAAGCTGCACTAGTTTCCAGTTTATTCCTAAAGGCTGTTCAGTGTATTCATGTAGACCTCTATATATATAAATATATGAATGTTTAATAATAAATAATATACACGCAGGAATCCCTCTGCCCATGACAGAAATACAGCTGCCTCTGGGGAGAAATGCAGAAGCTGCTTAACAATGCCCAGCAACAATTCTGGAAATTCCTGGGGATTAGGTAGGCAAAATGTAGTTACTGAAACTAGTATTTTCTGCTTCTGCAGAAAGTGCCATGAAAACTTCAATTGGTGCAAGTGGCTAGGATCTTAGTTTTATAGCTTACTAAAAAGTAAATTACTTGCTTCCGACAAACAAAATAAATATTTGTAATTAAAACAAAGCGGCTCCCAGTAGTGTCATGTGGTGGTGGTGGTTCTTGTCTCTGCCTTAGGTGTGTTTTATATGTGACGTAGAAGCTTTGATGATCTTTTGCCTAGATATTACCCTTGGAGCGTTATCTTGTAAACCTCCCACCTCTTTGTTATGCATGATGAGTTGTTTAAATAATTGATTTCTGCAGATTTTCGTCTTCTACTGGTAGGTGTGTGGACGCGAGAAACCATTCCTGTAAGGACTTGTTTTGGACCTTTGATCGGGCAGCAGAGCCATTCTCTGGAGGTGGCTGACTGGACGGACAAAGCAGCCAGTCACATCTGGAAGGTCAGTGGATGTTATGGCTCACAGAGTCTGTGGGTCTACCTTGAGGTGGTGAAAGCCACCACACGACACAGCAGCTTTAACATTATCATCGTTGCCAAAAATCAAAATTAGCGCAGTTTGATTGTTTAATAGCATAGCAGAGCTGTACACCATGTAATATGCTGGTAATCAATCCTGAAGTACAACAAACTTCTTTAATGCCTTTTCTTTTAAAGGGCTGCATGTGATTTCTGGTATTTGTGCGGAGTTGCATCAGAGATTGTATACGAATTACTAGGCAGCACTTGTTTGTTTGTTTTGTATCATTGTGTATTGAAAGTTCCCCCAGGTCATGAATTTGTTGTAGGGAAGTTGCTTTAAAGCTTTCTTTTTCACATCATTTCATGTTGAGAAAGTAAAATCAATCTTTATAAATAAAACATGTACTGTATGCTCAGATATTATTATTCACAAGACTTGTAAGAAAAGCAGCAAAATCCATTTCATCTGGAAGCTAAAGGTGGTGTGTGGGCCAGTTTTGCTGGTCTCCTGGGTAACACAGAGGTCAAGATTCCTGTGTGAAGGGGAAGGTAAGGAGTAAGAACAGGGGTGTGGTCTTGGCAATGGCCATGGAGACCTCCTGGCTTGTTCTAGGTAAACACATTCTCTCCTAAAGAAAGAAGGTGGGGCTTTCACTGCATTTGTTGCTGTGTTTTGTCCTAAGATTGCATTTGTTTTTCCCGGTAGATCTATCACAACGGTGTCCTGGAGTTCTGCATCATTACAACTGATGAAAATGAATGTAACTGGATGATGTTTGTACGCAAAGCCAGGTGAGGACCACCTCTACTGTGCCAAGTAGCTTGGATTCTCAGCTGGCAGCTCAGAGGAAGCTGTGCTGGAGAATGTGCACTGCTGCACTGACTGCCCAGATGGGTAATGAGCTCGGACCAAGGGACCTTCAGGAGTCATCTAGGCATCTTGGACTGGTGGGGAGAATGAAACAGAGCACCCAGTGGAGAACGTTATGGGGAACACAGTGTACGTGCTGTAGTAAAACAGCCCTAAACCTGCCCATGTACTTTGTTTCCCTTGTTCTAAAGCTTTAAACCAGCTTCTTTTTATATTAGCTTACTGTGTATTAGCTTGTTATAGCCTTCCCTCTGTTACATTCCTTTTGGGTACATCTGTGAAGATGACGTTGATTGTCGTCTTGATTTTAATATTTTATTAGCAAAGTGTCCCTGGGTTTTTTTGGGCAAGTTCCAAGCTTTTACAGCTCAGCAGAGCTGTCCTTTTCAGGCTTTCTGGAGCCTGCGATGAAAACTATCCAGACTGGCTTCAGTATTGCTCCGTGCATGGTCCACTAAGAAGGCTGAACCTTTCCTATGGCTCTGTGACACAAAGCAGGTTTCCCTCGCAATTCATTTTGTTGCTCCTGTATGCAGGAGTCAAGAAGTTAATGCTTGATCTCCAACTGCAGTGGGGCAGAGGTTTTGCTGGTTTCAGATACTGGGAACAAACATATGCAAGATACAGCTTCAGAAGACGAATTGTCATATCTTGGAAATGCTTTTCAAGAGTTATTTTTGAAGATACTTTTGCTTTAAGACCTTACTGATATTTATTTCTCCCTCATATGTTCTCTATTTCTTAAGGGGGTTAATATGAAAAATACATATATTTTTGTAGTGTCTTAAGAGATCATAAACTCTCTTCTCTCAGCCCACTCCAATGTCTATTAATAATTTTCTCAGCAAGATATTGCAGTGGTGTGAAAAATGTATCTTTTGGTGGAGCACCTGTTCTCAAGGTCCAGTTTTCCTTTACTTTCCTGTAATAAGGAAGGACAGAAATGACAGACACAGAAGTTTTTATAATGTGCTGACAAGCATTGAGGTTCTGTCATTACCTATTTATAGGTATTTCCTTTTTTTTTTCCCCCTCCCCCCCTCTCAAAAAGTCATTATTTCTGGAGGGCTTTTTTTCATAACTCTTGTTATTGCTATAGGAACCGGGAAGAGCAGAATCTGGTAGCTTATCCTCACGATGGAAAAATTTACTTTTGCACCTCTCGCGACATCGCACCTGAACAGGAGCTTCTCTTTTATTACAGTCGGGAGTATGCGCGACAGCTTGGTAAGTTGGCGTTCACCTTTGTTGGCTTTGCAGGGAGTACTCGGCTTGGATTCCCTATTAGTGCTGTCCCTGGGCACCGTGACTTGGGAGTGCATTATATTCCTTCTCGCTTTCTAGGACTGCATATCATAGTGTCCTTCTCCATTTCATGACTACAGGAGTACCATCGTTTCCAAGAAACATTTCACTATCTAATTCCACTGATCAGGAGTAAAAGATGGCAGTTTCAAAGAAAAAGGGTTGTTTTTCTTCTCTTCCTCCATCTGATGCTAAGGGAGTTTTGCTATCTGAAGACGTTCCTATCCTCTCCCACTTTTGGTTGTGATAATTCAGGTTTGTTGGAGCTGTGCTCAAAACCATTCCCAAATTTGTCTCCCCAAGACATTTGAAATGGCCTACCTAAAAGAGCTGAAAAGCAAGCACAGGAGCTGAAAGGAATGGGGGTGAAAAGCCTCTGCAGCTGGCTTTGCTGCCACAGACAAAGTGTCAACGTGGACCACGCTCACACTCTGTTAGGCCTTGCTATGCTGCATTAAAAGTGATGCTTTTGTGCCCAAAGGTGTCCCCGAACATCCGGACGTGCACATCTGCCACTGTGGAAAGGAATGCGCTTCCTATGCGGACTTCAAGGCCCATTTGAGCAGCCATATGCACAACCACGTCCCCAGCCAGGGGCACAGCAGCAGCCACGGGCCAGGCCACGGCAAGGAGAGGAAGTGGAAGTGCTCCATGTGCCCCCAGGCTTTCATCTCCCCTTCCAAGCTCCATGTCCACTTCATGGGGCACATGGGCATGAAGCCGCACAAGTGCGATTTCTGTAGCAAAGCTTTCAGTGATCCTAGCAACTTACGGACACACCTCAAGATACACACAGGTAAGGGCTGGGAACTTTATAGAGATGCCTGTGCTAGTAAAACATTGGGGCAGGACCTCTTCTCTCTGATCCCTCGTCCAGTTGGCAGGGTGTAGCTTGTGTCTATAAATCTAAGTTCTATGATTCAGTGTTTCTAAGAATGTTTTGGGTTGGAAGGGACCTTCAAAAATCATCTAGTCCAATGCCCCTGCCGTGGATCTTTCGTGAGATCAGGTCACTCAAAGTCCCATCTGACCTGACCTTGAACACTTCCAGTGATGGAACCTGAACACTTCTCTGGGCAGCCTGTTCAGTTTCTCACCACCCTCATTGTCAAAAACTGTCTTCTTTATGTCCGATCTAAATCTATGCTCTTTCAGTTTAAACCTGTTGCCCCTTGTCCTGTCACTNGTGGATCTTTCGTGAGATCAGGTCACTCAAAGTCCCATCTGACCTGACCTTGAACACTTCCAGTGATGGAACCTGAACACTTCTCTGGGCAGCCTGTTCAGTTTCTCACCACCCTCATTGTCAAAAACTGTCTTCTTTATGTCCGATCTAAATCTATGCTCTTTCAGTTTAAACCTGTTGCCCCTTGTCCTGTCACTACAGGCATTGGTAAAAAGTCTCCATCTTTCTTACAAGCCCCCTTTAGGTACTGAAAGGCTGCAGTAAGGTCTCTGTGGTGCCTTCCCTTCTCCAGGCTGAACAACCCCAACTCTTTAAGCCTTTCTTCATAGGAGTGGTGCTCCAGCCTTCTGATTTTTTCATTGCCCTCCTCTGGACCTGCTCTAAGAGGTCCACACCTGGGTTGTACTGGGGCCCCCAGATTCCAGGTGGGATCTCACCAGGGCAGAGTAGAGGGGAAGAGAATCGCCTCCCTTGACCTACCTTTTGAAGAATGGGAGCATCCCGACTGTAGGAATGATCTCTAGTCCATGCCTGGGCACTGCCTGAGAGAGTGCTGGTTGGCCTGGGGTCGGACTGCACTGGATTCAGTGCTGTGGGTGCTTATGAAACAGTACATCGACCTGTGTTCTGTCTGATTGTGCCATGTCTAGAAGCATTTGATGAGTTGAAGTTGATTGCAGTTGGGAACAAGTGTCGGCCTTCATCTGGGAGACAGAAACCCTTTGTTCCCACACAGCAGATTCAGTGCTGGCAGATTTGATAAGAGTTCCCTTCTGCTCATGAGAAAAAGCCAACTGGGTTTGAAAGCTTGTAATATGGACAGTTGTCCACTTAGACATGGGGCTGAGATCTTTGCCCTCTTTCCTACTTGAATTGTTTCTCATAGTAAGGAAGTGGCACAAGACTGAAATTAGTAATTGTGGGGTCAGACTGATGTGGCTAAGGCTCAGCTCTGTCACTCATCAAAACTCTCATCAAAAAGTCTGAACATGCTGTTGTCTCCTGTGGGCATTCGTGTGTCTCTAGAGGCTTTGGGGATAAAGGGAGAATTGCCAGATCAGTCACTGAGCGCTAAAAGAGGAAAACGCAATAGTGAAAGATTTTTCAGCTGTGTAAGAAGAGAGGAAATACAAGGTGGCATGGATTTAACGTGGCGCGAGGATAGGGGAGGGGGTGAAGGTCAAGTACGGGACAGCAATAGAAACTGTGGATATTTTTGCCTCATTCTTTGGAGTGAGGAGTTCTAATAAACTGATCAAGTACAAATGTGGTATTTGCGACCACAGAATACTCAGTGGGATAGGGATTCAAGTGGTATTCAAACTTAGTCTGAATCCAGTGGCGTGCAGGGGTTTTGAACTATTTCTGGCAAAGAATAATGGAAGAACTACAGATAAGTGGAAAAATGGGATAAAACGTAGAAGTTACCAAAGAGCCAGTGAGCTTTGTACCTGTGTGTTTGTTAGATAAGAGAACTTGTTTTTCTAGACAAATGCAACACACTGCATCAAATGTGGTTGGGCTCCAGTAAGGCATCAGATAGAGTTCCTGTGGGAAACTGATGGAGATGGGGATGTATTACTGTACAGTAACTAGATGGCTACCATGGTTACTATTTAAAAGGAAGCTACCATTATGTTTTACTCAAGAATTCATCTTGGATAAGCCTAAGTCTTGTTAAGTGTTTGCCTGAATCTCTTTGGAAAATTTACAAGTCTACTGGTGATGTTTTGGTATGCAGAACAGGGAGATACAGTTAGCGTAGACAAGCAGCAGAAAGTCTGTCTTAAAAGAAAGGCTGAGTGACCACAAGCACTGGAGGAAGAGGAATGGATGGTGTTTAGAAGGGCAAAGTGCAGAACCGTGCATCAAATAGAGGGCTCAGTGGTTTGAAACAGTAGCATGAAGTGGGTTTTTTGTCTTGGGGGCATGGGGTGGGGGGTGAAAAGCTTTGGGAATGATTAAATTAAGTCAGATGCCTTTTTTTTTGCATATAGCTAAAGCTAGACTGTAACTAGGTAGGCCTTTATGCTGAGTCTGAAGGAGCTGCAGGAGGAAACCGGTGCTGCTCACAAAGAATCTGCCTTTCTTCAGGGTAGAATTTTATTTTTCAGAAGTGCTCAGGCTTGTTTGCTTACTCTATTTCTTGGGACACTGACTGTCAATTTGTGGGTGTATGTGTGTAATCCTAGGTCAGAAGAATTATCGCTGTACCCTCTGCGACAAATCGTTCACCCAGAAGGCTCACCTGGAATCGCACATGGTCATCCACACGGGGGAGAAGAATCTGAAGTGCGATTACTGTGAAAAGCTGTTCATGCGGAGGCAGGACCTCAAGCAGCATGTACTCACTCACACACAGTAAGTGACCCCACAGGCTATGCTGGACTGGCCAGTGCAATAAATAATGAAGCTCAGCAGCCCAAGAGTCTCCAGTTCGCAAACAGTTTGGCCTGGGGAGTATAGGTTCCTCCTCTAAAATGATAGAGAAGTCGATCTGGACAAATGCCTTGTTACTGGCTGAAGTTGTCCTGTTCTAGTGTTTGCAGTATTTTAATGACACAGTAGGTTCCAGACATGCACCTTGTCTTGTAAAATGGCATTCTGGAGTGCTCATCATCTTGGAGGGAGAGGGGGGGTTAGTTGATTTACGCTTAGTTCTTTGCTGAGAACTGTTTCCACATTCTAATGTGACCATGAAAAATCATAAACTTCTCAATGCTTTTCTCACCGAGTGGCTTGTTGGTGAAGTCTCCTTCTGTTTGCACCAGGGGTGGGGTGCAGCCATTCCCAGCCCCAACCTCCCCCCAGTTTCATTCATGCACTTGAGTCTCCTGCTCCTCCTGCAGGGAGATGCCCACGGTCAGGGCAGATCCCTGCCCCCAGGTCCTCCTCCAGCTACCTACAGGTTTCAGCGCTCTGCCAGGCGGGATCTTGCCTTTTGCTGTGAGAATCTCTCCATCCTGTTAATCACTCCCAATCCAAGGTTCGCCCTTAAAGGCTGCTTGCCCAAAGCGAGTCTCTCTGCTTATTTCATTTTCAGCATCTGGTTCTTGTACTCCCTTGGAATGGATTGCCACTTCCATCACGCTGCCTAGGAGACGGCACAGTGCAGCTAGCGAGAGCGAGGCAGACAGGCAGACTTACTTGCCTTGCTGCTCGTTCTTGCAGCTAGAGCCAGGAGCGCTTCTGTGGGGAGGTGTTTTGCACAGTCATCTGCCGAATTTGACTGCTGCAGTCTGGTCAGGCTCTGCTTAGCATTTACAGAGGGTGGGTTGTTAACGGTCTGCAGCTTTGTTTTCTTTTTTTGGGTGTCCCCGTCTCGCCCCCCACCCCACCCTGCCATTTCTGCAGGATGGGAAGGAAGGAGACTAACCTTTCCACCATGGCAACATCTCTGCCCTTGCCAAAACATGGAGCTTAACCAGAGTGTGGTCTCACTCAAAAACTAAACAAACAAAACTCTTGTAGAATTCTTTCTTCTTTAATTTATCATCAGGAAAAGAAAAACAGTTGGTTGCAAGCTAGCAGTTAAGCCAAAGAAGCCTGATTTTTGCCAATGAGAAGAGGGGCTTTGTATATGTGCTGTGTGAGAGAAAATTGAGCAGTATTTACACTTTAGTGCTGCAATAGTGCTGTTATTTCTGGGCTGCTTCTCCTTCAAGTATATTGAAAGCAAGACTTAGGAGTAAGACTGACCCTTTCACCCTTCCTGTCCCCACCACCCCACTATTTAATAATACAGTAGCAGCTGCCTTGCAGCAGGAGCAAACTGTCACTTCTCCATGTCTTGCAGAGAACGGCAGATCAAGTGCCCCAAGTGTGACAAGCTGTTTCTGAGGACAAATCACCTGAAGAAGCATCTCAATTCACATGAAGGAAAGAGGGACTATGTCTGTGAAAAATGCTCCAAGGCTTATCTAACCAAATATCACCTCACTCGCCACTTAAAAATATGTAAAGGCCCCACCTCCAGCCTGTCAGCCCCAGAGGAGGAAGAGGAGGAGGATTCAGAGGAGGAATTAATAGACTCTATGAGGACTGAAGACTGTAGGATTAACAATGGAATCTATTCAACAGGTGATGCCCTCTCTGGACACAAATGAAGAAAAGAGGGAAATTTTCTTGGATGTTAAAACTGGGGAAAGAAAAAAAAAAACCCAAATCTCTTCCTTGTTTCCCTGATCAACAGCATATGTCAAATAGGAGTTTTCCTTCTGTTTTGGTCTCTGCACTACCACAGCTTAATAACCTCTGTCACCAAAACACTGAATGAGAATGGATCCTGCATGTACAAGTGAAGAGCTGCGAAGAAATGTGAGGCAAGGAGATTTTTTCCACACGCTGTGCATACTTCTTTTTCCAAATCACTCAGATTAATCCATCCAGTGCCGGGATACACAACACACCTTGCATAGCCCTTTGCATAAAGAGCCACAAACCAGAAATGTAGTTGAGTGATTGCAGGGACCTGTAAGCCAACTGTCCTTAACTGTCAAACCCATGACAATAAGAAATAACGGTGGTGGCAGTTGATGTATTTTGCTTTTTAAGACTTTTTTAACTGAAGGATGTGGTTTGGCACAAAGACTTGTCAATGCTCAGGTTTCCTTCTTAAAAAAAAAAAAATAGCCAGTGAAATCAGCATTTGCAGACAAAGCAATTAATTACCCCACTACAGAAAAATCAAATGTTGGCTTTTGGAGGACAGTTATTGCCTCTTCTCACTCTAGTTCACTAGGACATGTAAGCAGGTGAAGAGGTAAAGACGGTATAGACTCAGTAAGGAAGAGGCTTACAGATGACTGGATAGCGTTTACAGTATATATTACTACTTGTGCTGTAAACCTTTCACCACATAGAATGATGGGAGGGTTTGCTGCTAATATTATTTATGGAATGAAGATGTATTTCATTTGGTTGTTTTCTTTTGAAAAAATTAAAAATGTGGCTCTTTTCTAATGTTCTTTTTTTTAATATTTACACATTGGAAAAAAGGTTCCTATTTCTGGTAATGATGCTAAGAGAAACACCATCACCTTTTCCATCATCTGCTTCTACCAAGCTTTCCTGGGACAAGGTTAGGGGTAGAAGCACCTCCATGGAGAGGCACAGCTAAGAACCAGTCTTTAAAGCTTGTTGATTTGCTGTGTGGCTCAGGAACAGTAAGCTGAGCTCTCTTGTCTGATAGAGTTGAAGGTTCCCTTGTGAAAAAAGCTCCAGTTCTTGCCCTAAACAGCTTAAGTTCAGCTCTACATCTCCCTCTACACACCCTATTTCCTAGAGAGGTCCCTGGGTTCTTCAAACCTGGAACTGCACACTGCTTGCCCTCCGAGATCAGTATGCAAATAAAAGGCTCCAGAAAGACAGGTTGAGGGCTTTTGTGTAGTCAAGGGACACAGGTGTTGCTTGTTGTAATGTAGTTTCTTCCTAAAACAAAAAGCAACTTAGAATCACAGAATCATTTAGGCTGGAAAAGACTTTTAAGCTCATAGAGTCCAACTTTTAGAGTTACAGTGGCAAATAAGACCAAAGCTAGAGATAACAGAAATTACAGCCCTCAAAGAGTTTAACATGAAGCATTTATTTCAAATTAAAGCTTTGAAAAACACAGATTTCGGTGGAGAGCACTTGAACAGAGGTTCTTAAGCTTCAAAAAAAGCAGTTGTTCATTTGTTGTTGTCAACAATGTTGTTCACTATTGCTTGGCAGAGAAAGGATTGAGGCAGGAATCTCAACATATCCAGAATATTCTTGGTTCCTGCAGAGCCATGCTAAACACCTGTCACTAGACTAGAAACAGCTAAGCTGGATTTATAAGCAGCCACTTCAAGGGATGGGAGAGAAACCTACAGCCCTGCCTTTTCCCCACCTGCAGTTTGTACTGGTAAAATTTATCTGCTGTACCTCACCAGAATGAGTTACAATGAGCTAGGGGGGAACTACATGCACTGATGCTACAGCTGCTGCACTACCAGTTGCTTTAACACCCAGGGGATTTTTAAAGCAGCAGCACTTTAACAGACACCTCCCAGTACCTGGAGAGGGAAACACATGACAGGAGAAGAAGAGTATCGTTCAGCTTCTGACCTGGGGTAAGGCACTTAGGTGTTGATTTTGAACGTGAGGAAATAAACAGTTTGAGTCACATTCCTTGACTACGTTCCGATGCTTTAAAAGACGTGTTTAAGTCAAGTCAGTGGTTAGGCCAATACTCAAAACGCTCCTCTGCACCTTCAGGTTTCAGGCAGAAATGCCTGGGAAGAGTTAAGAACATGAGTACGTAACATGGACAGGTTTCACCAGCACCAGCTGAGATCCCTACCCTCGCTTTGTGTCCTGACAGCCTCTCATCCTCTTCCAAGTAGCAGTTCCTTATTTCAGCTCAAATTCTCTTTTTTTATATATATATAAAACACCATTTGGAGCTTGAATTAAAAAACCAATACGCATGCAACAGCATGCAACATCGCTAAGCTTCAGGTGCTGTAGAACCAGGGAAAAAGAAGCCCTTGATGGGATAGAGCTGGGATATTTCGGGTTTGATACTGGTGATCTGACATGTTACAAATACATTTCAAGATTCTACTCAGGGACTCCCAACTTACCGCCCAAGAAATACTCTTAAGACTTAAAAAAGTTACACAGAAGAACTTTTAAAATCTGTATTAGAAATCTGTAAATCTCACCTCAAATTAAGGATAAATTATCTATTTACACTTGTCATTTCATTCAGCTTTTATTTATTACATAACCGCTGTCTGAAGTATTTTTCCTGATGCCCTTAGGAGGTAAATACCTTCTCTGCACTATTCATCAGACTTCTGGTAGCCGCAGGACACTTTTCTAGCGATTATTTCAGTTTATAGATGAACTTCACATGTAGTAGCCCCTGTTTCTAATCTCGGGCAAAAGCAAGTGACTTCATCTTTCAAAGCCGGTAACAGAGGGAGGAACTTTGAACTGCTGACTTAGAGCTTAACCACAGCACTTTGTTTCCTTGCCCAAGATGAGGAAGCCTGCAGATCGCAAGACTCAAGTAATTTCTATGAACTCTCACCAACAGGGGGATTTGTAGAATACACAGTAGTCGCAGTCCCATTAAGTAGTTTGATCCATCAGGATTCCATCGCTGTCTCCGAATCGTTGCTGCTACTGCCGGCCGCGGAGCTGCAGGCCACAGAGCTGGCGCTAGCCAGAACGTGTCTCTGTCTGTTTCCAAAAACTTCATTCACTGCAACACAGACGGGATTGCTTACACGTTGCTGTCCCAGAGACGGGAGCAGCACAGCAGTCACAGCGTGCTGAACATCACAGAACGGAAATCCGGACCTGGTGCAGTTTTAAAGCCTGTCCCTTTGCCCCGAGCAGGGAGCCGCAGCGTACACGTCCCAACAGTCGCCCGCATATGCTACTTAAACTACAAGTCTTGGTTTTTTCTCCCCTAGAGCATCTCTAGAGGCTTCCCTGCGCATAAATTCCTGTACCTAAGTACTGTGAAACAGGTTAGTTTTGTCGAGCAGAACATTAAGTTTAAATAATTTATTTCTGGTTTTAGCGTCTCTGGTTTCCACCACGCTCCTGAAAGCCTTCTCCAAAACTTCATGCCATTTAGTTACATGTAGCTATTACAATCAAAACCAGTCCTCACTTTTAATCCTACAAGTACGCAAAAACGTGATACTCGATTACACCAGGAACATTAAGAAAAAAGTAAAACGCGGGTATTGTAAGAAACCAGGTATTATACTTCAGCGACAAGAAGATAATTTTAAATAAATAAATAATAATAAATATAAAATAATAAAAAAGAATGAAAATAATAATAAATTTAATAACAATAAATAAATAATAGCAATTAATTAATTAAATAAATAAATTTTAAAAAAAGAAAAACACAGTTCTCCAAGTTAGATAAAACCCCACGTTTTTTGAAGCTGAAAAGGTGAACACATACGCAGTCTCAGGGTATTTAAAAATATTAATTTATCAGAGCCACAATACATTACTGAATATACAAATACACCCTGGGGGCAATGGGCGAACCACAAGATTCAAAGAAATGAGAATGTTACCTGCAGAAATCTTGCTTATATCCCAGACACGCAACCCTTCTCGCTCCCCTCCGAAGGCAAAAACAAATGGGAAGTCAGGGCAGCAAGCTGAACAGAAAAGAACACCCTGGGAGGGAGGAAGAAAGAGGAGGTTTTTTTTTTTTTTAAATATCATCTTAAAATGAATTTTTTGTCTGAAAATACTTCTACCAACCAAGTTTTACTAAGTTTACAAAATAATTTTCAGAAAAAATTAGCTTAAGGACACAAAATTGAAGTCAAAAGCTGGTAATTACAAATAGTAAATCACATCTTGAACCTGGCAGACACACGCTGGAGTACCTATAATTCTGCTCAGAACGTTGAATCCACCTACTGGGGTCTGAGGCTTTGAAGCAGTCTGCCAATTACATGTTGAACTGAATACTGCACTGTAATGACAATGATTTACCCAGAATAGTCAGATGTGATTGATTTTTTTCCCTAAAAGATGTCATGTTAGGTAAAACAAGATTCAAGCTAGACAAAAAAGAATAAGCAGACATAGTTTATACATAAACGTTCTCAGAATCAAGAAATTAATATTACTCTACCATTTTCATAGCCCTGGAATGGATTAAACTTGGTCTGTCTCCCAGGATATCCCAAATTTTCACGTATTTGTCAGCAGATGATGTCACAAGGCACCCTTTGATCTGACTGCTTAGTTGTAGCCCTGGAAGATGAAGAGTGCAGCAGCGTGAGAGCACCAGGTAACCGCTGTTTCACAGAGACGAGGATACATTTCGAAGCAAAGTTGTGTGAACAAACCCAGTATTTTTCTCATGCTAAGCTCTGTTCCAGCACAAAGGAGCAAAAAGTTTATGGAAGTTTCATGCTGCCACTGCTCCCTGTCATGAGGCAAAATAACGCAGGCCTATTTTGTCTCTCAATCCAACAACAGTAACAGTGCAAAGATGCTGCTGTTCTGCTTCTTACTCCACATCATCCAGTTTCCCTGAGTTTTTTTTATTCATTTGCCAAGGACCATCTCTTTTGCCATCCAAGACGATGGGGCATATTCATATGATCTCATTTTAGACACCTGGTGCTTCAAATTGCTTTTTAGAAGCTCAAATAATTAAAGTAGCCTAAAGGAGGCAGCGTGAAAACCTTCCCATGTGCCATGCCTAAATCATCTCCAGAATAAATGCCAGTATAAAATAATTACAGATAGAGGAGGTAAACATTATAGTCCATAACCATAAAACCTGGACAAGATGGCATAGTTGTTGTTCTTCCTTACCCAAAAACACCCACAGGAAGTGTCCCCAAAGTGACTAGATCCGTTTTGACATGCTTATTCATGACATTCACTGAGTAAAGTTCATTGTTGTTAAAATATTTTGCTTCCGGGTGCCTTCTGAGCAGAGAAATGTTTCACACGCCAGCTACACATGATTATTAGTATGCACAGCTCTCATTTGTTAAGCAAGGAATGACTACCCCCTCAGTCGTATCAGTTAAAGACATCTTCCAGATGTGGCTCACCACTGGGGACAAACAACCAACCAACACACGCACAATGTACCTGACACCTCTCCATCGTGAGCCTTCAGAGTAAACAGTGGCTTATCAGAGCGAGCGTCCAGGCAGTACACAAAGCCATCCTCCGTGCTCGCCTAAGGAAACCACAACATTTTAAAAACAAACAACCGCAGTCACTCATTTGAAAAGAAGGTCCTATGAAATAATACCCCTCCCCTCGTAAATCCCTGCGATCTGAGACAGGCTGACACTGCTTCTCAGCAGGGCATCTTACACAGCGTACGCAGTTCTGCATCCCCAAAATCAGACTCCATCCATCTGGTGCCTGAGCTATGCTGCACACCTAAACTACGCTGCAGGGACTTGCATAGAAATCTTAATCCTATACACGTTTCTTAAATGGTATTTTGAAAGTGGTTGCAGTACGAAGCTTGGCTCTCACATTAGACAGAGAAATACAGAGCCTTTAGTCCTTTATAACTGTCGGTTCAAACTACCTGGAGCCGTCCAGTGCCGGCGTAACATCCCTGTGCAAAGCGAAGTGTTGATTATACCAGGAGAGATCTGCATCATTAACCCAACAGAACCGAGCAACGGCGTTTGTTGGCTGTATACACAAAGCAGAGAACTACACAACCACTGAGATAATAAAAAAATATTTTTAAATGTTTTATTACAAAATTCTCCACGTACCCAAGGTATTTTCACTCTATACCAGATAGGAGGACACTGCCCTCTAGCGCTGATGTGAAACACTGAATTAGTATTCAGGATCTTCGTTCTAATTAGCTACTTCGCAGCTGCAATTGCCTCATTACATGAAACACAACAGCAACTATGCAAAGGAAAATATATCCCAGCACTGAACACTATAACAACGTGGCAAAGATGCCACCTCTGGAGTGAAAAAAGCATCGGCATCAATTGCTCTTCTACTGTCATAATGAAGATACCAAATACATAACGGGTCTCTATATACTTGTTGAAAAAACTACCTAAAACCATCCTTCCACACACTGCACTTTTAAAATAAGCAACACCAACGGTCCATCAGCTTCATTATATGATTCAGAAACATTATAAACACAAAAATACGTGTTAAATGAAATGGCAACAGTGACCAGACCAAGAACAGAGGAGCATGTACTCACTAAGAAATTACAAGGTGAAAAATGATTCCAGGTTACTCTTTCAACCTGACCGCTAAACCGCCACGTTCGATGGTTATCTTGTGGGTTTCTGCAATCATACAACACAGCTGATCTATGGGAAAAGGGATAGGAAATTAAAAAGGAAAAAAAAAATCAGGGCGGAACACATTATGAACTTTGTTTTACCACTGGCATCTATAAAAGGCCCATGTAAACTACAATTCAAAAATTAAAATAGAAACAACTTCATTATTTAGTCTTCCAACTCAATAACAGATGACAATTTCTCAGATAAACACAAGCTTTTTCCATATGCTTCAAAGCAAATCTTGGTTACAAGCAACCGTTTTATTAAAACTAAGCAAACAGAGCTTGAATTTACTCCATAGGCAAGACATTTATCATATAGGAGACCATAATTATGCAAATATATCACTTAATTATGAACAGACTTCTAAAAAGTCAAGTAATGACTGTTCGAAAATAATGCACTATCTAGGAAATCAATTTTTGATACATATACAAGCATTTTCAAATACGCTTTAATAAAAAGAAAGAAAAAATGAATCTTTAAGAGCAGTTAGGGAAATGCTACTCCAAGAAGGAGAAAGAACGGGTAGGAGTTAGCAGGTCCTTTGGGATTCTTTACAGGCATGCGCTCAGCCCAGCGGCAGCAGTATCTGTCCCAACCCAAAAAGCCCCTGGATGCAAATGCAACAGAGGAGCGACGAGGTCATTCCTGCAACATCTCATCACAATTGTACAGCCACAGCGTAACCCGCTCCCACTATATACTATAATTAAACCCAAAGAAATGTGATCTAGATTTCTCAGCTCTTCTACCAGACATTTTACAAAAACAGTACATATGCTATTTTTAACAGTCTGACTTTCAGGTTATGAAGGCATCTGCCAATGTTCATTGAGCAGCCTGTGGTCCTGTGAGGCTTTACAGGAAAAATCCAGAAAGGCAGTCTACTAGTTTATAGATAATACACTGGTTTATAGGTGTCCGTGGGATGAAAGGGCAAGATAAAAAGGGATCAAGAAGCTGGTCTCAGTATTTGGACTCTTTTTTTCTTTCTTTTTACTAAAGGAAGTCAAGGACGAGGAAACTGGACAGGAGCAGGTTCCCAACAACAATGAAAGGTTTTTCTCCAATACTTTAAGCAGAGCATAATAGAAACCAGAGAACATAAATACTTGGCTAAAGATTGACAAGTCTTTAAATATTTTAATACAAGGACAGAGTCTTAAAAGCAGAATTTAAAAAAAAAGAATAAATATATCGATGTAAGAAAATCACAGTTATAGAACAAAATTAAAAAGTTACGCCTAGGAGATGGGAAGTTTTTTGGCTGGCAGTTACAAAACTAGTCTAAGTGTGCAGACACAAACCATTTCACAGCATCTCCAGGCTGCAATCACAGGAGGCAGCCTCTTAAACTTTGGCTATAGCGCGCCGATCAATAGAGGCTGTAGGGAGCAGACTGGGATTTTAGAGTCTCTCGTGCCCCCACCCTGGTCTTAAAGTTTGGCAAAACCTGGACAAGTTTTCACAAGAATGAACAGTGACACATTCCCAATGCAGAAAATACCATAAGGCCAAATTAAGAAATAAATTCAGTTTGGAGCAGACACCTGGCACAGAAAATGTCAGTCCAGATGGTTAAAGTATTTGGCTAGTCCTGACAAAGAGGTAAGGAAAACGACATTTTGGCCACGTACAAACCTGGCTACCTTGCTGGAAAAAAATAATAGCGTTACTCAAATTTGGCACAGCTATAAGCAAATGAAAAAGAAAACCCGAGGCAACTTAATGGGCTTAATTCAATATTAATACCCTCCCCATGTGTAACACTTGAAAATATTACCCTGACATACTTATCGTAAGATCCAGAAATAAGGGTCTGAGTTTCAAATGGATGAAATTGCAATGTCTGGACCTAGATAACAGAAGATTTTATTTTAAAAAATAAGCTTTGAGATATAACACACATATACAGCAACTTCATTTGAACAGAGCACAATCCCTCCTCTTCAAAACTAGCACATTTCCCCCAAAGAAGCCTTCCTATTAAGCTTGTCGATACTCAGATTTCTCATAAAACAGTGCAAGAGATGCACATTATTTTTATTTCAAACATCCCCACCCAGTGGAAACAAGATATTTTCCGAGATAATGTAACTGAACAGAACCACATGCCCCCTTTCTGCCCTAGATATTAAAAAAATAAGCCGGAGGAGGTAAAAGAATAGCTGCTTCCAGTTTGGAGAAAAATGTAGATGTTAGCAAAAAATGAAAATCGGGAGTTTGCCAAGGGCAGTGACTTTGTTAACAGTAAAAGAAGGTTATAGCTATTAATAACTAACTTTCACATTTTAATTACTATGAGATGAATTAATTTCTGAAGTACCCATCACTATCGTATTTTAGTATCATTTATTTTAAACCTTTCTTACCTAGAACAAACTGTAACCAACACTCACTGTTGCCTTAAAAGAGGATTACAGCTGACCTGTGCTCAGAGATATATTTTTTATAGCTTATACTGTACAATTAGATTCCCAACCATCAGGGCTTTCACACAAAAGGCATTTTTAAAACTGCTGTAAATCTTTGCAAACTTTCTAAAGGATAAGTACCATTTTTAAAAGCAAATATGGCAATGTTTGCAAAAGCGACTAACTCAGAAATTTAAACTAATCTGCACTGCTATTAGAAAAATTACAGAATTGCTGTTCTAAGGGTTCACTGCCAAGCAGCTAATGAAAAACTGCAGTTATATTTTTGTTGTATTTTACAGTGGAAGAAACATAGCAATTATTACATACCTTGTCTGTATGTAGCATTGTGCTGGCTGCTGGCTTCCCCACAGACATATCCCACAAAATCACACTATTGTCAGCAGACGCGCTTGCTAAAACATTCCTGGTAACGGATTAAAAACAAGTGTTAAAAATCTTTATACAGATACAAACAAATAATGGTCAAAAATCCAAAATACATACAGAGCCTGATTCTGAGATCAAGTACTCTCTAGTCTATAGACTATATATCTCAAGCCTGAGGGATAACTCCCTGAAGGTAATTCTAAGTCACAAGTAAAGACTACAAACAGATCATATTACATTATATTAGTACAACACTTACAATAACAACATTGACAGTTTTGCTCATATTTACACCCTCCTCCCCCTTAAAAGATGATTCACTGGAAGATTTCTTGAACAAAACAAAGGAACAAAAGCTTTTAAGCACTTCCTTTCCTTTGACATTCAGACAGTCTTTTTAAACATAATCTATGCAACTTAGTTGTGTTTGCATAGGCACATAGCCAAGAGCCAAACTTGTTTTCAAAATACTTTGCTCTCTAATACCTGAGTATTTATATAACTACTGAAGACCCAACACTGTACACCCTTCACAGAATGCTCAGAGAAACCACTAACATTTTACTTCGCTTACAGACTAAACATTTCAATTTAAATTTGACCAATTGTGTTAAAAGCAATACACACAGTTTAGAAGCTTAATGAGAAAAAAAAAATCAAAACGTTCCCAAAGGCCAGTCAAATACACAGTACAATCACTATCATTTCTCTACTGCTCTCAAAAACCGATCTATTACCTCAACACACCATTTCTGATTGAAACTGCTCCCTCCCCACCTTGTTCTTTTTACATAACCAAGTGTTTCTGACTGAAAGAGCTAACGTTCTCCTGGAAACACTGTTCTCCCAAACCATGTCACCAGGGAAAGTTAAGAAAATGCACAGTGAAGGCTCCGAGAACATTTGACAGTAACACCATTATGTAACATAATGTACATAACAGTACAAAACCATACAGTAACACCACAGGCAGAAAGTTATTTATAGAGAGCTGTCACAACATGTCTTATTTAAAAAACCCAACAAACAACAAGAAAGCATTTAAATATAAGCTGCTCCAAAGAGTTCCTTGTTTTGCCCATAAGCTTCCCACTTCAAGGCTGTTTTTATTTCCTCAAAGATCTACCAGTATCGATTGTACCTCAGCACATTACAGAATTAGGCATTCCAGGCACTTAGCCATAATTTTTGTGACTGGTTTCTATAGTATCACCAGACAACCATTTCTAGGTACATGAAAGCTACTCCTCTGTAAGACTGATGCAATTATCACTACCACACTCTCTGCATACGGGTGTAATTTAAGAACAATAGCCAGTGCACTGTAAATTAAGACAGCAATTTATGTACATTCACTGCATGTCTATGTGAATGTTTTCTTCTTCAGTATCTAGATAACAAGGCATTACAGGTGAAGGCTTACACCTGCTCATCAGGAGTATGCAGAGTTGACTGTGTATCTTGAGAGACGTTTACAACAGCAGGAAAAAAAAACCACATAAAAATCAGCCTGTGTCTGACTGGAAGAGTTTCAAGGCCCATGCTGAGGATCCTCTGACAGCCGAACTGTTAAAAACCACCTAAACGATAAAAAACCCCAGCAGTAGCTTTATTTCAGTCAGTACATTCTCTTTGACCTTTTCCCCCAAGACGGGCCAGCTTTGTATTGCTTCAATAGCAGCACTTCATTGCTAGTTCATTCCGGCAACAGGGAATTGTCTCCATCTAGGATAACCCAAAGGTCAGAGGCGTTTCTGTAACTGTGCTATTGGGGCTTTTACACTCCCTTTTATGTTCGCAGCTCTGGGGCAAAAGCCAGAGGAAAAAAAAGCAGCACAGCAAGGACTTCCTTCTATAAATCTACTTCTATCTGTTGAAATGGTGTTTTAGGTCACTGGCAGATTGGCACTAATCAGGGCAACCCTTCTGCTTCTCCAATTTATGCATCTGACTTAAATGCAGCCAATCTATCAAACGGCTTAGACCCACCTCAGCCCTGCCCTCATCTGGACAACCTGCACATCTAAACCAATAAACAAAGACTTCTAGTTAAAAAAAAAAAAAAANGTATTTTTTGAGAATTGATTCATTTCAGCACTGCTTTCAAGTTCAATGTTATACCACGCAAGATTTTTGATTTGTGTGAAAAATGCATGCCTAATTAAGTATACAAATTTGTAACTATCCATTGTTATTCAAGTATTCTTTTACCTGCTTTGCTTATTCCATGAAAGATCAAGCACAGCATCAGTATGTCCTTTCAGTGCCCCTTCTGAAGATAAACTCTGTGTATGCAAATGCAACATAAACAGACTTGTGAAAGTTACAGCTTCAACAGCAGCCAAGCGTTACAACACATTAGTATGAACTCTTTAATGCCTTCACAAACAAGTTCATGTTTTAGATTATTCTCACTTGCTGCAATAAGGCTTCTGAGAGAACTGTCTTTGCAGTACCTGCACCCCACCTCCTACCCCAGATTTCAGATTGCTCCATTCACAGCTGGTGGGTTTACGAAACTGGTTACTCCCTTCAGGCTAGCAGAAGAAATTTCATTGTTTCCAGCTAATGTCCAGCTGCTTCAGCTTCTTTCTAAACACTCCTGGCAGTTCCCTCTCTCTCTCCTCCCAATTAACTGAGCTTTAGGTCCTTGTAACTGCCAGCACCTAGAAATTCTAATTTTAAATGGTTAAGCTTCAAAGTCTACTGGGACAGCAATTGGAAACCACCCATAAGCCACCCGATTCCTCTTCTGTTCTTAATTCCAGACTTTAATTATCCATACAGAGAACAATAAGCATTTCAAATTGAGGTAACAGCCGTTCTGGCAACTCAGTGATTTTCAGAAGCAAGTTTTACAGAACAAATTCCCCTTCCAAGGATATTTTTTCTACCGTTCTTAAAACCAGAAGGAAGGTCTGAGAGCTCAAGAAGTAAACCCCCTTCACAATGACACAGAGTGGTTCTTTAGCTCACTAACACTGCACTCCTCCTTTGTTTGGGAAACTGAGGTTAGTTATATGCCCGGTGTTCACCTTTCCAACTTACTCAAGGGAGTCTTTAAGCACTTGCTGAAGCATCTACTCTAAGCGAAATCGAGAAGATTTAAGTTACATTATGTTCCATACTTGTTTTACACACCAAAGAATTCAGCCAAATCCTAACAACACATTCAGGTGTACAACGAGGGTCAGATTCATCTCGCATAACTGAGCATCCAGTCTAAACCTCAGCCTTCCTCCTAGGGAGTGAAGGTTTTCTCTGCAGCCCACTCAAAGAAACCCAGCCATTCTCTGGCGTGTCCCTAGACAATCTCGGTGACTAGCTTAAAATATGCTTAAATTTTAGATAGATAAAGCTAACAGAGCTGAATCCTGAGTAAATGTATTTTATTAGTGTCAACCTTGTCCTTTATTGCTCAATGCGTTTTCAACTCACTGCATCACAGGAAAATACTATTTTTAACCTATTGCAGGCGACCATGACATTATCTTCTCTAACTTGTCTGAACACCATCCTTCAATGTGACAGACAGAATTCCACCAGATCATCTGCGATTTTTTTAGCGTAGGAAAAATAGTAATAACGACATTATCCTTGATCCAAGTTTCCTACATCCAACCAGATAAAGCTTTTTGCAATACTTACTTTCTTTCCTTTCTTTTTCTTCTGTTTCTCTTTCTTGGCTCCAAGAGAAAAGACTGGTTCTAAGGATTCTACTACATCGAGGTCCCAAACGTCAATAATTGGGGTCATGTTACCCACTGCAACATAATTTCCTACAAGCAGAAACCCAAATGCAACCACATTTATTTAGAGCTACAAAACAGCATATTTAGCAATCCAGCTGTTGCTTATTTCTTTGATTAAGTAGAACTTATGTGCCAGAATCTTCTATTTGAACATCTTTGATGATTGTAACTGCCAGGGAACAATTTAAAAATACCAACCAACAGCACATGTTGCAAGACAAAAATTTACTTGCTCGCCAATACACTTCCTCTTCAGTACAAGTAACTGTTCAAAGAAGCTGTATAAAGTTCCACGTTTTCTTTGGTTTTTTTAAGGAAAAAAAAAAACTAAAGCCAAAACACATTCCCTGTGCCATGGAAAAAAAATAAATCTGTAAAACACTGGAAAAAGGTTACTAAATACATAAACGTATATCAATTTTGCTGTGCTTTGTGTTTTACAGTTAATCAACTGCATTCATCACAATTATTTTGAACAAGCAACCTTTCATTTGCAAATGGAAAATAAAGCAGATTAGAGAAGAGCTTGCTCTGGTCTTCTAATTGACAACAACTTAATTATTTGTAATAAACCCAGTGTTTTACTCAAATCACTTGTTATGGCAGCATCACTAAAATGACTGTATCACCAAATAAAAAAAACCCAACTGATAATTCAGTTTTTCCATCTTATTATCTCGGGTTTATTTCTGTTCATACCACTGGAGGAAATTATTTAGTGACATTACATTTATATACTTTTCAAGTAAAAATTATTTAACTGGACGTTTACAGTATCCTTTGTAACTTACCTAGTGATTCATCAGGACTAGGATCAAAATTCAACCACTCCAGACACAGAGGGTAAGCAGGCAAGATAATATCATGGTGTACATAAAATGAGTCCTCTTCATGATTATAAACTGAAAAAGAATTACAGATATACGGGACAACAGTGAAGAGGAAAAGCAAGCAACTATAAACAGCTCACTTCTGCAAAAGACAGACTGGCAAGCACTAAATTGTCAAGGAGATCTAGAATGTAAATTCGCAGAGTGTTAGTGTAGAGGCCACAGCCTCCAAGTACTAAGTCTCACAGAATTACACAAAACAAAGATACTCCTGTGTATTTTAGATAAGAAGTGACAAATTCAGCAAAGCTCAGACACTTTATCCCTAGCATACTATGTTACTTTGTAAGATCACTTCAAAATAGATGCTCAGTATCCACCACTACCACTTTCTACATCAGGATTCATTAATGAAGGTCTAGACATTCATTTTTACACAATCAGCAATTAAAAAAAAATAAATTCCAGATGTAAAAAAGTGGAAACAAAGGTAAAAATTAAACAGTTTTCAAATTACTGGAATCTGAAGAAGTCAGATGAATTTACCTTTAGCAGGTCGTAACTGACATACAGGAAGAGTTTTGGTATAGCAACGCAGAATCAGACAGAATCACAGAACGGTAGGGGTTGGAAGGGACCTTCAGAGATCATCTACTCCAGTTCCCCTGCCAAAGCAGGTTCACCGAGAGCAGGTTGCACAGGATCGCATCCAGGTGGGTTTTGAACATCTACAGAGAAGGAGACTCCACAACTCCTCTGGGCAGCCTGTTCCAGTGCTCTGTCTCTCTCAAAAAGTTTTTCCTCATGATGAGGTAGAATTTTCTGTGTTCCAGTTTGTGCACATTGGCCCTTGTCCTGTTGCTGGGCACCACTGAAAAGAGTCTGGCCCCATCCTATTGACCCCCACCCTTTAGATCTTGATAAGCATTGATGAGATCCCCTCTCAGCCTTCTCTTCTCCGGGCTAAACAGACCCAGGTCCCTCAGCCTTTCCTCATAAGAGAGGTGCTCCATTCCCTTGATCACCTCTGTAGCCCTCTGCTGGACTCTCTCCAGTAGTTCCCTGTCCTTCTTGAACTGGGGAGCCCAGAACTGGACACAGTTCTCCAGATTGGCTTCACCAGGGCAGAGTAGAGGGGGAGGATGACCTCCCTCGACCTGCTGGCCACAGTCTTTTTAATGCATCCCAGGAGACCACCAGCCTTCCTGGCCAATGGCCACATACTAAACACAGCATTCCCTTTACCCAGCTATTTTTCTCCTTATAATAAAAGGATTTACTAACTGGATAGCAGATAAAACCCATTAATAATTTTAATAACATGGTATCATCACACACACAAAACACACTGTGCCGTTTTTAAGTGCATGTGACAGATGTTCAGATACTAAAGTAAGTCTTCAGTTAACTAAGTAGTCTTAGTAGTTAACTAAGACAGGGCCACCCAACGTTAATAAACCACAGAAGCCCGTGCTACCGTTTTATAAGTTTACACAGGGAAAATAATACAGTTAATAAAATTTGTAAACACCTCCAGATACAGAAAACGCCAGATGCTGCTATCTGAAGAGATGCTTTTGAAACAAAATCTTACTGTTTTCTTAAAACAGAACGCTTTGCTTGCAGAAACATGTACCACAGCAGAAGTAGCCAGAAACATTCCCGCAAAGAACCACCCTAAGATGGTAACTTCAGCACGCTCCGTACTACTCCTCGCTCCAATAGAAAAATCTTTCACACAGTAAAACTAAATCCATCCCGAGAACAAGTGGTATTTTGACGTTATTAAGAATCATCCCTTTTAAAACTAAGACAACAAAGGTGCTGATTCTTCTACTCCTAGCAGTGGGAAGTACATTTAAAGAAGCAAGGAGAAAGCAAGGGAAAAAAACAAAACAAAACCAACAGCAAATGCCTAGAGGAAGCTTGCACAACTTTTTGGAAGAAAGATCGTATATTTAGAGAATAAAAATACTATAGCATTTTCTAAGTGTCACTCAGAATGAAATAAGGAAAGGAAATGCTATCCTCTAAATACAATAAATCCACATTAAATACTCGTGTTCTGAAAAGTGGCTAAAGCACCATGACGTGAGAAAGAAGACAAAACACACAGGCCAGATGAGGAGAATAAAAAACTTCCAAGAAGCACCTGCCCCCTCTTCTACACAGCCATATGGAGCAGGCTAGGCAAGACATACTCCCTAGCTTCACTGTGAGGAACAAATCCTGTGTTACTTACCGTGGACCTCCAAACTACAGTAGTCTTTATCAACTCTGCCACAAAGGACAAGGTTGTCACTGGGCTTAATCAAAAAGTCCTCCTGCTCATATTGATCCTGAACAGCAAAAAGGAGAGGACAATGGATGTTAAGCAAAGCACATAAATGCACAAAACTACACATCTTCAAACAGCTGAACCAGTAATAACTTTTAATCATAACTGAAAACACTCAAAACCCAACACCCTGCTGCCCACCTGCCTAAAGCCATCTTACGGTGGTAAACAGAGGAAGACAGGAACAAGACTTGATCATGAGGAGGCTGAATGACCATTTATGCACACTGAGGGGGATCTGGAGAGTTGTTTAATCACCAAATATGAAACCATCTTGTAAGGCTACCATGATGCAGTCCACTGCTGAAAAGAAAATCACCACTGGGAGCCCACATACATAATTTACTTCCCTTGTACTCTCATGCCCCGGGCAGTTATTATCATGTAACAGCATTTTACACAATAAGCATACTGTAACTGCTCCTCACATCCAGGAAGACATTCCAAGACCATTAAAGCATTGTCTATTTTCTGGAAAATGTTTCCAGAAAAGTACTGCCTACAGCTATACTGGGCATTCAGCTGTACCAGAACAGATGTAACCTCTCAGCTAATTCTCATTGTTACTGAGGAATGGAAGGCACTCAGGGAATTTTTGTTAGTGGAAAACTAAAAACTGTACATAAAAGTCAATAGTCTCACACAAACAGAGTACCAGCCTTCAAGCATACAACACATACAAGACTTTTTTCATCTCTTGTTGCAAGCTTTTAATTTCTTTTTTATTCACTTCAAGCATCTTTTCAATATTGGAATTCTATCAAGTACCGCAATTCTTTGCGTTAATCAACTTCATGTTAAACAGTACTTCATCTTCAACAGTACTAGTAGTAAATATCAAGAGACACAAAAAACCATAAAATGCATGTTGAAGCACCAGAAAGGCTGTGTAGGAAGAAAGGCCTGAGAAAAAGGTGTTCACTTTTTCTATGTCTGGAAGAAAGTTAGCTTTTATGACACAGAATAAACGCGGCTCATATTCCCCCTGAATCCCCGTGCGAATGAATACCTCTTTGACCATAAAAATCACTTTTAAACTATTTCTCTCCTCTACTGGTACACAGGAGCAATAAAAATTATCAACCAGTCAGTGGAACACAGACAAAACATACAGTACCCCAAAGCGCACATAGCACGTGAACTCATTTTAAAGGCAAGCTGTGTGCCTTCCTCCTTGAGCTCTGCTACAGTATGTGGAGGCACCATAATAACTCCTTGTCTGAGACCACACATGTTTGACGGAGTCCCCTGATGCACACACTAGACACTACGGTAGAAGCCTAGAGCTACTCTTCTCTTTCAATTCTACTAGCTTTGTAAAGAATCCAAAATAGTATAGGAAGGACAGCACCCAGAAAAATCTCTGAATCTTTATGCTCAGAAGAGGTCTCCAAAATGCACCTACTTCATCACCCTGCCCCAGATAATCATAGCTTCTCCTAGTTGCTCTCTAGTTTACATCTCCTCTTCTTGTGCAACCTCACCTTGTAAATGATTTCTGTTATCTCACCATGTAAATTAAGTCACTCACAAGTTGCAATCTGACTGTCTGAACTAAACTACAGGATATCCTCTGGAATCTCTCCGTATCTTTTCTGAAGAGGCACCCAATATTCTAGCTATGGCAACTCTGATGTTAAATAGAGTAGAAGGATTACCTCATGTCTTGCACGCTGCATCCCTGTCCACCAGAAAAGAGACAAACAGGCTGCATAACAGGACAGCTTGTGTCAGACTGCGGCCAGAGACGACTTCACTCCCTGCAGAGCTCCTACAAAGCCAGCTCCTGCAAAGATGTCCCTCTTCTGATACTTGATGCAAACTAATACAGGCAGAAACGGTTGACTACACAGTATGCTGTGCATATATGCTTAACAGGACATATTTCTTCATGCCATACTCCTAATTTGATGTGTAGCCTGGGCCCACCTCAGTTTGGTTTTTTCCACAAACTGGTGAGGGGTGCAATCTGGGGTTTTCTAATTTGGGTCATTAGTGGCCTGAGATACTGAGATTTGTTACTTCTTCAAGAATTTTCTGGGTCCTACTAGATAGGTGACAAAGCACCTCCACATACAGAAGCACGTGGCTTAAATAATGAGCTAGTTCGCCTTCACATCTGACTTACACGTAAAAAGTACAGAGAGGGGACTGCTCAAAGCAACCTTAAAAGAAGGGTTCCATCTGATTAAAAATCTGGCAAACCTCTGGAAGAGGACTAAAAGCACCTACAGACTCTAAGGCAGTCCAGCAGTGGGAAAATTTAACTGATTTTTAAGTTTACACTGTTTGAGATATACAACATTTTTATAGTACTTACAGTGGTTTTTAGAGTGATGTAAGGATCCTGATCATTGCTCCCATATACTGTCAAAGCAGCCAAAGAGTCTTCAAGTTTTAAATCACCTAGATGGGAATTTCAGAACATTTTTTGTACATGTCAATCACAGGTGAAGTTAGAAACTCCTGTACCAACACCTGTATTGCAAAAGCATCAGGAGCGGCCTAAACGAACTCCCAAGTTTCAAACATAGGAACCTCGGTAAGCTAAATCGATTGGTGCTTTCAGGGACTTCTGCTGCTCTGCTCCAGCGCTACAGCAGGGGGAGTGACAGTCTTTGCAACACTGCTCTTGGTTCTAGTGTCAGGGGGACACACCAAATTGTTTTGCTGACTAAACGACTTCTGAAACTCAGACAAGCAAATAATGAAAATTGTGAATTTCCAGCACTTGAAACATAGCACTACGTATTTTTAGGATACTGATTTCTGAAGTGCAGTAAGAAGTGAAAAAGTTCTTCACTTACGCTGCATATCTGACATTTAAACTCTTACCTGTGTATTCCTCTTCATCATAGTTGTCCAAATCATACTCATCCAGTTCATCACCAGACCGATCCTCACTTTTCTGAGAAGACTCAGCTTTGCCATCTGCCGCCTGGCCTTCATCGCCATCATCAGCACCATCCCTGTTTAAAGGTACATGTCCCTGAGGAACTGCGACAGGCATTTAGCATGCTTTCAGGTAATAACTTAGGGGACTGCAAAAAGATTTCAGCACATCATCCTGGCCACTAATAAAGACATATGGGTTTTAAGTCTTTATGCCACTAATCTGGACATCTAGTCACTCTTTTCCTATCTTTTTCCAAAATATAAGTCATCATTACTCTCACGCTTCCAGAAAAATTTTTTCCTTGAAAAGTTTTCATGACAAAACGTGGCACAAATTTTGCTCAACAGAGCTAAACTATGTGTCTAAATCCTTTTCTCTTAAACTTTTTTCATGGATACAATGCTCTCAACCTCACTTCTGTTTATTCACGTGTCCAATTAATTCCCTTTTTTTCCCCCCCCACCCACGTGTCCTATCATGTGTGATGACTCCTGTATTTCTTCAAGATTTTTAAGACTTTATTTCCACATACTTCTCATACTTACATCATAAGGAAAAAAAACCAACTCAAAACTCATTAGGTAGGGACATATTGCAGCTTACTTACAGGACAAACTCTGAAACATCTAGGAAATTCTGTGTGACAACAATTCAGTTTCCATATGCAACAAATTCAGTAGAAGGAAGTGTACATCAAACATTGCCTGAGGACCCAACAGACATCCCAGAAGTCTCAACGGAGCGTGTTCCATAGGAACTCATTCCTGCTGGATACACTATATTTCAGGGAACCATAGAATAGTTTGGGTTGGAGGGAACCTTTAAAGGTCATCTAGTCCAACCCCCCCTGCAATGAGCACAGTCATCTTCAAAGAGATCAGGTTGCTTAGAGCCCCATCCAACCTGACCTGGAATGCTTCCAGGGATGGTGCATCTACCACCTCTCTGGGCAACCTGTGCCAGTGTGTTTTATTACCTCCATTGTAAAAAATTTCATTGTTGTATCTAGTCTAAATCTACCCTCTCTTAGTTTAAAACCATTACCCCTTGTGCTATCGCAATAGGAGTTATTTCTTAGAACAGAATAGAATCATTTCAGTTGGAAGGGATCTACGATCATCTAGCCCAACTGCCTGACCACTTCAGGGCTGCCCAAAAGTTAATGTTATTAAGGGCAATGTCCAAATGCCTCTTAAACAGTGCCAGGCTTGGAGAATCAGCCACCTCTCTAGGAAGCCCGTTCCACTGTCTGACCACCCTCTCAGTACAGAAATGCTTTCTAATGTCCAGCCTGAACCTCCTCTGGTGCAGCTTTGAACCACTCCCGCGCATCCCATCACTGAATCCCAGGAAGAAGAGATCAGCACCTTCCTCTCCACTTCTCCTTCTCAGGAAGCTGTGGAGAGCAATGAGGTCACCCCTCAGCCTCCATTTCTCCAAACTAGCCAAGACTAAAGTCCTCAGCTGTTACTCATAAGGCAATCCTTCCAGCCCTTCTACCAGCTTTGTTGCCCTCCTCTGGATGCGTCAAGGACCTTCACATCCTTCCAAAATTGTGGGTCCCAGAACTGCACACCGTACTCAAAGGTGAGGCCACACCACCACTGAATACAGCGGGATAATCACCTCTTTTGACAAGCCAGCTGCGCTGTGTTTGACGCACCCCAGGGTGCGGTTTGCCCTCTCTCCTCTGTGAGCCACAAACACACCCCTGAGTGACGTTTCGCCCTTTTTGCCCAAGCACCAAACACCGAGTCCTTCCCAGCTCCACTGCGGCCTCCAGACCTGCTTATATTGTAACGTCTCACCCTCAGTATCCACTTTTTCACCGCGTCTGTTTGGAACCTCCACCTTGGTTGACCACACCCCACCTCCAAAGCCCCTAACTTCCCCCTGGACTGCCCGGCACCCACAGGTACAAACCCACTCCAGGTGGGAATGGCATCTCCAGCGAGGAGCAGCAGGACCCGAGCGGGTCTCTGCAGACTTCACCCGAAACGCCGGGCTAGTCTGACAGCACGGGGCTGGCGGCGGCAGAGCCACGGGAGAAGACGACCCACGCTGTCATACCCAGGACGACGGGAGGACACATCCTCCGTCCGACGTTTCTCCTTGCGGCCTCCGGACGGACAAACGATCCTCCCAGGAGGCCAGGCTCACTCGGCAGGGCCGCCCCGGAGGAACCCACGCCGGCTGCCGCCCACCTCCCCAGCCCGCCGCCGCTCCCCTTCAGCCGGACCCCGACCTCATTCCCGGCCCGGCCCCGGGGGCGCCCCCTCCCCTCCACACCCCGCGGGAGGGGAGGGCACGGGCCCCTCCCCGGCGCCGCTCCCCCGGCTCACCCGATCCTGTCCCGGGCCTCCTCGATGAGCCGGTTCAGCTCCTCCGCGCCGAGCTGCACCTGCGGGCGGACAGGGAGAGGGGAGAGNGGGGCCGTGAGGGGGCGGTGGGCGGGGGTCCATTGTGGCCTCAGGGTGGACGCGCCGCTCGGCCCAGGTGCGGCAGGCGCTGGGTGCCTGACTGAACGTGCCGGGGGGAGCGATGGCCTTCGGCAGGAGCTCCTGCGGTTTCTTCATACAGTTGTTTGGAGAAGGGCGTGCGGTTGCTCCTCCGTCGTGGTTCCCCTTGGGATGGAGTTCACCTCCATCGGTGCTGGGAAGCTCTCACGGCCTTCCCTGCCCCGCACACCGCCCCGCCGGCGAGGGCTGGGGGGCACAAGACCCTGAGAGGGGACACAGTGGGGACAGCTGACCCCGACTGACCACAAGGATACCCCGTGCCATATGACACCATGCTCAGTGTATAAAGCTCAGGGAAGAAGGAGGAAGCGGGGGCATGTTTGGAGTGATGGCGTTTGTCNCCTCAGCCCGGGACCCTCCTCCCCACCTTGTCCGGCGTCTCCTTGGCAACGCCGCAGCGCACCCAGGCGGCGCACGTCACCGGGCAGCTCATGGCGGCGGCGGCACGCGAGCGGTGCGGCGCGGTGCGGCACGTGCGAGGGGCTCCGGCGCGCCCCGAGTGACGTGTCCGGTGGCGCCTCCGCTTGCAACGGCGGGGGGGAAGCGGAAGGGGGGATGACGGGGACGCGTGACGTTATCACAGAGCGCCGGGAATGGAGGGGGGCGTGGCTACGGGGGGAGCGGCGGTTGGCCGCCAGCGGAGCGGGGCCGTGGAGGGGCGGGGCCGNCCTCCGTCGTGGTTCCCCTTGGGATGGAGTTCACCTCCATCGGTGCTGGGAAGCTCTCACGGCCTTCCCTGCCCCGCACACCGCCCCGCCGGCGAGGGCTGGGGGGCACAAGACCCTGAGAGGGGACACAGTGGGGACAGCTGACCCCGACTGACCACAAGGATACCCCGTGCCATATGACACCATGCTCAGTGTATAAAGCTCAGGGAAGAAGGAGGAAGCGGGGGCATGTTTGGAGTGATGGCGTTTGTCTTCCCAAATTACCATTACACGTGATGAAGCCCCGTTTTCCTGGAGGTGGCTGAATACCTGCCTGATGGTGGGAAGCAGGGAATGAATTCCTTATTTTGCTTTGCTTGCGTGCACGGCTTTTGCTCTGCCTATTACACTGTCTTCATCTCAAATCATGAGTTTTTTCTCACTTGTAGTCTTCTGATTCTCTCCCCCATCCCACCGGGGAGGGAGTGAGCGAGCGGCTGCGTGGTTCTAGCTGCCAGCTGGGGTTAAACTACAACATTCTCTTAATTAGCCCAGGCCAGCACGCTTGGCACCCTGCTATCTTTAACCGGGGCTGGGACCAGCTAGAGCTCCAGGGCCCCTTTGGTACCAGAAATTAACACTTTGCCATTCAGTGGGTGCTCAGGTGAAGCAACGTGCTGCCCCATCTCCAGGCTCTTCAAGTTGTTCGCTTCCCACACTGGACCGTGGCTTCCTCGGCTTGCGGGGGGAGACCTGATGTTTGCTTCCACTTGGGTTCTGAAATATCCTGGCAGCGATCCACCAAAATGAAAGGTTTAGCAAAACCTCTTTGTTACCAATCTCTAAAATTTACCCAAGGAAAAGAAACCAATGCACGGAGTCAGCAGCGAGAGGGAGTCGCAGGAAGCTGTGAGGTGCTGGCTTCTTCACAGGAGGTGCTGCTATTTGCCCTCCCAAATGTCAATGTCCTATACTTAAATCAGAGAAAACGGATCAAATGTCAGCTGGAACATGCAGAGAGGTAGTCTCTTACTAACACTGAACCACTGCTGTTTCCATCACTAAAATCTTAATTCAAGGCGTAACTGCAAAGCACTTGGATGGGAAGCTGAGGTTAGGGGAAGAAGCATTTCTCATGGTAAAGCTCAAGGACTTGGCAATCGAACTTCAACTTGGCAGATGGAGTGGCTACATTATTTCATCCACATGTCACTAGACAGCACTGCTGTAGCATTTTCATTATTTTGTCCTGATTCTGCTGTGGTTCTGGCACGAGAGACAAACATCTATTAAAATATTACTACCTCCTGTGCCCCCTGTTCGTTTCACCCATTTGCTGCATTTTGTCTTAATGCAGACACAAACATACCAAAGCAAAAGCTGTATCTTTATAGCTAGTCCAGGTGTTGCCCTATAGTGCAGGTCCTACCTCAGTTCTAGAGAATTACCAGCCTTGCATTTTTGTATGCTTGTCTTTTTCCTGGCCTGTTATTATTTGCTTTGCTGGTCACCTTCTCTTACAGCGTTCAAGAAATCCTCCTTGTCCTCCCACACACGAGTTGCCTACAGTTTGGCTGTCAGTCTTCCTCCAGATTCTGAGGGAAGTTTTGTGTAAGCGGATGCTATTCCCAAAGGACAGGCAGAGGGGAGTGTTATGTAACAAAGAGGAGGAAAGCAGGTTACTTTCCAGTGGCTGTGGTTCCTGGCTATGTTTTTTTTGCAGATACATACATTCGCAGTATGGAGATTTGCACAACACTTGAGCCAGACTTGTTTTTACCGAAGCAATACCCAGAGGGGGCACACACGCTCTTTCCTCCCACTGTGTATATAATCACGAAGTAGCTGCGTACAGTGGTGAGACTCAACAACAGAAGTACCAAAAAAAGAGTCTCGGAGAAGGAGGAAGAAAAGGAAGGAAGGAAGAAAAGGAAGGAAGAAAAGGAAGGAAAGAAGGAAAATACATAGCAACTATGCATATGGATATTACAGCTTAGAAAACTGCATTTACTAGAAAAAGCATTTACATTTATGCATCTTCTCTTTTGAGAGCTAGTCCATAAATGAAGTGTGATTCCAATACTTCTCTCTATCGTATGCTTGCTGGGGATGTAGGTCTTCTTAAGAAAAGAAGGACCAGTCTATTAAATATATTAGTGTTCCACGGCGCCTCGGCAATCCCAGTGATAGGGCTGAAAGAGCGGTGCCCCAGGCATGAAGGTCCCTGCAGACACCCGCAATAGCAACCAGTAGTAACCGAGCTCTAGCGCAGAACAGCCCACTCACCCCAAGGAACCAGCCAGGACGACTCATAGGTCACAACACACCAGTAAAAGAATGGTCTTCTCTGTATTTTTTGTCCAAAGATGACTCAGCCACAGAGGTGTGAGGCTTGGGAAAGAAAGCAGATGTTAATTTTTTAATTTGGATGGAATTCTGACACAACTGTTGGAGGAATTTTGGGATGAACTCAAAGAGCTGTCCTAATCAGGAAGAAGGCTGTATAGCTGACAGAAATCTCTCTGAATCTCTGCTAGGTAGAAGAAATGGCCATGAAGAAGGACACATGCAACAGGAGACAAGGCCTCCAATGGCTGTCCCAGGAAGGGTGTGAGGACCAAGTTCAGGTGCTGTGGAAATAAAAGGTCTCTGACCAGAAGAATTGTCATCAAACATTCTCATGCACAGTCTGTTCTGTACTGGCCTTGGGCTGCTTCTAAAACTTACAGGCTTCATTTTATTTTTTCCTCATCTGAGCTCAATCAGACACAGCAGTATTTCTCATCCACAGTTGGTTGGTGACTGGAATTTCCCTTAGACCTGTTTCTTATCCTCTGATGAGCAGAGCTGAGTTGCTTTTTCTCCTGAGAAACCTCAGCAAAGTAAGGCAAGACTTGACAGTAGGGATTTTTACTTGTTTCAACTTCATCACTCAATCTGGTGTAAGAAACTTCTGCCTGTCTGGAGTGAAAAGACTAAAACATTGCCCCTGTCTCTGGATCAGCATATGACCCATCCCTACCCGCTGCTTTTCACCTGAGGATGCAAGGGTCGGATAGTTCTCATCAACAGAAAGTGGGTGCCGGTATCTTGTTCAAGGTGTCATCATAAACATCTGGAAAGGTTCAGCTGCATTAAGTTGCCTAGCTTCCAACTTCTTTTTTAGGGGAATGTGTCAAGGTGCTGTCAAGAGCTATGGTATTCCTCTTCACACCAAGTAAGGGTGGAAGAGAGAAGAGAGCTGGTTGATGAAAGAGTGATGCTGAGGCAACTGGTGCCAGCAGGTTCTCCAATAACTATTTGAAAACTTGAAGAGCTCTAGTGTTCAAGGCTCTGCAGGGACCTTGATCTACCTTGAATCGTTAGCTATCAGAAATACTATAAACATTTCTAATATGACAGCTGGAAGGTACCACAAGGCCATGAAAAAGTTCGTACTGCAAATCATGGAGGCTGTAAGCAAGAAAACACAGGGAATTTTATGTGTTTTGAGAGAAGTTATGCTGTAGGGTTACGGCTGTGGTTCAGCTGACCTCTTCAGCTGAAGATGAGAAGAGGGGAAAGGGATTGATACACTAGTATGGGATCTCACTAAAAAAAACCCACTTTCTGTTTTCTCAAATGAGCTGCAAAACATCAGTGTTGCTGTCCCAGAGATGCCGAACAGCTAAAAGCGAAGTCACAACATCAAGAAATCCTCGAACTTAGGAAAGAAACAAACAAGTACTTGAGTGGCTTTGAAACACCAAGGGCAGCCATAAAAGTCCACAAGGTTACCTTCTGATTCTCTATTTGCATTCCCTGTGTGTTTCTGTGAAACACAGAGTATGAATAGTGGGAGGAAACCAAAGGAAGATCAGATCTCAGTAGGGCAGTATCTTGTCAAGGGAGACTACGTACCCTGTTAGCACACAGCAGCATAGCCTGGAGGGAAGAACTCTTGAACTGATAGCTAGGCATAAAGTTAAGTTTTCAGGTAGTTGAAACAAGGCTGCTTTGGTTTTCTTTCATCCATGATCTCCTCGAGGAGTTCTCTGGGAGAGCACCAACCTCCTCACTTTAAAAGATAAAACATCCTTGCGCTAAGGCTTATTCTCCCACATCTTACGTATTGCTTCTGGTGCTCTTTGCTTAACTTTATGGAACAAACTAGGTCTGTCCCTTATCTTTTAACTAGTCTGCTGATAAGTGTGATCTCAATGTGAACCAGATACACATTAAAGGCATTAAATCCTTATTGGCATACACTGAATGTATTATGAGGGCAGAGGAGTGCACACTGAGCATCTGCTTCCCCAAAATGTGTGCTAAGAGCTTGGGAGTGAGAAGCCCATCATCCCTGCAATGACTGCTGTAAGATAGCGCTGGAACCAGCGTAAAGGAAGGGAAAGAAATATTGTCAGTGCCCTCTCAGCAAGAAAAGATGGAGAAAAGATGGCCGGATATGGAGAATAGTCACGTTTATCACATACAGCCAACAGAGAAAATTAACTTTAAATGCATTGGTAGAAATCCAGGAGTAGAGAGCTGAGAGGAAAAGAGGCGTGTGGGAGATGAAGACCCAAGATGCACATGAAGGTAGGACACAGTCAAGGACCTAGCAAGCCATTCTGGGCCAGCTTACACAGAGAAAACAAAGGAAGTTTAAAAGAAGCATAGAAAGATACAACATGCTAAGGATTTACTAGTAAAGGAAAGTCAGTAAACATATGGTTATGGGGAAAAAAAACAACTGGCAGTGTTCCACGTGCTGGGATTCAGCCAAGTTATGCGAGTTCTGCCCCGTAACGGTTGTTCTCACAGCAGGCAGGAAGCAAGGTCTGCGTGCATTGCCCGGATGTCGCTATGGCCTCCAGCTCCACCCTTTGCCAACCAGAGGTCCACAGTGTCAGTGGACACTGGCGTGAGCGCCGGGAGAAGTGGCACGTCACGTGTGACGAGGGCACATCACCCCTCTGAGGGGCAGATGGACGCAGCAAAGCATTGAGGACTCTCACCTCTCCAGCACCGTGGGAGCAACGGGGGACATCAGGGCCACTATTTGCCTCAATGGTGGCACATCTTCATTTCCTCCATGTCTAAGTATATTGTTCAATGCTGGTTGCTTCAAATATTTGTTGTTCCAGGAGGAGACTCCCAACTTCTTACACAAGCCTTGTAGAGCATGGCTTGTAGAGCAGAGGGACTAAGTGGGAGAGACGACTTGTAGACTCCCCAAAACAAAGACTGGGGGAAGCGGAGGTGAAGGCCTTCTGAACCTTTCTGAATGTCTCAAAACCCTCACAAATCCCGTGAAATGGAGCTTGCATGATGCAGACCTTGCGCAGGCCTTGCACGGAGCTTGGGCCTGGCGCCCGCTTGTCTCTTGTGCAGCACAGGAGGCCAGGAAGCCTTTTGAAAGCCAAATGGGTCCACTCAACCTGTGAGCTCATTGTCTGCTAAATGCACCCGTGCCCCCACCCAAATCATGCTTCCTACCACCTGGAAAGGCGGGAAACCTGAGACAAAACTGTCCTTGTAATAGTGGGGCGGATTCTCTAGTAAGGAGAATATAAAAGGGGAAGATACGTGCCCCTAGTTGGCGGTGGAAGAATTTCTTTGGGAGACACGCAGAAGAGCGCTCCTATGAACCAGAGACCCCACACCCCCCGTTGGCTGGACCAACGCTGGAACCAGGACTGGTGATCGGTCTCTTCTCTCTCTCTTTTTTCTCTTTTCCCTTAAACAAATAATGCAAGGCATACCGTACTGCTTGCCTAATTAATTTCATATCTGATGTCAAGTACTGCCTACCATAATCTGTTGTATGTCTGTTAAGCAACGCAAGGTGTACTTTTCTGCTTGCCGTAATTTGTCACATAGCGAACCAATTGTCGCGGACCTAGTTAAGCTAATAAAATTTGTGTGTGGACCTGGAGAATTGTCTCGCCTTAGTCCACACCGCTAGGGATTTACGAATCTGTGCCACGGCTTCCCCCCTCGTCTTCCGAGCGGATCTGAGTGGGATGGGACAATAAGCTCTAGGCAGGTGGCCGGGCAGCAGGATAAGGGCTGTGGTGGGCACGGCAGCCTCCCAGCCTGCAAGGATACGTGCGCAGGTCCTCAGGCATCGTTCACCTTGTAGCCTTACATCTTCATAGCAAAGCTTAGAGACAGACAGCCCACGCGCCTACCCTGGAACAACATTTTTCCTTGAAACATTCGTTAGACAAAATGAAAGCCACTGCGCAAACGTTCATTAAGATATAAGGCTCTGTTGACATGGAAAAAAAATTTGGCCTGCTACACACCTAGAAAGATACTTGTATAAGCCACTCTGCATACTTTGAAAAAAAAAATATTATTTCTGAGGGGTTTAAATGTTACTGCAACTTTCTCAGTAGTCGAACTGAGACATACAGTGATCTTTATGTTACACAGATGCCTCCACTACTGATTCCATCAGCAGACCTTCATCAAGGACTTCTGACAGTGCTTTTGCCTCAAGGCAAAACCTGAGCTCCTCTAGGTGAGCCCTAGTACTTAGCAGTGGTGGTTTAGACATTGCTGCCCATTTCTGCCCTGTAGAGGAGAAAACACAGCAGTGGGGGAGACTGTGCTAAACCTTAATTAGCTCAGTGAATGAGTGCCAAAGCCCTCAGTCTCTACATGTTAAGATTGCCCAGAAAACCTCAGAAAATGTGAACCAAAAGCAAAGCAAAAGCTTAGATGAGTTTACAGAGAAACCAGAGGAACGATGTTAACAATGATATCTGAACTTCCCTATTTTTCTCAGTGAAGAGCTAACTCAGATGCCCAGAAATAATGTTTTTAAATTGTAGCCGGTATCACTGGCTGGTAAAGAAGACAGATCATCCCAGTTTGCTATACATCAAGCTTGCTTTGTTTTTTTTGCCAGACACTGGGGAGGCAGGCAAGGAGGCCTATATCTCTTAGAAAATTTTGACAACTGTAGGGTTCCCTATGAGCTACTTTTCCAACTCTGCTCCTGGGCAGCTGAGCTGGCAGACCCCAAAGGCACTTGACAGAGCCCTGACCCTGGTCTGGACCATCATCCAGCCTGGTGTCTCACTCCCATGACTCGCATATAGGCCATGCTTGAAAGGTTATTACCACCTTTTGCCTCCTGGACAAACCTATTTCTTAATTATCCGGTACCTTATGAAGAAAGGACTTGAGTCCAAATCCACTAAAACCATACAAGACAGAAAACATTGTAAATTAATTTAAAAATTATAAAAGGGAAAAAAAAAAGAGAAAAATATTTTTCCAAACCTGATTTTTATGCTTATGCCAAAGTTAATCAGTTCCCCCTATTTACTTCTGACTTCTCTTTGAGATAGCCATTTGCAATGTATTTGTACGCACTTGCAGCAATGTTGTGTAATGAAGCAGCATCCAGCCTTTGGGGTCTCCATGCATCCGAAAGCGTCTGGCTACGATGCATTTGCAGATGCTTAATTTTAAGCACACAGAGCTCTGTTCCCGAGTCTCACGTGCCCATTTTTTGCCACATCAGGGCTCAGAGAAAAGTTTGTGGGAACAGTCTCTGTGTCACTTCTGCCCACGCGCAGCAACCATACTGACAGCAGCATATGGGGGAAAACAGCACCACGACTTCCAGGTGTAAAATCCCAAATGTATGTGTTTTCTGGGAGATGGTTTTTGGGAGAACCCCGGTCCTGCTGCTGTCTGAAGTACATTGAGAAACACCTGAAGAGGAGAAAAAAAAAACAACAAAAACACTCACAGCAGCCATTTCCTAGGCTAGAAAACAATGGAATTTTTATTGAACAGAGATGGCTGATAAACACGCTCAAAGGAGTTCCACCTGCTGTTCAGCAATATTCATTGCCATCTGATAATAACCTATGGGGGCAGCTGTATAAAATAGGAATAAAATACCAAATTGCTATATTCATTAATAACTTTGCCTTCCAAATACAGAACTGTATGTTATTTAAAGTCTGAAAATAGACTACAATTGTTAGCATTTAAACCAAACCTTTATGATAACAAATATACAAAAAAGGCAGTCAATATATTAAACATTTAAATCAATAGCATACATTTCTCGGAGGTAAACATTGAGCAAACAAAGCCACTGGTGATGTTCAGAAATCAGGTAAAAGTTTCAAGGTCAAGCTCCAAACACTGTAGCTTTCCTAAAGCCATAGTGGTATTACACTTTTATCTAGCCCCTACATGGAAAATTATCTAGCACGAACATTTGAACATACAACAGGAAATTGGAAGTCATATGTATTATATTTATATTGAAGCACCTGCAGAGACAGAGGGCAGCAGGAGTTAAGCACTTCGTTTCGCAAGGTTGGGGTTTTAGTTCTGTTTTAGACGAGGGCAACAGCATCCTCGTACCAAACACGAATTCCGGCACTGACAAAAGAGAACTATTTGGCCTGACATGAAGAATCAGCCTTGCAAGTTGCGTTAAACAGAATGGGACTTGCACACCCGCCTATTTACTGAAAGCCTGTGCTACTTCTACTGCACAGAAAAAGTCTCCTTCAGTAGTTGATCTAATGCCTGAGTTTGAGAGCTTGAGATACATACATACGCTCAAAAATAATGTGACAAATTTACTACCAATAAAAACGTGTTTTAATGCCAACAACTAATAAAAGTTCATATTGCAACATTGCTCACAACATAAATGTACAATTTGCACAAAACATGGCTCTTCAACATGAATATTTTGCAAGCTACAATATATATATATATAATATGTATAATTTCTTTTCTTAAAGAATTATATGCCAGAGTGCATGCAAAGAATTTCAAAGCAGTAACACAACAGGAGCAATCACTTGTTTACAGGTTACTGAAACCATTCAATACAGAAACACTGGGATATTAGATAGATAGACCAACAGACAGACAGATAGGTACGTGTATATACACACTGCTTTTTTGTGGACCTTCCCATGTTACACCAGAAGTGTGGGCTCCTCGTAAGCTCAGACCCCTGGGAAAGACTGATCCAAATAGGGCTGTGAATATTCCCCATACTCTTTGATCATAAACCGCTTCTGTTGGAGGTGACAGCGAAGGAGGCACTTGTCCTTTAGCCAGGAGTGGAGGCAAGCAATCTTCTCCATAGCCAACATCTGTTCCAATTCCTGCTCCTTCATCTCTAAGCAGTGGGCGGTGAGCATCTATCCATCCTATGTTTTGGCTGGTCCCAAGCAGTCTCCTGCAGCGTTTACAGTTGGAAACCCAAGACTGGAGAACCTGGATCTCCTAAACAGCAGTGCATGGCACCGCCACCATTCTTAGTCAGATATGTACAAGGAATGACTCGTATCCTCTGGTTTAAAATTTACATAAGAGTATATACAAATAAAGCTATTCTATCAAGGTGCAAGTTTATTCTTCTCTGGTGTGTTCCAACGAAGATTTCTTAAAAATCTTTACACAGACCCACCAGGAGAGTTTACACAAAGTTGACATTTTGTCATAGTTCATTACGTAGACTTAGTTCTGCAAGCTCCGTAATGGAAACTCCCATTACTTTCCCTTGGAGTTCTGCCTATGCACAGGATGGGATTTGGTAGACTACAGTCATGTCAAATATAATTTCCTTGACTTCAATGCATTTTTAACTGGGGTGAATTGGCACCAAGTGGTTGGTTTTTTTTTTTCCAGGAAGTCATCAATTTCTATGAAAGGAGGCAGGACATGTAACTGGACATCGGGGGGTTTGCAGTCCGTGTGCCCAGTCCAGCTTTCCTTGCTTTTTGATGGGACTGTGGTATGTGAAGCTAGCACAGTTTGGCCCTAAGGGTATGTTTGGAAGCCCGTGGCACTATTTTACACTAGCTGACAGCAGGCAATGCCCTCAAAGAAACTTTAAAAAAAACAAAGACCAAATGTAATTTACTAAACAGTAAACATCAGCCTGATCCACTAAAACAGATGGATATGGAATGCAACTTGTCTAAATTTAGAATAGTTCATGTTTTCTTAGGCAGG
Organism: Chionis minor; assembly: GCA_013398295.1. Classification (NCBI taxonomy): domain Eukaryota; kingdom Metazoa; phylum Chordata; class Aves; order Charadriiformes; family Chionidae; genus Chionis; species Chionis minor. Next base: position 576,000 of record VZSF01008733.1, read on the forward strand.
TCTAAATTCATAAAAGTCTTCCCCACCCCAAGCAGGCCTCATTCCGCAGCATGTAAATATATGATGCTTCTAATAAAGTCATTGGAAATGCAAAGGCTGTGATCAACGCGCAGAAGGAAAGCCTACCCTCTGCCATTTCTCTCCAGCAAAAAAACCTCAAAATTGTGCAACTAACTCATGTAGCATAAGTACATGTTTACGATCCCTGCTAAAGTGGGGCTGCTGTGTGCAATGACAGCAGGATTTGGCCTTCAGCCTTCATGGTGTACCAACCACAACTGTGCAGACGACTGGATGGGAAATTTTATCTGCTAGTGCATTAAAAAGCCCATACAGCCTTGCAGTAACTCCCATTAAAGATTCCCACTGACTTCACGAGAGAGCAAGCGAGCACACTTTAACAAGTGCAAGTTCTGCACCATGGGAGTTAAGTTTTTCAAAAACCTTTCTCTAATACTATTTTCCTCCACTTTGTAACTTGATTATAATGAGGCATTCAGAGCAGAGGCTTTGCACATGTCCTCTCAAGCTAAGGAGAGTATTTTACCCTAGAAACAAAGACCTGGTTAATTTTTCTCTTTTTCAGAGTAATACAGTATTAAAAAACACAACTTGCTGGTCTCACGTGCTGCCCTGCCTTTGTACAGCATTAACAAAATGACATCTAGCAATGACAGATAATCTCACTGGAGATTTTAAAAGGATGGGCATCAGACAGAATGGGCTTTAAGATAACCTAAGGTGCACCCAGAGAAGACGCTTTCAGAGTTTTCCCAACGTTTATGCTAAAGACCCGATTATGTGATAGAAAAAGTAAAGCTTTCTGATCTTGCTGACTGAATACATTATACCCAAGGGAAAATTATGTTCATTTTTAAAAACAGTAATTTAAAAAATCAAAAGCAATTCAATACAAACACACATTTAAAAATAATGTTCAGGTTGTGGACACAGTGGACAAAAGCTGCTGCTTCAAAGTATGGCTGAGCTCCTCTATTTTTAATACATTCCCTTCTGCCTCATTTTAGAGTGCCCTAAGTTGGTGTCTTCAGTGGGAGGGTTTGCTCCGGAACATTAACAGCACGGAACAGGCAATTTTCAAAAGCATCTAACAGACTGGAGAGACTGACATCTTTGAACAAGCTACAGACGCATATCTGTCTTATTTGGTTCCAGAAACATTCATATTTCTCCATTGAAAAACATCTGCCATCCTATTGTCTGTACTGGCTCTCTGTTGTTTTATTTTTATCCATTGTAAATGGATAAGCAAAGGGGAAGAAAGTTTCACCTATGCTGTTAATTGTAGGTGACCTCAAACATGCCTGTGAAGCCACAAACCAGTATTTAAGCTACATCTGTGGGATGGAGAACAATAACTCTGTGTTTGTTGATGATTACTGTTGGGTTGTGTGATCTTTCATTTGTTTCTCAATAAAAAGTCAAGTGAAACCTTCCCATAAAACCCCAACAATGGATGGCAGCAAACGAAACTACTCTGCTAGGGAAAAAAAACAACAAACTCAATATCGATCGTCACAAATGCAAAACAATCATAACCACTCCTGGGTTTATATTACACCAATTAGGAGTCTACCGAGAAGCTACACAAAATCAAGATTAACTTGATGGTTCCACGCCATTCTAGAAACCGTTTTCTTTCTGGCACATCCTTTCCTCTAGCTTTCATTTTTCTCTTCTAGCTTGAAGTTCAAAGACACCTCAGAGACAAGTGGGAGTGGACATGAAGAAGAAGGGAGGGAGCGAGGGAGAAAGGAAGGAAGGAAGGAAGGAAGGAAAAGAGTCATCCCACAGACAGTGCTAGCTCTTCTGTCTTTTCAGGCTCGCGCTGGGATTTCCCCATTCAGCTCTTCCTTTCAATGGTAGACATAAAGATAATAAGCCCAGCCCTCCAGAAGTGTACGACACAGGAAGGATCTCTTCCCCATTTAAAGATCAAGATTGCGCTTTCTAATTACAGATACACATTTGACTTGGAGAACGTGAGATGCGCAAAGACTTCAAAGGTGACATAGTATGAAAGAGAGATGGAAAACAGGCCTAATCCACAGAGTAGAAAAATCAATGAAAAGGCTTCCAGCAATTTTAATGGGGCAAACTTCATCATGCTTTCATGTTTGGCTTGTGAATGATGTTATAGTACAATCCTAACTTGCATTTTTCCTAGAACATTCATATATCCTTCATTTAACATGTAAATTACATCTTGAACCTTGTATCAAATATTTATAAATGCTAAACTAGGTACAAAGTGAAACCCGTTTGGGAAAGTGGAGCGGAGGGACGTTTAGCTGCACTAATGGATATTGCATTAATGCTTAGCATCAAGGAAGGCTGACTGCCATTAACAAGAAATCTCATTACAAACATGATTTCACGCCTCATAACATATCCTGTAGATCTATTTACTGTCCATCTCTCTCTCTCCCAAACACGCAAACACACAAAGATAAGTACAGGCAGAAAACCCAAAGCACTGCATATGCTTAACCTTTTCTTCGCAATAAAAAAAAGCAACCAACACAACAACAAAACTCACAAAGATGCAGAAAACGCACAGCTTGAATGGTATTATTTTACAATGCCACTTCTGTCCTGAATGACTTAAGATGCTTTTCAGACTTCAGCCTAGTCGGCAGCCTGCTCGGAGGGTAACTCATGCACAAATGGTATCACAACCACCTTCCAGATGAGTGGGACTGAAGGACACTGTAGTAGCCCAACTGTTACTTGGGGGTGGGTGGGGAGAATGTTGTATTTCCTGTGGTTTTTTTCTGCTGCTCTTCATTATATTATGATCCAAAAAAATTGCAGGATCCAGATCCCTCTGCTGTGTGGTAGTTGGCAGAGTGAAGAGAGAGTGGGGAAAAAGAACGTTGACCTTATCTTGGGGCTGTAAACGGCAGAGATGCATTATCCAACCTTCCACATAATGCTGAAGAGATCAGTAGAAGGAATGTCCTGCATTGCAGAGAATGGGATTTACTTTTTTATTGTATGCACAATGCTCAGGCACCTCTACTCCCCACTGGTACAGCACATACAGCTGTACACAGATGGGAAACGACATACTGGTCAAAATGTACTGATGGGTCTTAAACAAGTCAATTTTTTTTAGTGTTAATCAGAATTTCGTCAGGAACATGAGGTCAAAAAGCTCTCAGATACTTCCCTTTAGTCCTTGTACTCTTCAACGGATAACCATGAACTCACAACTCAGGGAAGATGGTACATTTTACCACGTCCCCAAATAGCACAATTAGTCACCGGCTCCGTAATTTCAAGGCTAAAATCAATTCCCAAGGTATTGAACTGACTGTCCCAAATTTGTCTATCAGTGATCTACCTAGGCTTGAGCGGGTTAAGCAGGGTATTTGATCAAGGGAATGCTTGGGTGCTGGGGAAGCAGCTCTCATTCTGATGAGACTCCGTGGGCTTCCCTGTACTCCCATCTTTCACCCCAGTGAGGCTCAGCCAGCGCTGGGGCACAGGGACGCTCTGACTGTGCTCCGGGGCAAATCTCAGGGTGCAGAGGTGCTGTAAGCCCTCTAAATGCGATGCAGAACAGAGAAGCAGACTTTGGGAAGGCTCATTTGAAAGCCTCTCACGCAGTAAGCTATAGGGTAGTCAATTTATCCACTGCTGGGAAGGGGAAAGGGTAAGGCTGGGCTCTCTTGAACCTGTGGCTTGAACAAGTCCAGATGTTTTGAACCATGTTAATCCGTCCCTGCCAGAACATACGAGGTGTTAAGGTTTTGACCCTAATTAATTAAAATGACCTCCCAATGCATTGGCTTTTTCTAAGGTGGCCGTCTTTTTATTTTGAGCATCTCTATTTTCTAATGTGGCTTATTTTAAATCATGAATGATTTCTGATTGGGTATTTCAGAGAGTTTTTTTTTTTCCCCCTCCCGTCTTTGTTTGCTTTAGAAAGTCAATAAGAAACAAGATTGCCTCTCACTGTGCTGGGCAAAGCCGCGTAATGGAAGTTTTAATGAAAACACAGCAGCAGAGATGATGGGAAGTGGAAAGACGAAAGTTAACCACACACAAAGGGGTTGAGGCAAATTTGCTCTTGCAGCTGCTGCAGTGGAGGTATTTATAAGGACAAATGAGAGCTACCAATTGCTAAAGCTCCACGGCCGTATCTGAGCAGTGGGCCTGAGCAAACCCTCTGCACAAGCACTGACGAGACCAGAGCCAAATGGGCTGGTTGGGGATGCTGAGCAAGGGGAGGGAGATGGGGATGCTTCCCTTGCTCCTCCTGCCCTGTCCTCTGCCCTTCCCTCCCCTTTGACTTCATGGGAACTCTGAGTTGAAGAAGAAATGAAGCAGGACATAAGAAACGCTATACCTTTGAAATCCAAGGCAAAGATCTGGGGTTAGACATTTAAACTCTTGTACCTAGTCCTTTTGCCTTACTGAGACCTCTTCATTAGTGTGCCATCCAACAGGGACAGAAACTTCTGCCTACTCTAAGCATGCCACACACAGTGTCATCGCCTCTGCAGGATGAAAGAACAAAACTGTGAGCCCAAAGAAGGATGAAAAATGCTTCTCCAAAGGAAAGCAAACACCAAAATTGCTGTTCTGGTACATCATGTACAATCAGGTAGACAGATTTAGCCAACTAAACAGCAGAGCTTGCAAACCACAAGATGTTTGTAGAATTTAACCTATCCAATGCAAACTCTCTTGCAAGTTGTTGCCATGTCTCCTGGGTGTTTTAGTGACAAGCAGTCCAAGGAAAGCACAAAAAGCTACAGTGAGAGTACACTCACTTGAGGAGAACGAGAGATACCACATTTGAACCCTCTGCATGTGCCTTGGATAAATACACAGTAGGCCATCCATGGCTGTCCCATGCGAGAAGCCTTGAACCAAGCTGCAAGAATGACAATTTAATGGCAACAAAAAGAAATTGGATACTCCCCTCCTATCCACATGAGCTTGCTCCCCCAGTTCTCAGGCTCACTGAAGGCAGCTAACAAATGCCCATTAGCTTCTGCAGGCTTCCAGATTTTCCTTCTGCTTTGGGCACGGCCTTTGTAATGTTTTCAGCAGCGGTCTCATTGAACTCACAGATCATTGACTCACAGCTGAAGACTCAACTTGGCTAATTATTGACCTTGGAAGCCAGTTATAAATGGTAGGTCAAGTGCAATTCTACCGAAATGTGATAATCTGGTCAGAGTGGGCAGCCTCAATTTTCACCCACTGAGATAATGCGCCTTGCCTCAAAATAAATAGCAAGTTAAAAAATAAAATACATTCATTTTGTTATAAATGTATGGAGGATGTGATTTGAAGTGCTACAAGTTAGAGATATAAATGTTGTGCTTATAGGCAGACATCTAAAATTAGTGATGTTCTTGTCTATGGGGTTTCAGATATTATTTGAGTGTTATTTCAAGGCTAACTTTCGGCAAGCTAATTTACTAAATATTAGGACAAATTCTAAGCAGTCTTTTTAATGCTTATATATTTCAACATCTCCGGGCCAGGGGATGAAAGCAACATCAGGGCCTTCATTTCTGTAAAGCACTTGCAGAGCCTCACATGAAAGACACTCTGTCAAACTAACTTCAAGCCTTTGACTTTATGTAACTCTTGTTCATTTAAAAAAAAAAGAAAATAATCCACCGTCTTCAGAGGGAGCTTTAGTGAATGCAGGCTTCAGGATGTCATCTTTCAGCAATATTTTTAAGACAGAGTCAGCTCCTGAGGGACATGGAATACCTGCAACTGACTTTGACAAGTTCTGTAGGTTCTTGGCTTCTCTTAGTATTTAACCCATAGACAAAAGTACTGGGAACGGCTTTTTCTCTAGGATGGCCTGAGCCTTGCCTTGAGTATGTGGATGTGTGAACGTGAACATCACCTGTATTTTTCTTGAACATAAAACCCCATTTAGACAGGGTCCTGCATACCTGAGTCCCACAGACCTAGTTATATTGCATGCTGTAAGGAAACCCTCTTCTGATTTTGGACAGGTATGGCGAGGGAAGAAGAGATGCCCTTTATTTTCTCACCACACCGCCTCAGAACAGTTTATTTCAGTACAAACTGAGGATGTCCCTTTTTCTTTTGATCTTACAAGAGCAGCACATCGTGCTACGGTCCAAAACAAAACCAGAATTTGCGAAAGCCCCCAGCACACCACACACTGCAGCTCATCCAGGGCTTGTGCAACGTCTGGTATGAAGCCAGTGGCCAGTAGATATTCAATACAAAAAGGCTCAGTGTCAAAAGCAGCATGTGGAGGATTCAGCGAGCAGCTCTCATTAGTGCCAATAGCAGCCTGGCCACTAAGCCTTCACACCTCTTTAAAGATGTTTCCTCTGTCTTTAATAGACATTTGCACAAATCTACTCTGAAGCTGAGACCAAGCAGGCAAAAGGTTTAGCTGGGAGGAAAAAAAAAAGTCTTAGCTGTTAGAAAGCTGGCCCTTTTCCAGAACGGAGAGCATCTGGCCCCCAGCTGTGTTTAGAGGACAGCAGGCTTAAGGAATAGATCAGGGGGAAATCTAAGAAACAAGTAGACAGTGCTGAAATTTGTCGTGAAAAGTATACCAGCCTTCCTCTGTGATGTCCAAAACCTTTGCCCTCCTACATTCCCCATCCTCTTCTTTTCCCAGCTCTCAAGCCAATTATTGGAAAATCGCCCATTCAGAGCATGGATACCCCTTCTGGGCTTGGGAAAGAATCCAGCAAGGCTCTAGAGTAGAAAAAAAAAAAGGGAAGTGTGGAAACTGGCAGCACATGAGGGCAAGAGGAAATGTGAGGGAATTCTGGAAACTGAAGCAGGACCTTGTAGAGAGGCAGAAGGAAAGATCTGCCATAAGGCAGGGGGCAGGATGCCTGGAAGTCCTCAAATATTACAGCAGTGGATTAGTATAAAAAAGACAGATGGAAAGAATGGAAACAGCCATTCACTTATTATATGCTGGAAAGTTATGATTTAGAAGGAAAAAAAAAAGAAAATCACAGTTTTTTCTAAGGATGTTGTATTTTTTTCTATTTCACCTAGATTAGAGGCAACATTTTCCCTCACAATTTGCAAATTATTGCAACTCATACAAAGACTAAAGAAGGAGAAGGCTTTTTATCTTCTAAGATGATAATACCATCTCTCTAAAAAATGTTACTAAAATGCGCTGCTGGAAATACCCTTATCTGATAGGGATGGTATTCACGGGCACCCACTGAAACTCACACTGCTTTTTAGATTAAATTGACAACAGAGCCCTTCCCCCCCAGCCCCAGATTAATGGAATGAAGAATCCACGCATGAAGCCATGTGTATTAAAGCCTGGAGATTATGAAACAGGCCAGAAGACAGGATCAGAATTGTAATTGATCTTGATGATGTGGGGAAATTACCCCAATTAAAGCAGTATGAATTTAATAGAGACAAGTTGAAAGTGTTACACTTTGGAAGGTGTAGTAAACAAATGCACAAATAAAAACGGGAACTCCTGGGAAAGCAGCAGTGAATCATCCAGGAATTGTAACAGAAGACAGACTAAATCAAAGTCAGCCATGGGATGTTCTTGTAGAAAATATTCCAGGATATATTTTCTGATATGCTGTACATAAACCTCAGGAGATGGTTACTCTGCTTTGCTTGTTACTGTATAACACCCCTGCTGGAATTCTGCATTTGGGGAAACTGGGGAATCATGAGGGGAACAGCACCAAAAAATCGAGAGACCTAGAAAATACTAGCAAAGGAACTAGGAAAGACTTACACTAGCGAGGGAAGTAGGATAGTTCCTCTTGTAAGAGCATCTGTTCTTCCTGTCGATCAGAGCTTGAAGAAAAAGTGGCTTTGCAGTAAATTCCGAACAGCCTATTAGGAAAACCTTCCGATTATGAGGATTGTGAAGATCATAGAACCCCAACACTGGACGTTTCAAGAGCCTGCAAGCTGGCGTGGTTCAGCTAGACCTCACCCAGCCTCATGGCGAGAGAGGTGGACTAAAACAGTGTTTTTCAAACTCTGGCCTTTGGATCCAACAAAGGTCTGCTGACTGCTTTCAGGAGAAATGGATGCCAGGGTTACACAGCGGCTGGCAAAAGTGATGGGAGTGACAGGTTGAAAAAGAATTGGAAGCTGTGATTATTTTTTCTAAGGTTCCTTTCAGCTATACATCTATCACTTTGGGATTACCGGTGGTTTGAAGGGCAAAAGTTACTCCCTTATACATCAACAGCCGCAATCCCTTCCTGTAGCAGCTCTAAACAACAGGTTCTTGGGGCTTGCTCTCTCCTACCTACCATTTGCTAGACACCAGCAAAGCAGATCTAGCAGCAGCAGTGGGTGCCATGCTTTCTGTCGTGCTCAGCCACCCATATTCACAAGCCCCCGAAGGAGCAAGGGGACACATGAACGCAGGGGCTGATGCAGCTCTGCTGCCACGCTCACACAGCGCGTTTGGCGGCAGCCATACTCTGCCGCTACAGCCTTTGGCTCGCGTTTGCCTCTGAGCGTCCGACGGACCACTCGGTTCATGCACAGCCACCAAAGGACACGGTAAGCCCATTATTTCTGAAAGAAAACCAGCAAACGTTACCACAGATACCAGATTACTCTCAACTCATCAGAACAACCAGCACAGAGTTTTCAGTCTTTCCTTTCTCATGGTCCCGGGCAGGTTCCTACAAGCGCTCAAACGACATCACCTCCCAGGGGCAGCCTGTGCATGCAGGACCCTACATCTCCTTACCAAGAGCACAGTATTTTGAGCTAGAAACAGGGGCACACCACTTGTGGCTACCATTATAGCATTAGACGCTGGACTGCCTATCCACAGGTATACCTGTGGGCACGTTTTCCAGAAAAAGCTACTTTGCCTATGCATATAGGCGTACATAACTCCTGACGACTTCGTTGGGCACTACACACACGTACCCGGGGGAAAAATTTTAATATCATGATTGTTGTCTGAAAAGCTTTGCTATTTTAAACCATGAAGCCGTGGGGTGAGGTCTGCTCCTATCTAGTTATCACTGGCATGGAAGGATGGGTTTCCATGGATGAGGAGGCACACCAAATGGCAACAGCCACCCCTGCGTGTTGCTGTTGCATCAACCATGGTCTTGCTTCTCTAAGATCACAACATGCACACAGAAGTTGCCATTCCCTAAATGTTCTAGAGAACATCTTTTGTGAACATCTACTATGCAGAAAATTAAAAAGTCTAATTGACTGACCTGCTGTGTCTCTGCAACATTAGTGGCAGTTTAGACATTTTTGTAATTTGTTGCAGAAACTGTAGACTTTAAAAGACCAAGCACGCAGGAGGATTTACACCTCAGAGTCATAAAACAGCTTCCTACCGTGCTGATAACTAAAGCCAAAACTGTGTTCTCTGAGCATGCCAAAAGCTATCAACATGGAAAAGCACCCGATATAGATACTTCAACAAAAGAACAAGAGGTTAACATGCGCTGTCAAAATAAAACTTCTGAAGTCTATGAACTGGGCACAGTTGCTGAACGGCATGCTAGAAAATAAATGTATTAATGTCACTTCGCCTTGGAGAAGGCAACATCTTTGCCTACTTCTTGCTGTGGTTTTCAGAGACAGAGCATCAGGAATGTTGTGGCACGTAGCAGATTTGTCTTGCTAACAATACGCTGCAAAATAAATGAAGTTTTGACATTAAATCACACCCCTTCATTCCATCCCACCCAAACCCCACATTGTAGATAACCTATACATTTTCAGGATACAATGAGAAATCATTCTATAGTACATATTTAATTATAATTTAAAAAAGTCTAGCTTGGACACAATCTCTGGCCGGTAGCAAAGTATTGACACATTACTGACGTAAAGATCTGTTATTGTCCCTTCACTGTAACAAACAGAAATCAGCATCTCGAGAAGGGGCTCCAGGGGTATCATATCACAACCAACTGCACCAAATAAAAAAAAATATGCTAATTTCACAAAATGAAGTTTGACAAGAAGTAACATTGCATTTGTCTTGGCGAAACGAAGCACGAACGTAACATTTCACAGGTACAGTTACCATGCAAATGCATGTTGAGTTTTGTCATTGTTTTTAACCCCAAATCACAAGTAGCATGCAGTTCTCCTGCCCGCCCCCCCCCGCCCCCAACTACTGTATTAGAGACAGTCTGGGTAATGTACCTCTTTGGTGTAACCATAGCCCGTTAGGCAAGATTATACCACCCTAGGAAAGAATACAAGCAAAACTTGATCATATGTATGTTAGCACAATGTACATTTTACCATTTTAAAAAAACCATGTTACATAGATTCTCAAACACAGCTCTGTCAAAAAGGAAATTTTAAGCTTAAGAAATAGTTTTTAAACTACAAGGCCACCCCATTATTTTTTTTACGAACAATTTAAAAAGTTCCCACCCCTAAAAATCTGCCAGTATATTTCCTCAGCTGTAACAGTCTTACCCACTCTCTAATACAGTTGATCTTTGCTTGACAGCAGTAACAGTTCTTACATGTCTTAAATGCACGAGATAATGGACTCCGGGATAGATATAGTTCTTAAATGCGTAACACTGAAACAAATCCGCCTTAAACGATTAATTGGTCAATTCGGGTGTTCCCTGCCACCACCGCTCGGGCAGGGGCTTCTGCTGTTCACTGATGTGAGTTCTGGCTTTTGTTGGCATCGAGCTCCACGACCACACACACGAGTTCAGAATGTGAGTACAGCAGCGATTCGCTGCATACTCTTGTACCCCGTTGGCTCAAAACCACGGAGGAGCATTGTTTTCTGCATTCCCTCATCCAAACGGGGCAGCAGCCCCAGCGCAGCACCTTTGGCCAACACAGAACTATTTGGATGCAAAGTAGAATATTTAGATTTTTTTGTTGTTGTAGTCGTTTAAGCAACTTCGACGGGTTTAAGCAACTGCAACAGCAGACTTAACTTGCAGGGTCTTTATTAGAGGGTTACCATCTTCCTCAGCTTTATACAATGGAGCCCTTTGAAGAAGACAAATGAATTGACTGAATCCTTGTGGCCAACGTCCTCTGTAAGTCTTGTAGTACATTTTGACCAGATGTTTCTCCGTTCTTGTCATACAACAGCTGTTTGAAAGCTTCGTTTTCAATGAGGACCATCATATTTTTTAGAAAGTAGCCTTCACAATAGGAAGATAGTTCTGTGACTCCGAGGAACTACAAGAAGTGAAATTAGAAAAAGATAACTATTCTGATAAAATCTGCTCAACAAATACAGTGCGTCAAGACCCACACACAAAAAAATACACAAACTAAGCCTTTCAGACAGGCACAGTCACCCTTACAGATATGTATGTGTGAGGGGAAGGAGTTAATTGGTATTTTACACTGACGATTCTGGTCACAATTCCATATTATAAGGCCATGGCTGTTAAGTAAACAATCTTCAGGGATGAAGCTTTGCTCCCTTGGAAATTAGTGGGAGTTTTACCAAGAGTTCACTAGACCCGTAATTTCACGCTAGAAGTTACACCCTAAAACTGTAGGTTCGGGACAACTTACCACAGACCAAGTTTAATAAAGGCCATCCTTAGCAAGGATGGGACACATGACCTGTCATGTGAAGTGTCGTGCTTCAAGGACCCTTTGGAGGAAAAATGGAGGTTTGAAGACCGTGTGGTTTGGGGCTGTCCGTATCCCCCCTATGCTGAACCATGCCTGGGTCATAGGCAGGGATACTGTAATGTGCGAGGAAACCTTTAACTGTGTGAGCAAAAATGTATAAGCAAAGCTTAAATGACCCATACTAGTTATTTGATGGGTGACCCATACTGCTCATCTCCACTGGCTAGATCCTGTGGTCGTAAATAGTGTATGGCTGTCATATTCCACTGTAAGTGTAATTACACTTATAATTGCAAACATAGAGAGCAGTGCTCAGCCCATCCTCCAGCCCAAGTAAGCTCCTGCTAGGTCCGAGCTCTGAGTAAAGTGGGAACCTTTGGCTGCAAGGTGCTAAAAAAATTTTTTTAAATAAATAATTAAAAAAGCCCCCAAATGGATTAGGCCTAGGTTGGATGTGTCTTCCCAAGGAAAATGAATTATTTCAACTTCATTTCAAACCATGTAAGTTTTTCATCGAATTATTAGTGTGTTATTTTGCACCCGGATGCGACAGCATACACATGAATCTGTATTCTTCTCTGAAACACCATTCATCCCTATTCATTATTTCAACTTATTCCTGACATTGAGGAAATAATGTATTTTTCTTTTATTTTAGTTTGTTCTGAGGCCTAGCCTTCAATCTCTGCAAGTGCTGAGTGTTTTGGGCATGTATTTGAAACTCCAATTGATTTTGCTGGGAGTTTGGGGGCATTCATGTAAAACACAAGTGGTGTCCACTGGTAACTAATCAATCACCATTATAAATCCAATTTGCCCAGTTTCTTCACTTTTCTCTGGAGGTAAAAAACAGTGACAAAGACTTTGAAAAATGAAACCCTGAAAGTGACACTAATCCATTCCCTGCCTTTGTAGATGTTGCCATTGTAAGAACGGAAAGGCTGTCAGGATGCCACAGGCAATTTTAATACTCTCAATTCAGCTTTTTAATGGTAAATGTGACCAAATGCATGTTTTCTCACCTTTCTACCAGTACTTCACCTCTTTAACCCAGGGTCTCAACCTCTTCGTTACTACAGCTCCTTTTACACAGCTGACCACCCTGCTGAACACTGCTGCCCTACAGCCTACGCCCCCACCACAAATAGCCTTCCAAATCTGTTCTCACTTCATGCTGCGCTTCCAGCAAATCGTATCTTTCTCTCCGTCACGATGACAAAGACTGTGCTCCGTGTGTCTCTGGGCCCACCAGCTCAGGCATCCCCATCTGGAAAAGCAGGTCTCAGCATCGCCTGAGTTCCTGCAGGTGCAGCTGAGCTTGCAAAGTAGCGAGGAGGAGAAAAGGTACCTACAGCAGCAGCAAGTTACTCAGAACCTGCTCCTGGCTGACACGGTGGTTCCTGGCTGCAGTGCCTGATCATCTTATTCCCTCACTGCAGTCTAACACCATCTTCTTCCACACCTCAGAGAGCAAGGTGGAAAGGTAGATGGTTGGCTGGCAAGCTGTGCTCCAGCTGCCTGGGAGCTCCCCTGGCTCATCAGCACCATCTGGCCTCTTCCTCCACACACCATTATTATCTCATATTCACATAACAAACAAATGAAGCGACTGTGTGACGGGAGCACTCTGGATGGAACGATCCGTGTTCTGATTAATCACCTGCACATCACACAGACCAGGAGCAAAAAGATGGAGTGTCTTCTCTGCTCTGCAGACAGCGTAATAGAGAGCCATCTGAAGTAGCTAGTTGTGATCCTGGAAACCTTCTGGCTACAGCAGGATGAAGCTTAGCCCTGGTAATTTACTGGAAGCAAGGTAAATTAGCCCCTGCAGAGCTCTAGGGTGGTGTGGCTTAACTAACTCCAGAAGACAAGATTTCATTAACAGCTAGCTTGGCTATCTCTGCAATGCACTACCCACATCAGTGCAAACATGACCCTGGCCGTAAAGGCCTCTCAAGTATCCCGTTTCCACTGACTCCACTGGGAGATGCAGCCACAAAAAACTTACAGGCAATCTAGAACCGGATTTAGCCACTGGGTTTGTTCAGTCCCGGCACCAGCAGCGTACAAGTTTCTCAGACAGATCTAAAGCTCTGTGTAAGAACTTTCTTCAGTCAGGATTGTAAATAACAACCACATTTCACAATTCAAAGAAAACATGTAATTTTAGAAGAAAATGATTCATTTTACTTTTAGTAACAGTAATATAAATGGAGAAGTTCCCACGAGCTAGAAGATAAATCAAATATTTTTCAAAAGATTCCTACACTGCTGATTTTCTTTCCTATTACAATAAACGGACCTGCAGATACACCTCATTTCTTATTCATTTTATAGGTGGAACTTCACGCTACTTCAAACTGCGCTGATTGTGCGTTATCTGTACATCAAGACCTAACATTACTATTCTCTGTAGGAAATACCTGATGATGGGAATGGAGGTCAGATCTGCAGGGGTTTGGAGCAATCTGCAGGATTATTCTGTTCAATCAAACCTCTGTGTCACACTGCACCATTTCATCTTTTGCATAGACCATGTAAGTTAAAGGAAAAATCATCTAAGGAATGCTTTAAAAATATTTCATTGCAACTATTTGTGTACCATTTCCATCTTCCAACTGAAAGTCCAACTCCTAAGCACACAAGAGGAGGAGAAAAACTGAAACTAATCAATGTGCAACCACCTCCATCAATGAGCAAAAATAGGATTTCTAGGTCAAAAAATGCCATGCTTTTATGCCTAATAACTTAGGCCCCCTCACAAGCTAAGTAAATTATTTGATTCCAATAAGAAGCTGTGAATCTCTCCTCTCCAAGACATAAAATTCTCATTACCATCCTTGCATGGCTTGGAGACATTGCACTTTGACAACGTGGCATTTTTATATATTGACAAGCTGTCACCACCATTGAGGATATCACCCCAGTGAGCTTCAGGCAGGAGGAAACAGGAAACTGTAATGGCAAAATGCAGCTTGGAAAGCGAAAGAGAGGTGTCCTATTCAGTTAGGTGATTCCTGTTGAATAACTCAGCAGTTTGGGTTGCTGTGATAGGGGACAGGTCTGCCACATGGTGGTACACTCAAATTGAGTTTGAAACAGTTAGAGAAGGGGGTGAGCAGTGGCTGCAGATGCTGTTACACTACATGATTTAGGACTGTCACTATACTAGGTACGTATTTGTCACTCAGTCCCAGTAAATGACAAATCTTAAATAAATAACAAACTACCGCTACTTATCACAAAACTGACTTACGAGTGTGACGACAGGCACATAACATAAAAGCATATGTGGTTATTTTTACCTTGGCATGATTATAAATATCCACGCAGTTTTCTGTGTTAATGCTTTTTGCGCAAATGATCTCACAGTGTCGTTGTAAAGCTTCAAGCTGGAAAAATTTAGCAGCAGAGAGAAGCTAAAAAAAAAAAAAGCACGGAAAAAAATAGTCACAACTGCTGAGCGATACAGAATCAGAGCTTGCTTCTTTACTGTTTCATTATATTTTTTTCCTCTGCCCCAACTTCAGTTTTCATGAAAGTACTGACAAACTGTCAGAATGAGAAGGTTGCCTGGTTCCTTCAACCCTTTGCAGTCCCCTCTTGATCACACTGTGGGAAACTGTATATGGAGAGACCACCGCAGGCTGTTCAGGTCCACGTGCTGACTTTGGGGCGAGGCGAGAGAGAAAAAGGAAATGGCAACTTGGGGTGTCTTTGGTCCCTTTGCAAACATGACTCTGCAAGACGGGATCTGCAATTACATTCCAGGAAAAAAATGTCTGGGTTCAACCGCTCCCCAAGCTCTGGCTGAACCAGAGCACCTGGGCTGTTGTGGGGATGTCAGCAGAAGTGCCAGCACCAAGAGTATAGAAGAATTCAAACCAGATTATGATAACTATGCTGGGCAGTCTTAAAAGTCTAGAGGGGCAATAAATGTCAAATCCGCCACCTCAGCAGGCTCAAGGAAAATGGGAGTCAGATCTCCACCTGCTCCTTGCTCTAGCTCATGAGCAGCGGTCAGATCACATGCAGGCCACAGGATGCACAACATCGTCTGGCTCCACGTGACTCCAAGGAGTAGGTACACAGCAGGATACGACGCAAACATGGGAACCAGCTTGGTGCGAGGCGCTGCCTAGTTAACGCTCGTGTTAGTGCAATACGCCTGTATCGCTGCGCTACCACGGCTCTCCCGCCATCAGGACTCAAGCTGCCCTCCCTCTCTGCTGCTGTGTCCACCCCATGGATATGCTACCTGGACTGCCACGGCCTTGGGAACCTCTGCCTGCCACTGCACACAGTGGGCACGACCTGAAGCCTGTGAAAACGGCTTAAATTTCGAGTTCTGCAACTCATTTCAGTAGTGCTAAGATTTCCCCTATTGCCACTTTTCTGTTCTTTTACAGCAGGGAAAAGGAATTTCATTTTCTGTCTTTCCATGGCAGGTCATTGCCTCTGCCTCTTTGCTCTAGCTTAGGAAGCAGGTTGGGATTCTTCACTGCTTGACATCTTGGTCTAACCCAGCCAGGTCTCTTGGGCCAAATTGTTCATTTATATAGTCCTTATCATCTGGGACTGCATGACAAAAAGCTATCCTGTGAATCCCAGAAGGGCTCTCATGCCACTTGGAGCATTAGGGAACAAACCCCTGAAACTTCCATGTTATTATTCTGACTTCTCCTATGCAGTCTGCTCAAGCTCTGCTTTAATCCCATAAATAAATCCAAGTGCTGGAAATCTGCAGTGCTGATGTGATAGCAGCCAGCTGGCCCCAATTATGAATTGCAACAAAGATTTCTGTGGAGTATTTCTGGTGCTTCTTGTTATCATATTTGTAATAAGGCAAGTTGCTAAATGCAGTTTTGAAAGATAAAGCCAAATCCTATTCCAGCTGCCTCTGTGGCTCAAGCAGTTATGTGCTCGTTTGTAATTACTTTAAACTGTGAGGAACCGTGGCCAGATCTGTTATCAACAGATCAATCAATCAGTCATACATTCTTGAGTCAAAGAAGTTTTGAGATGTCACAAAAGTAGAGCAAGCAGCCAGCTGAACTGCAGCACAAGCTTTTTAACAGCCTAGGTGATAACATACGCATCTCCATGAAGCCGTTGCACTGCCTAGTCTGAGACTCTTTATTGCAGAAAGGGTTAGAAATTCAGGAGCTTCCTTCAAAACTATGAGTGAAATAGAGAATCGGTGACCTTTTCCTATAAAGCTCACAAAGGGTGTGTATGCTTAGTTAAAAATCCACCGCCTGCATTGGAGAGGGATAATTTCAGTCTGGACTAGTTCCATCCTCTGGCTGCTAGCAGGGTTGGTACAGATGTCCCTGTGCCCGTAAGAACTGATTCACCCTGGCCACTCGTACCCCCAAAAAGAGTTGCTCCCTGTTTCTGGTTAGAAGTCCTTTGGTAAAAGTCAAGCCTCGCATGGATGCCCCAGACAGTAGTGCTATAGGGACACACTAACTAATGTAGGCAACAATAAAAACATAATGATGGCAGACTATAATCTATACACCGATGATTACCAGCTGTTTAAGGAGCTCTGATTTTAGTATTTACTGTCCTGTATTCTTTTTGGCTACCACAACTTGGTGATTGTCAACAGGAAAACTCCCTGAATGACTCAAGAATTTGCTCAGATATGACTTAGTTCTGCACAGTTAGAGTCCCTAGGCTGATCATAGCTGGTGATGACGGCACACAGTACTGGGAAGAGGATGACTCAATATCCATGCAGGTTTTGGTTTGGATGTGTGGCTACACTAAAGGCTCAGTCAGCTCCAATTGGCTTGGTTTGGCTTTCGCAAATGGGCACGACAGCACTGGGTGTTTTACACGCAGTGAGAAAAGGGCAAAGAAGGCTCTGTATCTCAGGGAGCAACTTAAGGTTTTATTCAGAAAAAATGAGAGTCACATGCTTGAAACTGAACTGTGAATCCAGTGGGACTTCTCCCATGGTTAATGCCAGGTACATGCCCGAGAATTCTCCCAAGTGAGGAACCAAACTGGATGCTTCTACACGTCTGAGATTGGTCTGGACATCTAAGCCTGAGCTAGTAAACCGAAAGTAAGAAGGTGGCAGACAGAAGCTGACTGGCCCAGATGGGGCAGAACACTTCACCGATCAGGCTTAGAGAGAAGCGCCAGACTACGACACCGCCGGCAGTTGCTTCCAGTTACACCAACTTAGCATTTCCTGGAAACAGCCTTGCAAAGCATCTAACTAGATATGGTTATTTCAGATGCTATTTTGCTTGATGATCTTCATTTTTCTACTCTCTCGCCTCTGACAGTCAGCTTCATACTGGCAAAAGCTACCATAACAGGCAATCGGCATAGAAGGAGATGGAATGTCCCCTGCAGGACTGGGGACAGCCTGGGCACTGCGGGTGAGGCACTGCTGCCCAAACCTTGGCACTCTTACAAGGAGTGCTCATGTCTTGCCCAATGGCCACGTGCCCTTGGGTGAACTGTACACAGATCCCCTAGCATTGCTCCCACTGCAATTAAGATAAATGTCTCTTACCTCCATGATTTCATTATTTTTAATCAGGAGTGACTCTGCACCTCCATAATAAAGATACTGCATAACCAGCTGTAATAAAACAAAGGAAGTGTTTATAAAAAGCAATCCGAGACATCAGGAAATAGCGGTTGACGTAAAGATTGCAGGCAATACCCGAGGTTCTCCCACATCGCCAAGGATTTGTAGATAAAACTGGCCCAGACCTCCTGATCTCAAGTTATATTTGGTTACTCTCTCTATTTGCACAGTTCAATGTTTCCTTCTCACAGGAAGTCTAACGCCTCAACCCTCACCAGCAACATTGGCTGGACTTTCTGGTGAGCTCCAAACCCTTTGCAGGAAGCTGATTAATTCATGCGGAATTTGCAATGTATTTCCCAGTATGTCGAGTACATTATCGATTCGGGAAAATATAGTATCTATAACGGTTATTCCCTTATTCCTTCCCTGGCAATGGCACCCCCACCGTCACCCAGCTGCGTGTGGGCATGCATGGATGATGAGAAAGAGTGGGGGAGGCTTTGCTGTAATAGGAGCCAGCGAAGATCCGCTGCAGTGAGCTTCCAGCAAGCCTAAAGTTATTGTAGGCAGCTGGGAATTATCTGCAGCGGTAACAGTCGATACATGGAACTCTCTGAGCTCTGACTCAAATAAAGGGAAGCATATACACGGATATGCTACAGATACAGAAAGCAAGCTCTGTATTTTCATGGCAAAAAATTGCTTGAACAATAATGCTAAGGAAGGGAATGAACTGTGTCGCTTCCAAACCTGTCCATTAGATACAGAAAGAGCCAACAAAAGAAAAAGGAATCAAGTGCTTTACCTTGACATGCGCTGCTTTGTCTGCACCGCCCGTATAAGTGAAATGAATGCTATTGTATCTGGTCGGGTACGACATTTGCAGTCAATAGCACCCTGTGGCTTAGTGTTTGAACGGAGATGAAGCCTGTGCTCATGACACCACTACTCTGAGCTACATGTTTATCAAATACATACGTACTAATTTGGGCAGGGCATGTACGATGTTCCTATTACACGTTCCATTCAAATTCAATGTGAGAACTGACTTTACCTGAAAGATGGGGTACTTCACATAGTTGATCTCAATACAAGTACTATCAGATGAGGGCTTGCTAGACAGCAATGCTTTAAACCTAAATAAAAGGGAGCAAGATTGAAATACAAGCCCAATTATCTCTGTGAAAAAGTACAGCGAAGTGGAAGGACAGCATCAGCTCTTGCAAAAACAGTACACACTGAAATGAATGGATTTTTCACCGAAAAGCATCAAGGCTTAGACACTGACATAAAGTTCAAACCAAAAGGAAGAAGCCTTTCTTTTAGGAGATTTCAATATGAAATTTTTGAAAAATACATATAATATCACAATAGGAAAAAAAATGCAATGAGAAATTCAGATACTGTAATGATGCATATCAAAGAAAAAAATCATCTTTTTTTTAGGAAGACTTGCGACATTTAAAAACTGCACACTAAGGAGATAAATTTTGGCCTATGTCCATTGTGCCTCTTAAAAAAACACGTTTTGGAACAAAATATTAAAACAACTACACTAAGACTTTTAATGCTTCTATGCAGGTTCAATACAATTGTGAAAGAACAGGCAGGAGAGAAAACTGGATAGGTTGCTCTTCTGTGATTATCAAAACCTGAAATTCAGACACAGGTTTCAGGGGAAAAAAAAAAAAATTCAAGTTAATATTTGCAGATTTATGTGAAACTTATACATATGTAGCAATCTATTTCTCAAAACTAGATATTCCCATTTGATTAGAAGGCAAAAATGGGAAATGCACTGTCAGAAATATCTGCCCTTGTACTTCCTCTTTTTGATAATTCATCTGACCTTCTAGCTCGGCTTATCTATCAAGCCCAGAGTTTTCTGGATGGTAACCTTTTCCATATCACGACTGCATCTTGTTAATTAAAACACGGATAACGATTGATTTGCTTTTACTAGCACCAAACTCTACTATGAACACAATATAGTAGGTTTAAAGCTGGAGTTTGGAACGTGTTTGTACCTCCACCAATATGCTCTAAACCAAAACACCCATTTCTTGACTGAAGGCAGGGTCAGTTACTGCAGTTGCTTTATGCAAACCTCTTTACTCTGTGAGGTGGGTTCGCAGCATTTCTTGCATCCATTCCCACATTGCTCAAACTACCCAAACTCGGTGGCTTGTCCTTGCCACATCTTGAAATAAGCTCTTATGGAGCACACCTTTAATTATACAGCTGCATCCAAATAAGGTTTGTGAGCATCTTTAAGCTTGAGCTGAGCTGGGTAACCCATGTCCAGTCTTCTGAGCACAGGGAACAGACTGTAGATACTGCCTTTGGATACAGTATGATACATTTCATAGTTATTTAATTTTATTTTAAAAATGTCAAATGTTGTCAATGAATCATGGATCCTAGCTTGTTTTTCCTGGAGGCTGCCTACACTGATGCAAGGCAGGATTTAGCCATTCACAGGATAAATGATCATTAAGAATCAAAATATTAATTAAGACTCCTCTATGATTAAGAGTTGGATGCATCAACGAGCTCCATGCAAATGTGCCTCTGTGGAATGAAGTCAGATGCATGGCCAGAAGCATGGTTCATTTGCTGGGTGGGAATCTAGTGATGGGAGCACTTGTTGAACAACCAGAAACAAGCTATTGAGATATTCTGCTTAGGAAAAACTTGAAGATTGGCCCACAAGCTGTCAAAGAATCTTAACAGCAGGAGGAAAAAAAAAAGGCAAAATCACAAAATCAAATTCTATTTTTATAATGTCTCTATATTTTACCTTGGTGATGCAGTAAATAGCAACACTCTATGTGCATAAAAAGGTCTTCCTTCCACCAGAAATGTGACATCTGACATCTCTTTGTTGTTAAGAAAATGGGGATCTAGAATCACAAAAAGAAGAAAACAAAAAGTCAATAACTTCAGTTTGGAAGAGGTCATGAACATACAGAATACTTTCCTGTTTGCACAAAAGAAAACAGTAACGTAAAAGGATATTGTTTTTAATGAGTAAAGCCCATAAAGCTATTTTGGACGGCCTGAGACAGAAACCCCCCAGCCAGCCACGTGGAATTCAGACAAAAGGAACCGAAAGCTTTGAAGTTTGTGACGACCTTTGCTGAGATGACAGCCAGCCACCCCCGCCGTGCCGAGCTGGCACAGGCTCCCAGCTCTTGCTACCCAAAGCAAACTGCAGCTGAATGGATGCTTGGAGGGGCCTATGCTCATTTGTAACTTATTACACCCCTCTCCCTGTGCGGGGAAGTCTTTGTGCCAAGGGGAAGAGGGTCCTAGAAAATCACTCGGGTCTTCTCTCGGTCACATTAGAACAACCCGGGCTCTGCCACCAGGGCTGGGAGGGCTGTGCCGCTGCGGCATCGCCTGCAGTCAGCCACGGCAGTTTGAGATGCGGACAGGTATTTGGCTCCTGGCCGCAGGCTTGGATCCCAGCCTAATTAGCAACACAGACAAACCTTTGCAGATTTATGGTCCCACTCTAATGCACCTGATGACCCTCCTGATTTCAGCGGGAATCTCAGGTCAGGCTAAGTTTGGGTTCCTTCCTTTTTCTAGTTCTGCCTTTCAAATTCATGTTTTGCTCTAACTCGGCAGTGCCCCCCCAAGCACCCAGCCAGTGATGCAGACTTCCCACAGCTCTCCTTGGAGAACCAACAAGCGTCTTCAAGTCAGGCTTACCTAGGCGAGAGGTCTGCTTGCGCTTAATTTCAACGAGCTTTGGAATAGGGTAGGGTCCATAGCAATGAGTGAAAATGACAGAGAGCTGCTGGCTGATCACTTCGTTCTAAGCAAAAGGAAACAAATATATGCAATGTAAACTTAGTATGCACGGTAAGATCAGTATGCAAAGGAGATGTTACGTTGTTCTCAAGAGCTGCCTGTTTTGAAGCTGAAGAATGTGATTGCTGAAGCTTCATTAAAAATCAGAGCTTAGGATCATCGGTATTTGTTAGAAACTGCAATTCTCATTTACTTGATTGCTATGTTTCCTGGAGGAATCAGTTTAAATGAAAAGTCCTCTCCTTGGACCAGAGGTCTTCTTTTCCTAACAAACTCCATAGACCCTGTCCCCTCCATAGAAACTAAGCTTTTTACAATAGCGATTTCATTTCATTTGCAGACTTACTGTACTGGAAAATGACTTTTTGTTCCTCTTTAGAAAATGGTCATTGGTCACGTTTTAGAAAACCAGAGCTACAAACAGATATAGCTGCACAGCCTGCATGCATTTCTAAGTGCAACTGTCTCACAAAGAGACCCTCCCTTACAGAGTGACTTGCAGCATCACAGTTTGCCACTGAACCTCCTCATTCAATCCCCAATGTTTCATCAATGTGTTCGTACACCGCGGACACTGTCCTGGACACCACTGTCCTGAGGAAGCCACCACACCTTCACAGAACCAGGTCTGTTCCCTGGCCTTGTCCATTTCTGCCCAGCCTCTGGGGGCAAGGCACCCACAGGACGCTTTCCTAAGTGCCTAAGCAACTGGGTTATTTGTACGCCTAAGCTGCAAGGGTAGTAAAATGGATTTAGCGCTTAACTACCTAAGCCACAGCCAAAAGCAGGGTTTAAAAGCTTTGGCAAATTTTATCGCACTCTTTGCTGGTAACCAGAACAGGTCTAGCCAAGTGCCATGGCGCCACACAGCTAATCCATGACATCTTTTAACTACCCTGTTGGTCGGTGATTCCCTTCCACACCAGGAAACCGTGAAAAGGTGAGGCACTTGGATACGAGAGGGTCACAGGCCAAGGAAATAAGCAGGTAAGGGAGAAAAACAATCTTAACATCAAAATTTGAGGAGCGTAGATGTTATACTAAAAGTATCTCCAGGCTTACAGAGCAGAAATCGAAGCTTTCCTTTCCCTGAGCACGTTTCAGCTCGGTTCTAACAGCAGTGCTCCTTAAACGCCACGAGGGACAAGGAGGAGTAGCAGAGATCCTGCAATGACTCCCTTACTGAATCTAATCAAGTGGGGTGTGGAAGGGTAGAGCTGTGCCCCCACAGGCACACGCTGATGTCAAAGGAAATTACACGCGCTCGCCTGCGGGCTGGAGTTGGCTTCTATTACTACGTCAGATGTAGCATTGAAAGAAATGTTAAGAGAAATAGTGATACTAAGGCACCACTTAGCATGGCGCAGGGACCAGACCTCAGAGAGGGGCTCATCACTGTAGGTCTGAGACAAGGAGGACGTCTCACACCAGGAACATCTCAGCATCTTCCAGCCGGAGCTCAGCAAAGCGCTTCACAAAGGGAGTGAATCACAGGGCGAAAAGAAAAGGAAGATTTAAGGCCAGATTTAAAGAAGGAAGTGACTCAGCTGCCACGAGGGCAGGGGAGAGAGCTCTAGACAGACAGGGCAGAAAGAGCAATTGCTTCTCTGCTCGGAAGGGCTGTGCTGAAGCGCCGTGGCCGACTGAGTCAGCCAGGGAGGAGTGCGTCCGGGGGGGATGCTGATTACTAGCAGGGCAGCTCCCCGTTGGATCCAGCAGATGCTAAGAAGTCAGTAAATACAACAGAGAATGGGGATAATTCCATGGTTCAGAGCAGAGGGAAGCTTCTGGAGAGGAGAGGCGTAATTCAAAGAGCAACGATCACCTTTACCTGCAATGAATAAAAGCAGAGCAACTGCAGTAAAGAGGATAGCTACTGGCTATCCTCTCTCAAATCTGCTGGTTTGCACAGGTTCTGTCTATGCCACTGAGCTTTTAGTGGGTCCATGAACTCACCAGTCCCTGCCACAGCTGTGCCTGGACAACAGCCTTTCAACAACACACATATACATCAGA